>OX388166.1:12449806-13189806 GCA_947579745.1 Apocheima hispidaria | reverse complement strand
TCCATCCATCCATCCATCCATCCATCCATCCATCCATCCATCCATCCATCCATCCATCCATCCATCCATCCATCCATCCATCCATCCATCCATCCATCCATCCATCCATCCATCCATCCATCCATCCATCCATCCATCCATCCATCCATCCATCCATCCATCCATCCATCCATCCATCCATCCATCCATCCATCCATCCATCCATCCATCCATCCATCCATCCATCCATCCATCCATCCATCCATCCATCCATCCATCCATCCATCCATCCATCCATCCATCCATCCATCCATCCATCCATCCATCCATCCATCCATCCATCCATCCATCCATCCATCCATCCATCCATCCATCCATCCATCCATCCATCCATCCATCCATCCATCCATCCATCCATCCATCCATCCATCCATCCATCCATCCATCCATCCATCCATCCATCCATCCATCCATCCATCCATCCATCCATCCATCCATCCATCCATCCATCCATCCATCCATCCATCCATCCATCCATCCATCCATCCATCCATCCATCCATCCATCCATCCATCCATCCATCCATCCATCCATCCATCCATCCATCCATCCATCCATCCATCCATCCATCCATCCATCCATCCATCCATCCATCCATCCATCCATCCATCCATCCATCCATCCATCCATCCATCCATCCATCCATCCATCCATCCATCCATCCATCCATCCATCCATCCATCCATCCATCCATCCATCCATCCATCCATCCATCCATCCATCCATCCATCCATCCATCCATCCATCCATCCATCCATCCATCCATCCATCCATCCATCCATCCATCCATCCATCCATCCATCCATCCATCCATCCATCCATCCATCCATCCATCCATCCATCCATCCATCCATCCATCCATCCATCCATCCATCCATCCATCCATCCATCCATCCATCCATCCATCCATCCATCCATCCATCCATCCATCCATCCATCCATCCATCCATCCATCCATCCATCCATCCATCCATCCATCCATCCATCCATCCATCCATCCATCCATCCATCCATCCATCCATCCATCCATCCATCCATCCATCCATCCATCCATCCATCCATCCATCCATCCATCCATCCATCCATCCATCCATCCATCCATCCATCCATCCATCCATCCATCCATCCATCCATCCATCCATCCATCCATCCATCCATCCATCCATCCATCCATCCATCCATCCATCCATCCATCCATCCATCCATCCATCCATCCATCCATCCATCCATCCATCCATCCATCCATCCATCCATCCATCCATCCATCCATCCATCCATCCATCCATCCATCCATCCATCCATCCATCCATCCATCCATCCATCCATCCATCCATCCATCCATCCATCCATCCATCCATCCATCCATCCATCCATCCATCCATCCATCCATCCATCCATCCATCCATCCATCCATCCATCCATCCATCCATCCATCCATCCATCCATCCATCCATCCATCCATCCATCCATCCATCCATCCATCCATCCATCCATCCATCCATCCATCCATCCATCCATCCATCCATCCATCCATCCATCCATCCATCCATCCATCCATCCATCCATCCATCCATCCATCCATCCATCCATCCATCCATCCATCCATCCATCCATCCATCCATCCATCCATCCATCCATCCATCCATCCATCCATCCATCCATCCATCCATCCATCCATCCATCCATCCATCCATCCATCCATCCATCCATCCATCCATCCATCCATCCATCCATCCATCCATCCATCCATCCATCCATCCATCCATCCATCCATCCATCCATCCATCCATCCATCCATCCATCCATCCATCCATCCATCCATCCATCCATCCATCCATCCATCCATCCATCCATCCATCCATCCATCCATCCATCCATCCATCCATCCATCCATCCATCCATCCATCCATCCATCCATCCATCCATCCATCCATCCATCCATCCATCCATCCATCCATCCATCCATCCATCCATCCATCCATCCATCCATCCATCCATCCATCCATCCATCCATCCATCCATCCATCCATCCATCCATCCATCCATCCATCCATCCATCCATCCATCCATCCATCCATCCATCCATCCATCCATCCATCCATCCATCCATCCATCCATCCATCCATCCATCCATCCATCCATCCATCCATCCATCCATCCATCCATCCATCCATCCATCCATCCATCCATCCATCCATCCATCCATCCATCCATCCATGTTTTTAAATAACTTTATAAAAATAATCTGTATAGAAATCTTTTTTCTATAAGGCATAATATGTTTTTTAGACAACTTTTTTGTTTTTTGGCTCTCCTGAAAGTAGAGAACTTACAACATTTGAAATTTCCACAGTCGATATAGCAATTTTGGTATTTACATCAACATGTCGAGTACGTCCATTCAGTGAATGAATAATGAAGACGAACAAGACCACAGATGGCCACAAAAAAGTTTTTCATATATAAAGTTATCCTTAGTAATATTATAAATGCGCAGGGTTCGCCGATATATATCAGCGGATATATATCAATTGATTTTTATCTTGATATATTATATCAATTGATTTTTTCCTGTTTTCTGAACTAAAAAATTTGAAGAATAATGTTTACCCTGGCAACACGTAGCGAGAAACTACAATTCAGAATAATTCACAGTAATTAAGCTGTAATTGACAAAAAACGCAACAAAATTTGAATTTCGCGCGCTGAGCGAAACGATGCACCTTAAAGTTGGGGAAATCCCCTTTACTTTAACTTACCAGTACGGCTAGCTTTTTATTGAAATTCAAAACTAACTTCATAACACATAAGGTTTATTTTACGAGGTAATAAAAAATGGGGATTCCCTGGTGCTCCTAGCGTTAATAATTTTTTATTTCTTGGGAAAATTTGGTTCTTTTTCTTAGGCTGGATATATATCGATATATATCAGATATATATAAAAAAAAAACAGATTAATGCTATTTATTATAAAAATCGTTTTTTTTTTCTAACCCTGTAAATGCGAAAGTAACTCTGTCTCTCTGTCTCTCTGTCTGGGTGTTGGTCGCTTTATCACGGCTAAGCGGCTGAACGGATCGGCTTGAATTTTTGCATAGATATAACCTAAGGGTAGGAGACGGACATAGGCTATTTTATTTTTTTGTAGATCTACGCGAACGAAGTCGCCGGTAACAGCTTGTATTATATAAAGTTTTTCTTAGTCGAAATGATAGCTCAAATGCTATTTTCGGAGGTATCACCTCCGAATCGGACCTATCGAAACAAAATAGGTAATACCTGTCTAATATATCGGTGGATACAGGTCTTAATGCCGAGTCGTCGTCGTGATGTTACAAAAAAATATATAGTTCTCACAAACAAATTGTATTGTTTTTGGTTTGGCCAAACAGATACATAGTAATAAGCTTATCCGTAGAGTAAACGCTTATTTGCCCTCGCGTCGCTGCGCGCGCCGCGTAACGCCCCGAGTACCTCTGAACTCTGAACCAGCCCTCAGTGTAACTCTGCAAGGTACGACCGAAGTATAATGTAAACACGCATGTTTACTTCTCGTTTGTTTAAGAAGGTATTCATTCAGCCGGAAGTGGGACCGGTCGAGGAAGCGGGCGCGTTGGGACGCTGCCAAACCTCGACCGGTAACTTTCACCATTTGGCAGGAAGTCCACAATTCATAAATAATAGTTTTTCACATCCAAAATAATGTTGCCAGCTTACTTTAGAGCGCGTTTATAATTTTTCACTCATTCCGTTATAATAATGTTCTTTGTTGAAACATATCGCCATACTAACAATCGACCGAGCGACCGCAAAAAATATTAAATTTGGTCCAAACTAAACCGTGTTATTACTTCTCGTGACAGCTATACAACGGTTCTGAGCCTCCTCTTGTACCAGCGGCAGAGGGCGGCAAGAGCGGCAGGAGCGGCAGAGGGCGGCAGGATCTATCGTAATGATTGTCAAACAATTGCTTGTAAACTAGTGCTTACGTGACGAGGGTCACAGCCGCGAGCGGACCATTAATTATTTCGCACCGCCCAGATATTGTTTAGCACTGTTTGTCTTATACTTGAGGAAATGCCCCTTTACCTCGCCTCGCCAAAGGTAATTTTAACTTTGAATATTGCAAAAGAAAATCTATGCTGACACGAAATCGGCGTAACAAAACATAATTAACCATATGCTATCTATATATATCCATACATATTTTATAGTAGTTATTTGAAATTGATTATTGAAATTGTATTAATGACGAAATACGGTGTGAAGCACAGCTCCTATATTTAATTATATGATGTTTGTAATTCAGCTATTGAATAAAATTATCTATCTATCTATCATATCCATCCCATCCATTCATCCCTCCCCATCCAACCCACACAGCGATTCCTTCCTCATTGATCCTTCCATCCTTTAATAAATGCATTCTTTCATCCATCAATTCAATTATTCATGCCCAACCACAATTAATTTAAAAAAAAATAGATAGATTAAAGATAAAATAAATAAATAGAATTTAACTAAAAATGAAGTCGTGAAACATAATTACTATTAACCTTGCTTTTATTGTCTCGTAGAAGGTGTAAGTATAAAGTATAATATTCTTATTGGGGTTAAAGCTGTCTTCGTCTTTGTGACCTTAAATTCCTCGCTGCGCTCGGTTTTTAAGACTGGGATCCCTCGTTCCACTGACTGTGCCCGTGACATTAGACACTACTTTATTCTATTTGGTGAATAATCGATTAGTATGATTTACCTAAGTTTTTAAGGTAAAGCTTATTTATATTTCAACGAAGTGGATATTGCAGGGTGGGTTTGCAAACTGAAGTAGCAATGGGCAATTCACATCGCTGGAGGAACCAATAGCCGATGGTGAAGGATGGTTCTAGAGTGGCGACCACGAACCGGAAGACGCAGCGCAGTAGACCGTGCGGGCTAGAAAAACTTGTCAGGTCACTGGCACGTCACACAGGTGGATTCCGGACCCACGGGGGTGGCGTTTGTTCAGCAGTGATGTCTTCTGGCTGATGATTACGATGACGTACCAACCGATACTGTAGCCAGCTATTACTGGTATCGCTGCACAAACGATCACACAAGAGTAACATACCCAATTTAACAACTGAAATATAAATATTCTCTTAATATTTGTATCGAGTGTCGAGTCACTGGACGTATATGTAAATCCGTCTACATAATGCATGATTATCCTTTGCATCGAGATACGGGCTCGTCAAAGAGAACTCGGGAAACTTTGTTTCGTATGTGTTGCAAACTTGCCACTTTTTGTTTTAAAAGGTCTACAAAGCCGAAAAGTTTTTTACTCGGGAACTGTCAGCAGATGGCGCCCGAGGTCAGCCCGCGTCGGGCGGTAAGACTCGGTGTTAGTAACAGTAATAATAGTATTTTTATTGTATACTTAAGTACTTTGTTTTGACATGATTTAAAACATAAATAGGAGGAGCCACTGGCATCTGACACACAGTCCTAGACTAGTTCGGGAGCCTATGGATCAACACTCATTGTAAAAACGGAATTAATGTCAATATAAATATTTTTTGTTGTCGCAGACAGTAGTAGTCGCTGTTATCGACTTAATTGAAATTAAAAGATAATTAAAAAAACCCATAAGGGTATATAGGTGCGAGTCATTGAACATAGGTTTAGTCGGCGAAGCACAATAGTGCCAGCCGGGTGGTGTAGACGGGTGACGGCGGCGCGACATTGTTGAATAGGTAACTCCCACGGGGCATTGAAACTTGGAACTACTCAGTTGGTTAAATTGATGAAGTTTGTAGGAATTAAAATTTTATTGAGAGGTCAAGTTCACGCGTGAACCATTACAGGAAGACTGTTCAGGACCGGCTGTATAGTAATCAGTCAATTTAAAATTTTGAAATTCCTAGGCTCTTTAGGTACATTATACAATAAAATAGAGCGCATGTTCGGCTTGGGTTCATGATTTTTTAATATTAGATTTTTAGAGAAACTAACAGCTTGTTCGGTATCGGACATCGAGCACTCGAACTATCAGACGAAGGCTTGCAGTCGGACTGAATCATTTCATCGAACTGTCTGAAGTAAACAAACATGACTGCCGCACGCGGACCGTTCGACCGACTTTTAGCCGGCTCATAAATTTATCAGAGTGAGGAGGAACGGGAGATAATTTTTCGCGAGTTAGAGAGAGAGTGCGACTTCTTGGCGAAAGCAAGGATTTTTTATTAGTTCCTTGGGCGAAAGCCTCTCCGTAAGCGTTCGCTGTAATCCATACACGATTCGCGCGGAGTAATTTCTTCGCAACGGGCTAACGAATTATGGCAACCCTTTTAATTTATTACTTCCCGGCACAATGTGCTCCGGCCACAATAGCATTTTGTTAGCGAAGACAATGCTCACTGCCGATGGCAATTCACGAAATATACTCACACCGACCAGTAGGGGCGAGTACCTACTGGGTTAAAGTTGTTAATAGTGTTTCCATACTAACTAAAATTAATAGATACTTCCATACAATCTAAATTATCTGACTCGGCTTTACATTAGATCTCACAACTTTTGACGGTGGCGGTTTTGATGGATGGCGTGGCGTGACTTTTATTCACATTTAATTTTTTTTTTTTAAGCTTGCGAGTTAAAATTAAAAGTATGTTCATTTACCGGATGCTCCTGAAGAACTAGTACAACAGATGTCCATGAAATTCTGTGTCAATATTCAAACTCATACATTATTATTTCTACACATAAGGTATATAATAGGTGAGTGCTAAACACCCAGCTCCTTGGTTACTTGGAGGAGCACCGGCTCATCAGTGATCGTCAGTACGGTTTCCGTCATGGACGATCAGCTGGTGATCTTCTGGTATACCTCACTCACCGTTGGGCTGAAGCCGTTGAGAGTAGGGGGGAAGCGCTTGCAGTTAGTCTGGATATAGCCAAAGCCTTTGATCGGGTCTGGCACAGGGCACTCCTATCCAAGCTACCATCCTATGGACTTCCTGAGGGGTTATGTACATGAGTTGCCAGCTTCCTTTCTGATCGGAGTATCAAGGTCGTTGTAGACGGTTGCTGCTCCGACAGCATTTCTATCAATGCTGGCGTCCCGCAGGGTTCTGTGTTATCGCCGACGCTCTTTATTCTCCACATCAATGACATGTTTCAAACAAGCAACATGCATTGCTATGCGGATGACAGCACTGGCGATGCACAGTATACCGGTCGTGCTAACATACCTCGTGCCGTTGTTGAAGAAAGTAGGAACAAACTAGTGTCTGAAGTTGAGGCCTCTCTTGAGCAGGTCTCGGATTGGGGTGAACTGAATTTAGTTCAGTTTAACCCATCGAAGACACAGGTTTGCGCGTTCACCGCTAAAAAAATCCCATTTGTTGTGGCTCCTCGGTTTCAGAACGCTCCCTTCAAGGTTTCGGAGAGCATCGGGATCTTAGGTGTTGACATTTCTGCAAATGTACAGTTCCGTGGTCATATTGCAAGTAAGGCGAAACTTGCATCCAAGAAACTTGGTGTGCTCAACAAGGCGAAGCGGTACTTCACGTCGGGTCAAAGGCTTCTGCTTTACAAAGCCCAAGTCCGACCTCACGTGGAGTATTGCTCCCATCTGTGGAATGGAGCACCCAAGTATCAAGTTGAGCCCCTTGATGCATTACAGTGTAGAGCTGTCAGAATTGTCAACGATCCCAAACTTACCGAAAACCTAGAGCCGCTCAGAATGCGCAGAGACATTGGATCTCTCTCTATCTTTTATCGCATTTATAATGGGGAGTGTTCTGAAGAATTATTCGACCTGGTACCGGCGTCGCGATTTTATCACCGCACCAGCCGCCACCGCTTAAAAGTTCATCCGCATGTGATAGATCTGTGGAAATCGCACACTGTGCGTTTTACGCGATCCTTTTTGACTCACACCTGCAAATTGTGGACTGAGCTTCCACCAGCGGTTTTTCCGAGTAACTACAACATGGGGTTCTTCAAAAGGGCTGTTAATCGAGTCTTTAAAGGTCGGCAACGTATCTGCGATGCCCCTGGTGTTACAGGTATCCATAGGCGACGGTGATCGCTTACCATCAGGCGGCCCGTCTGCTTGTTTGCCAACTATGACATAAAAAAAAAAGGTGAAATACGAGCTTATGAAACTGAACATCGCGAGGTCTCAGTTCGGGGCGTACTACTAGTTGCTATATTTGCTAAAATAAGTAAGGTTCCTTATTATTATTCTAGTATTGCAGACAGCAGATTAAAATTCCAGTCATCATCATCATCATAGTCAGCCAGAAGAACTGCTGAACATAAGCTTCCCCCTTAGAGCGCCACACTGAAAAAACAAAACGTGCCACTTGAATTCATCGGTTGCCCGCAACTTTCAAAATTTCATCGGTCCACCTAGTGGGAGGCCTGCCTACGCTGCGTCTTTCAGCTCGTAGTTACCACTCAAGAACCTTTCTTACCCATCGATTATCAGTTCTTCGAGCGATGCTCATTCGGCCTGCTCATTGCCACAAACCCTGAGAGCTATGTCGCTGACTTTGGTTCTTCGGCGAATATCCTCGTTCCAGCTTTGATCACGCAAAGAAACTCCGAGCATAGCTCTCTCCATTGGCCGCTGTGCGACTCTGAGTTTCTCCAAAAGGCCAGCCGTGAAGGACCACGTTTTAGTTTCATATGTCATCACTGGCAACACACATTGGTTGAAAACCCTTGTCTTCAGAAGCTGCGAAATTTCGAACGAGTAGTTATTATATTCCCGAACGCTGCCCACTGACTTACCCACATCCTTTTCCTGGATTATAATAAGTACGAATCTGTAAAGTTCCCCAGTAAGTTCCCAGTATCCATCGGTGTAAAGAGTAAAAACAAACTGGAGTAATTATGCGACGAATCGAGAGCTCTCATTATCGCTTGTCACATTAGTATTTTCTTTTGTCTCGTCCAATAGTATGTAATTATTTAACACAACCGTGTCTGCAGTTTCCCCGAGAGGATTAGGCACACAGTCCACATTTCGAGGAGAAGGTGCGGTCGTCGGGCAGCTAGTGTATAGTCGTGTCGGGTGAAGGCCGAACCCATCGGCCGTGCGAGGCGAAGTGGATTCCATCAGCCATGCGAGCCGAGGAGGATTGCATCCGGTCCGCGGATAAATGGTTAAAAGGGTGACCGGAAGCGCGTCGCAGCCGTAAAATGGTAGAGGCGGGCCGAGAATGGCGCGAGATAAATCCGTATATTTCCGCGTAGGACCGTCGGTGTCGGCCCGTCGGCCCGTCGGCCCATCGGCCGTCACATCGGGCCCGGCGAGGACAATATTTATTTTAGAGGAGCTTCGGTTCGGGCTCGGAGATAAAATAATAAAGCCACGAAAGGTTTTCGCAAACTGTTCTCGCGGAGTGTACCTATTCTGGGTCATTTATTTTTATTCTTTTCATCAGAATTTTAGAATTACTCAGTCGTTTTATCAACTTTAAGTGGAATTAATGGAAACATTTTGTAGACTACTCTTATGACAAAGAACATTTTGATCATATTATAATTTTAACTATGTAATGCATCTGAATTAGAATTTATTTAAAAAGCGTTAACGTCTGTTAAGGATTTTCAAATGGTTTCCTTCGTTTCATTTAATGAATTTTTTTTTTTCATTAGTATTGGTATTGGTATACAGACCAATTTATTTTTAATTTTTAAATTCGGGTTAAAGAATTTATTTTCTCAAAAAGAAATAACAATTTCGCTTATATGAGAAATTAAATATGAAAGTATTTATAATATTATGCTTCGACAGTTAGTAGACAGTTAATAAAAAAAAAATAATTAAAAATTAGAATCATCTACCCTACAATAACCGCTTGCGACAGTCCGCTACCAGCAGCTTAGCGTCGCGCGTTATATGTTACAAACAAAAGAATCGAGCGGTGAAGAGTGCCACAGTGCATCTAAAGGAGTAAGGATCTTATTTATTTTGTTAATAGTGTTATATCATTTAATATATGTTTTTTTAATTTATTTTTGAAAATATTAAATGAAGTTGCATTCTTCACCTCTTTCGGTATCTTGTTGTAAATCTGTACTCCCGCATAACTGACACATCTCTCGCCGTGAACAGTTCGGACTCGCGGAAGTATGATGTGATCTTTTCTTCGACTACTTCGTTTTTGGATTTGATGTAATTTAGTCAATGTGATGTTTTTTATGTGTATTTTTTTGGTAAGTATTTTTCTAATAAATATGCAAGTACAGTAATTATACAATTGTTTTATATTCATGTATTTTGTTTCTCTATATATTTTTTCCGTAGATGTTCGGTAGTCGTAGTCAAATAACATTTTGATTAATTTATTTTGGGCAATCTGTAGGTCTTTAAGAGTAGTTTTTGGAGCGCTTCCCCAGATCTCAATTAGGTATAAAAGGTGGGGCTTCACTAGAGAATTATATACAGTGTGACGAATTGGTCGTGGAAGACATCGCACAACTCCACGCAATGAACCTAATAATGACGACAACTTCGTACGAATATGATCGATGTGTATGTTCCAGTTTAGATGGCTATCTAGTCGTAGGCCAAGATATTTTTCGGACTGTTTTTGATGAATTTTTTCCTGGCCAACTTTGAGAAGTAAATGCGGCGGTATTTTTTTGTTCTTAGCCTTAAAAATAACGTAACAGGTCTTTGCGGCATTAATAGTAAGGAGATTATCTTGGAACCAGTGTACTAGTTTATTTAGGTCTTCTTGCGCTTTGGTAATAATTTCGTTTATGGAGGTCCCAAAATAAAAGAGGCAAGTATCATCTGCGTACAGCGATACATTCCCGTGAAGCGGTACCTCATGTATAGAGTTAATATAGATAAGGAACAACAGGGGACCAAGTATGGACCCCTGTGGAACACCAAAAGATATATTATGTGGATTACTCTTATAGTCACCAATCTTAACTACTTGAGATCTGTTAGTCAGGTACGATTCAAACATTTTATAAGCAGTTCCTGTCACACCCATGCTCATTAGTTTTTGTAGAAGCACAGAGTGACTGACTGTATCAAATGCCTTTTTTAGGTCAATAAAGACACCCAGGGCTAACTTTTTCCCATCAATATTAGTTTTTATTTCACTAGTTATATCTGCTGTTGCCGATAATGTATCTTTCAGGCTTCAACCTTTTACGGCCAAAGAGGTTCATCAGCTGATTTCTTCGCGCATTCCACCAAAGATTTCGAAGGACGCCTATGGTATCAATATGAGGCTGTTGAGGATCGCAGCAACACCTCTAGCCCGTATACTTGCCAAACTCTTTAACCGCTGCATGAGTGAGGGCACTTATCCTGTCCCCATGAAAATAAGCAAGGTAGCTCCCATTTTTAAGGGCAAGGGTAAGAAGACAGATATGGACGGCTATAGACCAGTGTCTATAATTCCGTCATTATCTAAGATCTTCGAAAACGGACTCAGTAGCCGCCTTGTAAGCTTCTTGTCATCTACGGACGGCCTATCGGACAGGCAGTACGCGTATCGGCAAGGCCGGTCGACCACATCGCTGACGCGCGAAATGGTTCGTCGTATCATTGCGGCCCGTGAGGGAAGAAAGCAAGTTGCTATCCTGTGTTGCGACCTATCCAAGGCCTTTGATGTTGCCGACCACGCTGTGCTTGCCAAAAAGTTGAGTTATTACGGAATTGTAGGTACTGCGCATAGTCTACTGAAAAGTTTACTTCAGAATAGATCACAAATAGTGGTCGGTGATGGTGGCAAAGTGAGGTCGGAGCCACAAGGATCGACGATGGGTGTAGCACAGGGATCTTCGGTGTCAAACTTGCTGTTCTCATTACTACTGAATGATTTGCCGGATGCAGTGACAGTAGCTGAAATACTCATGTATGCTGACGACGTGGCGGCGATCGTCACTGCATCGTCTGAACATTGCCTAGAGCGGAAATTGAATAAGACTGCAGCGCAGCTGTCACAATGGTTCTCTACTAATGGCCTCGCCTTAAACCTCACGAAGACTCATTTCCTTCATTTCGACCTATCGGGTCGAAGCCGCAGGCCATTGGCTGTGCAAGTTGATAGGCCAAACCAAGAGTACAACATTCTTAGGTTTCGAGATCGACTCTGCACTA
The DNA here is from genome assembly GCA_947579745.1 of Apocheima hispidaria. Taxonomy (NCBI): domain Eukaryota; kingdom Metazoa; phylum Arthropoda; class Insecta; order Lepidoptera; family Geometridae; genus Apocheima; species Apocheima hispidaria. Next base: position 13,177,646 of record OX388166.1, on the reverse strand, counting down.
ATATGGAATAAACATGTTGACAAGATCTGCGGTAAAATTGGCAGTGCGTGCTTCGCACTACAGCAAGTGTCTCGGTTAGCGTCTGTGGAAGTGGCCCGTACGTGTTACTTCGCTACAGTTCACTCCATAGTGCAGTATGGTGCCGAAATCTGGGGACAATGTTCGGAGTGGGAGAGAGTATTCCGCCTTCAGAAACGCGCCATAAGAGCAATCGTACGAGTATCACAGGACACTTCGGTAAGACCATATTTTAAGAGCCTAAGAATACTCACGCTGCCATCAATAACAATATTGCAAATAGCAATGTACGAGAGGGCGCACTTGACACCGACCGCGTGTAATGCCCCGAACCTCGGTGGAAATAAATTATCGCTTGTAAGGTCAACCAAACTCACGCACGTCATGGGTCCGACAGTGTATAGTAGGTTACCGGATTTCGTGACTGCAGCTCCTAGTCTGAACAGTTTTAAATCCCGCCTTCAGCGCTGGCTTATTGGGCACTCTTTTTATGACATGAACGAATTTTTGCGGATGAATCCGTAATTGTAATTTTTTGTTAATTTATTGTTAAATTTAAATTTATTTTAATTTAATACTAAGAATAATAAAATTATTTATTTTTTGACTTGTAAATCGGCTTTATCAAATAAATGAATATGAATATGAATATGAATATTTGATTGAAATCTAAATCCGTATTGCTGATCAAATAAAAAATGTATAGATGACAAATATGTATCTAGCCGAGAATGAATTACCTTTTCAAAAATTTTTGAGACTACTGGTAGCACAGAGATAGGCCGGTAATTGCTAGGGTCAGTTTTAGCACCCGATTTATAGATGGGAGTGACTTTGGCTACTTTTAACGCATCGGGAAAGGTTCCCTCTGCTAGACATGTATTGATACAGTCAGTCAACTCGTCTAACATTACTTGACTTACGCATTTGATGACTTTGGTTGAAATTTCATCTATACCTACACTGCAATTAGAGTCTAAGTTTCGGATTATTTTAATGATTTCGTCTTTTTGGCAAGGTTCAAAAGTATCAAGTTTATTTAATTGCTGTTTTTTGTTAAATGGTGATGATTTTGGTTGTTGAAGTGTGAGAATTGAGTTAGCTAAAGTTTCGCCAATAGTCGAAAAAAAGTGATTAAAAGTTTCGCATACATCAGTTCCATTAGATATAGAACCTGACTCAGTATCAAGTTTTGGGGGAGTACATTGTGACTTAATTTTATTGTTAGATAAAGTATTTATTAGCTTCCACATTTTTTTGGGGCTTTTAACGCAGTTCGAGAATTCATTGTAATAGAATTTTTTCTTCGAGTTCTTTATTTTAATAGCCGCATCATTTCTTTCTTTACAAAATTGTTTTTTCATTTCATCATTGTCCGGGTTCTTCTTTAGTCTATACCATATTTCATTTCTTTTTCTTATTTGAGAAGTAACATCTTTGCATATCCAGTCCTGCTGAGGTAAGTTTAGTATTTTAGTTTTGATGGTCTTGCATTCCTTCAACTTACTTCTGATAAAATTCTCCAAGTTTTCGTAGCAGTGGTTATTTTTATCGTAAGGTGCGTCCCTGAAAGAATCATGTAATAGTTTGTAGTCGATAGCTTCATATGTCGTAACTTTCTTAGGTGGAGGTTTATACCTCTTCATAGACAATATTATCTGCCTATGGTCAGACATAGAAGATTCCACCAAGGCCAAATGAACACTCTTATCCCTTAAGTTTGAACACACATGATCGAGTAGTGTCTTGGTCTTAGTTGTATTCCGCGTACAGTAGTCTTCTTCGATTTTGTTTATGATTTCATATCCACATTCATGTAGCATTTCTCTGTATAATTTAGTTTCACGGTTTTTTGTAAGTAGGTCAATGTTCATATCGCCAAAAACTATAGCCCGCTTTCTTCCAAATAGTTGATTCGAATAAAAATTCAGAAAATCCTTGAAGTTAGTTTTTCCAGGGTAGTATATTGCACCAATATCTAAAGAGTATTTTTCGAGATGAACCCATAAATAATGATTGCCAGTCACATAAGTATCTCCCTTAATACCGTGGTCAAGATCATTGTGTACGTAAATAGAGACACCACCTCCGATCGTATCGTTCCTCATATTATAATAGTGGGTGTAATTTGGGAGGTGATATCTCATGGCTTCTTCGTTGGACTTTAGCCATGTTTCAGTTAATATAATGACATGGAGAGTGATGTTAAAAGATTGTAGTATGCATTTCAGCTCATCAAACTTTCCAGGTTTGCATATGCTTCGTACATTTGCGTAGAAAAAATTAAGACCCGCTTTATTTATATGCAAATCTTGGTAAGTATAGCTTAGCTGGTAAGTTATTCTATCTTCAGAGACTTCTTGTGCGTTTGTATTAGTTGGTTGGTCTAGTAGTTTTTTGGAGTTTCTTTTATAATTTTTGGAGTGCCCTTTATGTATTTTATAATGAGATTTGTTTCACCTTTTTCCTTGCGCTGGACCAGTTCTTGACTTAATTCTCTGAGTAGTTTTTTCTCAGTGGGTGTTTGGTCATGGTATATCCTTATGTCACTAGGAAGTTTGTTTTTATTCCTCAATATATTTTTAGCTTCTTGAGGGCCTTCAAAGCTCACCTTTAGAGGTCGAGTTTTCCCAAGCAAATAAAGACCAAGTCGCTGAACTCTAACTATTTTAGAATTGTCGGTATTCAGATTTTCTAGAGTTTTTACAGTAGAATTGACGTCTTCAGAGTGACGTACAGACTCGTCAACATTATTTGATTCAGGTAAACCAACTACTATAATATTTCTACTTCTGAACGACCGCTCTTGTATTTCAGTGATGATTTTTTCACTCTCAACTATTTGTGATTGTGTCGATGTATTTGGCGTATTTTTCAGTTTATTGATTTCAGCTTCAAGTGTTTGAATTTTAGATTCTGTAGCAGAGCTGGTATCTTTAAGCTGTGAAATTTCTGCTTTCATGATCTTGTGTTCAGCCAGTATTTTTTCGGTTGAGCTTTTGATATCATTAGTTCGTTCTTTCACAGCTGAGATGTCATCTCGCATGGGCTTCAAATTAGTTTCAAGTGCGAATATTATTTCCGAACGAAACGCATTTAAGGTACTTATCAGAGCTTCGCTGCAGCTACAATCACACTCCACCTGCTTTCTTTTTCGGAGCTTCGTTTGAGTGGCTCGGAAGTCAGAGTCTATCTCAGATTCATCCGCTTTAGAAAGATCCGGTTGCGAGTGAGAGTAACCTGGTCCGACCGTTAAGTTTTTTCGCTGTGTCTTGGGCTGGACACTCATGTTGATGTTTGTTATACTGTGTACGTGTGAACAACCACAGGCGTAATTATGTCGTGGAACTATGGCATAAGTGCGAGGAGTGCAAGGATACAGGTATTTCTTTTACCCGCTGCTGCCGCGCGGTGGGGTTGTCGCAAGCGCAGCAAAGAATCGGCACGGCTCCCTCCCAAACAGGCACAGAAGGTCAGATGTAGTTCACTCCGGTTACGCGTTTTTAACTATAAGATGTTCGATGTAGGGTCTAAATTTAACAAGTACTATTTTAAAATTTTTAAGAGAATAGGTCGACACGTCTACTCTGTCCGACCGTCGAAGTATTTACATAAATTTCTATTTATAACCGTTTGCAACTAGCAATTCATAATTATTTTGTTGTAAATAGTGTAATTTTGCTACGTGACTAGGTCCCCTGATGAGGTGAGGATGTTCCATCTTATTATCGATAGCTCTGTGTGTATCATTTGGGTATCCATTTGGGCGGCAATTCAAGCACACTGTAACATAAAGAAGATCCAGGTTGAAGATGAAGCTCGTAGGGGCTCACAGGAAGCGGGTTCCTGTCTGCATAAACATAAAGGACAGACTCGGTAATACACTAACTCGATACAGTACTGCGTGGAGTGACCATCAGAATAAAGATATTAAATTAAATTTACCTATAAAAGCCGCGTTGAATGTCCACCGAACACTTGAAAAAATAAACCTCCGCTTCCTGAAGTTTGAACATAGCTTCTTGCCTAATAATACTGATTGCGACTAGATAGAATGTGCTCTAAGCACCAGCTAAATTGTAGCCTGTGTCATTTCAGACATAACGAGCAATGGATGGAGACCAGCTCACTCGTCAATCTCGGTCGAGCCCTTTATGCTACAGCAGGTCATAAAATCACACAGAAAAATACATACTTATGTACTTACATACATACCTAGATATGTCGGCGCCAACGCCGCTTAGTTTGCTAAAGCCGTAAATTAGTCTTTCGTTTCGATCGAGTTGATTTCTAATGAAAAAAAGTTATAAATTGTATTTGACATTTTTTTTTATATCAGTGTCGGGTCCTGACCCTACAGATACTTACTTACATACATCCCAAAAACATTACCCTCCTTCTTAGGCAGTCGAGTAAAAATAGTGTTTGGCTCATAGAAATGGGCACGGATACAGGTCCTTGAGGAGCGATCGAGTCTCGACAGCCGAGCGGCGGCGGCGCGCCGTGCTCGAGTGGCTGCGACCGCGGCCACTTCACGTTCGCTCGACCTGACTCGCGCGGCGCGAGCTCAGCACTCCCCTGCTAAGGATGGTCAACCCTGTTCGGGCCGATTGGCTTGAAGCTAATTTCATGCATGGCACCATAATTATAAAAGATATAATAAAATTATGTCCGATATGAAAAAGATATGGCACCTATTTAATTTTGCGTTATTACAATTTATTCAATCATTATGAACTAGCTTCATAGTGTGTTTCGAATGAACGAGACACAGGAAAGCGCGTTAGAAGAGTCGATTGGTTGATGTCAAGTGCAATAATGTTAGTTTTTTTTTTCTAGATAAACTATTATAAAATCCGTTATTGGTACTGTACGCTGATCAAAATGCGTCCAAACTCCATCATTCTACTGTTAGTAACTAAGGAGTGCCGTTTTCACCTTCCGTATCCATGATCAGATCAGCTCGCTGTCATGATTTTGTTTTGTCATCGGAACTTGACAGGCGCGCAAACTCAATGGAAAGAGGTACTGGTCTAAAATTCAGTTGCGAGATTTGACCTTAACATACATACGAACATTACAAGTTAAATAAAAGCGTGTAAATAAAAAAAATACCCAACCGCATGATATACACTGAAAGATGTAAACAAGGCGTATATTTAAAAATAAATTAACTCTCAAAGGTTCGATGAGATTAAATTTACCTAAAGACGGGTACGTATTGGTAAGGTCAAAAATGTCATTTTTTTTTACTTTGGGAAATGCATTTACGCATCCCCGCCGTGTGGGGACACGAGCGGGGTATGTCGGACTCGAGCGCCACGGCCGCGGCAGTGGCGCTAATACCGACTAAAACCCAAAGGTGCTCCACCGCTGCGGCAAGTCGGACCCGCCTCGGGAAGACCCCCTTCCCCCCCTTGGTACGACGCGCCGGAACACCGGGCGCGTCGTCCACCCCTGAGGGTCTGTCACACTGTGACTAAGAGGGACCCCAGACCCTCCGGCTTGCGCCGCTGCTACTCAGCATAAGGCTGAGACGCCGGCCAAGCCCCGCAGCCACTCACGGCCGTCGAGACTCGCACCGCCGCTACCCGGACTATCCAGGGCGCCCGGCGAGCCTACCCCCTCTGTCCGGACATCGTCCGGACCGCCTTCTACGCGCGCACCAGATAAAAGCTCTGGGGCGTGCGGAGAAGGCCCCCGGGCCCTACAGCACTACTCTCCAAGGAGAGATGGGTGCGAGGGCCCCGACTTGCGCCGCCGCTACCCAGCATAAGGCTGGGACGCCGGCCAAGCCCCGCAGCCACTCAAGGCCGTCAAGGCTCGCACCGCCGCTACCCGGACTGTCCGGAGCGCCGGGCGAGCCTACCCCCTCCGGGAGGCGTAAAGCCTCCCAACACACGGTCGCAGAGGATAGGGAGAGCGGCGCACCGTAATACCGGCACTCCTCTTCCCCTGCGACCCCACCGCGCCGCCATCAAAACGGTGGCGGCCCCGTATCCCTCAGCTGCAGTGCGACCCCCACACTGCAGCCCACCTCAGTTGCGGCGCCGACCCCACCGCAACCTACCGGCCGCTTCGACAGGGCCCGTGGCAAAGCCCTGGAAGAAGCGGCCCCACCTCGGGTTCCACTTGGCTTCACCGTGGGTGGGGAAAACCACGGCTACTGAGCCCCCCCGCCGCGACAAGGCGGGAACCCACTGGGGGGGAGGTCAAAAATGTCCTGCGCTAATTTAATGCGATTTAATCCGTCGAGGTGGCCGATCGTCAAACATCGAAATATTGTCGTTTTTTTTTACCACTTGGCAAAAAACAGGGAAATAGCGACCGCGCCTCTATGGGATAATTTGTAATTAAAATTCCGATGAAAATAATAGAAACTGTTAGATTCGTTACAAATTTTATTAATTCAAATTCGATGTAAACAGTCGAATCTTAATTTTGTGTAAAACTACTCATATTTGTCACAGTTTGATTACCTGAGCCTACCTGGAAATTACCATAACTCCCAAAAACTTACTGACATGAGATCTAAAGTTTGTGTGTAAAAGTTTTTATCCCGGATAAACATTCGGTTTTTGTAGAATAGCGGATGAAACCGTGGGGCATAGCTAGTAGGCACATAAAGTGACATTTTTTTTGCATCGAAAATACGACGAAGAAAAGTAGTTGTTATTAGAATACCATAAACATTATTTGAAAAAACAACACATAGCGGCATAGACTATGGTATACCCAAGCCATTGACACCAAAAACTAAAGATTTAAATAAAATTAAAATTTTGCGGTTGATAACAGACTACCCCCGAAACGCTATTTTCATCAAAAAGTTAGAAAAATTCGCTAACTCTCTCTTTATTGCACACACGAGAAAAAGAGCGACAGATATACAATTTGAAGTATCGTATGCACCAAAACCTCGCGGAAGGACTATCCTCTTAACGATATATTGCCAAAAAATGTGCAAAAAAACTTTGAACCAAATCAAAAGCCCTCCTTTAAATTGGCGTTTTCTAATTTCGATATTCTACGTAAGTTAAAAAACACCGGAATCGCGTATTTTCAGTTCGGTGCGAAGTATTGTTATTACCAGAACTCTTTTAAAATGAATGCGCAGCGAAAGCTGCAATATTACTGCAGTAGTTCCAGTAAACAGCGGCTTCCGACCGCTTTTACCGCCTTATTCTGTAAGTGACGTCGAGGTTATTCCAATCCGGGCCCGATGTCGAGCCGATAGAATCGACCGCGCGTGCCCGCACTGCGAGAGTGTCCCCGTAAGCAGGGGTCCCCACAAGTAGACGGCAGCGGCAGGAGGGTGCTTAAATAAGAACAGTGGTTTACAAACGCAACACATCCCGTCTTTGATTATCTATGTTATTATTTGATTACCTCAAGATTTAACGCATTCCTCCGTATTCCACTTCAATAGTTTAGTTAACGAATGTGTTCAGTTAGGTTATTTTAAAATGTAACTTACGTGTTGTTAGTCATTATATTAATAACATATCAATTATTAATATTAATTTAGGTATTTATGTACCGATAAGGAAATATGATGTATTGTTTATTGAACGTCGTAATGAAATTGTCAACTAATCTTATTTTATTCAAATTTATTAAAGTGAAACGTTTCGCTCAGCGCGGCAAATACAAACTTTCCTGCGTCTTTTGCCAATTACAACTTAATTACTCATCGTGGGTTGTATCAAAAAAGCTAGTATTTATTTATTTATTAATTAAAACGGCAAAAACTAGTTACATTAATTACAAACACAAAAATAATAATAATAGATTTATATGTCATGAATAATTACAATAATTAAATTAAAATTAAAAGTATAAGAACACTTCTCACTAAACCAAATACCAAGATAAAAATCAGGTTATTGAGACTCGCACCTTAACCAACATTATTTAGGTGATCATTTTAGCCGTAATTTCTCGATACGACCTATTTTTGTCGCAAAATTAGTTTTCATGAACCCACGATGAGTAATTGAGCTGTAATTGACAAAAATCGCAAGAAAATTTGAATTTGCCGCGCTGAGCGAAATGTTGCATCTTAAAACAGAAAATCAACAGAAATTGACGGATCCACATTATTTCTTAAACAATATTTTGCTGATAAGGTAGCGTTGTTTACCGTGTACACCTAATTCCGAAGCAGCGTTCAGCATCTTACCGGTCTTGGGACCGCACCGTCCGCGTCGGCGACGTCAGAACATCGGGGCCGCACCGGGGGTAGCACGCCCTACCGATCCACTCTCAATTCCATTACTACTCGCTAAGTAATACCGACGTTGCAATGAATACCAATCGCGCTGTAAACCGCGACTCAGCGCAGTGCCACAACTTGCACAGTACAACAACACCCTACCGGCCGAATATTATACAGCGAGTGAGTTATCTTTGAACAATCCAATCGGTCTGTGACCTAACACCATGAAATTTACAAAATTATAATTGGGTACATTATTATTTTATGCGAGCATTTTGGTGACATTACTACTGAACTTTATTATAAAAGTGTCTCGACATGATCTTGACAACTTATATATTGTATTATGTGGCAAGTGGGCGCTTGAAAAAGTCATGGGCGCGATATTTGAAACGCTCGCCTATGTATTTTAATGTTAAATTAGCAAATATCGTATAAAATTCCAAAAAATGTCGATCGAAAAAATCGATTTTGTCTTCTATCAATAGAATATCACAGATAAGCCACAAACGGCAGCAAAAACAAGCGAAAAATAAAATTTAAAAAACATTCTTTACACATAATAATAATGTATAATTTGACTGTGATAATTTTAATTTTCGTTCCTCTTGACGTTGCGAAAGTTACCGGTTTATCTCTTGCGCAAATTTCATGAAAAAGTTAGGAAAATTCACTAACTCTCGTCTCCCTCTCTATTGCACGCACGAGAAAAAGACCGACAGCCATACAATTACAAATATCGTATGCGCCAAAATCTCGCGGAAAGAATTTTTAAACGGAAAACGTTAAAAGCTTTGTAAAAATATGGTAACCCAGAATTCAAATGATTCAAAGATACGCAAAATCAGGATCACCCACATTCGATGTCATCCGTGATTATTTATGAATGCGGAAAGAAATTCATGTCGAAGGAATTCAAAAATAGAGGCCGATAACCTGCGATGGCATATTGCCATGTCGGTGGACGGTAGGTGACGAGTTCAGGTACTGGCGGCGCGGTACAGCGTCGCGCACACACAGCGCACGCAGCGGCCCATCTGCGATCCGTTTAATAAAAGGCGCGTCCAATTTTATTTTATGTTTATTTAATTGATGCGGTCCCGACGCGGCCGGTCGTCCCGATTTTTATGGGATGATCCGTTTTTATCGGGACATCTTTGGGAAATTGGTTGTGAGTGTTTATCTTCTCTTGTTTTGGTTACGGACGGCCATACCGATGACAGTTACGCCTCTAAATGAAAAGAGCCTGCGCTAAATTTTTTGTTGGACAGTATTTGCTCGCCGTTAAAGTAACGTTGAAGTGATATAATATTGTAATTACTGTCACTGAGAAAATAAATTAATATTATACAGGGTTTTATTTTTAAAGTATCAAAGTTTCATAAGTATGTTTATAATTATTTTGTTTATAAATCTATATAATTATATCACGTATCGATAATTCACTAACTAGCAGCAATGCGTTTTTGTTGCAATAGAAAACTTGGTGTTATCTGTGGAAAATAAATTGATGGCTATTGTATATTACTTTGTAGATAACCTACAGCAAAATTTTTTTGTAAATAAGTAGGTATAGCCGGCTAAATATTGTTTGACAGACATTACATTACATTACATTACATTACATTACATTACATTACATTACATTACATTACATTACATTACATTACATTACACAGACATCCAAATATTCGTGTTTTATTTTTAACTAGCTTGTGCTGAGTTTTGAATTTAAAATATTATCCGATGAGGTCAAAATGAACTGGCGGTAGCTTGTAATGAATCAAACACTCTACAAAACAAATAAGTGTATATACATTCCTATTGTTTTCTAGAGCATAGTATTTACAGGCAAATATTATTGACGTTACAATGAAAGTGACGTTAATGAGGTAGAAATGCTTAAAGAATCCTTGAGTCTCAGTATCATGAAAAAATATTTAATTTCACATATATATTTATACACATATATTTTGCCATATCTCGATGTGGCCAAGTGACTAGAAGGACAAATCGACAATGTTGAGGCTTGCCACTTCCTTTCCTTTCTTTCCAATACCTCTTCCTCGGCCAAACCACAAGCCTGAAGACATTCAAATCGCGCGCCAAAAGTACGGTTACACCGCGCCGCCAGAGGGCGCAAAGAAGGAAGATCATCAGTGTGTTAGACTGCAACAATACCGCATGTGCCGGCGTTTCTTTTTTTTCTTCTCTGTTCCAAGAGTGGAGTGCCAATATCACAGGACATTTTATACATACTCGGGAACGACAATCTTTGTGTGTGTCGTGCGACGCGGCAATTTTATTGTGCAAACCAAAAACTGTGGTGGAATCAAGAAGCAGCGGATCAAAGGCCGTGGTACGTACCTAAACTACCTACTTTTCCCTTCGTCTTTTCCCTCGCAAGCCTCCAGAAATCGAAATACAAATTTCATCAACTAAACTCATCCTTCCACAACGGAAGCTTCGTCATAGTGGTCCTTCGAGCCGGATTCCTATGGATTTTGGGTTCAATTTCGTAAGAAAACTCCAATTTCACAGTCTTATTTCATCAAAATATAACTTGTCCTACCTGGATTGCCTACTTATTCATCAATCAAGTATTGATTTACAGCGTTTACGACACAATTTAGTGTTTTTTGTGCTCAGAAAAACCGATTAAGTATCATACCTACCCTCTATCGATCGTTTATAATAAGTTTTCATCAAAATGGTGGTTGAAGATGCTGCGCAATTAGCATTGCTTATTACTCGGAAAGAATACATTTATCGTGAAATACAAATTTTATATGATTTGTCGACAGCGATTCTGAAAGATAGAACTAAAAAGCTCGGCGCGTTTAAAAGTAGGTACAAACGCATCGAGTCAATTCGTTCAGAGTTCATAGAAGTAGTAAATGAAATTAATGTTCTACAGTTTAAACTCGATCCCAAACACACAGTCGATTACCAGTCAGTAGAATCATTCGATACGTTGTACTACACCGTCCAAACCGCGGCCGAGGAACTATTGGCGCCACCGGGCGATGCTACCGCCGCCGCCGCCGGCGCCGGCTATCCCGCCACCGACGGCGTGGTGCATCGCAAGCCGACCGCTCAAGTTAGGCTGGGTAAACTCGAGTTATGTAAGTTTGACGGAAACATCGAGCTCTGGCAAACATTCTACGACACGTTCTTGTCTTTAGTACATGATAATCAAAACTTGAGTCCAATAGAAAAGTTCCATTATTTGTTAACTTGCCTATCTAGTTCGGCTTTGTCAGTTGTCAAAGGCGTTCCCGTGACGGCCGATAATTATCCAATAGTTTTCAACACTCTCGTGAATCGATTCCATAACAAGCGATTATTAGCAACCAACTACCTAGATAAGATTTGCACATACCCTTCAATGAAAATGTGTAACTTGAATGAGTTACGTAATATGACTAGCTTATTATACGAATCGGTCAATGCCCTCAAGGCAGTAAATATTGAAAATTTAGGCGAATTTGTGCTATTTTATTTAGCATCGCGAAATCTGGACTTTGACACACGTAAGCGCTTCGAGTCTCAAAACAAAGAGTCGATACCTACTTTCGACAAATTGTTACAGTTTTTACAGGAATATGTTAAGGTACTGGAAGCTAGTGAGTCGAATGTCTCCTCTCGAGTGGTCAGTCAGCAAAGAGTCCAGCAGCCGCGGTCACAACCTGCAAGGACTTACGATATGCGGCAGCGCAACAATAATAACACGCCGCAATACCGAACCGCTTATCACACGCTATCGCCGGGAAATGCAGGGATGTACTCTGACGCAGGGCCGCACTCAGACTTTGAAATTACCTCATACTCGGATATTGATAGTGGTGCGGGCTACAATGCAGGGCCGTACTTGGAAACAGATCCGAACTCTGAACCAGGGCCGTACTTAGATTCAGTGCCGGCTATGTATACGGGGCCCTTCTTGGATTCTGGCCCTTATTCGAATGTAGGACCGTACTCAAACTCGCAAGAGGAGCAAGGCATTACAGGGACGTATTCAGCTGCAGTTTCCTATCATAATGCGACTAAATTTCCTGATTGTGTTTGTTGCGGCTTTTCTCATCACGGGATTTACAAGTGTCCGTTATTTCATGCCTATAATATAGCGGGTCGGTATAACGTGGTTAAGACAAAGAAGCTTTGTGTGAATTGTTTGCGCTCGTATCATAGCGCAGACAAATGTCTCTCTAAATCCAATTGCACGAAGTGCCACGCGCGACACCATTCACTTCTTCATGATCCAGCAAATGTCGTAGCCCCATCGAGTAGTACTAATGCCGAATTCGAACAATCTGCACCTGTGATTAATCCAGCGATTACCATGAGTTCCACAAGCACAAGCGTGCATGTAGGTCACAGCCGCTCTTTGGTGGTTCTTGGTACTTGTGCCGTTCGGGTGCGGGGTCCCGGGGGCCTCCTAACTATTCGTGCACTTATCGACAGCGGAGCTCAGGACTGTTTCTTGACTACCGCTTGCGCGCGGCGTTTAGGGTTACCACTGCGTCGATGTAATCTTGCTGTTGCGGGTCTGGGTCAAAATATTGTGCATCAAATAAAAGGTGTGACGTCATGCACTATACAGCCACGAGATGCCGACAATCCGAGTTTCGATATCAGCCCTATCGTAATAGATACGATCACGAACCAGATGCCAGCTGTGGAATTACCCTCGACAGTCCGAGAAGCTTGCAAGCATCTTACATGTGCTGACGAGAACTTCGACAAACCCCACGAGATCGACCTTCTGCTGGGAGCAGAGTTGTTTCACGAACTTTACGACGGACAGCGTTTAGATTTAGGCCCAGGTTTACCGGTTGCATTACACAGCGTATTTGGTTGGGTTATCACCGGTAAACTCGACTCAAACTGTCTCCCACCACCAGCTGCCACGTCCTTATTGGTGTCTACGCTCGCCTTAGACCAAGTTGTAAAGCGTTTCTGGGAAGTCGAAGAATCGCCATCCGCTGCTATCATAAACCCAGATGACGATAAATGTGAGCAGTTGTACTCAAATTTAGTCAAACGAAATCCGGATGGCCGATATGTCGTACCGCTTTTGCTGAAAGAACCATGCGATTTTCTTGGCGAGTCGTATAACTCTTCGTTAACGAGACTGCTTCGACTTGAGAAGAGACTCGCTCATCAAACTCAATTACAAGAAAATTATGTGAATTTCATGCGCGAGTACTCTAGTTTAGGTCACATGCGACTCGTTGAAGGTACGGAAGGCGGGGCACACATTATTCCGCATCACTGTGTGCTAAGACCACAAAGTACTACCACTAGCCTTAGAGTCGTTTTCGACTGCAGCGCAAAGACGTCCAATGGTACTGCACTGAATGACATCGTATACACGGGGCCAAAGCTGCAGAATGACATAGTAGATATTATAACTAAATTTCGAATACCTAACATCGTATTCACTGCAGATATTGCCAAGATGTACAGAAACATCGACCTAAGACCTGAGGACCGAGAATACCAACACATTCTCTGGAGAGATGCCCCAACTGAGCCTGTTCGTGAATACGAATTAAATACAGTCACATACGGCGTGAGTAGCTCACCTTATTTAGCCATCCGCACCTTACACCAACTCGCAGATGACCATGGGATGAAATGGCCTAAAGCTGCTGCTGTACTCAGACAGGATACGTTTATGGATGATATTGCCGCTGGAGCGCCTTCTGTCGGTCAAGCTTTAAAATTAAAAGACGACTTAATTAATCTTTTAAGCTGTGGGAAATTTGAATTAAGAAAATGGAGTAGTAACTCATCTGCATTCATCGCCGAACTGCCTGCAGAGCACTGCCAAGTACCAAAATCATTCTGTGATGAAAGTAATCAACATACGCTTAAAATTCTAGGAATTCAGTGGGATCCTATACGAGATATGTTTACTTATTCAGCGTCCGAAGCTAATTCAAAATGTACGAAGCGAGCGATTCTGTCCGATATTGCCCGCCTTTATGATCCAGTCGGGTGGTTAACCCCTGTTGTTTTAGTGGCTAAACTGATTCTCCAAGATCTCTGGCGACTCCAACTTAATTGGGATGACGTAGTTCCGAATGAAATTCAACTTCAATGGCGTAACTTTTGCGTAGAACTACAATCCTTACACAAAGTTCAAATCCCTCGTCAAATAGTAATACCAAAAGCAACTCAATTCGAAATCATTGGGTTTTGTGATGGATCGACGAAAGCTTACGGATGCTGCATCTACTTACGATCATCTGATGATTGTATAGCAACCTCTCGTCTGCTAATCGCGAAATCGCGAGTAGCACCGTTGAAGGTATTAACGGTAAATCGTCTCGAACTGCTTGCGGCTGGCCTTCTATCGCGTGTACTAAAGCACATGTTTCAGTTGCTTCAATCTAGGCTTCTGATTACAAGAATCACTGCGTTAACGGATAGCAGTACTGTCTTGGCTTGGTTAAATACTCCACCGTACAAGCTCAAGACATTTGTGTCCCACCGCGTTGTGAAGATCATTGACGAAGTGAGCGTAGAAAAATGGCAACACGTATCGACTCATGACAACGTTGCTGATTTGTGTAGTAGAGGCTTGAGCTGCTCGCAGCTAACGGCGACCCCGACCTGGTGGTCCGGTCCAACGTGGCTAAGTGCTGATTCCACTACATGGCCAGTTAAAAGAGAGTCATCCTGCCTGGACAAAATACCCGAATTAAAGTCTGCGGCTCATGTAACATACTCTGCAGAAAATCATGAAGGGACAAGTGTAGTCACTCAGTTGTTAGATAAACATTCCTCGTTGTCTCGAGTACAGCGAGTTCTCACATGGGGCTTGCGTTTCGTGAATAATGCAAGGAAGGCTAAAGATGAACGCACTGTATCCGGACTGACCGTGGACGAATTGAACGCTGCACTTAACAAACTGATCAGACATGAGCAGAACTTGTCGTTTACAGCAGAAATTAAAAATTATACTAAGCGTGGTGATCCGTTTCATCGGTCGATCCAAAAACTGAACCCGTATATCGATGAAGGCGGCCTTTTGCGTGTGGGGGGGCGATTGAAAAACTCCAATCTACCGGTAACAACGAGAAATCCTTTTTTGTTACCAAAAGGTTCTCGATTATCCCTACAACTCATCGACTATTACCATAAATACCTACACACCATACATTACCTACACTGTGGGCCACGGATGTTACAGTCTCTTGTACTCCGAAAATTTTGGATCTTAGGTATACGTAATCTGATTCGTTCTCGCTTGTCAAAATGTGTAACGTGTTTTAAAGTTAACCCGAAACCCTGTCAACCTTTGATGGGTAACTTACCATCACCTCGAGTCCAACCTTCCAGATGTTTTGAAAAAATCGGGGTAGATTTCGCAGGCCCGCTTACCGTCAAGGAAAGTCGTAGGCGAAACGCACGTACTTACAAAGTTTACGTGTGCGTGATAGTGTGCCTTGCCGTGAAGGCGATTCACTTGGAGGTCGTATCCGAGCTATCGACTGCAGCATTCATCGCGGCGCTAGATCGCTTCGTTTCTCGTCGCGGAATATGCCGTGAGATAATCTCGGACTGTGGCACCAATTTCGTTGGGGCCCGGCGTTATTTAACGGAGATGCAGCAGTTTATGCTAAATTACCAACCTGAAATCACCTCAGACCTCACAAAGCGCGAAATAGTTTGGCACTTAAATCCCCCAACTGGAAGCCATTTCGGTGGAATATTTGAAAGTGGAGTGAGATCGATGAAACAACATCTTAAGCGAGTAGTGGGGCTTCAGGTGTTGACTTACGAAGAGCTAACGACGGTGCTCACAAAAATTGAGGCCGTATTAAACTCCCGTCCTCTTTGTGTGATCTCTACAGATCCCGGGGAAGTAGATGTCCTTACGCCCGGGCATTTCTTAACAGGCGGTCCGTTGGTCTCCTTGCCAGAACCTCAACTGCAAGACGCCTATGTCCCTCCGCGTGAGAGATGGC
The DNA here is from genome assembly GCA_947579745.1 of Apocheima hispidaria. Taxonomy (NCBI): domain Eukaryota; kingdom Metazoa; phylum Arthropoda; class Insecta; order Lepidoptera; family Geometridae; genus Apocheima; species Apocheima hispidaria. Next base: position 13,161,431 of record OX388166.1, on the reverse strand, counting down.
AGCTGCTCCAAAAGCTTACCCAAAGCTTCTGGCGTGTTTGGCAGCGAGATTATTTGCACTGTCTGCAGCAGCGCGGACGCTGGTACCAAGGTCAAGCCAATCTAAAAATCGGGGACGTCGTGATGATTGTTGACCAGAACCTCGCTCCACTAGATTGGCGTTCTGGGCAGGTAACCGGTCTTCACCCGGGTGATGACGGTGTAGTACGCGTCGTCACGCTTCGAACGAGTAAGGGATATTTTAGGCGACCAGTTACAAAATTATGTCCATTACCTCTTACAGATTAAACTACCACACGCACTTGTATTCTCTCTAGATAGTAAGCATAGATTTAATGATTTAGTTATAGTATTTATAGCAAAATTGGTTATCTGAGCACGATATTCCAGTAACTTAGTTTTTCCCTAATTTCCATATTTGTTGTAATTATCTTGTTTGGCTTAGCCTTTAACTTTTATTTTTGCTAAATACTTGCCTAATATAATAACTTCTGAGGCTGTTGCCTTTATTCTTGTCTTAGTGAAATTCCGTGACCTCATTTTATGAAATCCCTTAGTGATTTCATGTGGGGGGGTATGTTGAGGCTTGTCACTTCCTTTCCTTTCTTTCCAATACCTCTTCCTCGGCCAAACCACAAGCCTGAAGACATTCAAATCGCGCGCCAAAAGTACGGTTACACCGCGCCGCCAGAGGGCGCAAAGAAGGAAGATCATCAGTGTGTTAGACTGCAACAATACCGCATGTGCCGGCGTTTCTTTTTTTTCTTCTCTGTTCCAAGAGTGGAGTGCCAATATCACAGGACATTTTATACATACTCGGGAACGACAATCTTTGTGTGTGTCGTGCGACGCGGCAATTTTATTGTGCAAACCAAAAACTGTGGTGGAATCAAGAAGCAGCGGATCAAAGGCCGTGGTACGTACCTAAACTACCTACTTTTCCCTTCGTCTTTTCCCTCGCAAGCCTCCAGAAATCGAAATACAAATTTCATCAACTAAACTCATCCTTCCACAACGGAAGCTTCGTCAGACAAATAGGTTGGTCGGCCAAATCAAGAAATGCCGGCGTATCGTGATCTGTCTAGGCAGATCTCGATCGGCCCAGTTCAACATTAGCCCACGACCTATACCTACAACAAGTTATTATTTTTGACTTGTAGATGAATATTTACCAACTAGTACAATAAGTAGTACAATAATAAATAAAGCTATCATAATTCGTAATTAAATGAACTCCGGATAGTGACTCCTGTCGACTATCTTGACGGCCGCCAGTGTTTATCGAGTCGTCGTCGTGAACAAACTAACGTCGGTATTGTTATTAATTGATATTGTAAATTCTTTAAATGAATGTCCCTTCCGAGGTGTCCGTTTCCACTAACTAGTATGGATAAGGATAGTAGGGATAGCAATAAGGGTAAAATACTCAAAACAATATCTCATCGTATAAAGTGAAACTCGATAGCGAAATGTGACGTTCGACAAACCCAATAAAGTAGAATTAACATTCACATTATAGCGGCGAGTTTACGAACTTAGAGAATTAATTAAGACAATGATAACAGTTTTAATTAAATGTAAATGGCGCGTAAAAGTGATGTAAAGTAAAATTTAGGGCCCCTAAAACCTGCTACAATAACTGAGGGGCCTTTAACGCTACAGGGACATAGTGTCTACGCGGTAAAGGTACACTCACCTTCATTATCAGTTCAGACTTACTTAAATTTACTCAGTGGTAGAGTTCTTAGTTATCAAGAGTTTGTTTTTGATCGTGAGGTACTTTTATCATTTGACTGTTTCAGCGTCAGTTGTCTGTAAGGCTGACCGAATGTAGGTTCAGTTCGTGAGGTTCAATGAAGATCCCTTGAATCGGCGAAGATGAAAACTGCAACAACATCGACACGGAAAACATAAGGGGCCCTACTCAGCGGTGCGGATGATGGAACCTGGTGCCTGGAGCAGTCTGCTCACAGTGCTTCGTCGCTTTACGACAACTGGCTCTGTTCTAGCGGCTGCTTCGCGAGGTCGAGCGAGTTCCTGTTGAATCACACTAATATTATAAATGCGAAAGTTTGTGTGCAAGTGTTATTATGTATGCGTGTTTGTTCCCGTTCAAATCTGTAACGGCTTAACGGATTTGAATGAAATTTGGTATGGAGGTAATTTACATCCTGGTTTAACACATAGGCTACTTTTTATACAGGAAAAATATTCGGTTTCTGTAGAGTAGCAGGTGAAACCGCGGGGCGCAGCTAGTATTATTATATTTTAAATAAGCTGTATCTGCGGATAGTAATGTTTCGCGAAAGAACTTACTTATGTTATGTGTCTATCCACGGCATAAGCTATATTTAGATTTGATCAGCCGTGATGGAATTGAAACGGAACACAAGCCCGCGCGTACGCTAATTTCGTACTTTTAAGTTGACTTACTTAAGATCGCATTTACACGCTCTCTCGCTCGCACAATCAAAATTAAGACATTAATGCACAATAAGACAAAAATATCTTCAATGTACACACTTTATTTAGGAAACCAAAGCAAAAGAACCCAAAAATATAGTTTCCAAATTTTTTGTCTGTCTGTCTGTCCGGGATAAACTCAGAAACCGAGAATTTACATGCAGTTTTTTAAAATATCTTCTGTGGATTCCGGCGCAAAACATAGACTTTGTTTCATCGAAATCGGTGTACAGCATTGAAGTTATGACGCAATTTAGGAAATTATATGGTGTATAAGTTGAAGCCCCGGAGCACCGAGTACCTTCCAAGGGAAATTTACATCGGGCCGCCCATAGATGGCGAGACGAGTCTTCGTATGAATCGCGGTGGCGATATTATCTGTCTTTTAGGTACCGTTTCGGAGATTTATTTGTTTTGATTAATAAGTTCTATCTGTAAGAAGTAATGACTGATTAGATATCGCAACCAACCCGCACCCGCAACCAGTCAAGAATCGTGAAATGCACAGGAGTTCCTTAAAAAAAGTGTGCGAGATTGTTAGAAACAGCGTTAAAAAACATTTCAGGTTATAAATACGGGATTAAACTTTAAAAAAGATACAAATCATTATTTTTTTCTATTAGTTGGTTGTAAAACGAGGACTTATACGCGCTAAAAATAATAATTGCCATATAATAAATAATTGAATATTATACCTTAAATCGAATTAATAATTAAACTAAATCTAGTTAACTGGTGACATAAAGAAATGTATTAAAACATTTCTGCATGTAACCCTTAGTACTTTTAATAAATAAATAATTATGTTGATTGTGCGAGCGAGAGAGTGTGTATTACGTAAATGCGACCTTAAAAAGCATTTGCAATCAAAATGTAGCCAAATCCCATAAAGCATATGAATGCAAGAGAAACATAAGCATGACAGGTAATATTCTCATAAAAAGAAACATATTCTACATTGCAAACGATATCAAAAAATTGAATCATTTCGACGCGACCGAAAAAACATATTCTATTTAAAAATATGTGTTCACGAACAAGAGGGAAAAAATCTTATTATCTGGTTTTCTTGTTCGAAGTTCTGAGCGAGAGATGAGAGCGATTTATTTTAATTTCCGCAATTTTGTTCGTCAAGAAGCCGCGAAGGCCACGTGCATGAGGTGTCAATTGCACTGTCAATTACAAGTTTCAGACTTCAATTGAAGAAATATATTTACAATCACCAAAAGGGCGAAGAATTTATTAAAAACGACACAAGCGCCATCTAATATTCAAATTTATTTTAAAAGTTTAAATTTAATGTTTAATATAGTATTTATGTTGTATCGTATTAATTTTTCTGTTTCTTACCTGTTGAATTTATAAGTAATTTCTGGTATTTATTTTTCGTTTTGTTTTAAACACTGTTTTAAACTTTCGTGGTGGTTTACTACATTACTATTAGTACTCATGGGATATTTTCCACTTTTTTTATTTTTGTTGAGTTCCGGATATTTCGGCACAGTCGCATGCGCCATGTTCACGGGTAGACTGAGGATGCGGGTGATTATTTATTTTTTTGTTTTCGTGCGTGACGTCACCTGCCGGTCCCAACGGAAGACCAGCGCTGGTTGGCTACAACCAGCATCTTGTTGAGTTGGGGCTGGTTTGTGGCAAATAACTCTGTGTATTTTTTGTTTATTTTTCACTTTTTAATTAATTTTTCCATGTTTTTTGCTACAAATAAACTATTGTCTATTGCATACCTTACTTACACAAGTTAAGAGATGTTGTGGGCCCTATTCGGAGATAAATGACATATTCGGTGATTTGTAAAGATTTATGTTTTTTACAAGGTATGTACAATGGACGCTGTAGATAAACTGAGTACATCTCGAGCGTTTTACAATTTTATTTTTATAACTTTCTAAGTTTTTTGTTTGAAATAGTTTTATGAAACAGTTTCTACTCTGATGTAATAACGTGAAAAGTAATTAGTTCCTATTAAGAATAGTTTAGAAACCACGAAGTACGAAACCTCGCAATCCACTTTGACAAGGTACTTACGACTATGTCGCACAAACAGTACACCCGATAAAACTAATCAGAAATAATTTTAGAAGCTATTCAACCTTAATCCACATGAGAGATCGCACTCAATATATAATGTCTTCTCCATTTTAAAGCTCCAAGCGCTATTTGAATGTTTGCATTATTATACAGGCTGGACTAAACCAATGCCCCCGGAGGGAAAGTACCCTAACTATTGACATTCCAGGGCGAGTCCCGGCTCTGGCAACTGACTTCAAAATATATTTGAATGCAGTTGTTTTTATTTCTTATTTATACATAGTATACAATAAAGTCGTTTTCCGCGTCTGTCTATACAGACGCGGCTATACAGCCGCTAACTCCCCCTAAACCACGCAACGGATTTTGATGCGGTTTTCGCCATCAGTTAGGTAATCATTTTTCACTGAAGGTTTTTGTATATATAATTATATTTTCTAAATTACACCCGTGCGACGCCGGGACGGGTCATTAACACGTGTAATAAATAAATGTTTCCTTTGAGTAAAATTTGCAAACTTCAATATTTAGAACATTAACTATGTTTAGGCACCTATATTATCATCATCTTCATCAGCCACAAGACGTACACTGCTGAACATAGGCCTCCCCCTTAGATCGCCACACCGACAAAGTGCCACTTGCATCCACCGGTTGCCCGCGACTTTATACCTAACCTATATTATACCTAACTGAAAAAACATTTAAATATTCGAGATGCGCCAACCCCAACGAGTAGGTACGTATCGTGGTGGCGGCCGCTCAGTGAACTAGCTGTTCCTGATTTGTCCTCGAGACGTAGCCGTGAGACTGAAAGGCGTTCTATCTGCTACCGTACGTCCTGTACTCTGCGGTCTACTCGCCGGACTGTTGTGTTGACACACGAGACGGGGACGGGAGGGCGAAGGCTCTACACGGTGTTAACTTAATTAGACACGATGACGACTCCATCGGCAAACGAATACCGATCCTATAGCTCACTCGGTAATACCTACATTCGTGCGGTGTCGGTACGAGGGAGCTTTAATCCGAGGCGACGCATGACGAAGGTCGGAGGAGTGGCTGAGAGCCTTTTGCATTAAAATGGTTAGTGTTTTATGATGTGCGAACGGATGAATGGGAATGTAAAAGAGGGGAGTGAAATCTACGCTATAATTGTGAAGTTTAAGCTACATAATAAATAAAAATAAAAATTAACGAATCATTACAATAGACAGAACATTCTCTATCATTAAATGCAATTCTTATAAACGTTAAATGTCAATAACCTCAATAAGTTGTGAGGATCAGTTTCAATTGTTATTTTTCTTTCGTTGCGTGTGTTCAATGTTCATGGCATCTTCGATAAAATATTATTCAGCTCGAACCACACTATAATTGGGAGAGCGCTTAGTTGTTCTAGATCTTCTACAATGACGGTAGCAGTGAGTTTTAAACGAATTATAAGCAAAATATAATATTTGGTAAAACTAAAGCGATTTTTATAAATCATGTACATTGTCGAAAAATAATTAATTTATTGTTTATTCTTCTCTCCGTGAGTAGACCACGGTACCTATGTAGCGTGGTGTGGAATAATAATCTACTCGTAGTTGAATTCATGTGCGTCATTATAAGGTCTGTTTAAAATATAAATAAAATAAGTGGTTTCCTATAAAACATATTGTAATGGTGAAGTGAACACACGTATATTGATGCGTGAGGAACCTTCGGAGCGTATTCAAAGTTGCAGACAAACACAACACAAGCTAATTGAACCGACGCGAGGTCGCCGGAGCCGGGCGGACGTGACGCGCGTTACAACACTATTCAATACGGCGGGGACACAACAATCGGCCGTATCTGCCACGATAGCAGTGTTGGCGGCGCGCCGCAGTACAATGCACGCAGCCGGCTTCTACAGGTAAGCCACGGTGCAGCCCTCCGCCGTCTCCTCCGACTAGTTGCCCCGGGGACCACGAGGCGCCTTCACTCGACGAGCAGGAGGCAAGGGACTACTTTCTTCCTACAAGGGAACTATACATTTTATTAGGGTGAAGAAGTATGTGAGGTTTTACGTGATACGTTGACCACTCTCATAGACTTATTATACTTGCACTAACAAAACAGCCATCAGAAAAAAAAACGAATGTTTATTTTATCATGAGAAAACAGTAGAACTGTTTCAAATTATTACAGTGACATACGCTTCTCGGCTATCTCCACTGCTATTGAGACGACGGACAAAATTAATAACGCTTTTCCTCTTGCGCAAAAATATTTAATGTTCCTCCTTATAGCCGAGACGGTGGAGGCAATCAGCCGAAGTATATTAATAGGCAATAATGAGCGGGCATTTCTATTTTGTTAGGGAGAGAGCTCATTGGTTCGATCGGCATGCGAGCCTCGTCCGCAGACCGCGCGTCCGGCCGCCGGCCGCGGCGCGTGAGCCACGCGGCATGAAAACACGCGAAAATGAACTTGTCGAAACTTGGGCGAAACCAATTATTGTAATATGTCCAGAAATACAATTCTCCAAAGCTTTTGTCGTGGTCCAAAAAGGGTGTAACATCTAACTGATAACCCACTCCACCATCAGTGCAAACTACATTTTCGTGTAAACAGCCATTTTAGCAATAACTTTCAAGTTAAAATGTAATATGCAAGCAAATTATAATGTTGTCGAGTTTTCGTTAAGTCGGTGGGCGGGGCTTGCACTTGACACGTTTGGACATTTATTTATACCATTTAGTTAATATTGAGTTGCGTGATCCACCACATAACATATTTTACGTATTTTGTGAACAGAACTTTGTAAATAAATATCGAAGTGGATTCCAGAGAACTGTGAAGTTTGTGAAAGAATACAGTTTGACAACATTATTTTTAGTATAAAGTACGCGTATTCAACCGCCAAGCAGTAGTGTGTCATCATTACCGAGTTCCGGATTGAAGGGCTATGCTTCCAGTGAAGTTACTCGGCATATACAGATTTAAGAACTAATATCTCAGAATGACGAGCGCAGTGCATTGCCTTGCATGAGTTGAAACTGTTGAAACTACGGTCTTACGACCGTAGTTTCACTCAACTTTAGCACTGAACTGTTAAGGGCAAGCATGAATCTTAACATCAGGTGAGCGATTTGCTCGTTTCATCAGTTATAAGACTGCGACCGCGTTTGACTAAAAATGTATCGTGTTATATTAACAAGTAAACAAGGATTTAACCCTACCGAGTTGCTACTATATCGATCTTTGAACGAAACAGGAAAATCTACGGTACGTCTCATTCTAGGCGTTTGGTTGTATATGTAATGAGTGGGCGGCGCGGCGACACCAGGCGGCGCCACCAGGTGGCGAGACACTCGCCTTATTGATATTCGATACGTTGCGGGCTATAACGAGAATGTTTTGACAGCTGATACGCGGCAGATAATCAGATTTGGCCAATTTCGGAACTATTGCCGGGAGATTAGGAATCGGTCGTTACGTAGCCAATATGCTTTATGAAGTGCAGAAACGAAACTATGTTTGTGTTCAGGTGACATACTATTACATAGACATCGACGTCAGAAAAGTTTTGTACTTTATAAAGTTTGCATTTAACTATATTTGAATGGTGTTCTGGATGTTGCTGGCGAAGAGTGAGTCGTGTCCGTCTGCGAACTCTAATTTACTACAAACGCTAGAGATGGAGCCCGAAACTCGCAGCTCAAAGGACTTTTTAACAAGGAAGCTCGAAAAAACTTGTCAAGAGCATGTCGGCCATGCCTAATAGGGTTTCGTAGGCGCGTAGTAGGACGTTTGAAGTATTTATCAGTTTTTTCCGCTTATCTCATAAAGTAATTATCACTCGTTGCCTAAAATAATTTTAAAAGAAAGCTCTTACTAAGATCTATCAACATGGAATATAACAAGTTTCTGAAATGCATAGTTTACAAATGACGGATGGAATGGATGATGGAATAGTTTAGGAATTTTGAATTTCGAATAATATCTGTTTCATACTTTTACGTTTCACTTTGTGAACTTTCATTTTACTAGTAGTTACCCGCGACTTCGTTCACGTGGACGTAAAAAAAGTATCCTAAGTATGTCTTGAGCCATTTAGCCGTGATAACGCGACAAACATCCAGACAGATAGACAATGCTACTACATAATAATATAGTTCGCTAGATGGCGTTGATCAATTTTTGTGCATTTTTGACGTTTTGTATTGACTGACAGTTGTAATGTAGGGAGTGCGATATCGCGCATGTGAAGTTTTTTCATCGAGACGAACGTATTCATTTTTATACCTCGAAGCTTTACTGGTCCTGACACGACTGCGGCTATATTCCTCTGAATTATAATGTCAGTTAGGAGTTAGGATTAGGATAGTTAGGATGACTCTAAGTATCAGTGCAGTTTTTGTATCGGATAAAACTTTTAGGAGTTATTATTTTCATAATGTTGAGTAACCATCGTATGGCATTGGGTTTTTTTACAAGCTTTTATTTAACTTGCATTTATTTGTTTGTATGTGTGTATGTGTGCTAGGGGCAAATCTTGCAACTCGATTTTAGACATGTTCCCCTTGTTCAATTGAGTTGAAATTTTGCATACCTGCCAAGTTCCGTTGACAATACCATATTACGAGAGCGAGCTGATCTGATGAAATATATGGAAGTGTAAAACGGAACTCCTCAGTAACTAACAGTATTTTGATGGAGTTTGAACTTATTTTGATAAGCTTACAGTACCAATAACGAATTTTATAAAAGCTTGTCTGGAAAAATATATTTATACACAAAAACATATTAGTAATTTCAGAGAGCTCATTCATATAGTAAAAAAAATGCGCTGAAATCCGGATATAGTGAAAGTTGATAACTGAAGAGAAGATTTTAGAAGATATCCCGATCTGTACCGTACCATACGTTACAGTTTACGGCCTTCGATAGTTCGAGAACTACAGAACTGATAAAACGACCTCAGCACCAATCAGACTACGAAGTGGTTAAAATAACTTGCGGATATAGTCTGTCTGGATTACCATCGCCTGCCAAAAGCATTTCCTCCGCTCACTTTTTCTCTAGTTTTTTTTCTTTTTCTCTGTCAATTCCATATTATGTGGCAAGCATATTACAAGCAGACGGGCCACTTGATGGTAAGTGATCACCATCGTCTATGGGTATCTGTAACGCCAGGGGCATCACAGATACGACCTATTAATACTCTACTGACAACCCTTTTATTTTGTTGTAGTTACTTGGAAAAACCGCAGGAAAACCACATTTTGCAGGTGTGAGGCAAAAATAATCGCGTAAAACGCACGGTGATCATTCGACCTATTTTATCTGTGACTCCTCTTGGTTAGGTCAAAAACGCAGTTTGACGTTCCACCTTCGGTCTTCGGGCTTTTTATTCAGTGGCTTCGATTCTCCGACTTTAGCCTCATATCCATTCCTGAGTAAACCTGTTGTACGTGCGAGAGCTTAAAAAGCTAGACGATATCCTTAAGTCACACCGTATCCCGTAGTGCCTTAAAACTCGCCTCTTTAACCAGTGTGTCCTGCCCACAATTACATATGGTGCCGAGACATGGACGCTTACCCATGAGGCTGTGCACAAAATTAGGGTAGCACAGAGAGCCGTGGAGAGGTCCATGCTCGGCATCAAACTCCAAGACCGAGTTCGTAATACCGAAATCCGAAAGAGAACGAAGTTTCGAGATGTAGGAATAGCGGTAATGAATCTTAAGTGGAGCCGGGCAGGACACGTTGCTAGATTCAAAGATGAGAGGTGGAGTAAAGCTGTAACAGAGTGCTGGCCGAGGCATGGTAGGTGGAGCGTTGGCCGTCCAGCTGCGAGATGGGTCGACGATATCGTCACCATCGCGGGTCGAAACTGGACTAGATTGGCACAGGACCGAGGCAGATGGCACAGCAAGAGAGAAGCCTATACCCAGCAGTGAGATAAGGAAGGCTGTGGATGATGATGATGGTGACGTGCGAGAGTCTCCAGCTAGGTGTTCTGTATCGCACATGGCAAAGGCAAGGTTAGTCAGTGAGCTGACAACGGAATGAAGGGGCTTCATCCTACCCTCTTGTTAACATTCAGTCTTCATTCCAGTGACCGTGACGCATGTAATTGTGCCGAAATATCGGGAACTCAAAAATAAAGAAAATCCTGGTAAAACCCGTCCTGGTAAAAGTATGTACGAATTAAAATATAGTAAACAACCGCAATAGTCTAAAACAGTGTGTCACCACTCGCTCCATCGCCATGCACAGTAGAGAGGTAATGGCTATGGGAAAATACAAAGAAAGCAGACGGGACGTGACGTCATGGGTTTCATGAATTTTCTCCGTATTTTTAAACCCGTGTATTTCGTACTTTAGCATTAAACATTCGACCGAGAACTCGAATAACCTGAGGGAAAGTGACTGAATGATCGAGAATGGTAAACACTTTTAGATTTTGGTGCTTATTTTATTGGATTTTTGAAGTTTTAAAAAAATGAATATTAATATAAATTTTAGTGTGATTTAGCGAACACGCTTAACCACACTTTAAGTTTTATTTATTTTTATTTATTTATTTTTGTTTTTTTTGTTGTAAGTTTTGCGTGTATACCCCAGAGCAGTCACGCTCACTACAAAAGCTTCTTCTTGCGGCGGCGTCGTGTGGCGGGTTGCCCTCTTCCCTCCAGTGTGGTCGAGGAGAGCGATGGCTGGCACATGCGTCAACTCGTGAACGGGTGCTGCTTGCGGGAGCTGGACTGCTCTGAGTATATACGCAAATCTATAATAGCACTTAGCTCTTTATTAGCATATTCGTTGGTATATTCCGTTTTTAAAGTCTTTAGTTTTTATATTCAGTTTTAGTTGATAAACTGAAACTGAATATAAAAACTATATATAACACGTTATATGTTATAACAGCAATATTGTAAAAAAAACACACTAATAATGTAAATGCGAAAGTTTGTGTGTAAGTAGGTAAGTATGTAAGTGTGTTTATTCTCGTTCAACTCTGTAACGGCTGAACGGATTTCAATTTTATTAATTCATATTTATGATAGATAACACAGGCTACTTTTTATCCCGAACAATATTCAGTTTCTGTAGAATAGCGGGCAAAACCGCGGGGTGCAGCTAGTAAGATTATAAATTGATAACAGATCGATCATCATGTTTAAGTGACGTATTTATTGTGACGATATTGTTACAATAGCTGGAGTTAGTTCACTCGCCCGCTCGCTCGTCTCGGCTTGTGCCCGTCCCGTTTGTCCCGAGTGGTTATTGAGTCCGGGATATTTTCCGGATAACTGTTCGTATGAGAGGTTCCATGGAGTATGTAGTCATTCTACGAATCATTGCGGATTCTCAGCAATCACTTTCTTTTTGACTTTTAATGATTTACTTTTACGTGTTAGAGGGTATTCCGTTTCGTTTATTGTGTTTTGAGATAAATAGTAACGTACTTGTAAATTGCGATCTAAATCTTTGAACATTCTGGCAAATAAAATGTAAAACATTTTTAGTACAGATTTTAAGTTTTAAATCGGTTATAAAAAAAGTCCCGAACCCTATACTCTGAATATTATTCCAACCGAACAATATTTTTATTAGAAAACATTTTCTGATAAGTGTTTGGTCTAAGTTTCCAAATTGAATTCCAGCAAAAAATTAAGAAAAATCAAGTGGCTCCGAAGTGTTGTGCAAATAAACGAGGAAATTGGCCGAATTCCTTATCGACGTGTACTAGGACTTATAGAAATGCTCAAAGTTTATGTTTTATACATGTCGTGGGCTAATCGTAGAACTGGTCCGATCGAGATCTGCCTGGTGCCTGATAACCTATTTGTCGATTTGCCCTTCTAGTCACTTCGCCACATCGAGATATGTACCCAAGTGACTGGGCGCATCATATGATTAAATTTATTTTAAAAAATCTCACTCAAGTTTAAGCATAACTTTGGTAGGTTTTTATTTTAAGATAATAATTGACAGACCCTTGTCTAATCTGGATGATTATTGAAATACCACGAGTTCTGGTTTACTTTATAAACAAACGAATCGTGGCAAAGACTATCCCGAGATCAAAGGCTGGTCGAAACGGAATCTCGAAATAATCCTCATCTCCGTCAGATATTGGATTAATTGCTCAAGAGACCGATTTACACAAAGCGAATAATTATTTTTGCTGGGAATTAATGAGAATATTACAAACCAAAAAGTGTTTTACACATGAAAAAATATTTCTGTAGTCTAAATAAATACGATGATATTCTCGCCTATATGCAATTGCTCCTTGTAAAATATAATCAGCTTTGTAGAGCACTTGACGATGAAAACCGTCCCGTTCCGGCACATACTGGCAGATGTGCAATCGTCTCGTTCCAGCACATACTGGCAGATGTGCAACCGTCTCGTTCCGGCACATACTGGCAGATGTGCAACCGTCTCGTTCCGGCACATACTGGCAGATGTGCAACCGTCTCGTTCCGGCACATACTGGAAGATGTACAACGAGAAAACGTCGTATAGTTAGAATGCTGACGAAAGCAGAAGTTGTTCCTGTGTGTAATATTTTTTTGTTTTCCGTTACTCTTTATCTCCGTCGCATTTTGACGAGTGTGCCAACATTTTCGGCAGGCACTGTAATAAGCTTATCTCCTGCAAAAAAAGTAATTTTGCACAACGTACATAATTCTATAATTTGGAAACACAAATGAAAGTAATAAAACAAAAATATATTATTGTACGAGTGAGTTTAATTTATTCGTTGTAACAATTCGAGCGATCCTTTGTGTGTCGATACTCGTAATGTAACGCTCGGGACTCCGGCGGGATTATCTCGTACAGTACTACGCACCAAAATATTACGTTGTTGCCATTTGTTTCCAATAATTAGATATGAATTGTTAAATACCGGCGAGTATGTCGTGGGGTGAGACATACCCAACAACTTGTTCTTCGCCCATGTATTTTTAAAAGTTACTGCTTAAAAATTATTTTTGGCTTCGAGTAACAGGAGTCAACGAAGTGTGGAAGGGGATAGTGGCATGATGATAGTGTTGCATCGTCCGGTACCTACATGAATTACAGGTGTGCAAATGTCCTTGGTGTATGTCACACCCCGCCATACACTTCGTGTATGCATTTCATACAAAAATAATGAGTATGGATTACATTTTTGTTTAATTTCAATTACTAAAAATAAACACAGAAAATTAAGAAAAGCGTATTTTATCTTTAATGGAAGAAGTTCTAGCAGAATCCTCAGTCAAGTCGTGGTCCGATCGAGAAATTGATAATTGCAGTGAACGTAGTCTCGAATTTGAGAAGGAACAAATTCATTAATTTTCAGTGAGGCAGAAATAACTTCTGGAATCGGCCACCAGGCCCTTGTTTTAAAAATGCTACTGACCGTTTTTTCGATGTGTTGATTGTCCCCCTATGAATATCGACAAACGAATACGTTTACACAAGTTGTGAAACGCCGATATTTATGGAACATGCGGTAATTTCCTGTTAAAACTATGTTGATTTTGCCACCAATTTCTAAGATGTTCCAAAAAATAAATTATAAGCTTTAAGTCGATTATTTCGTTGAATATATATCTTAATGTATGTTAGCGAAGATGTTTTTGGAGTTTAAAAAAATATTTATTCATTTTAGTACTTATTCCAGAGGAGCCATTTGTTTTATTTGAAAAGGTGAGTATTTAGGTTTTTTTAAATATAAAATTAAAAATACCTTAAATATATGTAATTATTTCAAAAATAGTAGTAGTTTATTATAAAATTGATCATGACTTGAGCTAGTTTTTAAGATGTGTTTCTCGGTAAACTAGAATTTATACGCAATTTTGTGATGGGGCCTTTAACATCTCACCACAAACCTAATGTTACTTTTGGTCACCACATACTTAATACCGGTACAGACTAGAAGCGGTAGAGCATTTTATTTCACTAAAGCGGTACTGTTACTCTGTCTAGTACATGGTTTGATAAAAATGGTAAATTAGTGTTGGGATATAGGAACATCGTTCAGTAGTATATATAGATATATAAGCATATAATTATACTACAGGTATATCTAGACTCGGGCGTGCGGTGACCCGAGCGAGTACTAACTCGGTGCACGGTGTTGCAGGTGCGGGCCGCCGGCGGCGCTCGCGGCGGCGTCTCCACTCGACTCGACTCGATCATGAATAAAACATTGTTGTTCTCATTACTTATTCAATGCGATACCAATTTGTGGACTACATTGTCTCGTTACATTTGATATCGATATTGAAAGACATCATGTGCGGTGACATCGGACGTACGTGGAGGGCGCACGCGACCGACCAGTGTGGTGCACGACAATCATCAATCATTCTATGGTCCGTTAACTACTAACGGACACAAAACAGAGTGTGCAGTAAAAGTACAATTTTTTTTCATCTAACGCAAAAGGTCTATATTTTGCTCTAGCGTCATTTTTATGGCCGAAAAATTGTGCTACATAATTAAAAACTTATGCAGCACCTTAGCTGCGCCCTGCGGTTTCACCCGTTTTTCTACAGAAACCGAATGTTTTTTCGGGATAAAAAGTAGCCTATGTGTTAATCCAGGGACGGACGTACAGGGACGCGTCCGTTCTGGCTACTGTCGCAGTTGCGGCGGTGGTGGCCAGGATCCGGCGACTGGGCCTGGAGGTGGCGCTCCACAAATCCGAGGCCATCTGCTTCCATGGCCCTCGGAGGACGCCAAGCATTCACGCCGGGCTCAAGCATTGCTGTCGGGACGACGCTGAAATATCTCGGCGTCGTACTCGGCAGATGGAGATTTGGAGCACACTTCGCGCGGCTGATCCCGGGACTTGTGGGGACTGCAGCTGCGCTGAGCCGTCTTCTGCCAAATCTTAGGGGTGAAAATGGGAGCTGCCGCCGCCTCTATATGGCGGTGGTGCGCTCTATGGCCCTCTATGGTGCGCCTGTATGGGCAGGCTCCCTCGGCTCCAGGGAGACTGCTCTACTTTACAGGGCCCAGAGGGTCATGGCGGTGAGAGTATGCAGAGGTTACCGTACGCTTTCACATGAGATGGCCTGCGTCCTCGCTAGTTCCCTTCCGTGGGACCTGGAGGCCGAGGTTCTGTCCTCGGTGTTCTGGCGCAGAGCACAGGCACGTGAGGAAGACCTTCGTCCTGTCCCGGGCGAGGTGCAGCGGTGGAGGACGGACGCAAGGGATGCTGCCCTGGCAACTTGGAGCGAGCGGCTTGCTGCGGATCTGTGGAGGGGGGCCGGAGCTATTCGATTCCTTGAAGCGGTTCGGCCCGTACTCGAGGAGTGGGTCCATCGGGGCTATGGGGCACTGACCTTCCTGTTGACGCAGGTCCTTACGGGGCATGGATGCCTCGGGAGGTACCTGTGCAACGTGGCACGCAGGGAGGCGACCCCGGTGTGCCACCAGTGCGGCTGCGTGGAGGAAACCGCGCAGCACGTGCTGGAGGTGTGCTCTGGGTCAGCGGAGCCGCGGCTCGAGTTGGTTGCAGTCGTGGGGGCGGACCTCTCGTTGCCGACTATTCTAGCTCGAATGGTCGACGACGAGGGGTGGTGGGAAGCGATGGTCTCTTTCTGCGAGGTCGTGATGTCGCATAGGGAGACCAAGGAGCGGGCGAGAGAGATAAATCCTCTCGCTCACCCCCTCCGGAGAGCGCGGACACGGAGGCGAGCCAGTCGAGCTCGTACTCCGTCTCCGCTTGGAGGGCCTGGGGTGACGAATGCGGGGGCAGCCGTCGCCTCCCTTGCATAGGGCCCTCCAGAGAGGATGGCCAGATTTTCCCTAGTCGAGCTGGACGGAGGGACCTGATTCCTCTCCCGAGGTGTGTCCACCCTGGTACAATAGGGGTGGACGTCAGAATAGCAGAGTTGCGGAGAGCGCGCGAGAGATCCCGCGGCCCGGTTATTTTTTCCGATGCCGATGGAAATTTGTGGGGTTTTTTAGTCGGTAGGGGCGTTGCGTTTTCCGTAACGTCGAGTCCGACATAACTTCGCGTAACTTTCGCATTTAAAATATTAGTGTGATTTCAAAGAGCATTGCAATTTTCCAGTTTCACAATGTTTCATGAACAAATCATCCCCATTCCAGGAAGCGCAAATGATACCCACAGCAGATAGATGTGTCCGGTTCGCAGCTCAGATAACTTCGTTGTCATCTTCAACTAAACCGGCGACATAATATTAGTATTCAAAGCGAGCGAGGAGATCAGGAAGAGAGAGGAGAATATCAGTAAGTAAGTCATCATCGGCCATCGAAGGTGCGAACCGAGCTGCCGGCGGGCACGGGTCCACTCCGCCCCGCCGGCGGGCACGGGTCCACTCCGCCCCGCCGGCGGGCACCGGTCCACTCCGCCCCGCCGGCGGGCACCGGTCCACTCCGCCCCGCCGGCGGGCATCGGTCCACTCCGCCCCGCCGGCGGGCACCGGTCCACTCCGCCCCGCCGGCGGGCACCGGTCCACTCCGCCCCGCCGGCGGTCACCGGTCCACTACGCCCCGCCGGCGGGCACCGGTCCACTCCGCCCCGCCGGCGGTCACCGGTCCACTACGCCCCGCCGGCGGGCACCGGTCCACTCCGCCCCGCTCCGGGAGCAGCGCGCGGCCAGCGACTCGCAGAAGATGGCACATTCGTGCTGCGTGACACGAGGTACAGGTGCACTGTGCTACTCCCAGACCATTCCACCGACAGAGCCCAGAGACCAAGATCCAAGAGTGTCTAGTTTTGTGCTAAATCTGGTAAAGACTAACTTTTACGTTTTTAAATCAAAATAATCCACAGAGCTGAATCATAACAGTAAGAAGATTAAATCAGTAGGAAAACTTTTCGGGATGTTTTACAACGTAGTAAAAAATATGGAATCAACAAATATAATGCGCAAGTGCCTAGTAAAAAAAAGAGACTTGAACATGTATGAAACGTGTACTAGAAATAATGGCGGCTATACCTGCCTTGCTTTATCGATTCGCTCGACTCTATCGCACTATCTCTATCGGTATTCAGTTCTAGCACATGTTTCGTACAATCGCCTTTTTTCATTTTTTTCTATGGAACTCTCGTCTTGTAAACGTAGTAAACGTAGTGATGAAATTCTCTTTGGTGCACAATGAAAATGATCTAACTCAATTAAACTCGAGATAATGTAACGAATTAAATTCGAGAATTTTACAATCTGACATGGTAACACTGGATCGCTTCAAGTCGCGCTAGTGGCCGAAGTAAAGCCGCGTTTAAACTGAATAGATTACCCCGAGGTGGACGATAGCGGCCGTTGAGGCGGCGTGGTACGGCATAGTTCACAGTAGAGAGATTTCTTGTGCACCGATCGGATGACTCTGAGAGACACATTAGGATAAGCCATGCAAGGAGACCGAACTGCATGCGCGTGTAAACTGTATTATTGTAAAATGAAAAACAAATACATGATCTAAGATTTGTGATACGTGATTTTGAGACAACTGGAACCGCCTGTATGGGTAGTTCCTCGACTCGCGACTCGCCGTTGACTCGCGGTTAATCGACTCCGAGTCCCGAGTCGACACGGGCCCGGAGGTACACACACGTGTAAATGATCAAATTAACCCCCACGGTGTATAATTATTCCCTTTAAACTTGTTTGTTGAATTTATGAGTGCAGGCTCGAGTCGTAGGTTCCGAAACTAGAATTATTAATAACTTAGGATTTGGAACGGATCCTGAAGTGCTATTTTCTTTTTAAATTTTTTAAATTAAAATAAGGCCATTTATAAAATGGTATTTTGCCGGCTTAATTCACTTCGACACACCGATTGTAATTCCTGGTGGATTGTTGAGAAGGCAATTTTGCCCCACTAATATTTAGCACTTCAGTGGGGCAAATTACACTCGTTTCAATTAATTGATGTAGACATAAAGATTACGAGGTAAGGTCACATTCTCGTAAGTAAACCTTTATAAATGATTGTATAGTCAACGTGATGTCTGTAGCGGTGCACTGGGCGTAAGGTAAGCGACGTCGCCCGGCGGATGGCGAGCGCCGCCGCCGCGCCGGCGAGCTCTGCAGCTCCGGTGTCCTAGCGGCAGTGTTCATGTCGCACGCTTCCCTACCACTCTACTACCACTCTGAGAGTCATCATCATCATCATCATCATAAGCCGGAAGACGTCCCCTGGTGTATTTTTTTGTTATATATAATATATACATAGGCCTCCCAATGTCGTCGGTCGACCTAGTGGGAGGTCTGCCTACGCTTCGTAAGCCGAATATAAGCTCACTTGAATGTTGATAGCCAATTGCATCGCTCCGCGCGTAATGACCGCTACACTACACTACACTACACTGGTGCGCGTCACTTTGCGCTTATACACTAGAACCGACATCGACAGAGTGCACTAAATTTAAACTGTCATAATGTTCGTAAAGCGAAAATAAATCAGATTCATAATCGGTTTGATACATTTGTAATAACCTAACCTTCTATTTTACAAACATTATTTGTTTACAAAAAAAAATGGAGCGACGTTCTTGAACCGACGTACACAAAGCTGTGCTGCGATCAAACCTCTCCAATAACTGGTTTCCACAATATATGTCTTACATAAAGCAGTCCCGATCCTGGCAACGTGTTCCCGGAATATGTCCGTCAGAGCCGAGACGAGAGAGAGCGAAATATAGCCGTTCGTATAAAAGGTGCCCATTCATATAAAAACGAATGGAATATGAATAAAATTACACCACCTTCAGATAACAAATGCAAATAACATCCCTCGGAATGACAAATAGCACTTTTCCATAGAGAGGGTACAATGAAAAAATGTTGGCAACAACTGAGCGGAAGTATCTCTCGAAGCACTTCCGCTACCCTTCCGCGGCTGATTTATCGCGCCCCGAATGGATTAACCGCGGTAGTGACGCGCGCCGGGACACGCCTCGATACTAGCAACTTGAGCGATATTCATGAATAAATAAATAATCATGTTTACCTTTTACGAAGAACGAGTGAAGTCATAATATTAAATATGCGAGCATTTAGTAAAAGGGTTAAGTACGTCATTCGAAAACTCTTCGCTATTTCTTGAGGATCTTTTAGAGATACCTCCAAAAGTATCGATGATGTTATTTGTACAATGTGCGAGTGTTGCTCTCGTAGCAAGTAGCAACTGCGTTGCATTACGCGGCTCCGTGCTACGCCGTAGCAATGCAATGTCTACGGCGTAGCTTACGCCGCATGCAGAGACGTGTAATGATATTTCTTTACGTTCCGGACTGCGGCCCATAGTTCCGTAACAATGTAATCGTAGCAATGCGCGACGTGCCTATATAATTGTTTCGGAAATTGAAGTCATTAAATAACCTAATTTCAGTTTTTTAACCCATTTTTAGGGTTCCGTAGTAAACTAAGGAAACCTTATTAGTTTCACGTCGTCCTTCTGTATATCAGGATCGTTTTATCCACAGGGTATGAGGAATATAGCGCTAACATTGGTACTCGTACACGTGGACGGGATACCCGCTACAACAGAAAGGAAAAAATATGGTGGCTCCACACAATTCTTCCTATTATAGCGGCACTTATTCGAAAAACAAAAATGATAATCTAAATATACCAAACTCATCGAGTGGGGTATTGTTGAAAAGGGTATTCGAGATCATAATGAGATGATTCTAAAATATTTTTTTATGGTTATTTTAGAAGTGGCCATTTTCGATTTCATTTCGCACTGGTCAAGATTTCACTGTGACTTTATTTTTGGTAATAATCTAAAAAAGGTCTCGATTTCTATGACGTTAAATAATATTCTACTTTGGAAAATAAGATAACTTACTAGAGTGTAATAGATTACGAGATATAGCCGCCCAAGTTAATGCTTATCGTGGGTTCAATGTGCTTCAATTATGTTTAATAGTATTCAATTTGATTTTACAACTACTCGATTTGAAATTACGGTGTGGATTAGACTCTGATGACCGTATTCCGGTAACTAGTGTGGTACAAGTGTCATTATCATCGTCATTAATCATCGGCCAGAACACGTCCACTGCTGAATGTAGGCCTCCCCCTTAGAGCGCCACACCGACCGACAACGTGACACTTGCATCCACCTAGTTCCCGCTAGGCCTACCTACGCTGCGTCTCCCGGTTCGTGGTCGCCACTCAAGAACCTTTCTTTCCCATCTGTTATCGGTTCGTCTAGTGATGTGGCCTGCCCATTGCCACTTCAGCTTGCAAACTCCGTAAGCTATATCGGTAACTTTAGTTCTTCGACTAATATCCTCGTTCCGGATTTTATCGCGCAAAGAAACTCCGAGCATAGCTCGCTCCAATGCCCGCTGTGCGAAGGTTATCACGCTTACTCGTAGCATCACACAGTCAGACATTATTTCAGGATCTAGTTTCATCGCGAAAAATGAGACGATAAACAAATATAAATCATAGGAACCATTCATCCCGGAGATAAGGCGCGTGATCATAGAACCGGGCGAGTACAAGCGACGTTATCTGTCTAGCCTCCGGACAGCCGGCGGCCGGCAGACGGACACACAACATGGTTTTTATTTTATTTTTATTCTGCTTGTTGACGAGACGAGCAAATCACTCGCCTGATGGTGCCCGGTGATGCTGTTATAGTGCCTAGTAATTATTTTATTACACTAGCTCATGCCCGCGACTTCGTACGCGGGCTTAGGCTCAGAAGTGATACTCGGCAAATACAAAGTTAAAACGACAAACTCCCGAACAAAGTGTTTCGGGCTCAAACCGAAGGCTTGGAATGAGGAATGCTGAAAGATCAAATTGAGTTTTATTTAGCTGGTCCTTCCACATACATCATCATCACCATCGTCATCAACATCGTTATCAACCAGAAGACTTCCACTGCTGAACATAGGCCTGGGGAGGCCTATGTTAGAGCGCCACACCGACCGACAATGTGCAGCTTACATCCACCGGTTGACCGCGACTTTTACAATGTCGTCGGTCCACCTAGTGGGAGGCCTGCCTACGCTGCATCTTCCGGCGCGTGGTCGCACTCAAAACCTTTCTTACCCATCGATTATCGGTCAAAGGGCGACCTCTTTGTCGAAGTTGGACTTACCTAACTGGACAGTCTATCCAAGGTAGTTATAATGTATACACACGCATACATACTTCCACATACACACGCACGCAAACACGTCCATTACCTCGGCGAGCCCTAACTCTCTCGAGGCCGAATGTCGCTCGTTTCAAGCCTCGTTTGGAGGGCTGCCAACGATCAGACGTTTTACTGTAAACGTAATCGTAACGTGTAAAGAATTCCCTGGACTGTTGTACAATTAATTTATTATTATTATTTTGCTATTAAGATGATAGTGTTATTTGTATGTTTATACGTGTTGTATATATCTCGAAATGCTTAAAACATTTTGGTGTAATGAAGATCACGGGCCTAAGCCAAGTGAGCTTCATGTTCTACTATTTGTGGGTTATTTAGGTCAAATAGCTTTTTACAGTACATTGTCCTATCTTTTTCTAATTTTGTAACTTCAAGGTACGTGCGCATGATGAATACATTTATATCGTCATCCCATTTCATGCGTACTCTGGGTTTTCCGGCTTTGGTGGTCGCAGGTTGGTTGACACATGCCTCCTGCGAAACATCCGTAGCTGGGGTACCTGATCTAGTGCTACTTCTACTCTCCCTACTCTCGGCTGTAGTCCTTAAGGACATTCCCCTACCCCCGAGTCCCCGACTCCCGCCCAGCCGCCCAGCCGGGAGTCACTGGCTAGCATGCTGTCACGCCCGTGGCTAGCTACAGACGTGCCCCGGCGATCGCCCCCGGGCAGCGGCCCTATACGTAACTTCTTATTTCTCGTCTCCATCATCATGGGTTACCCGAACCTTGTTAGCCGTGTAGGTTACTTTTAGATGTACACGTTGCCCGCCCCCCACGAGGTCTGATGGTCGACTCGGGCGTAAGGTAGGATTTTGGGGGGCTTAAGCTGTTTGTGTTATTATTAATATTATTATTTATTTGGCCTATGTTCAACAGTGGACGTCTTCTGGCTGATGATGATGATGACAATAAATATTTTTTTGACATTATTTTTTACACCCTAAGTTTCAAATTGACATGTAAACAGTACTCACGCAGGTGATCGACTCAGGCGAAACGTTGCGGAAGTTCATTTTCAAACTGTGTCTAAAATAACCAATCTGTAGTGTCTTTTCGCTGTAACGTCGCGTCCAGTACAAAAGAAATAAGGATCAATTGTTTGTTTTATCTGTACTGGACGCGACGTTGCAGCGGAAAGAAACTTCAGATTGGTTATTTTAGATACAGTTTAGTACTTACGCAATAAATGAATATGAATATATGCTATGATTAAAAATAAATCAAGATTATTATTAAAATGTTTGTCTACAGTACTTTTACACTTTCGTCTTGTAACATTATTAATTTATATCGTTTTAAAGTATACAGGTCTCAAAGAAGGTGTAACTTGTTCCGCTTAGCCCTTTTAACTCTAGTTTATGGAGAGAACATGTTTGTCATGTAACGAAACACGACACGAGAGCAGGGCCGAGCTCGAGCACGAGCACGAGCACGAGCCCGCCCGCGGCCGGCGGCCCTCCGCCGCAACACTTGAACAAACAGCTCAATTAGCTACCTACCAGATAGCAAATTACTTCGAGCAAATACATTATGCAAATAGAATCAACTCAAACACGCCACGCAAAATTCGACTCTACCGCAACGATGTAAACTTCGAGGCGAGTATGATACGAGATTCGCTAAGTAAGTATGTACATTTCCTCGGTGAATTAAACTTTTTGTCGTCGTCATAAATCCTTTGTACGTTTGCTAACCGAATGCCGCAGTGGGCGCCGCCGCCGGCGAGGGAATCATGGACGCACTCAGAACTGAAAACTGGACCTACAACATATTTAAGGAACTAAAAAGAACACATTGAAATGGTAAGGCTAATATTTAGTTCAGATCCGTATTTCAGTCATTCAAATATTATTACAAATATAGTGGGAGTAACTTCAAGTATACTTATTAGGAATAGTATTTGAGCTCCTACTCCAGGGAGTGCACGGACCGCTGAGATTGCATAATACTTCCAGAATATGGATGAGGCTATGCTTGGAGCCAGCCTGGGCGGTGACGTCGTCGCGGGGCCGGAGACGATAGCCAGACTTAAAGAATGGCAGAACATCGCAGAGAAAAGGAATACATGTAACGTGATGAAGGAGGCTTCAGCAGCAGCAGTGGAACAATGTACAATGAACACAATGTACGAGCCCGGTAACAAATGAGAATGGAAATATTGTACTTGGCACGACTAAAAGTACGTGTAGTCCGGTCTCACCGCGGCTATAGTTCTGTGCATGCGTCGAGAAAGAGTCGATAGATCCATGCATGTGTCGACGACGAGTCGGTAGTTCCATGCATGCGTCGGGGACCCGTCGGTAATTCCATGCATGCGTCGCAGTCGAGTCAATAGTTCCATGCATGCTTCGGGGACGAGTCGGATAGTTCCATGCATGCTTCGGGGACGAGTCGGATAGTTCCATGCATGATTATTCGTGTATTATTTCCGTGATTATTATGAAATACATTATATTTTAGATTTAGTAAATTCTAACAATATCGAGGTGGAAGATACGTTTTGCTTCGATCCGTTCTATTTTTCTAACCTGCCGCATGTTTTGTTCGGTATTTTTATACATGTACATATAATTTATATATTCCTTTTTGTTATCGCCATATTATAAAACTGCGTTAACAGGAAGCTTTCCCTGTGATGAAATCAGCTGTACCTTCCTAGACCCTGTCGATCGCCGTTGGCGCCGTTGGTGACAGGGTAAACTTGGGTATCATATCATGATGGAGTTGCATCGTAACGTCGCCATGACAGGTGTACCCACGAGTTGACACTAGACGACACGTGGCAACATCGGAAGTCGAGGGCATCAGCTAGTACCTACAAATAAGAACTCATAAAATAGATTAACAATAATTATAACGTTTCACCTCAAAAATCTTAATAGTTATCGATAAAATCTATTAATTAAAAGAACTAAACAACTGAGTCATCCAAAACTCATAAAATTAATCGAAGCCCGTGATCAGCGCGTCACGCGAACCATCAATAATTGACTGCGCCGGGCTCAGGGCTCCGGGCGCCGGGCGCCGGACCGGACGAAGCGGCCCTTTGCCACTTTTATTAAAAATTCAATTAATTTTATAGACAAATAGACAAATAGACAAATATTTATTTGTGGAGAAAAAACACATTATGTACACAAAAGCAAAAAAACAATAAGGTACTATCATACTAGTTTACTTATACTAGTTTTATTTTGTGAAGGATGTCCTCGTTTTAATATGAGGTAATGGCGAGTGCCCGCGAGAGACCGCGCTATTGGGTCCGTGTCCGCGCGGGACGCGGGACGCGGGAGCACACGGGAAGACACTCGGTTCAACGGGTGTCAGAGTGTTCATTATTACTAGCTCATGCAGTTTTATCGAATTCCGACAATGCGCTATACGAAGATATACTATGATATGGTCTAGCTTCGATGACAACACCGGGTGCCTGTTTTGCGATGTAAAGGAACAAGTCGGAACCAGAATGACTTCAGTTTTGTCGGTCGTCCGAAGATGAAGTGCTGTGATTGAAATAAATGTAATCGCGTTAGTTCGGGCGGACACTCGATAATACTTTGTCATTAAAACAGTAGAAGAAACATGACGATAATGCATGTGTAATTACTACTATTTTGTGTGTAAAACACACACGCACATCACATTGGGTCACATTTTGAATAAAATAAGTGATTTGAAGTTTGTTGTCACTGGCGCTGCGTATTTGTGCAAATCGTATTTCTGGGGGGGAAAAAACGTGAAATCCCCGATTACAGCCGCATATTCCCATAGTCCGAAGCTTGACCCTATTACTTGAATAATATGAGCTAAGTTCGCTGCGAGATTGGTGCGGAGCGTGCGCGGCGACCTCTACACATACAAGAACATTCTGATACGTGTTTCTTATATCGGACACAAGAAACGTAAATTACTGGAATTTATATCCTTACGCTCGTGTCTCAAACCAACCGTTTTTAGCGTGTCGTTGCTTCCACTTGACACACCGACTGTCGATGTTATAAAAAGTGTAGGGTGTTGACAATAGACAAAGAACTAAGCAAGTGTCCAGGTTATAATACATGCATAGTGTTCATGCAATGTCTGACTCCTACGACTGTGTCTGGTGGCTGACTTAAGACACCGAAACCGCAATTAAAAATGACGCAAAGCGAAGTGACAATAACGAAATTCAAGAAGAACACCTTAACTTGCCAGTGCGTGGAATCCAGTGGTAAGTAAAGGTACGCGTCCACAATGTGACCAAAATACAATGCGTAGTGATACTGTGAGTGTGTATTGTCGAGACTTGCAATCGAGTTCTAGTACCAGTGGTACCCGTAGCAAAAGACTGAGAAAAGGGGTAGATCGGTTTGTCTGCTCCTAAATTTTCATAACTTTTTATCATTCATCCGCATCATCAGTCCACCCGTGGTAAATATCCCGTGAGTACTAATAGTAATGTTGTAAACCACCACGAAAGCCTAAACCAGTGATTACCTTATAATAAATGTTAAGAAAAAGATTTGGAAAGATGAGGATTATTTCTAAAACAAATTTAGACACGTATAAATCTAGGATCACGTCGCGGAAACATATTTAATGAACATTTTTTTCCTAAAATGTAGTGTCGGGGAGTTTCTGGAGTCCTTGCACTCCCTAGGCTCCCCAGATGTTATCGTGGAACATTAATCACAGTGAGATTGTAGCGTCACAAAAACGGGCGCGGTCGGGCGAACTTGTCCCGACGACGAAATGAGTTCATGTTAATCAATCAACATTATAATTTAAGAAGTTGAACACAATAGAAAAATGGCAAGTTCCATTTCAATGGTGACGAAGTACTTTGGAAGGTAATGGGCGAGGTAGGCGCATGCGCGGGGATCCGTACCACAACTGACGTGAATGTGATGGACAGATACGTGGAAATGATACGGAACATTTAAAGCTGATATATGGAACATTAATAAAAATGACGGAGCAAGTGTTAGTCAAGTTGGTGTTGTGATGAAAATTAATAATGGACCGAAATAGAAGTAAGTAGGAATTGGAAGGAAAATTGGAAGGATATTGGAACGGAATCCTGAAACGAAACTTTCAAGCCAGAAACACATAACTAAGTATGTTTTTTCCATTTTATAACACTGATGAAAAATATCTAAAAAAATTACATTTGCTTTGATTTTAAACGTAGCTTTAGGTAATACACGCGGTTCGTCTCTCACGACAATTTAGTTGCTAACTCTCGGAAGAGCTCTTGGCTGGCTCCTGCTCGCGCCGCGCCGGTGACGGTTCCATGTTTATAATTCCTACAGGGTCGGGCTAGTGGCCTGTTCTCTCCACTTAACTATATTGTTATGTTTTCATTTGCCGACTATTACCGTCATATGGAATGAGCTTGTCTCTATTTGCGCTATGTTAGAGTCTATTTCAGACGACGATAGTAAGCACGGCAGTGAGTCGTCGGCGACGATAATGTATTATGACTCAAGCATAAATGCTTTTTCTAGGTTCCGTACCTCCAGATTGTAGAATTTAATCTAATATGATTTGTACGTTAGCAAATCATACCAAACACAATTGTATACTCGTATGTGTGTTGTGAATGATGTCCGGGTCCTCCATACTAAGTCCCGTAACTCGACTTGGCTACTAGGATAAACTCGGACTAAGCGCCCAGACCTTTACGTCTAACTAAACCAAGTAGTTGTGTTCACATTATAACAGTCATACTGGTTGTTACACGCGATTTCGTTCGCGTGGCACTACATAAAAAAGTAGCCTCTGTCCGTTTCCTACTCTTAAGCTATATCTATGCAAACATTCAGGTCGATCTGTTGAGCCGTTTAGCCGTGAGAACGCAACAAACATCCAGACAGAGAGACAGAATTACATCCGTATGTAACGTTCAAAGAATTTTAAATAATAATATTGTAAAGCTGTAATATAGCCATAAATAAATATAATAAGTACCTCAACCAACGCTTCCATTTCAAACATTGATAGAGACTAATGAGGAACGCCCACATAATTGTTATCTGCGTCTTTCAAACAGAAAGAGATAACCTTTTTCTTGTAAATCCTAAATGTATGAGGGCGCTATCGAGTCAATAGACAGGGAACGATGTCCTCGATCGTTATCATAATTAGTGGCATCAATTATCAGCGTGGTGACGTCACGCCGGTGGTAAAAGTTACAAGAAGGAGGTAGACCCCTCTACTTATCTTTCTTATTATTTAATTTCTACGTCGAATCAGTCTACAAAGTGATAATTTGATGATTACGTGTGTAACGTTATGCGGGAATTAAGACTTTCATTAAGTTATTGCAATCGGAGGTCGCCGACGAATAAAAATCTATGAAATTGTAGAACCTGTACTGTACTAAGTTTCGTCAAGATTGGTTGCAAAATACGACCCTGTACGCGAGTACCAAGATACCGACAGATGAAAGCAAATTTGCAAATTAAAACTAGACCATTCGTTCGCTTCGCTCACTCGCTCAACTAAAGTAGTAATTGTAACGTGCGTCAATGTAAAATCTGTTTCTAGAAAATAAATACTTATTATATTCTATTCTATTTCCATTCGCTTATTTTATGCTATGAAAGCTCATCCACATAACACATATCCATTAATTTCATTGATCTGTAGAAATCGCAAACTGTGCGTTTGACGCTGTCCTTTTTGCCTCAAACCTGCAAACTGTGGAATAATTAAGCTTCTTCCTGAGATATTTCCGAATAACTTCAATATGGGGCTCTACAAAAGGGGTTGGCAGCGTATCTGTGATGTCACTGGTACTACGGGTACATTATTATATGCGACAGTGATCGCTCACCATTAGGTGGCCATCTATGCCATCTATGGCATTAAAAACATTACAATAATTTCGATAGCAAAATAGATACATAAAATAACATTCCTCAGGCACTGAGACGGACCAAGCGTTAACATTTTTAAGGAAGTTGGAGACAGCGCATTTTGTTTTGTTCAAGTTTGTATTGTGAAAATAATAATTGTAACCCGCGCTGCGCCGGGACTCGGTCTGCTGCACGAGACGCGGCTACTAATAATGCTAACTAACTAACTAATAAACAAATAACTAATAGTTGTGGGCGCTGCACCTGCTCGTGCCCCTAACGACGAGATGCACGCGATGCCGCAGTGTGGGGACATGCTGCCGATGCCTTCTAAAGGTACTATTCCGAACCGAGCTGCCAACTGCGACTGCCAACAGCACGTGCAGCGATTGCATGCAGTTGGCCGCAGCTGCACGAATGGTCTCTATGTATTTGGTATTTCTATGAAATGACTTCCGAGTGTCAAGGCAGCAGCACGTGCATGCAGGCCCTACTTGTGCTATAATCCCTCTCTAGTACTAATATAATTATGTAGTCGGTAATCCAGAGGCCACTTTAGAGAGTGATTCATCATTCTTCCAAAACAGTTTTTAAATTGGTTTTATACTGCTATAAGTATATAGTTAGTGTCCAAGAAGTCAAACATATTTCACGTTTAAAAAATGCTTATCTATAGATCTGCTTATGCTATAGATAAGCATTTTTTTAAATATGCTTATAAGCATATTTTCGAGTTTCAATGATTTTTTGCTCGAAAATTATTTGTGTATAGAACGCAGATGTGTCTGGGAACACTCCCGGCCCGCCGCGGCCCGCTGCGGCCCGCCGCTGCCCTCTGTGGCCGCAATCAAGATCGCTCAGCTGCTTCCGTTTGTTTATATATTTCTATGTTTCTTCGTCTCCAAGTTTTACTAGAGGTTGTTTTTCACAGATATAACGTATCAAATAGTCTTAAAAAATAATGTAAGGTTGTGCATTCGATGAAAGTTTTTACTACTCCATGATTGTGCGATCGATATTATTTTTGTCCTTGTTATTCCCATGTCCATCTCAATGAGAGCGTAGTGATAAAATTAATATCTGTTATTTGAGAATAAACTTATAACGAATCTAACTTAACTTAACTTTTGCTGTTAATTTTTAGTGACTCGATTTCAAACTGTAACCGATACTAAATAGACGCGACATGACGCGCTATGGATCCATCGCATTTGCATAAACTATGTTCGTATGAACTAGAGTAATGTACATAATTATTATAATTATAATATTTGTCGCTTCATTTCAAAACCGGCAAGTGTCGTGGTAATTATACTTTATTAGCTTAGGGTTTGAACATCATACTTATTACGTTAATGTTATAAATGGAATATTTTTATATTATGGTCCACAGGTTAGGTTAGATGTTAACAGGTTTGATGTTTAGTGACGGTGTCGGCGAAAATATATGGCACTCAAGTGAGGCTGCTGGGACACACCTTCAGGTGGTATCATCAACAGCCGAGTACTGGAAACTAACACAGCCTCGCTATGCAACCTGAGCGAGCCGAGTACTGGAAACTAACACAGCCTCGCTATGCAACCTGAGCGAGCCGAGTACTGGAAACTAACACAGCCTCGCTATGCAACCTGAGCGAGCCGAGTACTGGAAACTAACACAGCCTCGCTATGCAACCTGAGCGAGCCGAGTACTGGAAACTAACACAGCCTCGCTATGCAACCTGAGCGAGCCGAGTACTGGAAACTAACACAGCCTCGCTATGCAACCTGAGCGAGCCGAGTACTGGAAACTAACACAGCCTCGCTATGCAACCTGAGCGAGCCGAGTACTGGAAACTAACACAGCCTCGCTATGCAACCTGAGCGAGCCGAGTACTGGAAACTAACACAGCCTCGCTATGCAACCTGAGCGAGCCGAGTACTGGAAACTAACACAGCCTCGCTATGCAACCTGAGCGAGCCGAGTACTGGAAACTAACACAGCCTCGCTATGCAACCTGAGCGAGCCGAGTACTGGAAACTAACACAGCCTCGCTATGCAACCTGAGCGAGCCGAGTACTGGAAACTAACACAGCCTCGCTATGCAACCTGAGCGAGCCGAGTACTGGAAACTAACACAGCCTCGCTATGCAACCTGAGCGAGCCGAGTACTGGAAACTAACACAGCCTCGCTATGCAACCTGAGCGAGCCGAGTACTGGAAACTAACACAGCCTCGCTATGCAACCTGAGCGAGCCGAGTACTGGAAACTAACACAGCCTCGCTATGCAACCTGAGCGAGCCGAGTACTGGAAACTAACACAGCCTCGCTATGCAACCTGAGCGAGCCGAGTACTGGAAACTAACACAGCCTCGCTATGCAACCTGAGCGAGCCGAGTACTGGAAACTAACACAGCCTCGCTATGCAACCTGAGCGAGCCGAGTACTGGAAACTAACACAGCCTCGCTATGCAACCTGAGCGAGCCGAGTACTGGAAACTAACACAGCCTCGCTATGCAACCTGAGCGAGCCGAGTACTGGAAACTAACACAGCCTCGCTATGCAACCTGAGCGAGCCGAGTACTGGAAACTAACACAGCCTCGCTATGCAACCTGAGCGAGCCGAGTACTGGAAACTAACACAGCCTCGCTATGCAACCTGAGCGAGCCGAGTACTGGAAACTAACACAGCCTCGCTATGCAACCTGAGCGAGCCGAGTACTGGAAACTAACACAGCCTCGCTATGCAACCTGAGCGAGCCGAGTACTGGAAACTAACACAGCCTCGCTATGCAACCTGAGCGAGCCGAGTACTGGAAACTAACACAGCCTCGCTATGCAACCTGAGCGAGCCGAGTACTGGAAACTAACACAGCCTCGCTATGCAACCTGAGCGAGCCGAGTACTGGAAACTAACACAGCCTCGCTATGCAACCTGAGCGAGCCGAGTACTGGAAACTAACACAGCCTCGCTATGCAACCTGAGCGAGCCGAGTACTGGAAACTAACACAGCCTCGCTATGCAACCTGAGCGAGCCGAGTACTGGAAACTAACACAGCCTCGCTATGCAACCTGAGCGAGCCGAGTACTGGAAACTAACACAGCCTCGCTATGCAACCTGAGCGAGCCGAGTACTGGAAACTAACACAGCCTCGCTATGCAACCTGAGCGAGCCGAGTACTGGAAACTAACACAGCCTCGCTATGCAACCTGAGCGAGCCGAGTACTGGAAACTCGAACTCGAACTCGAACTGGAACTGGAACTCGAATTTGAATTGAAATTAAAGTGAAATTCCTATTAAGCTGGTTTTATTTGAATGACTCGCATTGTTTGAGGAAAGTACTATACAATACAAGCCTTGGTCCGCAATGACTGCACTGCTGGCCACGATATGACGGCCTTGAGCTAAGCTGAGCCGTCATCATCATTGCATCTCCTTGGTCATCATTGCAGCCCTTGCTGTGCGCGCTGTAAAGTATGTATTACCAGCTTGTCCAACAAGGTCTGCAATGCCGACCACGCTGTGTTTGCCTGGACCTGCGCTAAGCTGCACTTTCGGCCAACATCATCGCTGCCAGCCACACAGCGATTACAGACCGCGACAGTAGTGTACTACATAATACCTACTTATAATAAAACTGTAACGACGGGATTACTGTACTGTTATAGGAATTTTTTGGAGCAACAGAATCCAAAAATAAAGTTTTCTCAATTGTTGTCTGTCTGCCCGGGATAAAGGCACTAAGGCACGAACTTACACGTAGTTTTTTTAAAACATATTTTGTAGATCCCGGCGCTTAATAAAGGCTTTGTTTCATCAAAATCGATGCAGGAATATTGAAGTTATGACGCAATATATGAAAAGATGAGAATGTCTATTATAAGTTAAACCACGGAACTTACCGGATACTTAGTGCACAACTGCACACGGCTCAACTTAAGCTGTTTTTTTTTATTATCTTGAGGGTTTGTAGAGTTAAGAGATGGGTCGACATGCGGTTTTATAAAACATGGTCTGTGGTGTTCTAAGCTTTATAACAAACTTTGTTTCATTAAAATCGGTCCACGGAAATTGGAGATATTACGCAATATGAACGTTGAGTACCGTACCGTTGAGTACGTTGAGTTTCAAATTAACATCGGGCCACCAATAGATGGCGACACCAGTCTTCTGAATCGCGGTGACCAATATTTATCCATGATTTACACACTGTTTCGTAGATTTATCAGTTCTATAGGTTCTATTTGCTAAAACATAAAACCGAATGACTGATTAGGATATTGCAATTATTCCGACCGGTCAAGAAGCGTGAAAAGCACAGGATTTCCTTATAAAATTTCGTGAGAATAAGCACCTTTAAAACAGGTTTAAAATTCGTTTTAGGTATTATAGTCTCATTTCTGAGCCCTAAGGCCGCGTACGAAGTAGCGTTGTTAATTAGAAAACAAAGGCCATTTCGCTGAATACTAATCTAAAGCCACAAAGCCGGTTCCTGGATTTAAATCACCAATTGAAGATTTCAGAAAATCCCTAAAACGAAGTGCCGGCTCCCGCCGGTACAGTCCAGTGGGTTATAAACGTCTTCCGTTACCAAAGCAATAATTAGAGCGCCATTTGGGGAGCAATTATAGCACATAATCGTATCGAATCGATTCTAATTGTCGATAATAACCGACTCCTTACACAGCTTTGAAATCTCGAGACCATTTGAAAATTATCGAGTAAAGTGTAAATTGGAACTTGAAGCGGTCGAGTGAATCCTTTATTTCCAAAATGTACGTGAGTTTGAATTTAAATCTGCCGAAACGGCTTCGTTAGACGCTCGACGATGACAAAAATTACCGCGGAATGTCGCTGCGGCTTTTACAGTTGTTTTAAGATACTTATACCATTCATTTGATAAAAATCTAGAGAAACTAATTAAATTCTGAACTTGAAGACACTTTAATTATCGTAATTCCTGCATTGATAATTATCAATGCAATGATTAATTATAATTAATCATTCTAAAATCTATAGTCAGTAGTATCAGAAGCGGCCCTCGGGCTAGAGGGAGCTCCGGCGAGCGCTGTGGGCGAGAAGACGTATCTTTATGAAACGTCACAATAATCTCGGGTGCATTTCCCTGCTAGAGAAGTGGAGCACAATTAGAAATGTAATATTCGTGGTTGGAACAGAGCCGGTGCCCATTGACACCGGAACGGAGCGAACACTTTCAGTAAACACAATGGCATAGTTTGTGCCTACCAATAAAATTATACGCCAGTATGAACTGAACTTCACCGAACCAGCCAGCGTTCTGTATCCATTGAGCTACAATACCTATTTGTTTTTATCGATCCCACCCGAGCGCTCCCCAGCTAGTGCGTGAAATTTTTGTTGAGTTTTGTTGTGAACGAATGTAAAATATGTAGACGTAAGTAATGTCTATAAGGTAGGAAGTCGTCGTTGGAGCGTCTTAGCGCCGGTGCCGGTGGCCAGCGATGGTTTAATCTCGTTGCTCGCAAACGAACCGCCGCGCTCTTTGTCTGCTACAACTCGAGTTACAACGTCCCAAGCTTTATTTTGTGAACTAACGTGGTTTTCACCCATTTCCCTTTTTTAATGCGGGATAACTAACAGGAAATCGGCTTCATCTGACGTGAGTAACCCGATAATGAAAACATACGTAGTTGTATTGTCCGAGATTGAACTTAAGGTGCATCGTTTCACTCATCTCATGTCTATAAACATGTAAAATATGAGTTATGAATTACGAACCATATTGCAACCCTTTCTACTAATACAGCAAATTGTTCGTCCGCAGCCAGGAGCGATGTGTTTGCCAAGTTGTAACTACGTGGGGCCGACACGCACGACCACTGAACGACAATATGCATATATTACGCGATATGCGATATGTATGCATTTACGTATCATTAAAAGTCCGATGGCCATATTGCAAGTATGAAAATAAATATTTTTTAATATTAATTAAAAGTTTTATTTTAAATTAGTTTTATTAATAATTTGTTGTTTTTGTTTACATATCCTTAGATACTGAGCATAATAACAAAGATTTCTCACAAGCTACGCCCTTTTGTCCGATATTTGAGACTTAGCTTCCAGTAATTATAACTACTGATTGTTTTTGAAAATCCATGGTTTTATACAACAGAGTGACGAGTCGAAGAAATTGCTTGCCTTTATTTGTTTAGCGCCATGATTAGATTAAGCAACTATGTTGTTCTGCAGTGGTCTGCATCTAAATGAACTGTCCGATCTCAACACGTATTGTGATTATACTACAGTGTCTCGGAGTCTGGTGTCGCGTCGTTGTGGACCCGGGCCGAGCCGAATATAGCCGAAGTCGTATCAGGACCAATAAAGCTTCGAGGCATAGAAATATATACGTTCGTCTCGAGGAAAAAACTTCGCTTGCGCGATTCAGAACTCCCTACATTACAACTGTCAGTCCATACAAAATGTTACAAAATGCACAAAAATGGATCATCGCAAACTAGAGAACTATACAAAGTAGCTTTGTCTGTCTGTCTGGATGTTTCTCGCGTTATCACGGCTACACGGATCTTAATAAGAAGTTACTGTATATCACATAGACGGAAATAGGATACTTTTTTATGTCCACGCGAACGAAGTCGCGGGTAACAACTAGTAAAATAATAGAAGTTCGAAAACTGAAACCCACCTCCGTAAAAGTATGAAACAAAAAAAATATTATTCGAAATTCAAAATGGCGCGTCCATCCATAGATAAGAATGTACGTCCATCTAATGTACATAATATTTTTGTAATGAGTTGTGAACTCCCGTTAACCATAGTATGATGCCAATATTTGTATTTGAAGGCACTTTGATCGCCGGCTTAAACCGAAGAAGCGCTAAAAAGTGACGTCAGATGTGAAGCAAATAATAATATCCATTTTATTTAATTACACAAGCATTGTATTATTATAATTTATTTATTTATGCCGTTTATTTTCTCCAAAGGGATGGAAACACTTTTTTAAATGCACAAGAAGGTATCGTGATTGTTACGGTTTTAGGTTCCACGTCAGGAGAACATAACGTATCACTCGCGAATATTTCAGAGAGGTGTGTCTCATGACCAGATCTTAGAGTGAGTCACACGACTTCCTCTATTTGTAACTGTCATTGTGTTTAATGCCACTTGTTATGACAACGTTCGAAACTTTCTTACGAAACATGTTTTTAGAACTCGTGACGTTATCTTTGCAACATTTGTAAGGAATATTGCGGAGATTATCATTAACATTTCTGAACGTACCAACAACAATTAACATTACGTACGGAAATTTCTCACTTACTTTTTGTATTGAAGGACGTGAAATTTTCTCTCATTTTTTTTAAATTTTAACAACTTTGTTGCAGTTAGGCGGCAGCCTAGCCTTCTGGCGCCTATCCACGGCAGCCTAGCCTTCTGGCGCCTATCCACGGCAGCGGGTGACTTACCATCAGAAAGGCTGCCTATCTTTTAAACAGATAAACAATTTTATGAATAACTAGCTAGAGTCGTTCGCGTGGACCCACAAAAAAGTAGCCGATGTTCGTCTCCGACCTTTAAGCTATATCTATGCAAAAATTCAGGTCGATCCGTTCAGCCGTTTAGCTGTGATGACGCGATAAACACCCAGACATAGAGACAGACAGACAGATAGAGAGACAGAGTTACATTCGCATTTATAATATTAGTTGGGATTAGGATAGTGAAAATAATTATAAGACGGAATTTCATGTAAGCATAATTAAATAACGATCGTATTATAATTAATACATTTCCGCCCCATCACGTGAGTCAAATCCCCCGAGCGTGCGAGCGTTAGTGTACTGTGGCGAGACTGTCCACGTTACGGAGGTTACACTGAAACGAGTGGCGGGCTCCTCGCCTCGCGAACAGCTCTAGGTTCTGCCTCACATTGAGAGCTGCCTGCGTTATTATTTGCTTCGACAAAGAGGTCGCTTGAAGAATTCAACTCGGATGGGCAGCGTTCGGGAAATTGCGCGATATATTTTCGTCCAAAATCCCGCAGTGCCTGAAGACAAGAGTCTTCAACCGACGTGTTTAGCCAGTAATGGCATATGGATCCGACACGTGGTCCTTGACTACTGGCCTTTTGGAGACACTCAGAGTCGCACAGCGTGCAATGAAGAAAGCTATGCTCAGAGGATGTTTGCTCGATAAAATCCGGAACTAGAATATTCGCCGAAGAACCAAAGTCACCGATAGAGCTTTCAGGGTTTGCAAGCTGACGTGGGAATAGGTAAGCCACATCACTCGAAGGACCCATAACCGGTGGGGAAGAAAGGTTCTTGAGTGGCGACCACGAACTGGAATACGCCGCATAGGCAGGTCTTCCACTAGGTGGACCGACGACATTGTAAAAGTCGCGGGCAATCGGTGGACGCAAATGACACGTTGTCGGTCGGTGTGGCGCTTTAAGCGGGAGGCCTATGTTCAGCAGGGACATCTTCAAAGTTCAAAGTTCTTTATTGGTAAACACAAGTTTATACGTCAAAAATAATACAATAATACCTATACAAAATAATTAGGTAGTTAAAGTCAACTAAAGTAATATAGTTAATTTTATTATAATTATAGAATGTCAACTCGATTTGACGCCTGCCTTTTTAAATTCATCAAAATCGTAGAACGTTTGCTCGATAAGCCAGCGTTTCAACCTACTCTGGAAATCGTTGAGACTGGGGGCGTCTGTTACTTTATCCGGCAGCCGATTGTACACCTCCGGACCCATCACATGTGTCAGCTTGCCAGATTTAGTAAGCGAGCGTGAGATACACACAAGCTTACCAGAATTTCGGATACCGCACGAAAGTATGTCGCTATACCTTTTATAGGACTCTATGTTAACTCTCACATAAACCGCCACCTGAAATATCAGGATGGCGGGCAATGTGAGAATACCGAGCTTTTTGAAGTAGGGCCTAGCGGAGGTGCAGCGCGATATCCCCACGATGGCCCGTACGGCGCGTTTCTGTGCTCTGAAAACACGCAGCCAATCAGCGGCTCGTGCATACAGTTCCGCACCGTATTGCAATCTGGAGTGCACCGTGGCGAAATAGCATGCCCGACACACCTCCGTGGACACCACCCGGGAGATCCGCCTGAGCGCAAAGCATGCGCTGCTCACTTTTCCACACAGCTTGTTAATATGGCTCATTCATTGCATTGACGGCATCCTTTGGGGAATTGAATTTTACTCCATTTGAGTCCTTCACCAACTCTGCGAAATTCAATTTGGGTGCATTATCTTTCCCTCTTTCCTTGTTGACTATTCCCCACATAGTTTTCGAAGAGTTATTGCTATTATGCAATGCAGCCGTGTAATAATTAGTTTTAGTTTTGAGAGCAAGATTATTATATTTTTTATTTAGGTCATCAATAAAAGATTGCAATGTCAGATTATCAGGAAATCGGTCATATAATTTGGTAATGTCAAAAAGTAAATATTTAAGATTAATAACATCGGGAGTGATCCACGATGAGTCACATTTTTTAACAGGTTTCCGCTTGATAGGAAAACAAATGTCATACTTATTTAATATAATATACGTCACTGTGATAGCAAGAGCCTCAGCATCTAGATTCCGCTCATTTATTTCCCACCAGTCTATACTTTCCACCGCCAACAAGAAATTGGCACGGTTGTGCTGCGAGAAGTCTCTACCAACACGAGTAAGTGGTTGTGGTACAGAGCAGACGCACGATAACTCACCACGTACTGCGAGGTGATCAGAAAGGAGCGTGCGCACAGGGCTGGCTGATGATGATGATACATACCATACATAGAATGTCAAACTTATAACCCTCCTTTTTCGTAGTCGAGTAAAAATTTTGACGCATCGGCTTCGGCGTTGGCGTTGGCGTCGGCATGGATGTCGGCTTCGGGAGCCACTTCACACGTAAATACGATGCTTATTACTTCGCTAACAGTCAGCAATATTATAAATGCGCGTAATTAACGTCAGATGTTCTCTCGACGTGAAATGTCGTGCTTTGTTTTGTAACGTATATCTATCTATCTATATCTATACTCGTAATAAAACTGTCACGAGGGTATTACTATACACCTATATCTATAATTATAATAAAACTGCAACGAGGGGATTACTGCACATCTATACCAATATTATCTATACCAATATTATAAAGAGGAAAGATTTGATTGTTTGTTTGTTTGTTTGTTTGCATTGAATAGGCTCCGAAACTACTGAACCGATTTGAAAAATTCTTTCGCTGTTGGGAAGCTACACTATCCCCGGGTGATATAGGCTCTATACCAATATTATAAAGAGGAAAGATTTGATTGTTTGATTGTTTGTTTGCGTTGAATAGACTCCGAAACTACTGAACCGATTTGAAAAATTCTTTCGCTGTTGTGAAGCTACACTATCCCCGGGTGACATAGGCTATATTATATTTTCAAAAAAATTAGGGATCCTTACTAAAACTCCAATAATGTAACCCAAGATGTAAAAAAATACCTAAAATATTCTTTACATCGCGTGCGCTGCGACAACTATTGATGGTGATAGAATAATCTATACCAATATTATAAAGAGGAAAGATTTGATTGTTTGTTTGTTTGATTGTTTGTTTGTTTGCATTGAATAGGCTCCGAAACTACTGAACCGATTTGAAAAATTCTTTCGCTGTTGGGTAGCTTTTTAGCTTTCTTTATAATTTTCTTTTTTTTTGTAACTTGACACAAATAGAAGGGTTTTCGTCTGTGTATTATAATTTTTATTTTTTTGTTAAATACCCGTCCGAAGCCGGGGCGGGCTGCCAGTTGAAGATATTTTTGTAAATATATTTTTTTAGGAGTATTTGGAAGCAACGGACCCCAAAATATAGTTTTTCCAAATGTTTGTCTGTCTGTCGGGAATAACCTCAGAAGCTAAGCACGGATTAAAATGGAGTTTTTTAAAATATGTTCTGTAGATTTCGTTGCTTAACATAGGCTTTGTTTCAGCAAAATAGGTGCAAGAATATTGAAGTTATGGCGCAATTTAGAAAAATATGAGGTTCTCTATTATAAGTTGAACCACGGAACACACAGGATCCTTAGTGCACAAAGAGTTTGTAGAATTAAGAGATGGGTTGACATGCGGTTTTCTAATAAATGCTCTGTGGTGTACTAGGTTTTATAACAAACTTTGTTTCAATAAAATCGGTTCATGAAAACTGGAGATGTTACGCAATATTCAAGAACGCTGAGTAACTTTGCAAAGCGAATCTAACAAAAACAAAACAAACAAATTACATCGGGTCGCCTATAGATGGCGAGACGAGTCTTCTGAATCGAATTGATCTGTCATTTAAATACCGTTTTGGATATTTATCTATTCTGATCAATAGGTTCTGCACCATATAATTATATCTAGGTATATAGGTTATATAATAGGTGACCGATAAGGATATCTCAACCATCCCGACCGGTCAAGAAGCGTGAAGAGCACAGGAGCCTCTTATACATATCGTGAGAATGAGTACTAAAAAAGGTTTAAAAAGCATTTCAGGCATTATTAATTTCTTATGGGATAAAACTTTATGTGGAAATTCGTTATTTTGTATCTGAGAGCACAAAGTCCGAGTCTCAGTTTTGAGCCCTAAGCCCTCGTACGAAGTCGCAGGCATCAGCTAGTAATTAATAATATCAAGTCTGATGTGGTCTAATGCATTATTAGCCTGTTCATCATTTGAAAAGAAAACTGATCAATGTTGCTTCTAACCACATAACATATTTTAATAGTGACACTGAGCAAGCATTCACATTTACCGAAAAAACGATGCCCAGGAAACTGGTTCCGGTAACATTTTCCATTAAACGGTTTACCACAGCCACTTTACAACCCTAGGTATGGTAATTTCAACTTTACAACATTAGAAAACTTAACACAGTAAAATTATAAAGCTTCTTCTTGCGGCGGCGTCGTGTGGCGGGTCGCCCTCTTCCCTTCAATATGGTCGAGGAGAGCGATGGCTGGCACATGCGTCAACTCGTGAACGGGTGCTGCTTGCGGGAGCTGGACTGCTCGGAGTATATACGCAAATCTATAATAGAACTTAGCTCTTTATTAGCATATTCGTTGGTATATTCCCTTTGTAAAGTCTTTAGTTTTTATATTCCGTTTTAGTTGATAAAATATTTGTAAAACTTGATAAATGGCACGGACCCCGGAGTCCGTGGAGCAATATTGTAAAAAAATAAATAAAAAAAAATATAAAGCCTATAAATTTCATGAGTCGACAACTTGTTAAACTTATTGAGATAGATTGTAGCTCAACGGTTAAACTCTATTAAACAATTCAATACGAGACACTAGCTGCGCCGCGCGGCTTCACCTCTAATCTTATGCTTTATACTATCCTATACATTTTAAGACGCCTACTTGTGTTATTTGTGTACATGTTGTGAAATCTACCGTAATATATAAAAAAAAAAATGATAATGAAAAAACTACTTTTAAAGATGGAACAATATGTTACTGTGTAAAATTGCTAAAGAACGATAATACTGTATTTTCTAGTCACAAAAAGTACAGATATCTAAGGTAGGCACAACCTACACGCAACCCACTTTAAAATACTGAAACTGTCAAACTGTCTACAGTACATAGTTCATAGACTATACATAATTATGTATAAAAATCAAACACCACCAAATAATTTGTTAAGAGCATCTCGAGCCACACTTAGTAGGGTTCTTATCACACGTTGCTCGAAATAATTATAAAAGATTTTTTTTACTAAGATCTATCAACATCAGATAACAAGTTTCTGAGAATTCAATTTGTCGGCCCATATTTCGCGAGCGGTACATCAGATAATAAAATGGTGAAGGAAACCTTAACTTCATTTCAAAATACCTATTAAATGATACCCCACATCTGGGGAAAAGGTGTTTTTTTTATCCCCACTTTACATGCTGTATGCCAGCCATCTCCATTATTATATAGTATAAAATTATATTTTTTTTATAAAAGATCTACTCAATGCATCGAAACTTTTTATTCATGCCTTCTTTCCATGTATTGGAACTACACTTATTACCCAAAAAAAAGTTGAGGTCTATACTTAGATTATTTCTCAAACAAAACAGACAGACAGACGTGACGAACTTATAAGGGTTCCTTTTAGTACTACGGAACCCTAATAAGATAAAATAAATGTTGATATTTGAATTTTAAAAGATTTACATCCGTGTTGGAGTTGTTGTTCGAGGGGGTTCGGTAATTAATCTGCCTCAGACAATCAACGTCGGATAGATGAAAGTAATCACACCACCCGTATTTCTTTGATCATCCGACAACCAAAACATTATTACATTTTGTGTTACTTTCCGCTGCGTAATAAAATCGCTCCGCTCGTCACTGCGCGCCAACTCTGCTTCAAAATATTACCTTGAATCCGCGGATTTTGGGACATAGATGAAGCAAGCTACAGATTGAAACGCTTTTATTTAGAATACATTTATTTCGTTTGTAAATGTAAATCATACACATATATACAACTTAAAACTAGCCCTAGGTAATCTAATAAACCGCTCCCAGCAGGCATCGTGCCCAAAATGCTGGCCGAATTGCCGCGTTGAATA
The DNA here is from genome assembly GCA_947579745.1 of Apocheima hispidaria. NCBI lineage: Eukaryota > Metazoa > Arthropoda > Insecta > Lepidoptera > Geometridae > Apocheima > Apocheima hispidaria. The sequence continues at coordinate 13,119,314 of OX388166.1, read as the reverse complement.
GCGATTGCAATTTTTTGAGCAAGATCTCCAAAACCAAAACGCTGGCTTCTAGCGTTTTGGTCACGAGATGCTTCGACCAGACTCGTATCTAATTATCTTATCTATTATCGTAATTATTTATATATTTTCTTTGCACTCGGTCCCCACGGTCCTAGGGTTTCGACCCCAAAAGGCTCAAATATGTACCCGCTATCAAAGGTACTATACTTGCGCCTTTTGAGGCCTCTTTTGAGTCAGCCGCCACACCAGCCTTATTTTGCGTTCCGGGAAGATGTGACGGCGCTAGGGTATCGACGCAAGTGGCATCCCAAACTAATGGCCGTCCCATCTTCCAAGGGATCAAGGTCATACCGTCCGGCCTTTAACCATCGCTCCATACAAGGCCACTGGGTTCCAGAACGGCAGCACAGTTGGCGGTGGTAAAAGCCCGGCGGATGGCTGGCGTGGCGGGGAATTCTACCTGCGCTTCTTATGCAAGAAAGACCTAGAAAACATTGTGTATTATAAAATTTGAAAGACTAAAATTTTTTTTTTAGGGTTCTCTTTGACGATACGAGCAAGTCGCTCACCTGATCTAAAACCCTTAACAATTCCGTGCGACCCAGAATTTTGAACTTCAACAGTTCACAAGCCTGCGCGACAATGCACTGCGCTCGTCACCCTGAGATTTAGACGTATATCTCTTTATGGCAATAATTAAAAACTTGTCAACAGATAAAGGAACAGATTTCAATCTTATCCTAATCCTTACTAATATTATAAATGGAAAGTAACTCTGTCTTTCTGTCTCTCAGTCAGGGTGTTTGTCGCGTTAACGCGGCTAAACGGTTGAACGAATCGACTTGAATTTTTTTTTTAACAGTTCCAAAGAACAAATAATACATGCAGTCGGAGGCTACAAATATTTCACGATCAGCTTTAGAAAAAACATGCGATTGTGCGTTTTAATTGTTCTTTGATACATTTTCTCTCATGAACCGATTGAGAGTAAATTTCATTTTAAAAAGGCATTGTTTACTTCTTTTCTGTGTGTTTGTGTCTTTTTTTAATATATATTCTTTTTATTTTTACGGTTTCGCTTTGATCCCGAATATGTCAACAACAACTCATCGGCGCAGTTTCATATAAAATGCGATAAGCTTTCTTGATAGCCCTCACGGCTCCGATAAAGCCACGTAACATTATTTAGCCGAGTGAGTTTATCTCCCGTTTAGCATCACACGCCTCCACGCGAAATATATTGAGACTCTTCACTCTATAAAGATAACGAGAAAATTTAAAAATATGATGTCTTTGGGAATAACGGCGAGGATCTACTCTGAGTTGTATATATTATACTAGTAAAAGTAAATACTCAGTTTGTACATATCGCAGATCGTGCTACTTTGCCACAGACCACTCTCTTCTCCGATACGGAACAGAATTGTTCGGAAGAGTCGCATATTGGGAGCATACAAAAGCGTGCAGTCAGAGCGATTGCTTAAATTCCACAAGATGTCTTTGCACACATTTTAACAGTCTTGGGATCTTGACATTTCTTATTAGCCATGAAGAGCCTCTAACAAAACGCTCGACAGTGCACGACTCCGGGACCGGCTCGCGGAGGTACCGCGCGTACTGGAGAGGTCGGCCAAGGCGATACATGTAATGGGTCCGTCAGTATATAACAAGCTGCCGGAGCATATCACCTCGGCAGTTTAAGTCACGACTCGAACGCGGGCTTATCGAGCACACGTTCTAGAGCTACAAAGAATTTTGCGATTTTAAATTTGTAACTGTTTTTTTTAATATTCTTGATACTTTTCTTAATTTAATTTATATTGTTATTGACATGACTTATAGTTTTATTAATTTGACATACTTTATATTATCGTTAAATCATGTAATTGGATCGTACATGTAGTACACTGCATCCATAGATACAAAAAGTATTTATTTTTGTGAACATTAATGATTAGTTTTTGATCGCGCACTTTTGTAAACGAGCGAGCGTTTGTAAACGGACGACGCCGTTTGTAAAATGCCGAATCATACAATATGCCGACGACATAATTATATAAGTTTGGTTTAGTACCTATTATGTTTGCCACAATGTGCTATGAAAAAGTGCAACTTTGCGAGTTATGTATTATTATTATTACTATAAATGTAGCCTATGAAACTCCGGACATAAAGAGGAATCAAACGACACCTCGCTTGTCAAAATCGGGAGACAAGACGAATAAATGTTCTAGTTTTAGTTTCAATATGAACCGCTGAGAATACAATTACTATCTATCTGTGCTTAAGACGCCGACACCGACAAGAGATACGCTACATTTTCTTTATTTAATTGTTTATGATACTGTGTGACGCGACGTGCAAGTCGTTACCTGGCGGCCTGATGGCAAGCCTCGCGCTTGCCCAACAGTTCAGGGCCATCTGGAATTGTGAACTTCAAAACCACGGGCGCTCGTCACTCACAAACGTGTGGTACTTCCCCAGACGGACCCTGCGAGTGAGTCCTACTCCTACCACTGTAAAATATAAACACTAAATGAATGAACTCGGATTAAATTACCTTCACGCATATCATATTTCGGGTTAACTAGCACTAGCACATCTTGTACATTACGACAACCACAAGGTATTTGGTTTAATGATATTTAATTAAATTAATTAATTTGCTTTTTTTCTTTGTTTAACATCAGACGTGATGGCAGTCAAACGCAAGCCAATAAATAATTTAAAAAAAAAACAGTATTTACAAACTCCGAACCATTACATTCATATAATTAAAGCTATATTGTATTGTATTGTATAATTCATCTATGAAGACTTTGTTAGATTATTTTCATCAGTCCCTGCACGTTTATCTAACTAAATTATGTAAAAAATATCTAAAACTTGCACTCCCGATGTGGGTCCACTGTTGGAACTTTACCTAATTTAATGTAATGTTTGTTATCAGGACTAAACCATGCTAAAACTAGTTTATTAATATACCTCGACGTTTCGGTCAAGTTTCGATGGCCGCGGTCACGATATATATTATACTAGCATAAGTAATAATTATTCTATTCTATTTGTACCGGAAGTTGTCTTTGGGGACGGGTGGCAATCATAATGATAAGCTCTTAAAATAAGCTTGTATTGTCTCCAAAGAAATTTCAAGTAAGTAGTAGGTATTTTCAATCGCTTTCTGTTTATCTATAGTTCTCAGATCTCACTCATTTTGATTGGACGTGACGGTGCTGGTGCTGGGTGTCACTCACGTAGTCTTAGTTGAAGCTATAATCACAGGTGGCTTAAATTTACAATTCCCGTAAAATCTAAACAAAGACTACGACCGTAGCTAGATAGCTATTACTCGCCGTCCTACATAACTACTGTAAAACTTGGTGAAAATTAAACAAAACCTCCATCTCACTTCAAATGAAATGTTAAAACATTGACGCGGCGTCGACGAACTCCAACAAAGTCCTGTACACCTCACTCGTGCTGCGCCACGCCGCGCTGACGCGCCGCTTTTAAACAATGACGCAAGAACAATGGACCGACGCGAACGAGATCTGAGGCTGCCGTTCTTTCAACGAAATAAGGAATGATAGCGTACCTACTAGCTTCGTACGAATGAGTAGTATGTACTGATACTTATACGTACACAATCATTGTTTTTAGTTTTAACTAAATTGTACATTTAACATAATAAACATCTGCGTTACCCATATCTAATAATTACGTACCGTATTTGGTTAATAAACTCGTATAAATAAATAAATAAATATTGATGGACGTTATTTACACACAGCGCCATCTAGCCCCAAACTAAGCCAGCTTGTACTATGGGAAAAAAAAAATATGTGGCACCACAACACAGGGATATTATTATTATTACAGATGTTATTGGATCACGAGCCCGGGGAGGATGACACCGCCGAGCGGGCCACGCTGTCGTACCACTTAGAGAGCATGTGACTGTCCCGGAAGGAGCTGAAGTGCAGTGCTGAGGGCTCCGGTGCGTTCCTCGGAAGACCTACCTCGGTGCTCCGGTGATCCTGGAGGGCCCCAGGATCACCGGAGCACCGAGGTAGGCCACCTTGGGCGATTTCGGTGGGTTTAATAATATATGTATAACTTTAGTGTGAAATTATTATGGGAGAGGCCGCTGGCACTGAAATACTGTGAACCGTTCGGAGCTAACCGTTCAAATATACAAAATAATTATCTTTCGTAAACATACAAGTAAAAATAGTTTAGTGGATTATGAATTCATGACACATGATAAGTAAATACAACAATTTTTTAATTCGCAAAATTATTGACTCATCTCCGAAATAACTATAAAGATAACAGAATAATAACTGGATGTTTCAAGTCTGTAACAAACAGACAACCAACGAACATAAACGAAACTGAACCAAAAAGCTTGGGAACTAAGTATGCTCATATTTGAGCTTAATAGTTGTATGACCTATACAAACATTTTTGTGAAAACAAAAAAGACTGATTTTATGAGTTTTTTTTCTGAAATTTACAGAAAAATGCTTGTAATGTGGTCATTAGTTTGAAACTTCTTTTAAATGAGCAAAGTACCGCGCTACTAAAAAAGGAGCCAGGAAAATTGTACAGAATTTCATTGCTGGTGAGTTTTAGCCACCAGTAGTTTCCTATAAAAATCCAATCTAGTCGAGTTTTGTTTCAAAAATAGTCAGATGCAAAAACATTATAATCAGAATTTGTCTGTATTTATTTATTATTCAACGCTTGTCACGCTTACAGCAACGCCAATGCGTATGATGAGCCAGCAAAATTCTTCAAAATTCTAGTCATACTAAATTTAAATTATTATAAATTCATAATATAAATACATTTTACATGTCATATGTGATAAAATTGGTCCAATATATTAATGAATTGAAAATTATAACTACAAAATAAATGTCAACTTAGAAATCTAATTCACACATTCACAAACAAACATAGTTTAATTAAAAACACGTCAACGTCCGGTTGGGTCGTGGGAGCGTACTGAGACGTGGTGGTGCGCGCCCACGGAACTGCGAACGGGCGCCGCGCGTGCGGGCGCCGCGCGCCGGGCCCGCTCCGGTGGGACGAACGCGAGACGCGACAGAGTGGCCGGTTGTCTATCATGTTGTGGAGCAACAGGTAAAAGTATACCATTATAGCACACTTGCGCCTGAGCTCCAAGTTGGTGACACCCACCGTTCCCGCTACGAAAAAGGGACTTTATAGGTATTATATATAGGCAGTACACAGTACAAGCATTATGGCCACATTTAAAAAAAAAAGCACGGGAAAAAGAAAAAAACCACGGCGTTCAGCAGTTGTTCAGCAGTGGACGTCAGCAGCTGATGATGATGATGATGATGATTGCAAAATATACTTAAATAAGTTATGTACAAAATACGGGCCTCTGCTTTGTGCGTTAGTAACTGCGTTGTTGAAACCTAAAAGATGTTACACACCATCGATCGCCAGACTCGGATATCTGCATAACAAATAAACAATGAGATTATTCTTCTTTAGGTAATGACTATAAATACATCGAAAATGCCGAAAGCCGTTAAAAAATAACAAGACGTTATGACACCCCACCACATGTTTTTATGGTAAGAGCAACGCAGGCCTCCGGCCGCGCTCGGGCCGGTAGCGAGTTGCTCGATGGTTTTTATGCTTCAACCTATAGGTAAAGACACGAGTAGCCCCGTATGAGCCCGCAAGTCTAGTTTTTATCGCGCGCCTCTCTGTGGCCGCGCCGCCTGTTATGTAGACATACATAGGTACGGCACTTCCCTTTCCTGCGGCGTCAGTGAGACGCTTTTTGCAGTTGTCTCTCGGAGACAAAGTAACGAACCCGCGGCGCAGTGCGGCCGGGACAGAGAGTATACTATTATAATAACATAAATGCCTATACAACTAAGCACTAAACTAGTAGTCCGCGCCGAACTGAGGCCTAGTGATCCGCGACTATCACTTCACAACCTAAATACTGATTTAAAAATAGCTTAAAAATAGTAATAAAGTTAACTACTTGCCTACACACACTAACATTTCAAGAAGATCAAATCAACAGTTTGCATGTTATCCCGGACGCCTAAACATATAAATATACAGACATACAAACAATATACAGACTTATGTATATACATACATAAGCCGACTTTCTCCGAGATTGTATAGCCTTCGCTTCGCTCGGACAACAACATAGGGTTCTGCGCAATTTAACCATCGATTCCCCCGATGTTTCAGTTCAATACATAGGAGACGGTGATCGCTTACCATCGTGCTGCCAGCCAGTTTGTTTGCCACCAATGTAATAAAAAAAATGGAATGAATGTAAAAGTTCTGAATGGTGTCTTGCGAAACGGCAAGTGACCACCAGGCAGTCGGGCAGACCTCCAGCTCGCCTCCAGCAATCACATCGCTTGAGCGGAGGGAAGGCGTCAGACTGTACAGGACCAGGAAAGATAGCGTTCTCACCAGTGGGTCTAAAATTATTGATGGTGATTTTGTAAAAGGAAGGCTTACCATTACGCAACTACTCTCACTTACTTGCATAAAAGAAGATACTGTATAGCATCATTAGAATGCTATACAGAACTACAGATACACTTCTTCGTAACAGAAAAATATGCGCAAAAATAAACGCCCCCGGGTGGACTCGAACCACCAACCTTTCGGTTAACAGCCGAACGCGCTAACCAATTGCGCCACGAAGGCGGTGATGAGGCACGCGAAATATCGGTACAGTATACCCAGAGGGATTATTAACAGTGCGATTTCAATGGTGACGGCATTATTTTTAGCTTCGTACTGATAACTTGTTATCTCTTTTTATTTATATTTCCCGGCGATAACTAAAAGTTACACGCGTATTATTATTAATTAGCGTCATATTATGATGATTTTATTGAAAATAATTCTACTTTATCAAAACTGATAATTGGAAGAAAAAAAGTAATGGACGAAAGAAAATAATATTATAATTCTGTAGTCTCGGCCTTGACCTTTAATTAATAATTGCCAGATGGCTCCTTCGTTATATTCAAATGTTTACAGGGTTCCGTATATGAAAAGGAAAAATAAACACTTATATAGGATCACTTTGTTGTCCGTCTGTCTGCTATGACGCTTTTTCTCAGGAACGCTTGGATACCTCCAAGCGTGAATAAAATGAAAAGATAATATTAATATGAAATATTTAAATCAATTTATCTTGAAGCTGTAAAAGTACTAAGCTAAAAAGACAACGCAAACAAAAAATACGGCTATTGTTTATCTGCAACATAGTTTGATACGTGTGAATAAAAAAATAAAAAACTATAGGGCCTTCCCATTGACCTAGAATCATGAAGTTCGGCAAGAATTAAGGTATCACAGCCAAAAGTAAAGGAAAACAATCTGAAAGTCGTAAAGAAGTTAAACATGTAATTTACGTCGACGTATGGGAGGACACTTTGTCAACTACAAAGCTTGTCGCCAATTCTGACTTATCTTTTCATTAAAACAATGTTCGGTGATTTTATAGTTATAAGTGCTATAATAGAGTACAATTTAACATCAAAAAAATGTACGGAACCCACGGTGCGTGAGTCCCACTTAAACTTGTCCGGTTTTTAGTTTTAGTTCTACAAATTTGTAATTACAGAGTTTTTTTAGGCAAACTAAGAATTTGATCTATTCTGTGGCAATGAATAGGTACTTATATAACTAGCTGCGCCCCGCGGTTCCACCCGCGTGGAAAATGCAATGCATTTTCCCGAGATAAGAAGTAGCCACTCCGTTGTCCGTGACATGTTTAATGTCACTCTCCGACCCTTAAAATATATATATATATGCAGATCCGTTCAGCCCAAGGATCTTGTATCACACTGGATAGAGTGATTCGTTTGGCAGCGTGTCCACTTTCTGTTCGCGCGTTTAGTGAGTAGGGAAGTGAAAACTAGTGCAGAATCTATCGATAAAAATGTACACAGTGTACAAAACTAAGAATTTGTAAATTAAGAACACAATGTTTGCAAAAATATGTACTTTATTGAACATCGAAACTTGTAATTGCCATGTAAATAGTACGAATATATATATTATATATAGTAACTATGAAAGTTAATAAGTATCTACACCGTCTCCTAGTTTCTTTTATTCTTCCTAGTTTTTTAATTGACAGCCCAGTCATAAAACTAGATTTTTCAAAATGTTTTCAACAAAGTCGAGAGTATTTAGGTGGCTCCCAGTTTTCGCGCCTCACAGCCTTTATCCACTGATTTCTGATTTCCGGACATTTTGGAAACCTATAACAAAATGTTTTATTTTAATTAATTGTTTAACCATGACACAACATTGGTACAAATTATCATATATTTCAAGCCGCGAAAGCTTCAAAAAGATTAAAATTAATAATCGATAGAATACGTATCAAGCCGATTAAACGCGGAAAGGAATTAACAGTTCATGTTTCACTTAATGTAGTATATGTAGGATATTACAAGAATATTATTAGATAAATATCGACCAAATATCGACAAAGTTTGAAACGTGCAGTGGTACTTCACTAGCAGGAACACGTAAAACAATGCATTTATTTATCTTAAATTAATGCTTAAATTCATTACTAAATAACACTGCGTGATAGTTGTATGACTTCAAACATGTATATTCTTTAAGTGAAACGAATATTTATCTTTGATTCTGGTTATTTTAGGTAAAAAACGCTAAAAAGACTTACGCATGAAATGATAATTCTGGATCTTTTACTCCCCCTTTCGTTGTTCTAGATGCACAATACACAGCACAACACGCCATAATGCCACTATGTATAACAATATTAAGTATTCACAGCGATATTTTGATCCAATTTGCTTTTTTAGTAAGACGAGTCGCAATGTTGTGACCGACTAGTCGGTCAAAGTGGACACAGAGTGCGAGGTTGCCAATCTTACAATAGCTCTCTCGCTTACTCTATGCGACGACCCGTGAAATAAAAAGAGAAACATGACAACGTGAACGTCGGAGCGGCAACGTCTCATGGGTCTGTCCAGTATGATGCTTCGTCTAAGGTTCAGCCGGACAGCAAAAGACAGATAGAAAACGAGCTCTCTCAGAGAATACAAAATACTCGATTAAGTTTTAATTCACAGGAATTTTGACAGAGTCGTTAGAACCTGCCAAATTGTTCGTGTTTTCAATAGGAAGCGACCACGATACCCACCGGACATGCTCTCCAGCTTATTAGCACGCCACCTCGGCCTCGGAAACGTGGCTGAGAAGTATTTTTATGCGCCATATTTATTTATTTATTTATTTATTTTATTTATTTATTTATTTCATTAGTACGGTATTAAACCAATTACACTAACTACATATATTAAGATACAAAAAGCGTTAAGAATTAAACATTAAGTATTAATAATAATATAAAAATCCATGTCAAAAAATAAAATACAAATAGCAGTCAAATTGATAAAAGTACATATTAAATGTTAAATATAAAATAAAAATAAAAAATAATGAAAAAAGTAACAGATGTCAGGCTAAATACAATGTCAGAATAAAATTAGTAACAGTTCAAACTAAATTAAAAATTATTATCAATGTCAGGTACAAATACAATATAATATAAAACAGTGTCAAAATATATTATTGAATGTCAAAAAGGAGTTTACCAGAAGTCAAAATCACACTGACATAAATAGTCCCATTCATCATCATCATCCATTTCCATCTTCTTACCCGCTCTCACTTCACAGTATTCCAGACACTTCGACTGCAAACTCTTCCATTCATCAGCAAACAAATCACATTCAGGTGCCCAGGTCAGGAGATTGTTGAGTGCAGTCAGAGAGCGTAAGATAGGGGAGTACCCGTGCGCAACCGTTCGGGCTGGCGGCACTGCGAACAGCTGAGGGAGTCTCCCACGGCGGCGACTGTTGCTGTCGGGGACACGGAGCCGAGACAGCTCCTCAAGTAGATTGGGAGCGTCAATTTTTCCACGTAGGATTTTGCACATTACATTTATCTGGTTATGCGTTCGCCGAACTTCCAAGGAGTTATAACCAAGGCATCCTAGGAGGAAGTCAGTCGGGTACATATACGGATAATAGCCATACCTGCGCTTGTATAAGAATCGTAGGAAGGCTTTTTGCACCTTTTCTAGAAGAAGGGCATACGACTTCTCATGAGGATGCCACACTGTTGAGCTGGCTTCCAGTTTGGTGCGCACAAGAGCACCAAATATCAACTGAATGACGAAAGTACTCTGAAAGTCTCTCGAATTTCTCAGCACAAACCCCAATCTCCTATATGACTCTTTGGCAAGTGTAACTATGTGGTCATTGAAAGTTAGTTTTTGATCGAAGGTGACACCCAGGTCTTTTATAGTGGTAGACTTGCTAATCTCACAAGAGCCCAGCTGGTACTGGAATTCGATGGGGCGCCACCTTCGAGTAAACGTCATGGCATGGCATTTTGATGGATTGAAGTCCATTTTATTTGCCATTGCCCAATCACATACCGCGTCCACGTCACGTTGGAGGTCGAGACAGTCTTGAACGGACTTTATTTCCTTAATCAGTTTCAAGTCGTCCGCGTATAGAAGACAATATTTTTATTTTTTTTTATTTAATAATAAAATCATCATCATCGTCGTCCATAAGACGTCCACTGCTGAACATAGGCCTCCTCCTTAGAGCGCTACACCGACCGACAAAGTTTCACTTGCATCCACCGTTTGCTCGCTACTTTCGCAATGTCGTCTGTCCAACTAGTGGGAGGCCTGCCTACGTTGCGTCTTCCGGTTCGCGGTCGCCACTCAAGAGCTTTTCCTCCCCATCGGTTATCGGTTCTTCGAGTGATGTGGCCTGCCCATTGCCACTTCAGCTTGCAAACTCTGAAAGCTATATCGGTGACTTTGGTTCTTCGGCGAATATCCTCATTCCGGATTTTATCGCGCAAAGAAACTCCGAGCATGGCCCTCTCCATTGCTCGCTGTGTGACTCTGAGTTCCTACAAAAGGCCAGAAGTCAAGGACCACGTTTCAGTTCCGTAGGTCATCACTGGCAACACAATACGGCAATCAAATTTTAACAGCCGTAAATTCCTTAGATCCTTTCGTGAGAAACGTTGTCGAGGACCTTGTATACAAGATTTTACTGAAAGGTGCAACAATATTGAAATGTAATAGTCATTATGAACAAATTTTACTATGGGACCAACCCTGAAATCTCGATAAAAAAAACAGCTGTTCAATAAAAAAATGTCAATGACACTCGACAAAATGTATGGAACAGCTAATTTTTACCCGCGATATGATGAGTTCAACATACATACTTTTCAATATTGTTGCACCTTTCTGAGACACGTTGTATAAGGTGGTCGGTCGTTTGATGGAGATGGTAATGTTAGTTATCTTACTGCGTGGATATGCGCTGTGTATCACTGGCCGCAGGAGGGTCTACAAAGAGTTAGTGTAGTATCGAGGTGGTGTTGTACTGCGCGCGTTGTTTTGTTCCTTCCATCGGAAGCTGTGTAGGTAAGTACTTGTCTCAGTCGGGATTGAATTAGGACCGAGTAGCGGAGCTGAACTGGAAACACAAGCCGTGGATTGAACCCAATTCAAACCGTAGTTTTTTTCGTTTATTTTTGTACTGTATTTATATTTGTCTGTAGCTACGTTGACTTTTTTCTTTCAAAAAAGTTTCTAGTTGGTTAAGCTTGGAGTGTACTTAACCAAAATGAGATCAATTGACTCATCATTATGAACAACTTTTACTATAATATTAGTCTTCAAACCGCGGGAAAAAATGCTGTTCCATAGAAAAATGCCGTTTGAAACAAGAATTATGTTAGGCACGAACATTATGGTATAGTTATTACCCGCGATTTCGTTCGCGTGGACATAAAATAAGTATCCTATTTCCGTCTTTCTTATATACAGTAACTCCTTATCAAATTTTATCAAGATCCATTTAGCCGTTTAGCGACAAACATCCAAACAGAGAAACAAAGTTACTTTTCGTGCATTTTGTGACGTTTTGTATGGACTGTGAATTGTATTGTAGCGAGTTCTGAATCGCGCAAGCCAAGTTTTTTCCTCGAGACGAAAGTATTCATTTTTATACCTCGAAGCTTAATTGCCCACGATACGACTACGGCTATATTCTTATGAATTATAATATTTGTTAGGATAATAATAATATAATAATAAATATTGGTGGACGTTTTTCACACAGCGCCATCTAGCCCCAAACTAAGCAAGCTTGTACTATGGGAACCAGATAACTGATAGAACACATAAATACTTTTTTTTAGTAAATACATACATAGAATACATAGTAACACCCAGACAAAGAACAAACATCCATGTTCATCACACAAATGTTTATCTTAGGTGGGAATCGAACCCACAACTTATAGATCAGAAGGTGGAAACCCACCCACTGAGCCACAAGGCTGTTCTGGATGTTAGGATGACGTGTCGATAATACGTGAGATAATCCTACGGTTACTTGAACTACCTTACTTTCTTTCATTGTTTCATTTTGGTTTTGAGTTAGTCTAACACGGAAAACAAACAATTAACGAAGCCATAGCAATGTTTAAGTTTTCAAACATCGTACTCGGAGCTGCTAGAATCGTCTCCGGATAAAGTGAAATTCATTGAAGTATATTGGATTGAGAGTGTGTGGTGCGGAGTGTGTAGTGTGGAGTGGTTACCCGGCGCTAGTAGAATAGTTTCAGACACAAGTAGCGAGATGTGGAAGAGGGCGGCGCGCCGTGTTCGCTCCGCACGCTCCGCGCCGGGCGCCGCACGCTCCGCCACCGCAAACACACACCCCCCGGTATTTGCTCAGAAGGTGGGGCCACACTGCACGCGACATGGTACATGTACATTGTACAATATAGAATAAGATGCACATGTATGAGACAGGCCGAGACTCGCTCACGCCCCGGCTCGCTCACAAGTACAGAAGACTCACTCCGAAATGATATATATATATATATATATATATATATATTTTCTAGGTACTGTAGCAGTAAAGTACATTTTAGTATGCACTGTGAATAATACTTATTTTTACTTTATATCTACCTATAAATAGACGCTTAATGCGTGCGAGCAGGATGGAGTGAATCGCTCTGTAACTTTTGCTCTTGTTGCGTTAAACGTAAAAGCCCAAGTTATGATTTCACATTTGAAATTTGGAATTTCAAGTAGAACGCAAAATAATTGAATTCGTGACTAGTGACCAGTTTTGAAAAACGACAATTTCATGGGTTAAATAATATGGGTCATCACGCAGTGAAATAGGCCCGCCGCAGCACGGTCTCGCTCGCATGCCAGTGTATTGTACCCAACTCCAGGAGTGCTCCTCTGCTTTCACGAGGAGCACCAGGATAAGTCTCGATGTGAGTACCAGTCCAGAGAGTACCAAGACAGGAACAGTTGGGAGTTAACAAAGGAATTAAAATAGCAGTACTACTACCACTATTTAATCATTCTGTTGTAGGAGAAACTCTGCCAGAAAATTAGAGTGTTTACCTCTGTTTATGATGATGAATTTTTAAAGAAAAAATATCTCATCAAAAAAGTAGTGGAGACGTTTCGTCTGTCCGCGCCACATAAAAGAGAAAGATATAAAAAAAAACTCTTCTGTGGTCCACGCGGACGAAAGCCTTCCCTCGACACGTGCGGCTCCGCCCTCAGAACCTGTAGTAGCCACGTCCCGACGCAGCCTTAGAACATGTTGTTTATCTAGAACTTGGCTCGGGAAGGTCGCCGGAACCGGGCTCTATTGACGGAGTCAGTGACTAGACCGACTTTACTTACCTACGAGTTCGTCGGACTTATTATGGCTATATGGCATATAAAAGACGATACCAAATGCTTCTGTAGTGTGATGAGGCTGAAACAGAAAGATGTGAAGGAAGGTGGCCTAACGTTGGTCAAACCGTTTAAAAAAACACGTTACTCTCTCCTGTACATTTCAGTAGTGCGTGTTTCTGCGCTGTAAGGACAGAGCCGGTCTAACGTTTAAGTCCTCGTTGGTTTTATGAAGTACGGTTTCCACGCGCTCTGTTGAGGATGTTTCGGCGCTCCTAGATTAAAGATAGAGAGTAACTTACGGAGTTGTTGTTATGAATCTAAACTTTAAAATCCTCACGATGTTATGAATGTTACGCTGTTGTTTTAGGTTTACGCACTGTGTACTTAGGAGCGGCGATACCTCCCCAACGATAAATGGCGGCGCTATTACGTAAAAATAACAAGAATGTAATCAGATTAGCAAAATACAGGCTAACAACAAACAATGTCACTTATTTTAAATACCGTTTTCCCGCAGTCGCCTCGCTCGCACATTTGCACATTATCGAAGATGTCAAATAACCAAGTGTGAATTATTATTTACAGCATTAAAAAAAAAAACTCTCATATATTACATTTTCTCTCATGGAGTTTTTAGAGTAAATTTCATAATATTATTTTAAATACGCATTGTTTACATCTTTTCAGCGTTTATAATAATTATAATGCAGTCGGTTATTTTTTTAAATAAATATTTTATTTATTTAATTTAATATAATATTTTTTGCAAGTCGATAAAAACTGATTCGCATATGATAGATACATGAACAAATCCAGAACAACGTTAATAATGTTCGTTCAGGAAGTCAAAATTTAATTAAAACCCAAACCGCAGAAATGAAGTGCAGGAGCCCAATATATAATTATATTACAAAATGACGTCAAAAAAAGGTTCACAAACAAAAGCTTAATCTAACTTCCGACCTCATGAGGGATAAATCTGAACCTCCTAAATTAAGCCAATGGCTCCGACCTCAATATATTCAACCCTTAAAATTGTATACCTCTCTGAAACAGAGTCTGTCACACAACGATGTAATAAAAATACATTTTAAACCGTCTGCGGTACTGTATTACCCGAACTTATTAAACGTATTGCTTGTTGCTTCCGCGTTATAACCAATTTTATAACTCGCTTTGGTAATTTAATCCAATTTGATATTTTATGCTGTGATAATAAAGTATACAATAATTTGGTCAAGCATGTATTAAACAACCTGATATTATATTATATAAAGTTATTTAAATAGAAAGCCCGAGGAATAAAAAACTCCTTAAAATAAGCGTCATCTGCGAAAGTACATTCGTAGACAGCGCGGTGGTCAAGGGCGGTAAATGTGGCAATATTCAACAAGGCGATTCACGCACTACTCGGCGCCCGCGACGCCGCGCGCCGACCCACGGCGCGCAGGAGCGCGTTTTCTCAGTTTCATACCGGATGGCGCGCCCTGGTGAATACAAATAATACCGTCGGAAATCACTGAGCTCCGATCCGAGTCCTGTTTTGATTTATACACGTCATTTTCACTTCACATAATATAATATCGCTCATATGTGACTACAGTGATATAACTCAAAATAAAAACTTGCTAAGAGCATGTCGGGCCATGCTTAGTAGGGTTGCGGCGCATAAGCGCGTCGGACGTTTGAAGTATTTATCCGTTTGTTCCGCTTATCTCAAAAAGTCATTATGAAATTGCTTAATGATGATGGTCTAAATTACTTGATTGTCAGCTATTTTATGAGAAAATTGAGCAAATATTTTATTATTCAATTCAATTCGTAATCAGCGACTCGAGTAGCGACGCGATTCTCGTATTTCACTTTCATAATGCTTCGCGAACACGCATCCACAAAATGTCGGCGATTGGCGTGTGCTATATAGATAGCTGGATACAGAACGTCAGAGCTGAAAGAAGCCTCTGTGACATAAACTCCTCTTCCAATGTTAACGGGTGTCTTCATACTCTTGGATCT
The DNA here is from genome assembly GCA_947579745.1 of Apocheima hispidaria. Taxonomy (NCBI): domain Eukaryota; kingdom Metazoa; phylum Arthropoda; class Insecta; order Lepidoptera; family Geometridae; genus Apocheima; species Apocheima hispidaria. The sequence continues at coordinate 13,103,473 of OX388166.1, read as the reverse complement.
CGCTCACTTCTGTTCGCGAATCTGTCGCGTAACCCCCTTCAGTCCGATCGCAAGACTGCTCGCGAGCCAGATAATAAAATATTATTTTCATCATTTTCATTCACTACTTACTCCACACGCAAACTTTAGCATTTATAAATATTATTATGGCACTCCAAGTAAAAACTAGCGAAACCCCTGATTTGAAACTTGTTTCTATGGAAATATCTCCCGGTTTCGATGTTGTCTTATAAGAAGGCCAATCTGTATTCCAGTCACACCTGTACAAATACTTGTGTTCTATACATATATGATTACGTAGGCACGTAATCATATTTTTATTTAGAAATTGACTTGTTTGTACACAGTTCCAGAAAAGTTGTAAAGTGCGTGTCTAGACAGGTAGGGTCCCGTAGCAATGTTATATATAAATGTATATATTATAATAAGAGTTATTCCCAGGATGGAACGCTTCAACCTAGCGCCACTAAGTATTCGTTATTTTTTCTATGCCCGCTGTATCTGTATCCGATACTCCATTCGGTGAGGTAGAAAAACAGTTTTTTTTTACCACCACTTTTTTGTGTTGAAGTGCTAGTCCTAGATTTTGTTTGTTATAAGATTCTAACATTTTTATTCTGATAGCAAATTACCATATTTCACGTAACATACAGACGGACGGACAGACCGACACGGTTAAACTATAAGGATTCATTAGTTTCCTACGGAACCCTAAAATTGTTATCAGTTGAAAGTTATTCTACTAGGGGTACTGCAGCATCTCACACCACATGTAGAATGTACCACGGTACGAATAGCCCAAGTGCTCTTAATTAATTATGTCTTTCTCACCGCGGTGTGAATCGCCTGGGTTTTTCTAGTACGACCATTCATTTCCTTTAATTTATTATATTTAGATTACGTTTTATAAAAAAAAATCAAGCACAGGTGACTTTGCTACGAGAACAGAAATTAAATCTAAGCTACATAAGTATGTAGGTTAGTTTTTCTTCCTATTACCTCGTTTAGTTTGGGATCATTTTGCCAGAAACATTTATTAGGATTTACATTAGGATTATAAAACAATGTTACTTAGCCGGTAGATAGGCATGGCCGCAACTTGAAGACGCGAGTCTTGCACACTAGTGCCGTGGTCGGTGAATTATATTGGCGATGTCTTCCGTCTGCGATTTCATAGATAACACGATAAAATCAACACAAAAATAAATGGAATATCTGCTAAGCCGCATCCAGTATCCCCATGATTAATGAGCTACGGGTACTTTCAAATCTGTACCTTAGTCAGGAGTTGTCCATTAAAATCATTATGCAGTGAAGTTCTGAAATGGATCCTACTTAAACGACGGGATGGAGTTTAGATTAGCGCGCTGAATGCAGGGAACTGCAGGAACTTCCTGAAAAATAACTTGGATCGAGGGCATTTAACTTTGAAATAAAATTTCACCGCTGATGACTCTTTATATTTAGCTAAATCTTATTTACATAAGAGAGTTGAATATCATAGTGGTAGACGAACATAAATACTAAACAATACAGGAGTAGTGCGTGTGCTTATGAGCAGGGAGTCTCGAGTTCGATACCCGACCGGGCTGATATTTGAAAAATGCTTTAAAATATCTGTTGTTGGGGTGCTAGTTGTCCGTGTGTGTGAACATGAGTAAGTGCATGAAATTGCGTGCTGTTCTCATGATAAATCCCAACGTTTTATTGGCTTCTTTGCAGTCAGAAAGAATATGCTCGCGGAAATTTAGCTACCCATCAAGAATAACTCCTAGGTCTCTGATAGAATTGACCCTTTCCAACGCTACGCCATCCAAGGTGTACTGTGGCATATTGGCATTTGCGACCTTCAGAAAGTGAGCATTTTGCATTTTAAAACGTTAAAAGAAAGCCTGTTAGACCGGGCACATTCCTCCAGCGAATGAATGTCGTTCTGAAGAACATGAACAGAAACACAGTCAGAAAGTTGCCCGACTAGATGATAGACTGTCAGATCGTCCGCGAACACTCTGCTGTGCTGAGCACCTTTGAAGGTGGGTTGGAAGGTCATTCATCAATGCTGTGAAAAAGATAGGCGCAAAGGTACCTTACTCTGACTTAATAGTTAGGAAGTTATAATTCTAGCATAGCCTATTAGTATATAGGATGTTTATTACATTTAAATTACTCACGAGATATGATTACGGGCATATTCCATTCTGGCCCTCTGATCTGTCCCCTCGGGGGCACAAACAGGAAAAAAATCGTTTTGTTCCTCTAATACCAACGAGGGGATTGAACGGCTCTCTGTCGGGGGTTGAACAATCTGCAACACGCAAGCCTGCCAAGCGTGGAGATTATGGCGACTAGTATTGTGTTAACTGATGTTTAAAATGTAATAATTGTACAATGTTGTAAAAAGACTTGCCATGTATGAATGTATGACAAATCAATTATAAGGCAAATAAAAGATTCTATTTCTAATCACTAATATTTTTAACCGTCTCACAATACCATACAATACAATACAATTTGAAGTAGCTGATTTATCCTCAGAATACAGAAAGACTGAATTCTGAGGATTTATCCTAACTAATATTATAATTGAGAGGAATATAACTGCAGTCTTATCAGGACCAATAAAGCTTCGAGGTATAAATATGGATACGTTCGTCTCGAGGAAAAAACTTCGCTTGGGATATTTAGTATTATAATTCCCTACATTATATCTGTCACCCCATACAAAACGTCAAAAAATGCACAAAAATGGATCAACGCCATCTAGCGAACTGCAGGAAGTAACTTTGCCTCTATCTGGATGTTTGTCATGTTATCACGATCTTGATCAAATTTGATAAGGACTTACTATATATCTCAAAAACTGACATAGGATACTTTTTTATGTTCACGCGAACGGTCGCGGTAACAACTAGTGTTAAATAAATTAAACCTAATTTGAATAAAATATTCTGCGAGCGAAACAAACACGCCATAAATTATGATAACGTCAGAAGTTGATGCAAAATGTCAAGTCTTTAACTAGTTTTATAGACAACTAGAGAGCCAGAGCCAGAAAAGTAAGGGAAAAATGACAATAGTCGTTCCGTTCGCGCCGACGTTCGGGAGGTAATTGTGAATTTCCCAAATTTTGCAAAATTCGCGAAAAGTTGCGAATAAAGTTCGGCCTCATTCCACGCGAGGGTTTCTGTAATACACCTAGCGGCGTGCGTTTTGTTCATTTCAGTTAATTTCGCTAATTTCATCTGTGCTGCGGAATTTAAAGTCCGGAGTTTTTAATTTTGGTATTAGTTTTGTGTGCTCGTAATGCTTTCGGTTTCAGTAATGCTTTGCTTGCATTACATTTGGTACAGTTCTCCTAGCTATACTATACCTATTGTCGGTTGAAACTTCTGATAATATCGGGGTAAATTTGTCACGGATCTTCCCGTGACAGTCGGGGAACACCGCGCGCCGCTTTCACTAACACATGACAAAATGTGTAAGTCCAGCTAGAGCGGCGTGGACTGCCGGGACGTCGGGTGTGTCGGACGTGTCGGGCCGGCGCTCGCCTCGCTCTCAGACAGGTGTAGATCGCGACCCAATGTTATGGAGATTAGTCATAACTAATTAGACACTAGAACAGCAGAAATGAATAAAACTCTTGAAGGTTAGGTACATAATAATATATCCGTTTAACTTTCGTCAGAGTGGTCCATCGTGGTTACTTAATACTTGGTTGGACAAGGTCAGTTCTCTACTTTTCATCCCGGTACAGTGTCCTGTTTTCCACTCTACCCTGAAAAACAAGTCACTCTATCGAATAAATATAACGCTTCACACTTTTACTAGAAGTTTTCCAATAGGATTCGCCGTGTCAGGGATGCCATGACAGACAGGCAAATAACACTCAAGCCAAAAACATCATCACTGAAACATCCGCCGGGTTTCAATCGGCTGACTTATTTTTATTTTTTTGCCTATAAGGCTACAACGGAGCTACTGTTTATGTTTATATATCATATGTATATACTTGAAGTTTAGTCCTACAAAAGTGCCATCCATGATTCGAGTAACGATTTAGTGGAAGCTGTAATAATTCTGTTCAGTTAAAGTTAGTTTTAGTTTTCAGCAACAATGATTCTGTGATTCTGTGATTAATATAAGAAGCAGTGTTTACAGTCAGTAAGTCAAACTATACTGTCGGATAGTTATTCTCGTTGTGCCGGATAACATAGATCGTATTCCTGCCTACATAATTATATACAATCAGATACACAGAGGGACGGTATTGATGAATTGCACATAGATTGAAGATATTCGAGCCAATGTTGAAGTAGCACAGACAGGAGGAGGGTCGCCATTGGTTTGTATCGACTTAATATTCATATTCCATTTTTAAATTAATAAGATGCTAATAAATTCAGTTATTTCACAGAAATGCTATTTAAATAATTTCATTAATAAAGGCACACATTTCTCGCCTTACATTTATTAAGTAAATCAGCAAACATTTTATTTTTTGAGTTATTCTCTATGATTAAAAATTCAGACATCAACATAATTGAATTCTTTATCAAAATAATATTATATCAAGGTTTTAAACAAGAGTTTTAAGAAGCAAGACACGCAATAAGAAAAACCTTCAATTAGATAAATCATTAAAACAATATTTTAGGTAGATAAGCCATATTTAGTACGGAACGACTGAAGTATAAGTCTTAGATCAAAGCTATAGGCAAATAAACTTTTTTATCTGTTACATATGTCAGCAGCAGAGCACAGCACGTGAGTAGTGCGTGAGTAGCGCGTGAGTAGCGCGTGTGTAGAGCTTTAGTAGCGCGTGAGTAGCGCTTGAGTAGCGCGTGATTAGCGTGTGAGTATCGCGTGAGTAGCGCGTGAGTAGCGCGTGAGGAGGGCGGGACGCTTCACGGCGCAGCGATGGCTCAGCAGCCGGCAGCAGCATCGTACATGTTCGAGCGATCATTTACTATTGTGGTTCCTATAGTTCATTGCAATACAAAACTCGCGAGCCCGCGTTCAATCTATGTCGCTGCTGATACCGGTTTGGTTTGCCGAAGCTATTAATCTAACCCGGATATGAAATCCAGTCTCTCCGAACCCTTCTCTTCCCGCACCCATCCCTCTGCTGAGGATTGATTACGGCGAGATTTATCGCTCCTGTAACTGCGAGTTATCACAACAGACGCTAACCGGAGCCAATCCATCAATGAATTACCCGCGCGCGCCATTCTGTACCGAGCTGCAGTGGGCGCGGTTACTCATCTTCTGAGGGGTTGGAGCCAAACGCACAGCGATGATAGATCAGTGCTTAGAACGTTCGGATGTCGCCGAGCACCTAAGCCTCAATTGAGAGCCAGTTCTCATTCCATGCTAGGTGAGTTTACCACCCTAGACCACACTCTCATCATAAGGTGAGCATGTGGTAAAAGCCTCCCCTGTCAAACATTAATAGAATGGCGCGCTTCGCCATAGCAAATATTTTTTGTAACAAAAGTGATGATTTCTTCAGCCATACATAAAAAAAAAAAACTATTAGCATTATTATTACTCAAAATAGGAGTTTTAAGTAGCTTTTCTTACGTTTAGTGCTAAAAAAACTCTAAATAACTATTATTATACTGATGTACACATACTTATTCCGGCAATAAGCACATTCTTCCTTTGATGCATTTTTGTATTGAAAATAAGATTTTTACCTCGTCGTATTTACGTTACAATACGTTTTTGTGAAGTAAATTTTTTAATACCAGTAACAATACCTATAATTTTATTAAGCGAGCATGACGTACATCATTGCTTAACTTACCCAACAGGAAGGGAATTCGAGCTAAATGTCACTATAATGAAACTACAGCTGTATCTATTGTACTGTAAAAAACTGTGGTATATTGTAACTGTACCGAGGCGAGGTAGCTACAGTTTATACCTTACCGAGTAACGAGATAGAGCGGTACATGACTGTAACGGGTGCGTAAACAACGAGATATCGAGTGCGTTCCGAATTACTTGAGAATTTGATGTCAATACAGTAGACTGTTTGTATAAGGAAAACGTACTTAGCTAAGCTATAAATATTATACTGGTATATGAAGTATGAAGGCACTGAAGGTTTGTATTGACATGCTTCGAATTATCAAGAAAAAAATGATTTTTATAAACAGTTTTGTGTTTCGAAAAAATATGTTGTCAATTTTCGTCCAAATTTGTTTAGTGAACATTCATGAAAAGGCACAGAATATGTTAAAAGGCATATTAAAGGTAACCAACACACAGACAGCGAGACAGACAGCCAGAGAAATGTGGTTTCCAAAATAATTCAGCTATTAGTAATAGTAGTTTATTAGTTTTGCTTTAACTCGAGGCTTCCGTTACTTCTAGAGAGAGTGTAGGTCTAGACACGGTCTGGTAATACGTGTTTGTTGCTCAGTGACTGAATTTATTGGTATGATTCGCAGGTCCCACTCAAAGCACTTATTGGCTTCGAAACCTACTCGTTTACTAAAGGTTATATTATTTTTGACTTTACATGAAATTTAACAATAAATAACATTAACTTTGACTTAATAACGTTTTTTTTTTTTTGTAAAAGATTGCTTTCTATCCCAAACTTACTGTCGGTTGATTGTCGCGGGGCGAGCTGCGCGCCGCACTGACAGGATGCCTCGTGTCGGGGGTGAGCTGCGCGCCGCACTGATCCTGTCAGTGCGGCGCGCAGCTCACCCCCGCCTCGCAGCTCGCCTCGTGTCATGAGGCGAGCTGCGTGCCGTGTCGACAGGACGCCAGGTAGGTGTTGCGGCGTGAGCTGCGCGCCGCACTGATAGGATGCCTCGTGTCGCGGGGCGAGCTGCGCGCCGCACTGACAGGATGCCTCGTGTCGCGGGGCGAGCTGCGCGCCGCACCGACAGGATTCCTCGTGTCACGGGGCAAGCTGCGCGCCACACTGATAGGATGCCTCGTGTCGCGGGGTGAGCTGCGTGCCGCACTGACAGGATGCGTCGTGTCGCGGGGTGAGCTGCGCGCCGCACTGACAGGATGCCTCGTGTCGTGGGGCGAGCTGCGCGCCGCACTGACAGGATGCCTTGTGTCATGAGGCGAGCTGCGTGCCTTGCCGACAGGACGCCTCGTGTTGCGGCGCGAGCTGCGCGCCGCACTGACAGGATGCCTCGTGTCGCGGGGCGAGCTGCGCGCCGCACCAACAGGATCCCTCGTGCCACGGGGCGAGCTGCGCGCCGCACCGACAAGATCCCTCGTGTCGCGGGGCGAGCTGCGCGCCGCACCGACAGGATCCCTCGTGTCGCGGGGCGAGCTGCGCGCCGCACAGACAGAATCCCTCGTGACGCGGGGCGAGCTGCGCGCCGCACCGACAGGATCCCTCGTGTCGCGGGGCGAGCTGCGCGCCGCACCGACAGGATCCCTCGTGTCGCGGGGCGAGCTGCGCGCCGCACCGACAGGATCCCTCGTGTCGTGGGGCGAGCTGCGCGCCGCACCGACAGGATCCCTCGTGTCGCGGGGCGAGCTGCGCGCCGCACCGACAGGATCCCTCGTGTCGCGGGGCGAGCTGCGCGCCGCACCGACAGGATCCCTCGTGTCGCGGGGCGAGCTGCGCGCCGCACCGACAGGATCCCTCGTGTCACGGGGCAAGCTGCGCGCCACACTGACAGGATGCCTCGTGTCACGGGGCAATTTGCGCGCCGCAACTTTACTTTCACTTTCTCGTTACAGTTAAACTTGGTGGGATAATCCAAGGTACGTTTATTTCGGGTCCTATGTAAATTAATCACTTAATTTTAACATAATCATCACAGCCTACTATAACCCACTGCTGGGTATAGGTCTTTTCTAGCTAATCTAATTTTTAAATGCAAAGTCAATTATACATATTAATAAATACTGCTTCATACTTGTAGGTGTTCATTACATGTCCCGGGAGCCGTGGAACATACTGAGACATGAACGACTAACACCCAGAACCGTAACCCGTAACGTAAATTAATTTTACAGTTACTTTTATTTAAAAGTGACTTATCAACCTTTTTAGAATTTATTACTTTTAGCATTTTTTGTGTCTGTGTGCGCCTAAGCAAATAAAATCTATAATAAGTATTATTAATGCGAATACGCCCATATCATGCCCATATTATTATAATATCACAGAAACTACGCCCAAATCGCGGTGTTATTGCGCCCTTCATGCCATCCGCCCGCACTTCCTGGACCTTTACAAATGTAATATTACGCGTATGTTTGCTTCTTCTACCAATAAAATGGTATAATAGTACAATATAATACAGTAAACAGATGAAAAATATTACTTTGATCTTTGGACAAGGTTACAGTTATTTTTAAAGATATTCTTGGTCGGTACTTTATTTGTTACATGTTTGGTTGTGTATACGCCGTACTGTAGTTTTAAAACCGTTTGTAGTAAAAATTTCAATGTTTTTTTTTTAAGGTTAAAATAGTATTACAAAGCCTGTAAATGATAGGCTAATAACTTGTTAAGGGCATGTCGGGCCATGCTTAGTAGGGTTCCGTAGGTGTGCAGAACGTTTGATGTATTTATCCGTTTTTACCGCATATCTCAAAAAGTGATTATCACATGTTGCCCGAAAGGCCGAAAGTTTCAAGGCCGCCTTTCCTACCCTCAACAGAAAAATTGAACAGTCACTTGTACATAATAGGAGCTATGGACAGTCCGCTGTGTCGTGGTTGCACAGAACGAAACAGTGGAACATGTGCCGTGGCACTGTACAGCCACAGAAGAAGCTAGAATCGCTACTAGGTTGCTTGAGATAGCTTCAACAACAACATCCATGTCACCCCGACGGCTTGACTTGTACTCTTTCTCATCGACACCACTGGAGCAGCTATGCCAGCGGCCCAGAGCCTCGCTACGTTATTTCAATGAGCTGGGTTGGCTCGGGTAGACGCTGGCAGGGGGAAATGCAAAATACACCCCATGCGGGACGTCAGTGCAAGACTTATCGCCCCCATCTCGAACAAGAATAAGAATGCTACCCGAAATAATTTTAAAACAAAGTTTTTACTAAAATCTATCAACATGGAAGATTACAAGATTAAAATAAAAATTAATGAGATGCATAGTTTAGAAATGGCAGGGGGGAAATACATTGTAAGCAACTTTATCGGCCTATATTTCGCAAGCGGTACATCTGATAAATCTGATGATTCAGACAGACAGACGGACATAACGAACTTATAAGGGTTTCTTTTTATACTACGGAACCCTAAAAATGGTAAAAAAATTGTAAAACAATGAAATTAGAAAACAGTGGACATAAATCGTACATGAAATCCAGGCTAATGGGGGCAGCCAGTTTTGATGGAATTGATTGTCACGAAATGCTGGTTGTTCACTTGATGACCACAGCCTGCCCACGACAGCTGGGGGTACAGAGAAACTCCCTGCGCAGCGCTGTAGTTATACATATATAATTTTGTAATGCTCGGCGTTACATACATACATCGGCTCTGAGATTATCAGTAGTTAGATTTCCTCATTCTATTAGTAGCCCTGTAATTTCATTATGTTCCGATATAGGTCGCGAGGTCTCAGTTCGCCGCGAACTACTAGTACTACTCCACAGTTCAAGAAATAATGATTTGAGTAGCGTCTTGAGCGGAACTAGATTTAGTAGCATAATGTATGTAGGCGACGAATATGCATCTCGGTCGCGTCGCTTGTGTGAGAAAAGTTTATAAGTCAAACGTGGCAATGCAACTGTAACTAATTATTTGTATCTTAGTTTGTCTGTCAATATTATCATCATGTATGTGTTCGTTTGTAAGTTTTGCAGATATCAAACAGGTTGGAGTCAATATGTAACTTGACAGCAGCGAGGTTGTTTTGTCAAACTTTGCCTTTAGTTTGTGAGAACTTGTGTCTGATTAACAAACAACTCACCGTCGAACTTTACCACGGTTCCTTTACTTTGAATACTTCGAATATCTATTGAATGCATAGTCTAAAGAAAAACTAAAAACAGTCAAATTGAGTACTAATCCATTAAATTTGGTTAGTGATGAAACCATGAAACTACAATAAAGATTTGCGCGTGAAAGTCATTAAAGCCTTGCCCCGTTCCCTCGTTGAGTGAATGTAAGTAGGTACATAAAGGCACCCACACGCGGCGCCGGCTCGTGGCGTGTACTCACACGTACCGAGCCGAGGGCGAGGTGTGAACATTCGCCGTCGGCTCTAATTACCCGCGTTCAATAGCTCCGCGGAACCGACGCAGATCTCTACCGTCGTGGACCTGACTACACCTCTACATCACGCCCATACAATCATATATACACGTTATAAACCTTTTATTTCGCGAATCTACCTGCTTTCCTAAAGAAGAAGTAAAAATTGTGGGATAAAAAAATACTTGAAAATATATCCTTTATCTTTGAATCATTTCTGTTCACCCATTTCGTTGAACCAAAAATACGTAAATTTTATGTTATTTATATTATTATTTTTTATGTATGTAAGGGAAAAATAAAATATTGTGAAGTGCTGAGAGAGAAAGGGGGCAAGCGGCGAACAGACCATCTCAACAGTGTAGTATACTATAATTACTGGGCACAAAGATATTTAGCATATAAGATCTCAGGATGACGAGCGTAGTGCTGCGCCGCGCATGGTTTTGACCTATTGAAGTTCAAAATTCTGGGTGGCACTTAATTGGTCGCTGCCTCCCAGAATAACTCGCATTGGCAAGGGAGACCTCTTCATGCGCGTAACTTGCTGGTCTCGTAACTCAGTTGCATAAAAAAAAACTTTACTGTGGATAACCAGTAACCGTAAAAGCTTAAAACAATGTATCTTCTTGGCAGAGTGGTTGTGGTTGCGTGGATGGTACACGGAGGCTCCTCGCTGTCATCGTCCCTTCTAAGGGCTGCGGCTCGTCTTGCAATGCTTCTCCATTTTTGGCGGTTGGTGGCGTTGCGAGTACACTGTACCACAGTGCAGTGGACTGCGTGGCTTTTTTTAAGAGATCGGTCCAGCGAGTTGGTGATCGACCAGGACTACGCTTGCCTTTTACTTGGCCCTGCACTACAAGCCTCTCCATCAAGTTCTCGTTTCTGGAGATATGCCCAAAGAACTTCAAAAGTCGTAACTGCACAATTGACGATAGTCTATCTCGTATGTGAAGCTCTTTGAGGATAGATTTATTGGTGCGGAACGCCGTCCACGGTATGTTCAACAGCCGCCTCTAACACCACATCTCCAGTGCATCGATTTTACGGCGATCTTGCAGCTTCAGGGACCACGTTTCGGCCCCATAAAGAAAGATTGGAAAGACAAGACACATCATAAGACGAACCTTTGTATTCTTGGTTATACGCCTGTCTTTCCAAATCTTTCCCAGTCGTTCTACTGCCGACCTCGTGATAGCGCATCGCCTTCTGATCTCGTCCTCGCATCCTCCAGAGTTCGAAATGGTAGACCCGAGGTAGATGTAGCTTTGTATCACTTCACAGTTTGCTACGCTCAGTATTCCAGCAGCGTTATGTCCTGCTCGATCTACTATTATTACTTTCGTCTTGTTTCTATTAATGGCAAGCCCAAATTGGAGACTCGTGGTTTCCAGAAGTTCTTCTAAATCTTCTTCTGTTTATGCAGGAACCGTAGTATCATCATCATATCGTAAATTATTTATCACGTGTCCGCCCACCGAGACACCCTTGTTCCACCCATCCAAGGCAATTCGCATGATGTACTCTGTGTAGGCATTGAAAAGCTGCGGCGAAACCATACATCCCTGTCGAACCCCAGACTCAGTCTTGAATTTGTCTGAGAGAACACCATCTACTCGTACCGTTGCAGTGCCATCTTCGTAAAATCGTTTGAGAAGGAATACTAGATGATGTTGTACGCCCATTTCCAATAGGACTTCCCAGAGGCGTTCCCAGATGACAGTATCGAATGCTTTGCGAAAGTTGCGAAAGCTCTCTTAATCTTTATAGCTCTTATTATAGTATATGTGAATATAAAGACCGTGACATACGGACGGAAACGGCGTAACGGTTTCTAGTTTACTAGGGAACCACAAAAATAACTTTACACAATCGGACTTTGGGATTTGGTACGCTAGAGTAGATGACATTAAATGGTTCACAAAGCAACTTGTTGTGTCAATGACCACTAACGTTCCACCGGATGACCCACTGGGAGATGCTCTCATGAATAATTTACTATTATTGTGTTGCCCAAAAGTGTATTCCACTTAAAAATTCATATGCAATTTCCTTCCCATACAAAACGTGAATCGCAGTAAGCGTACACTCGGACTGCCGTTTAAATTCTCGCTAACCGGTACATCGAGTTGTAACCCTTATCAATACGGTATAACGTTCATTTTGCCGATGTTAAAATGCAAAAATGATAGATGTTTTTCTCTCGGTCGGGTTCGCTCTAAGCCAACGTACTAAGGTTCAGTTTCAGGCAGATTGTAGTGCAAAATAGGGAACGCAGGACAGTCGGCTGCCTTTCGAAGTGGTACTTTGGAGGCGACGGCACACTTTGCAGCAAATCCGGTGAAAAACAAGCCCGAGTCGGGCGAAGGAGCTAATTTGAAACTCGTTCGTGCGCTGCCGATGGACCCGACGGGACGCCAGCATGTACATAACGAGCGGCGTCTAGAGGAACCTAGCTTTATACTCTGTAATGTTCATTGTTACTGTTGTTCGTAAGTAAGAAGGCTTTACCCGACTGCCCAAGAAGGAGAGTAACGCTTTGAAGTGTAAATAAGTACCTGTGTTTGATTATGTCTTTGGATGCCTTTTTATCTCCGGAGTGAGTCTAAATCGTCTGTATGGGTATTGTCCAACAATTCTAGAACTCATTTTTATTTTATATTATGAAAATATAGAGCAATTAAGGAACCAAATTGACTTTTCTTGTTATTTTTATCGCAATTATTTTATAATAAATTATTGAAATTGGAATTTTCCCATAGCTGTTGACGTCATACTTGGATTTCAATATTGAGGCCTCTAATGATAAAAAACCCTTCATGCCACACCTTATCATCTAAAAATACAGTAGTTTTTTTTTTTTTCGAGACTTTTTCAATAATGTTTGTGATTCTATGCACTTCTATTCGATATTCGAGTGGTTTTCTCGGAAGCCAAACTGGTGTTCCGGAATAAGATGTAAACCGTCTATAGCCGGATTCAGTCTCTTGGACAATAAATAGCTTTTCAAAAATCTCTGAGATTATTGGAAGCAGGGTATGTATGAGGACGTTTCATGCGGCGGTTTACCTGTTTCGTAATTTACGTATGGATTTGTGTGTATGTAATACATTCTGCAATGAAAAAAAAAACTATAAGCTGTGACACAGGACAATATGACTATATTGCAGTCGAGTTTTTTCTTTTAGTAATAATTAGTTGTTAATAAAGAAACCATCTATAATTCTAGTAACTTACAGTCGAATGGCCCCAAGCCCAAGCCCTGAGTAATGGTGTCACAGTCGCTGTACCAGAACAAGCAACTTTTACAGTTTAACGATAGTTCAGTTGTCCGAAACACGGAAATGCTTAGTTATAAATGTTATCAGTGACCACAAATCTCAACAGGGTCGTTTACTTCGCTGATCTGTTGAAGCCAGCAGAGCTCACACAAACGCTTGCACAAAAAATATAATAACAGCCGAAAGCCAAGATTATTGAAAATATCAAAACAAAACAGAACGTTTATTAGTTTGTGCCGTTCGTATGGTTTCTTTTGACATATTTTCCTGGCGGTTTTCGTTCCACGAGTTTCCACATTAAACTTGATTTGCGCAAACATCTGAACTAATCAAAATAAAGATTGCTTCCACAAACATCATCTCGGAGGGATCAGCTCGAGTTATATTTAAAGCGGAGGTAAGACGGGGAAGTTATTCGAAACTACGAGCTCGGATATCGACGGAACTTTGATGGAATATGTTTTACGATCTGTTTAGCGCTTTCATGTATTTTGTATCTGGTATTGAATTGTCATATCAGCTTTTGAAGAAATAAATATGCTTCCCACTCGTATATACGTACTTTCGCACTAGACTTATCATTATCGCCGGGGCACTAGAATACGGCATCGGTATCCCCTGCCTGTAGTAAGAGCCTACTAAAAGGGGACCTCTTGGCTCGGGGGTGGTTAGAGGTGGGGCTCTAACCACCATCTACCGAAGCGAGCCCGGGGAGGACAACAGCGTCGAGTGGCGGACACTGTTGTAGGCTTAAACGTCTCACGACAGGTACTAGCTGTCCCGGGAGGAGCTGAAGCGTGGTGCTGAGGGCTCCGGTGCGTTCCCTTGGAGATCCCGGGTATCTTGGTGAAGATTTCCCACTCGCAAAAAAATAATAAAAAAGGCTTCTCATTATCAGACGTACACACAGACATGAATTACTAATATATAAACCGGAAGACAGTGATGACTATATATGGAACCGAAACGTGGTCCTTGACCACTGGCCTTTTGGAGAAACTCAGAGTCACACAGCGGGCGATGGAGAGAGCTATGCTCCGAGTTTCTTTACGGGATAAAATCCTGAAAGAGGATATTCGCCGAAGAACCAATTTCACCGATATAGCTTTCAGAGTTTGCAAGCTGAAGTTTGCAGGCCACATAAAGAAGACCCTGAAACCGATGGGGAAGAAAGGTTCTTGAGTGGCGACCACGAACCGGAAGACGAAGCGTAGGTAGGCCTCCCACTAGGTGGACCCACGCCATTTTAAAAGTCGTGGGCAGCTGGTGGATGCAAGTGGCACATTGTCAGTCGGTGTGGCGCTTTAAGGGGAGGCTTATGTTCAGCAGCGGACGTCTTCTGGCTGATGATGTAATGTAATATAATAACCAGAAGAAGAACAGTTTTATAAATGTATTCATTAATCATACATTTGATCAACTGCGAATCGAACCCGAGATCTCTCGCTCAGAAGTCAGACACGCTACTAACTAAGCCATATCGGACCGGTCGTCAAAACCAATTAAAATGTTACGTGATAACCATTGTTTTGACAGAATGCACAAACCAAATATATCGATAAATCCAATCGATATTTCATCTGAGCAAGCAAGCATCAGTGAGAATGTCGATACCACCAATTTCAGTTATAAATAATGTCCGGTTTATTTGATTTCACTCAAACATGAATATTGAATATTGTTTTTGAAAACAATTGTCCAATTGCAATTGCAAATGCAATTTTTCGTTAATTTAAGTGAACATAAGTCTGTTATCTCTTTTGCTTAATTGTTATAGTATGTAATATGCTTAACTTAAAGTGATAATGTAACAAATTGTTAAAATGTTAATAAATTTGTATTATAGAAAAAAATAGCAAAAACTATTTTTAAATATCACTCTCAATATCACTTTATATACATTTAAAAAAAATTGATTGTGCACACAAACAGACAGAAAACACGTATTTTGTCAAAGCACTCTTAAAGGCACTCCTTATTTTCTTTCTATAACTTTCTTTTGATGGAACTCATAGAGATGCTACGATGCTACGATGCTACGCTGCGTAGCTTTTATAGAGTTGCTAGGGAACTCGTAGAGGTGCTACCAAATAAATGTCGGATGTATCGTAAGCCGTTCGGTTCAACTTATTAAGCCGGTTGTCGGATGAACGACTACGGCGTCACGAGAGTTTCTGACGTCGCCTTAGCTTCGCAAGTGGTTCAGCAAAATTATCTACTTTGTTTGAAGTGAACTTAGCTCGAGAAAGCTTGTTAAGAGCTCAGCGAGGATAATTAACAGCCAGATAATTATGTCATATAAGTAGGTGTATTTTACGTAGATAGATACTTGGAAAACGAAGTTACTAACGACGTAATGTGTTTTGACTTTTCTATAAATGAAACGTCGATCGCACGACGATCATCTATAAAATATAATTTAAAACAAAGGCTTTAATTTTCCGATTTAATGAGCAGAATATAATTGAAAATGAAAATGGCGCCGCCTCGACTCCGCACTCAAACGACGCGTTCAGTCATCAATATCTCACAGATAATAATCGAATAAACCTAATTTAAATATTGCCATAATATTTTATAGACGACATACCGCTAGCGTTGCGCTGACATTAACAATTTACATAAATGTAACACTTTACGAAGTGCGTGCGCGTAAATTATATTTGTTTCATTTAAATGTCGAGTGTTTCCGAGTGGCATTACGCGAGCGCGACGAGCGAAACGAGCGCATTGAGCGAGATGAGCGAGATGGACGCTCTCGGCGCTCCTGGCTGTAATCACCGACAGTTAAAACCCTCCCGCGGTCCTGTCTGTGACAGTTAACTATTTTATTGAAAGTGGACTGCTACAGAGATGGAAGCCGCTCGGGAACCGTTCCGCGGCTCGTGGCCACAAACACGACACGAGTATCATATTTAGCTGTGACAATTTGCCACTAGATATTATACAAGGTGTTACTGAAGGGTGCGACAATATTGATAGGTATGTTGATGATATTATGCTTGCCCATGACAATTCAGTGCCACCCAGAATCAGCAGTTCAAAACCACGCGCGGCAATGCACTGCGCCCGTCACCCTGAGATATAAGATGTTAAATCTCTTTATTTCAGTAATTTTGCTGGAAGAATCGCCCTACAATCCGGAACACAGTAATGCTTGCACGCTACTGCTTGGCGGTTGAATAACTGGCAAAGGTGTGGTACTTACCCAGGCGGACACGGCAGAAGAGATCTACCACTACTGAAACGGTCAGAGAGTTTAGAAATAAGGCCAATTTCTGCGTGTAATCCTGAGAGTATTCCGAATCCTCCGAGATCTCATACTGCAACCGACTTATCTGTGTAGTCGGCCAAACGAGGAAACGAAAAACTGTGTACGGGTGTCTGTGAGTCTCGTGCACAGAGTACGATGGTAGCTCCCCCACACATGTCTACACCATAATGTGAACTAGGTTTCAGGTCCAACGCTCCTCGCGGCGAGGTAATAAAGCTTTCATATAAAATGTACCGACATTTTGCGTAAAGTGAACGTGTGAGAACACCTTTGTGAACAATCTTGCTTTTATTTTGGCGCATTTGCGGCGCACTCTGCCGCCTTTTGCTACACTGATGCTTTTTGCCGCTTTTTGCAAGCGCAGGCAACAAAACACTTTCCACACAAAAGGATCAGCCCGAGGCGGAGTGCTGTGCCCTCGCCCGCGCCGGGGCCCAGGTGACAATAATAATGCAGGATGGTCCAAACGATGACGTCAATCTGAAAAATGTGGGTTCCTGATACCAAGGGTTTCACGAAAATACCCCATGAATATTGTACGATTGTTTTTCGGATTTTCCTTCGTCCCTCTTCTTAGAGCTTAGTTTGCTACAAGAACGTGTTCCCGAAGATGAAAGAACATGTTATCTCTCTCTCTTTCTCTTGCAAATTAAACTATAATGATTATGTTACAATCAAGAACAATACTGAAAAATGTTGTTGTAACATTTATTTTTTCAACATTTGAAATTATTTTCTTACATTTTATTAAAACTAACCTATACTAAAGAAATTGTAGCAAACTCATCTTCCAATTCGGTAATTTTGATATCAATAAAAATATTGCAATTGCCAATAAGAGAGAGCGAAAATAGGTTTCCTCCTCTTAAATTCAGTTCCCGCTGAAAAGTCGTATACGTAGCGAAAAGTTTTTAAATTTGTGAGCACGTCGTAGTTCGTAAATCCGTGTTGGTTTCTTTTCTCTCGATCCTTGCATAGAACTGCGGACGGAGCGGTTCTTGCCGCGCACTATTGCAAGTGCTTGGAATGAACACTTTTATTCGTTGATTGTCACCATGTGGTATTTGTTGTCTTACCACATCCTCTAAATTAAATCCTAACTAATATTATAAATGCGAATGTAACTCTGTCTCTCTGTTTGGGCGTTTGTATCACGGCTAAACGGTTGAACGGATCGACCTGAATTTTTGCATATATATAGCTTAAGAATCGGAGAAAGACACAGGCTACTTATTTTTGTAGGCGTACGCGAACGAAGTCGCAAGTAACAGCTAGTATAATATAATAATTAAATTTTGCCTCCGCGCTATGTATTGAGCCACTGTTAAGGTTTGTAATTTTCAGTCAAGAGCTTCATTCTCTGTCTGCACTATCTAATCCAAGTCGTCTCTATACAGTGGTTGAAGCTTCTGCGGAGTTTCATAATTATTCACCATGCTATGTGTGATTAACATTAATACTCGAAAGTACACAAGTATATGAATGTAATACAAGTATAGGGAAATAAAACAAAGATCACCCTGATCCGGAAGTAAAAGCTAGACAAACTTAAAACGTTAAAGATATTTAATTGTGTGATGTTTTTTTTTAATTTATTTCGAGTGGTCTTTCCAATTAGTACTGATATTCCGTGGTTCGAACCGGTCGTAGCAATAGCGGTCAGATGCGATTTTATCTCTCGCCGGAGGAGGCAATGGACCGGACGACGCCGTTTGAGCTCTTTTGATGTGCCGTCCCGTGGTGACGGGGCTCGCTCTGCCGCGGACTTCTAACGTGCTGCGGGTCACACCGGTATTGTTCAAGATACTGTTCTAACAAACAAAGACTTGTTCTAAACGTTTGGAATATTGCCAACTAATAAAACGCGAAGAGTTTTTGGTGTTCTTGGATTGGTTTACTTATTTTCTTGCAAAATTTTACCTGAAATAAATGATTTTGAATTTGAATTTGTATCCCATATGCATAAGCATGGGTAAGCATGGCCTTAGCAAGTTATTTATTATAGTAACTAAAAGTAACTTTCAACTTCAAACAATTTATAATTGATAACAAAAAAAAAATATAATAACTAGTTTCAAATCATGCATCACACGACTCTGATCAAACGTAAAAACCAATCAAGCTCGATTTCGTATTTTTTTTTTTTTTTTTTTACCTCGGACTAGGCATTCGTTTGACCACAATCGCACCTGATGGCGACGATGTGGTCGAAGATGTAGCACGCTTGCCTAGGAAGTACCTATTCACTCTTTTCTTGAACAGCCCCGGATTGTATTTGTTCGGAAAGACAGACGAAGGTAAAGAGTTCCACACCTCTGCTGTCCTTACTAAGAAAGTGGATTGGAAACGCTTAGTACGTTTGAATGGTATATCCACCATTAGAGGGTGCCTGTTTTTCGTGCGTCTGGTAGTATGATAAAAGAACGGTGAGGGCAGAATTAGGTCGTGCAGTTCTTGTGCACATTCACCGTAGTGTATTCTATAGAACACCGACAGGCTGGCCACTTCACGCCGGTGTGACAGGCTCTGTAGCCTTGATTTTACCAACACATCGTCATTAATGAGCCTCTTAGCACGCTTTTCGATTAAGTCCAAAGCCTCGAGCTGATACTTAGCGGATCCATGCCAAAGGTGGCAGCAGTACTCCATACACGATCGAACCTGAGCTTGATAAAGTGTTAAAAGCTGTTCTGGTGTGAAGTACCGCCTAACCTTCGACAGGATGCCAAGTTTCTTTGCAGCGACTTTGGCTTTAGACTCAATGTATGAACCACAATTAAGGTTGGACGTGAGACGGACACCCAAGAGCTCAATATGACCACCTATCGGTATTGATACACTACGGAGAGTAGGAGTCAGATCTAGAGGACTCGTCTTCGCAGAAAACAGACACGCCTGAGTTTTGGTAGCGTTAAAACTCACCAAGTTAGCTTCGCCCCAATCGGACACTGCTTTCAAGGATGAGTCTAAACGATCTACCATGGTATCTCTCTGAAGTCTGATATCATCACTGCTGGCACGGGCATTGGACGTGTATCTCTCAATAATAGTGCTGTCATCTGCATACCCAAGGATACCGGGCTTAAGCAAATCATTTATGTGCAATAAGAACAGAGTTGCCGAGAGAACTGACCCTTGAGGTACGCCGGCATTAATAGCCAATAGATCTGACGAGCAGCCTCCGACAACCACTCGTATCGATCGTTCCCTCAAAAAGTCTGATATCCAAGCACACAGGCCAGCAGGCAGTCCGTAACAAGGGAGTTTACACAAAAGACCATCGTGCCATACCCGGTCAAAAGCCTTTGAAATGTCCAGAGAAACAGCAAGTGCCTCCCCGTGCATCTCAATTGCTTCGCTCAATATGTGAGCAGCGTACGCAAGAAGGTCCCCTGTAGACCGGTTCCGGCGAAAACCATATTGCCGGTCACTGAGGAGTCCGTTACCTTCGAGATACGCCAAGAGCTTGCTGTTTATGACCCTCTCCATAGTTTTACATAGTAAAGACGTTATGGAGATGGGTCGATAGTTGGCCGGGTCTGCACGACTACTTTTTTAAGGAACCGGTTGCACATTTGCTTGTTTCCAGGACCTCGGTACTTTACCAGTTGCAAGAGAGAGGCGATACAGGCGTGTCAGTATCGGGGACAACTCGGGTGCGCAGTTCTTCAACACAATAGCAGGTCCGGACCACTGGCCTTACTCACGTCAAGACATCGAAGCGCCTTCAGCAACTCTTTTTGCCAGATGCGTAGTTCGGGCATATGTACCCCGCAGTGTGGCAAACTGGGAGGCGCTTTACTTGTAGCATCTAGACGTGAACTTTCAGCGAAAAGCGTAGCGATTAACTAGCACACGCTTTTTTCAAAGGTAAATTCTAGAACGTTCGCTCAAAGAGAATCGGAACTAATTAGACGTACACAAGCCGGTGTAATCAACACATTATACGCTTAAAATTACGCTAAACTTTTCACAATCAAACACGGAGATAACTATACACGTGTGATGTAGGTGCTTACAAACAGTATGGTATTACCCTCGTTACGAGATGGCGTCGGTAGTTTGCAGGAACGGCTTCGCTTTACCGAGTATTTTCAACTGTACTTTCTAATCTGCTTTGTCCCCGTTACTTCCACGTATCGACGAGAGTGATAACAAGAGATACCTATGACCTAAGGATAAACTCACTGTCTTCATCATTAATCAGGATAAGCTATACAAAGTTTTCGTCTAAAGGTCTGGACTAGAAAACTAGTATCGTGTATTTTTATGTCGAAAAAGACAGGCATACGTGGTGTTTTGGCTTTGTCATGTCACATTTAAATCGGTCCATTATTTTAACAGCAATTTAAAAAACTCTTTAATGTCATATCCGGGCACATAAAATAAATAAAGGCACATAAATTAAAAAATTGCAACGGTCCTGTTCCTACCGGGGTTTATTCGCTAATGGCGCGTTAAGGTTTCAAACACTCAAACCGAGTGTTTGAAACCACTAAAAGAGCATGACATAATTAATTTAGTCTTCCTCTCTCGATAATTCCTCAAACATGTGCAGCAATCTACATGAGTGGCGTATTCCTCGCTCGTGCGAGGCGTGCACGCGCGCGCGAGACGTCGCGCATACTAAGTGCCGGCGGAGACGGCGCCATTAGCGACGGCTTACCGGATAAAGGATAAATCGCTCGCTTCTACGAATAGACAAGTATTATGATAGAACTCGAGAGACGTTCTCACTATTCATGTGTAGTTCCAAGATATTGATTCTAACGTTAAACACCAAAGACTACTAACTAGTAACCGTTACTACATCAATACCTTACCTAGCGATACCTTTATCGTCGCCCACAACGTAGCATTACGGCTTTCAGTACGACACATGTCACTCAGTCGGCGTCACTCGTCTGACCGCGCGTACTACCCGCCCGCGCCCCGCGTATGTCTCCCGCGTGCCCCTGATGTCAGAGTTTTAGGCCACTAAAACTCTAACACCAGGGCCAGCCGCTCTGAGACGGCTCAGCAGTTGTTGTTACAGGACAAATAACCGAGGCCTACAATCCGACCGAGAAGTCCGCTGCATCACATTGGTACTGGACTGATTATGAACACCTTGTTAGTGTTGGCTATGAGCGCTACATAATAGGTACCAAATCTGTATTACATGTCAATTATACTTTTTCTTGCTTATTACTTTTTCACAATGGGAGTTTATTTCACATTATCCTACTGGATAGGTTTCGCCGCAAACATGTTATATAGGCAACATAAACAGAGAGGTTCTGTATGATCGTATCGTGAAGGTGAAACGAAGGTGGTTGATTTTACAAGGCAAGGCTGAATGTTTAGTGAGCAAACATCAGCCCGAGCTAGGCTACGATCCCGGCACGAAGCGCCGTGCCGAGAGACTATAGCCTCTAATTAAACTTCAACAACAATACCCGCGCGCCATTGTACTCTAAACTAACGTGATTTAGCGCGATCAGCAGCCGACCAATTAATAACAATTTCACCGACTGAAGCGGCACAGCAGCTAACGCAGCGTATCCGGTGCGTACCCGGCGCGGATCCGCTGCGGTCGCTGCCGGCGTCAATTGTACGCAAACTTGATGCGAACACAGTGAAATTAATGAAAGCTGCGTCACTTTGCACCGGCTCTCTGTCGACGCTTTGGAATCTTTGTGTTCTTGAGCGAATATACATTTTAAAGATAAAATCTCATTATATAAAAAAAACATGCCATTTTCTAGGAATTGACTCAAAAACCAAACCCCTTATGATAGTTACTTGAAATTTTGACCTAAATTTCCGAAATAGTTTAGGTGAACAATAAGCACGGATTTTTAAATGCCACCTCAGAAGGGGTGAAATGGACCCCAAAGTTTGTATGGAAACAAAATATTTTTTATGAAACTCGGTGTGTGTAATGAACATACAAAAAGAAAGACGACAACGTGAACCCCGGTCATGTGTTTGCATTTTCAATTCCTTTGTCATATTAAATTTTGTCCACCTGGTGGATGAAAAACGTAAAAAAAAACCTATGAGCTGAGAATATATATTTTTTAATCTCGAGTAAAACGTTGTCTGAAGAAAGACAGTGTATGTGTAGTGTTGTGGGGTTTTGAAATTTTTGTAGCCTATGCGAGTGAAGCCATGCGGGCAAGCAAGTAATAAATATAAAACACATTATGGCAACCACCCCCTCCCCCAGTTCGACGACTACTGCTGGCTTCGTCCAGCAGTAGTCGTCGAGCAGCAGCCAGCTGATTCGATTTCAGGATGTGTGACCTGTGTCCTACATTTCCAATAACATTATACTACCTATATTGATATTTGATGACGTAAAGTAAGTACTTATAATGTGAAGTAATAAGTCTGTATGTACATTCCCTGTGGTTCCGTCAAAGTGCGAAGCGATGACTCGACGCAACTATTATCTGCGCGCTGAATACTGCGCCCATCAATTTCAAAGTAATTTCGACCGGCTTTGTACATGTTTCCAAAGAATTTGCCCGCTAGGTGACAAAGAAAACCCTCGCTGGGGAATTTATTAATTATTGTTATTCACGGTATTGACTATATTGTGTAGTCGTCCTTGCGGCCCCGGCATATCTAAGTTTGATTGTATCGGACTTAAATTGCACCTTCATCAAGCAGGGTTTACTAAAATACCTGGGTACTATCGTACAGGTCTAGTGGCCAGCCCTAGCATTTAGATATTGCGAAGAACTCAAAGAGGGCAAAGCAATATTTTGTTATAGACTAATAATCAGGACCTACATTGAATGTGTAGTCCGACCTGATGCGGCGATGACCCGACGTGACCGCGGCGAGTTGACCACAACCGCATGCGCTTCACGAGCTTGTCACCGGGCGAGGCGCATCACGATTCTTATCAGTGCATGTTGAACTATGGAGTTACATCAGTGACATTTTTTTTTTTCCTCCTAAGAAGATTTTGGCGTCGCACGTCTTATGCATTTGCCAGTGTCAAGTATACATATATATTCTCAAGTTTTGTTAAATATTATCAAACAAGTCATAGTCACGGTCAAGGTCGAGCACAGCAAGTCACGGTCAAGTCCAAGTCATGCCCCAGTAAGGTGGTGAAAACTTTACTAGAGCCTTCTATGGAGTTTTGGAAACAACACGAAAATTCACGTTTCACGACATTATACCATTCACCAACACTCGTGCATGTCAACGAACACTTAACGGGTAAAAATTCACCGTTTTTACACATTAACACTCGAAATAACACAAGTTTTGGAAAATAATAAAATGACGCGACATGAATTCTTCACGTTCCCGCCAAAACTCATCAGTGACATTATATGGACTTGGTTATTGACAGATGCTGTAATTAAGACGTTTGGATTTTGCTATTTTGTTGCTGACAGCCAACATGTACGGACTCGGAACTGATCATATATATATATATATATTTTTTTTTTTTTTTTTTTTTTTTTTTTTTTAATATTAATTACTCCACGGACTCCGAGGTCCATGCCCTTTGTCAACTTTTACATATTTTGTTAACTATTACTGATAATATAAGACTAACAACATAACAAGAGGAAAATCTACTATACTTAATACTATGTTGCGTGTATACACCGAGCAGTCCAGCTCCCGCGAGCAGTACCCGTTCACGAGTTGACGCATGTGCCAGCCATCGCTCTCCTCAACCATATTTGAGGGAAGAGGGCGACCCGACACACGACGCCGCCGCAAGAAGAAGCCTTTATGCGAGCGTGAATGCTCTGAATATCATCTGATCATATATATTAATACTAGCTGTTTCACGCGACTTCGCTTGCGTGGACCTACAAAAAAAGGTAGCCTATGTCCTTAAGCAATATCTATGCAAAAATTCAGCTTGATCCGTTCAGCAGCTTAGCCGTGATAACGCGACAAACACCCAGACAGAGAGGCAGAGCTACGTCCGAATTTATAATATTGATTAGGATTAGCATCAATTTTAGTACCATGAACCTCGTAGAGGCGCTTCAAATCAACACAAAAAAAAAGAAATGTCGTTTTAATTTAACGTACTAGTAGAATAGAAATGAGTGGGCTTCATAGAAACAATACTGGACGGGTCGAGTTGAGGCGGAGACGACGACGGTCGCGAGCTGCGCCTGCGCCTCGCGGTGCTCTAACTATGACAATGTTTGTTTGTTTAAGGCGTCGAGGATGACCCTGGTTGTGTTTGCATTTTCAATTTCCTTGTCATATTAAATTATGTAGATCTGGTGGAAGTAAAACATAAAAAATTTGCTATGAGCTAGAATTATGTTTTGTTAATCTCGACTTAAACGTTGTTAGCACACATACACATCACACTGCTGTGCTCCCGCGATCCATAACTTTAGTGTTATGTTTACGAACGAGTTAGCTCTCGACCGTTTTAGAGGATCTTGTCGAACATTCAAGCTTCAGAACACAATAGAGCTAAACCTGACCGAGTTTATAAACCAAAACTGTCCGGCCTCGGTTGGCAGTTCGAGTGTAAGCCGCACCATTATTTGCACAGCCATTTTCCATACAATTGAGTAGAACTTCTACAGAGAAACGAGAACGAAACTGTTGGTACTACTCTCTACCAGTAAGTAGTAGTAGTTCTGCGACCGGTAGACCTCGCGAGCAAAAACTATTTTGCACATCATCAATTCTACAATTGCATAGATTTCAGCGACAAAATTTTGCTTTCATCTATACGTATGTTGGTGCTCGCGTAGAGGTCGTATTTTTTAACTAATCTTGATAAAACTAGGTATACACTAGTATACAGGTTCTACAATTTTATAGATTTTTTTAGTCTTCAATGATTAGTGGGGTATTCCCTCAAAAAGAGGGAAGTTTGCTGCGGCGACATATACTGGCCGATTTTGATATTTGGCAGAAGCATGCGGGACACAATTGTGACCAATAATTTTGAATATAAGCAACATCGGCCAAGAGCTCGTCATGATATAAGGTCGTGAGGTCTCAATTCGTCACCACCTTACTATCTTGTCAACCTCAGTATCGGATGAAAGGGATTGATTGAATCGGGCCTTTGCACAAGTTCATATTCCAGTCTGCAAGTAGATATTTAAAATTCATATCGTTTTGACCGTTATAACAGGCACCAAGCGGCCAACTGGTAGAACGTTACAGGAAGGTATGGCGCTTACTATTAGACTAGCCATTTGCTCTTTCTGTCACTTAGATGTACCTATATACCTATTTTCAACTCGGTAAGTATTTACACTGCGCCTTAAATGCACATATTCCGTAGCAGGCGCAATATGCGCTGACAATGCTTGCGCATTGGTACCCGCGCTCAGCCGAACTAATCCTAGCCCTCGACCTACGCTAAACAAACGTAAATAAACAACCCACGCAGCATCTATCATAAGTGAACAAGGTCGTGTTTCGCGCGAGTCGATTGTTTAGCTAGTGTTGCAGTCGTCGATGTCATAACAGCATAGGTCTGTGATGGATGTATGGAATCGATGATCGGACAAAATCCGCAGAAGCTTGATTAAAATCGATAAATCTTGCAGTTTTGGTGTCATTGACAGCAGAGCTTGATCTGTGAAATACGACGAATCGATTTAAAAAAATACAAGTATAATACGCTGTATTCACACTTCAAGAAACATGAATGTTTGTACCAGTACTTAGCCCACTCACCGACATTGCAATCTAAAACTAAACTTATTTTGTACGATAAAAAATACAAATAATTTACTGAAAACACCATTTACATGTCATATGTTTTTCTATAAAATAAAATATAGCATGTAAATAGTAATCGAAATGTGACATTTAAAGTACCTGTATCCCTCGGGCTGGACCTGGACCCATCGAATGAAACTTAAATGAGTGTAACGTTGTTACATGAAGTCTACTATAGAATTCATGTTTGTTTGCGAAAACAATTGAACATGAAAAATTCAAACTAACGGACGAAGCGAAATACCTAATATCGAGAAAGTTTTACAAGTCCTATTCACCACTTCTAATATTAAAAGGTAAACGATAGTAAAAATGTAATTTATTTTATTTAGAGATTATAAACTCCTATCGCACTTTTCACTGCAGAGATTACTGGTTTGTGTTTTGTTTTGTGTTGGTCGGCGACCTAATCGGCACCACTCGCACGAAGTAACGAACCTCAAATTTAGGGCTCCGTAGTACAACAAGGAACCCATTTAAGAGCACAGAAGAGGTTTTTTTTTTACCTCTAGTTAAGAGCGTCATGTGCGTCCGTTCTTTGTTCGTCCGAGACTGTCACAGACATTGCAGACATGAGTTTATATTCTAAATAATAGGGATAGAACATTTTTTTACCCGGCTGCCCAAGACGGGGGGTAATGTTTTTAGGGTATATGTAAGTATGTACGTATGTGTGTGTGTTCCTACAAGACGGCATATAGCCTAAAAGGCTTGACCGACTTTAACAAGCGAGGTGTCGTTTGATTCCTCTTTATGTCCGAAGTGTCATAGGCTACATTTTATAGTAATAATAATAATAAATCGCTAACGACAAATGCTTTTTCGTAGCAAATTGTCTCAAACATAAATACTAAACCAAACGTATACACACTAGTACAAGAATTGAACTATTATTTATTCTGTGTTACAAGTAACTGTAGCGAACAATCATACTTTGATTGATATCCA
Source organism: Apocheima hispidaria (assembly GCA_947579745.1). NCBI lineage: Eukaryota > Metazoa > Arthropoda > Insecta > Lepidoptera > Geometridae > Apocheima > Apocheima hispidaria. Next base: position 13,076,035 of record OX388166.1, on the reverse strand, counting down.
GTCTAAGTTGAACGCGGTCAGTACGATAGCTCGTTATAACAAGAGCTCAGTTTTAACTGGTGGTTTTGCGCCTGTTCGTAGAAAAACCTCCGACTGTGTGTTTTGATCTTTTAATTTCATAATTTTCTGTCATGGACCCAAATTCATAATTACATTTTAATTACGCCTTGTTTACATATTTTAAGTGTGTATATCAAACAGTCGGGTTTTTATTTTTTTAATAAAAAAAATACTGCTCCTCGTGATATCACAACACCAGACACGAGTTTGTCTAAAACTTGGCTAGGTCTATCAATAAATGGTCCCTGTCATAAGCGTGTCTTGAATTACTGCTGACAACTTATTTAACACTAGCAGTGCCCGGCTGTTGTACTCGTTACTCTACAGGAACCGTTCACATTTAAAACATTAGTGTGATTTTGCGAATCATTCGCAATAACATCAATTATTAATGCTAGTCCTTACGAAAGCTCCGGAATGTAGGAGTCTTTCAAATTCAATCAAATGTTATCCATTTTAACAAGACGACATAGTTATGCAAAATGTCTGTCTGTCTCGGCGAGTTAACTGAATCATTGAGAGGTGATAGAATTAAACACGACACCTTCCCGGAAGGCGCGAGTGCTGCCGAGTGCCGACTGGGGCTCATCGAAGATAAGTATACTAGTAGAATTTATCCCATCAATAAATTTAGGAATAATATTGGCATCAAATTCCGGCACAGAACAAACACAAAGGATCGGCTAAAGTCACAACATTTTCATACTGTTTTATTTAAAACAAAAGGTTATGTCACAAAGTTTGACACCCATAACACTCTCTAATTCTGTCCTTATGTATTATATTTTTTAGATTATACATTTGAATCGGAATTGATAACATTTTGCATGGAAGTAGTATAGCGTCACGATTTCTTAACATTCCGGATAAGCAGGGGACGACCTGTCAACCTTAGATTAATTTGTCAAATATACAACTTAAAGTAAGTCCGGCCTCACACCGGAGACACATCAGTAACACAACATTTTACACGCGGCACGCTTATTCGTGTCTACGTTTACGTGCGCCGACGTGCACTTGGCGCGTGGAGTGCGGTGTTTGGTGCGGACTTATGAAACAAAAATATCGGTTCTATCGTTTGGTCTTGAAAATATAACAAACGTTAAGATTCTTTTAAACACTAGAATTCTTTCGCAAATAATTTTGCATTAAAATAGCACGCCGTCGCGGTCCGCTGTAAAATGGCCTCAGATACAATGCCATCAATACGAATCCCGTCACTTCCCCATTGACGTGGCACGTCACACACTGACGGAGACTGATAGTGCACGGCGACCACTAACGATAGATCTATCGTTGAAGCGGCACATCTAGAAAGTTTTCTTGTGATCAGGGGGCATTTTATGGTGGAGAGTAACGGAATTACCTTATTCATTTTTTATTTAGTTTATAAATTCTGTGTAGTATGGATCCCATGTCGTGCTGTAGAAAGTCCTGTAGAGAGTATTATTTTTGTCAGCCTATGTAATGTTATTAATTTATTGGTAGAAATTTCTTCTAGATAGTTTCACGCGTTTGTTCGCTGCGCAGGCCATCCTCCCACCTGGCCGTCCCATTCAACGTTTGCTGTTATTAAATTATGTATCTTAACTCATTGTCATCAGCATAAATATTGAGAAACATTTCGGTTATTTAATTATCTCTATCAAATAAAAGCTTTTATTGTAGTAATAACTTAATAGACTTAATGTAAGCAGTAGTACGCATCAAACAGAGACTCTTATACAATTACAACCCAGAATTCCAAGACGTTGCTCATATTCGAACTTATTTTTTTAATTCAAATTGATCTACTAGCTTCCAAATGTTACTTAGATCGGATTAACGGTTCTCAAGCTGTCGTCAGGAAAAAAAAAACATAAATACAAACGCGGAGTTGCTCCCGTACACTGGGAGACCTTCGCTTCGGTCGGTCAAGTAATACTGTCGTAGTTATATTTAATAGTTATATCGCATCACTCTAGTCACCGAGCGCCGCGCGGGTCGCGGTCGCGGTCGCAGTCGCGTCGCGTCGCGTCCCGCCCCGCGATGAAAGAACAATATTTGGCGGAGACCGCGCGGCGCGCCCCACAAATATTAAAATTCTTCCCAAACAGCCTCCACAAGAAAGTTTTCTTTTCCTTATTGAGTTCGCATTTTATTTCTATTATACTAGAAGAGTGCTATCTCATATCAAACTTATTAAACGGAAGAGCGAGTGTTTTTTTTTATTATCTCATGAATTATTATTATAATCTACAATTTTCACCTCATATTAGAACTGATCAGATTGGAAATATAATTTGTGGCCGCCAACTCCCCTGATGGTAAGATGCGATGTGGCAGAGGATGTAGCACGTCGATCGAAAACAAATCTTTATACTCTAGTTGTGAAAATACCTATATTGTACTCGTAGTTCTCAGAAAACAAGGAAGCCTTGCGGAGTCATCATCATCGGTCGGAAGATGTCCGCTGCTGAACATAGACCTCCCCGTAAGAACGCCACACCGACCGATAACGCCACTTGCATCCAGCGGTTGCTCGGAACTTTCACAATGTCGTGTTGGATAGTACCTACGTATAAAGAAACTGGAACCAAATCATTGCGAACGATGTTATGGAATTTCCATTAGTAAAAGATGGTAGTTCTTTTGTAACTGTCTGTAAAAAAAACGAATTCGTAATCAGTCAGAAGACTTCCACTGTTGGACAAAAACCTCCCTCTTACGGGGTCTGAATCCGTGCACCCACGCCAAGCCAGGCGGCTTGGTGATCGCAGAATGATTGCCGTTTACTGAGATAACTTTTGTGCCCGTCCTTGTGTTCCTGGTTGCAGTTGTAGGATGTCCTACAACCGGATATGTATCCGGCCGGCTCGTTGCCGGTTCTGTTAGTTAACGTCTCCCCTTACTGTTACACTCATTAGCTCACCTGTCTATTTATTAAGCGCTTCCAAAAGCAATATCTTCTAAACATTTGAATTCCGTGTTTATTAAAATTCCGAGCAAGTTTAGGCGATTGCGAAAATTAATCTCGGGGGAAATTTGAAACGGGAAGTACTTCCTCGTTCGTCGGAGAAGCACCACATGTCTGCATTTTTCACCATGTCAAGTGACAATAATTGTGTTGTTTGTCGGTAATGGTGTAGAGAAACGCAAGACGGTACAATATAATTCATGATTAAAACTCGCTATCAAATTGAGTAAGTCCGATAAAATTCCATCAATTATATTCCGACAACATTAATGCCGTGACCTACAGAAGTACTCGTTCGAAGGCACAAACAAATATTTTCAAGTTTTTAGAAATCTTTTGTCTCATTTCTCTCCGTAAATGTATTAAAAGATAGACGTCTATCGGCTTAAGCTCTCGGAGCGGCTTGTCGGTGCACGGTGTTAATAAATCCCGGATTATACCAACAAAATAATACAAAAGTTAGCAAAAAAGTTTATAGCTGGCATTAAAAAGCCGTATTTGTGAATAAGCTTAATGGCAGTTAGTCAAATATTATGTGTTATTTTAGTGCTTTCACCCTCGTTTAGGTATTATATAAAAAGATGTCACTCGTAGAGACAATAATGCGTTTTTTAGGATGGCTTAGGCCAAACGACTCAGCCCAAGCTATCGCTAAAATGGTTTGAAAAATAACACTAATATTATAATATGTATATATAGTGCAGTACAAATAGACGTTACTTATTATTAGGTACCTCCTAGCCTGTCGTACTTTTGACAAATATGTACATCGTGCACGGGGTAGTAAGTAAAAACTAATATTATAATTCAGACGAATAATATATAAATATCCAATATAGGAATAAGCTTCGACGTATAAAAATGAATTCGTTCGTTTCGAGGAAAAAACTCGTTTGCGTGATTCAGAACTCCCTGTATTACAACTATGAGTCCATACAAAGCGTCAAAAAATCACAAAAAAATATCAACGCCATCTAGCGAACTATAGGAAGTAGCTTAGTCTCTCTGTCTGGATGTTTGTTGCGTTATCACGGCTTAACGGCTAAACAGATCTTGATGAAATTTGATATGGCGCAAAGACGGACATAGGACTCTTTTTTTTATGTCCACGAGAACGAAGTCGCGGGTAATAACAAGTATTATTAATTATAACGTTGACTAGAGGCAATAGACATAAGATAAATCGTATCAGATTCCCGCGACACAGGCCTAGCCAATTGCGGAAATAATTGCGTTGTCACTTTCCAAACTTTCATAGACATAAGCCTAAGTAGTGTGTTACAAGCTTATTTTCATATTATATCCTAATTTAAGCTTTGTTTACGCTGGTAAATATATTTTTAATTTTTTCACTACCATATACTTAGGAATTGCTAGGAACTTCTGTGCGGCAAAACTTTTTACGGGGATTTAATCCCGTAAGTCAGTCCTTGCCGAATTATATGAAAAAGATCGTAGAACATGAGACGACAGTTTAAGAAGTTGCGTAATATCTAAATCTGCTAGTACACAATAGAAAAATAATTTATTTAGCTTTACATGATTTGCTCTCGTGTTGTCATGAGATTAACTTTCGAGTGTGGGGTCGTTGTTGTACTTATTGTTGAATGTTAACGTCTATGAATAAACTCGTCACACATCAAAATAATATCATATTTATTGCTTTCTGACAAAAGTAATCATGAACCTAGGCTCGCTTAATTTTTTGTAACCAAAGGGAACCTGCTCTGCCTCTTAGATTTCGATCTACCTTACATTTTAATTTTAAGTAGAAATTTTAATGTGCATTAATTAATTGGACATCAAAACAATTACGAAGTCATTTTTATTTTAAGTCATTATTATTTTAAATCCTGGTTCGGAGGTAAGCATCTTGACAAACATAAATCTGAACTTCAATTTTAACAATTTTGACGAACAAATAATAATGTTTCTAGTCGCACATGATCGTTACGAGCGTTTTGTAAGTTTGTGTAAGAAAATAGAAAGGTTTCCTCCACAGGGTCGGCCGTGAAATAGTGACGTGATACTGGGCGGACCTTTCCTCAAACACGCAAGTCGTTATTCATTTCACTCCCGACTAAACTAAACTACTGCTTTACCTTTAGTGCGTAGCTACAGACTTTAGACCGCGAATGTTGTGCCCTTGTAAACACATCACTACGCACGACGCTACGACACAGATATTACTTATAGAGAAAGTATATTTAAAGTATGTATGTACTAGTATTCTATAAATAGTGCGGCGACATTAAAGTATGCCAGAATCTCGTTTACCATACGGTGCAAATGAATAATTGGATGAATATATAATTATTTAATGTCATAAAGTTACACTCATGACAATTACACAATATAAAATATTAAGAATGCTTTTATTACGGACACGTCAAGGGCAACAATACTATTGGTGTTTGGGGTCTCCTATATGTATTATTAGTGTTATATCCTTTTGTGGTATAAATAAAGTGTTATTATATTGTGAAACAGTTTGTTTAGAGGTATTCAGTTTTGTTTGTGGTTATGTGTTGGTTATTTTATTGAAAACGATCCGGTATAATATTGGCCCTGATATTTATTTATTCCTGCTTGTTAATTTCTACGAAATACAGACCTTTCAGAATGATAAGCGTTCTTGAAACTGGCTACATAATTGCTGTTGTTTCCGCCGCTAACATAAATATACGTAAGTAACTAAATTTGACAATGAGAATATTCTGGGTTTCGGAACCGAAAATAACCTACAAAATAATATGAAACGCATGGGTGGTTGCCAAGTATTTGGTTTTGTTTAGTTGCAAGAGTCACGTAGCCATAGTAACAGGGCACTTTCTAGTACTTGTGCCGTTAATCTTCGGGTAGCTTCGGAAATAGCTAGGATCGTAACTCGACTCAAATAATGGCGTGGTCGAGACAAAGCTTTACATCTGGTAAGCCGCGGTGAGTGAGTGAGAGAGGAGTGTGCGAGTGAGTGACTCAGTGAGTGAATGTAGTAATGTCAGGTAGAACACGCTCTCGCACTCACAGCTCCCTACTGGGAGGGGATGACACACAATGATACATACAAATAACATATTTATATATGACATATTAGCTAAAAAAACTAACATATCTATTTATTTATAGGTTCACAATTCATATATACAAATAAAGAAATTTGATATTTCAAATATTAATATTATATTTAAAGCCATCTGTCCGGCCGAGAATCGAACCCGGGACCGTCTGCTACAAACAAAGCCAGCAAGATTACCCAGAGAATCAGGATTGGTAACAATAGAAATTAAAAATTAAATTAGGAAAATTACATATTTCTCTTGGTTATTACATTAGTGTCGTAAATTATGTGATATTCGACAAATTAAACTGTCTTTTCAATCCAAGCCAGGTGTGTGAAACATCTCGACTCGTCGCGATCCTTCCAGAACAAACAACGCGACCTGTATTGATAAATTCGCGATAATTCTCACGATCTCAAGATTTTCTGCTCCGAAGAGTGTGATTGGCGCGGTATATAATATATTTAAAGTCACGCTGTATCCGTGCCGTGGACAGTTTGCTTAAATTATTCCAGTAGTAAAGGAATCAGCCCAGATATATTTCGCCTCTCACCACTGCTATTCAGGCCAAAGGCTTTCTTGAGCATATTTACTTCTAGTAGAAATATAATTATATGTTTAGCGCAAGTACACCAGATATCGTCGACTGCGGTCAACCGCCCGCCGACAGAAATATGCATTTGAAGAGATCTGATACTGGTGGTGAAACAAAGGGTCGCAACATAGCACGAGTAAGTAACGCGCTACGAGCTGTAAAAGCTGTGCGTGTGTGTGTGTGTGTGTGTGTGTGTGTGAGTGACTTACCAAAATATATATATGTATGTATTTTTGAAATGTGCTAATTAGACCCTTTTTGATACCCAACACGCTATCATGAAAACAATTTTTGTTAGTCCATGACTTTATGTCTCTTAGTGGGGGCCATATTCAATTTAATTTGACGTCACACAGCCAATAACCAGTGGACAAAGAAGACGCTTCCAACGATACCTCATTAGTCAAATTATGAAAAGTTGTTAGAAGTTATGACGGAACAGAATAGATGAAAATACATACCTACCACAGAAGAGGAATTTTTTTTATTTACTTCTCTTTTCTGTGATACCTACATTACGGTCAAAATGATAACCCTTCGTTATGGTCTGCGCGGTAGGCGGCTAGGCGGGTAATAAAACAATTTTCAAGTTAAATCAATAATCACCGAGAGGGGTTTTTTGAATATTACTCTGCCTAGTATAATATTGGCAATATTTAAAACATTCATGGTTTCTATTTTGACGAAGGGAAAGTTAATATATTTTTTTGTGCTTTTATTTCCCTTTGTCGTAATTAATCAAATGTTATTTTCTATTTAGTAACACCTCAGTAGTTATGTAGATTAAAAATCTTATTTTGAGATATATGTTTTTTTTTTGGTTCTTCGTAAGTAAGTACATACATGGAGTTTTGGCGGGAACTTGAAGAGTTCAAGTCGCGTCATTTTATTATTTTTCAAAACTTGTGTTATTTCGAGAGTTAATGTGTAAAAACGGTGAATTTTTACCCGTTACGTTTTTTTTTTCCTGTTTTACCCGTGTTCGTGAAAATGTACTAGTGTTGGTGAATGGTATAATGTCGTGAAACGTGAATTTTCGTCTTGTTTCCAAAACTCCATAGAGAGCTCTAGTAAATCACCACTTTACTGGGGCATGACTTGGACTTGACCGTGACTTGCTTTGCTAGCCTTTGACTGTGACTATGAATTGTTTGATAATATCTAACAACTTGAAAATATATAATTATGTATACTTGACACTGGCAAATGCATAAGACGTGCGACGCCAAAATCCTCTTAGGAGGAAAGAGAAAAAAAGTACATACATTAAAATTGCTTTTGACAATGCTATTTCAAAAAAAAGTTTTTTTTTTAAATCTTTTTAATTAAATTCCCAGGCCGTGATTTGTTTACTTCAAAAACATTGTAAATGTGCGAACAATACAGTCTGTGAGATGAACGAACTCTCAATTGCCTAATGACTCAAAAATAATTCCCACACATTTAAATCAACATCACTAAAATCCTAATTTAAATATTTGTTTTCATAATTCCCGAAAGCTTTTCAAACAATTTATTAACCCACGCCCAACTCAGCTGACCACTAAAATATAATAACCGGGCCGTTTCAACCCGTTATTTGATTTGGTCTCGTAGGCCCGCGGTCTCGTAGGCCCGGGATCTCGTAGGCCCGGGGCGTAGCCTCACCTAACGGCCTACGGGCGGTCTGCTAGACCACACAGACAGGGTTCGAAAAAGATGAGTTTGAATATAACATTAAAAGTTGGTTAATATAATATAAATACTATAATACTAGTAGTTCTGTGAACAGTAGACCTCGCGAGTACAAACTTATCTGCACAACCTCAATTCTACAATGTCATAGGTTTTTTTTCGACTGCGTTTTTTGATTGGTGGGGTATTGCTTTCATATTCATATTCATATTCATTTATTTGATAAAGCCGATTTACAAGTCAAAAAATAAATAATTTTATTATTCTTAGTATTAAATTAAAATAAATTTAAATTTAACAATAAATTAACAAAAAATTACAATTACGGATTTATCCGCAAAAAATCGTTCATGTCATAAAAATCCTTTCATCTGTCTGTATACCAAGTTTCGTCAAGATTAGTTGAAAAATACGACCTGTACGCGAGTACCAACATACGGACAGATTAAAGTAAATTTTCCTAGTTGAAACTGAGACCATTCTTTCGCTTCGTTCACTCGATCAATTAATATTATAATATATATAACATTAACGTTTACATTAGCTTTGGCTTTTTATTTTCGATGCGTGGTACGAGCGCTTATATAACGCTAAAAGCGCTAAAACGCTTTTTACAAATTAGTTCACTACCAAGTTAATAGAGCAACTGGACACTGCAAAAAGTAATTTATGACACTCAGGACCACAGAGAAGAAAAAACATGTTCACTTCTACTTTTCTGTGCCCAAGACCTAAAGATGAATCAAATGACAACTCACTAATCAAATTCGGTCAAGCCGCGTAGGCTTCAGGAGAGGCTAATAAAATGATAATATGAACACATAAAGATTACTATCCTACTTGGGTAGTCGGGTACAAAGGAAGGAAGTACTTCGTGTATCCATGATTTTAAAGTAAACACCAACTGAATAATTTCTACTAAGGTCTAATTATACGGAACATAATTTATTCCGTTTGAAAATGCAGCATATTATGTAGGCACTAGAGAGTCATATCGGATATCTTTCAACAATAAATATTACTAAGATCTAATTGTGTTATTTTACTTAACATTTTAATTGATTCGTAAAATGAAACTGAAAGCTCAAATTTTCCTTTTATGTGTTTCCGTAATTGCCTTCGTTAGTTCTGTGCACTGACATGTCTTCAATGTTCCTCTTCATTACTTCAGGGCACAACTCAAAAAAAGAGAATTATTTGAAACATTCTAATTATTTGATTGAAAATAAATAAAGTTCTTCGTGGTAAAATTAACATAGTCCATAAATTCAGTCGTGTTCTTGTGACTATTTCTTGTAACCATTCTTAACTCGGCCTGATCACGGCTGTACCGGACATTTATATATCTGACAGTATGATCACTAATTATGTTGTTTTTTCGCATAATTATGCCGGAGTGTGTACTATACGAGACACCTCCTGCGTATTTATGGAAATAAAGATTCTTCCAGCAAGTGTCCGAGTGAAGTGAACAGCATTACGTGTGGAACTTAAAACGGATATCGCAATATAATTTGGTATCACCTCTAGTATATACTTACATAGTCCACAATAACTCGACGATCGGCCACTTCAACTGGTCGGAACTAGACTGGATAGTTTTGGCGGGAACGTGAAGAAATCATGACGCGTCATTTTATTATTTCCCAAAACTTGTGTTATTTCAAGTGTTAATGTGTAAAAACGGTGAATTTTTACCCGTTAAGTGTTCGTGAACATGCAAGAGTGTTGGTAAATGGTTTAATGTCATGAAACGTGTATTTTCGTGTTGTTTCCAAAACTCCATAGAAAGCTCTAGTAAAGTTTTCACCGCTTTACTGGGGCATGACTTGGACTTGACCGTGACTTGCTTTGCTCGCCTTTGACTGTGACTATGACTTGTTTGATATTTTTTTACAAAACTTAAAAATATATAAGTATACTTGACACTGGTAAATGCATGAGACGTGCGACGCCAAAATCCTCTCAGGAGGAAAGAGGAAAAAAAAAACTAGACTGGAGTTGTTCTGGATTCAAATTCTCGAGATATTACAATATTGCGATAAATATCAGCAGTATTGGCTCCGTATTTACAAAGAGTCGCTGCGAGCGATTCATTCTGCGTTAAAAGCCATTTTTATGCTTCGAGAAATTTCCAATAAGGGCTAATACAAAGACCCCGAAGGGTTGTGAACTTTTCAGACCGCCCTGCAATTTGTTACCATCGTGATCGTGACGCTAGAACTTCTTTTGTTTCCTCTAATTTTTCCCAAGATTAATTTCATAAGCTTCTAATTAATGGGTTCATTTTTCGCGTTTCATTTAAATTCGTATTTTTTTTCCCCTTTTCGGGAACAAAGCGAGCATACCTCCAACCGGCCGAGTTCGGTTCTCATCTTAACTTTATTTCTGATATTTTCAAGTCGGCTTAATTAATTCGTAACAAAGTATTTGTGATTTCAAGTATTTGTTGTTCTAGTCCGGCGCCGGCTCTGACAAGTGGTAAATTAAATACTTTTATACGCTATAATTCGGCGGTCAATCTTTTCAACTGTTTAAGTGGTAACGCAGGGCATACCATTCTTGGAATACTTTACCCAGCTAGAACTTGCAAAGGACACCTACCTTGTTTGTTTCATATAATGGTGGACGAGGACGTTTTTCACACACAACGCCATTAACGTTCTAGCCCCAAAATAAGCAAGCTTGTACTAGGTATGGGAACCAGATAACTGATAGAATACATAAATACTTTTTTTTTTGTTTGTAAATACATACATAGAGTACATTGAAACATCCAGAAGAAAAACGAACATCCACGTTCATCACACAAATGTTTGTCCTGGGTGGGTATCGAACCCACCATCTAGTGCTCAGAAGGCGGAAATACTGAGCCACAAGGCGACTAGCCTAGAGAATTAAGTCTAATCTATATCTAGTTATCCTATAACTTTTAAATAATTAAAAAAATCCTGCAAACTCGACATGAATGCGCAAAAAAAAACAAAACTTTAGACGGGAGAAACGAACGTAAATTTCAAACGAGACCGAATTTCAAATCCCTAGTTTCCATGAAGTGATATATTCGTATCGGTATTTAGTGATTTTACCATACATAAGAGAAAATTGCTGATTTAAAGCATGCTACTATAAAGGTTGATCGGATAGTTCGATAGACGAGTACGCGGACGTTACTTTATACCTTAACTTGAGCTGTTCAACGACCGGAAAAAATATTTTTTGCGTAATAATGTCATAATGAATTTAATACAAACACGCATTTCGTGCTTTTTCCCTAAATTTAATTTAAAATATTCCATATTTATATATTTTTAGTTATCGCGCTGTCTCGACGAGAGTGTGCTAACATGGTAGTTGGTCTTCAGCACACGTCAATGTTGCCGCGTATATCATTTTAGTACCCGAAGGCGATAACGGTACTATTATCTATTCTTTGGCGATATTTTTATGAATCACGGATGTCTTCTTAATTATTTATCGGCCTTACAGATTTACATAAAATTTCTGTTCGAGAAAAATTCCTTACGCATAGAATGGTTTTATTGTCCAAAATATGCATAAATCCGTCTGGAGCCCACAACGCAGCAAATTTAAACATAGTTGCCTTTGGCGGTGAAGTAATTGAGTCCGGCTTCCTCGGTAATACAATTTACGCGATAATTCGGTGCGAAGTTAAATTGACACGTTAATGTTAAATGGACGCCCCTCCCCGCGCCCCCCGCGCCCCCGTGCCCCCCGACGCCTCATAACTTCTGAAAGCAAAGTTATACTCGCGTACATCGGAGTTATGATGCTACGAGGTCACGATTCATTTTATCAGTCCTTTCGAAAGCTCCGAGAGCAAGTCTCTGTCCTCGCTGATGGTCGAACATCAAATATTAGTTTATTTCGATTTAAAAATAAAATTCTATATTCTCTCCTATGTAGACATTTTTATTTTCACATCAGATTAAAAGTAAACCTGAAGTTTTCTTCATGTAAAACTATGTAGATAGTAACAAATTTCGCGGGAAAATGAGGACATCGTTCCGCTTTACGAGTACGTGCTTGTTGAGGGCTATCTCTCGTAGCGGTCGTCAGTATATCATGGAGCAGAGATGTCTGGTCAATGATGTTTATTAACATACTGAGTTTTTTGTTTCACACTGAGTTAGTTTGCTAAGTAACCCTGAAATCACTTAAGACCGTTAGTGACATCCAGAGCTTTATCGCTCGCACATTTTCACATTATTGGAGATATTAAATCACTATAGGAGTATAATGGCGTCGATTCAACGTCGCTATTATCACTATTTTGACAGCTATTTAAAAAAAAAAACAAAGTTACGAAGTCAGGCTGCTGTATGAGGATTAAAAAAAAAAGTCTAAACTGATCATGCATCAGTCTTCAGTCTAGGGACTTTCTAAAAGTAAGCTACAGCTAAAGTACATTAAGAAATAGAGCAAAGTATAAGAAGCTCATAATAATTACAGCTCCCTAAGATCGCATTAATAGCGCAGATTGAATACGTGTAGAGACTCGCATTAAGGGTTGTGGTAGTAGCGCACTAGGTTGACGGACACCGAACTAAAACGACAAAATACAGAAAAATGCGTGACTGTTATCGTGTGACGCGTAGTCAAATTTCGATTGACAAACTACGACGCGTAGTTCACGTGAAACAGATGTAATTTAATGGCATATCCACTAACGTTGATTCCTGTTGGAATGTCGGTTGAATCTATTTGCAAATTGTATAGGATAACTTTGCAATGCTGATCCACTGTTGTTTCGTAAGTAAGAATCGATTAAAAATGCCAGCCTCTTTCCGGCAGCAACACACGTTAGTGGATGGTCGGCTTATCGTGACCCACGTTTATTTTTGCTATTTGGATGCACATTCTCCCTGTTAAGTATGACAGGACTTAGAGTTCACATCTCGATTCTTTGCTTTTTAGTCGGTCCGTACAATTTGTCACAGTCTGTTATGACCATAAGAGTTTTGTTTATCAATGTTTGTTATTCACGACTGGCCTCGGTCTGGGCTACGGAGTCTAACTAGGAGTCTACTTTCTCTTGGAGACAGTTCATACAAGAAACTGTGTAGTCAGTTTTCTTAGACAAATAACGTATGAACATCTGCAACCTGAACAAGATTTGCGATTTATTTAAATTCTTTTGTAATCCAAAGATAAAAAAAATGTTGAATTTTATGTATTTAACTGTTTTTTTAATAATTAAGTTACTTGTTAATTTTTTCCGCTAATCTCAAAAAGTTGTAATGCAATTATGTTACCCGAAATAATGTTAAAATAAAGTTTTTAATAAGAACTATGAGCCTGGATGATGATACGTTTCTGAGATGTCTACATAGTTTAGCAATGGCAGAGGAGGGCAAGCAAGCTCCTTTGTCGGCCCATATTTTGCAAGCATTACATTTGAAAAAAAAGTGTAGGAGACCTCACTTTAATTTAAAAGACATATTCAATGACATACCACATTCGACAAATATTATTTTTTGTCTCTTTTGGTACATATTAGCCGCCTCATTAATATAAAATTATGTTTTTTTTATTCTTTCAAAGTTGTTAACTTCAACGACACCTCACATGATGGGGTACCAAGGTAAAAAAAATTTGATTCCCTCTTTACATGGCTTTGAAAGCTATAACATTCTATACTTAGATTATCGTTAAGCACCATATTATTTATATAGGTTCAAAACTTTGAAACCGACGTGTAAGGCTATAAAGAATTCAGACAGACAGACATGACGAACTTATAAGGGTTCCTTGTAGTACTACGGTACCCTAAAAAGAACGTCCTTCTAATGTTTTTGTCGGACTTAACTGAGTAAGCGAGTCCAACCTCACCTTTGACTTCATCACGACTTGATCTAGTTGTTTTGTTTACATGTTTATTTTGTAGTTAACTTTGCGTCAAATATTTGTACAGTCTTCAGTAAATAAGAAATTATTCAAAACCATCTTCCCTAAACGCAAATCATAACAAAATAAACCGTGGAGCTGAAGGCGGGCGGCGATCGAAAGGCGGGCGTCAATTTCAAATCACCTTGTTTAGCGCAAACAATCCTCGATAAATATTCAGTGTTGACTCGCCACTCGCCGTCACTCGCCGCTACTCGCCGTCACTCGCCGCAACTCGCTGCTGAAGCCGAGATGTTGACTAAGTCACTTAATAAAGCTCATTTTGATCACGTCTTACTGTTGACGGCTTTTCGGTAACTCAAATAGAAATTTTCTCTCGTATTTTTTTATTTTTTTTTTACCGTGACATCCTTAGCGCGATAATTCTTCGTTTCGTTCGCCGACGCTGCTCGGTCGTGAATCGTATCGCGGCGCGTTAAGGTTCACGGTCGCAAATCATCAGTGGCTGTATCTAACATTCACTGCGACAAGGATGTCACGGTACGGACTCAGTTGCGGTTGTGCATTGTAGTTTGTAGTTTCGATACGTATCATATTAAGTTTAAGGTACACTTTAAAAAACTGTGGCGCGAGTACGGAGCTATGTGACCAACCTTCACTGAAATGTCTGGAACAAAAAGTTTTCTTTAATAGCCTGCTGTATTCAACAATAGCATTAGCTCGAGCTGCTCGAGCCGAGTCGAGCTGCGGCCGGCTCGCTGCGTCACGCGCCGTCGCATCGGAAGCTGCTTCGCCTCGTGGAGCCAATCTTGTCATTCAATAATAAAATCAGTTGGATAACAAACACCATCAATAGTAGCACATATATTTCGCATCAGAACTCTAATAAAATAATGTAAATTGACATTTTATGAATAAATACATGAAAGTAGAAGAAAAGCTACACAAGGTAAGTGCTAAAATATTGCTAAAAGTAAATAAATTTTGGCAAGGTACGAGTAAATTCGCCATTGTTGTCGCGACATACTTAGCTAATTCAATCTACCTATGGGTACATAGGTTAACTCATTATATAGTGACCAGCAAACATCTTGAGCAAAAAGCATACCTTCGTTCCGCCAAAGAGACCTAAAAATAACTTGCTGCGCAGATGACGTCATTGCTCCAGTTGTTTGCCGCTAACTGTACCTTTTTCGTAAATTTTGTACTAGATACGACATCCATTTATGTTGGTAAATCTACCTCTATATAACACTTAAATGTTCAGTCGCTACAAATTAAACTTAATTACTTTCTTTATGTCGTCTACCCCTATGTTCATTCTGAATAACTTTTTCGATGGGACCAAACCAGAAATCGCGGAAAAAATTACAAACTTAAATTTGTAGTCCGAGAAATAATCGTGACGTACAGTTATGACAATATATGGGAGATATTTTTTTCAACTAGAAAGTTAAGTTTGTACGAAAGGCTAGGTGCGCGATTCAGACTCGCAATCTTTTATCTTTTATCTACTTTTATCTTCTTCACATTAGTTCATGAGCGGTAGAAGCGCCGTGTGATGGATGATCCGAACGCTCTCCTAAACCAGACGGTAAATTTACTCATAAACGCTGCTGTAGTAAAAACCGGCTTTAAAAATACATAGCTTTAAATCTGCAATACTCTCGCCATGATTGTATCGCGGTAAGATGTATCTCGCTTAAGGTTTAATCCACGAAATAATAACTTCGAAAGAAGCGCTGCTAAGGGTCATTTCAAACTGCGTCGACTCGACACCGGACATTTTAAGAGGGAGCGCAGCCAATTATGCCGGATAGTTGCGATTTATTTATTATCTTGCAACACAAAACATTTTCATTTTCAAAACATTCTTGCACACATGTTTAGATGCACAAAACTCTGAAATGTTATGAGATAGGAGTGAAATTTGGGAGAGAGAGAGAAAGTCGTCTAGAAAAACTGTTGTATTCAAAAACTAAGGGATTCAAAGAAAAAAAAGAATTTCAAATGACAAAATGCAGGCAGCGTAGGCCGCCAAACGGTCCTCTCTCGAGAGGCTATTTTGAGAAAAAGATAGCGCTATACATTTTTGTTCGCAGATGAAAATCGTGCACTAGTGAAAAAATCAGCATCCTTATTAGGTATGAACGTTCGCTATACCGATTGTGATAGCATGCCATCTCGCTCGTATCAACTTACTAGAATCATGTGCATTCGATCACTATCGCAATCAAGAACATCCATAATAAGGGGGCAGATAATTAATTGCTGATTACATTTGAACCAGGAAATTAATAAAAATGATGTTCGATGCAATCCTAGATATTATTATTATATCTATTAGTGTAATAATAACTTTAGTATACACTAGGGGTTCCGAGCGCCAGCGAAAAATGCGTGTAAATCGAGGTCTTATCAATTTATTAATTTTTTATCCTGAGAAAATCGTGTAATCATATTTTCCCTCTATGCTATAATAGACGATAGAAACAAAAATATTATTTTAATATACATAACTAAACGAGGTGCACTGTATAGAACAATTTATTTTAAATTTTAGGCTTTATAGCATTATAAATGTGAAAAAGTATATCGAATATTTAAACTTCTATATTAAAATAACAATAAGTTCGCGGGTAGCCGGTGGATGCAAGTAGCAAATTGTCGTTCAGTGTGGCGCTCTAAGGGGGAGGCCCTTGATCAGCAGTGGACGTCTTCGGGCTGTTGATGATGATGATGAATAAAATAACAAACTTCGTAAACTTGACGTTAACCTTTTGTATGTCGCGCCCCACTGTAGTATTTTGTCATATGAATTTCTACTGTGTGCATTGCAGTATAGAATTCAAGTTGCAATGCTTCTGTCGGTCAGGTCGAGTCTGTGCAGTGTATAATGACGGTAAGGAAACCTATTCACATAATATTGCGAAAAGTTGGGAAGAAGTCCCGTAACTCAATCGATCTCAAACCGTCGCTCGCTCGGGAGCAATCCTCGCTAATGTCCCAATATCGCAAGTTTATCTTGCGGGATACAGAGTATGTAACAGTACCGTGGTCCAGATAACACTCACTCTTGATCTCCAGGTACCCAGTGGGAGTTCAGCAACCTTCCATTCGGTTAGTTAATGGGGATCATTCCACCCTGCCAGTGAAAATTCTGTTTTTTTCGTGAGGAATTTGTGTTGGTGGGGAACCTCCTCAAGATATTAGGCTGTATGGGGGGGATAAGACGGCTTATATAGGATTGCACCTGCTATACGGGGAAAAAATGTTTTTTTTTTCCTGTTTTCCTCCGAGGGGACAGATCAGGGGGACAGAATGGAACATTCTGCTAAAACCACCCCGTTGGCCTGACAGAAGGCACTGAGATCTGAATAGGAACCCATCTGTAGTAACCAGGGAAGGCGCACCGGGTGCCTGAGGCAAGAACACTCCTGGAAAATACTGGGAGCGTAATACTCTCCTTCTTCACTGTACAAGGACGCGGGACATACCGCGACTTTCTGATTATTAAATTTGTTCGCAAACAGAAGTTCGGCTCTTGACATTAAGAATGGCCACTTGAGCTACAATACACAAGCGAACGAATACAAATTATTTTAAACTCTTAATTTTCACCATTAGTAAAATTAAACTCTTAAATTATAAAAGTTTGCAAAGCGAGTTTGTTTGTAGAAGGTAATTTCCGGAAGTACTTAACGGATAATTAGTTCCGGAAACAGGAATCGAATTAAGTACTAACCTAATCCTCAAAACGCTTTAACTTAGAAAACGCTACAACTCGTAACCCTGAGTGAGTGAGTCATATTATTTTAGTTACTGCGCGAGTGAAGTCCCAGGCAAAAGATTAGTACCTAATAAAAAGCTGAGTAAACTTTAAAAACTCAACCACTTCCTCAAAACAAAACAACAAAACGTAAACGTTGATATCATGCCAACAACCCCGTGAAAGAGACAAGCGCGAGCATCGCTATAGAAACTTGACATGAACTTTGAATTTGGGCCGAATTACGCCACTCCAGTTGTCTACTGTTATAGTTAGTATATTTTACGCGAATATGCTTAAATATCGCACGTGTATGCAAACGCTAACAGAAAATAGCATGTCTAATAAAAAAACTTTTTCTTGGGATTTGTAAAATAAAAATTTGAAATAATTTGAATCCAACTGTGATGAGTATTATGAGTAAAAACATAGCATTTAAATGTGAGCTTGTTTGACTCGTGTTGATGCTGATGTTGGTGATGATGATGAGGAGATGTTGGCTGGGGAAATGCACTACGCAGCTCAAGCGAGACCTCAGTACAAGACTTATCGCCTCCTTTTTAATTATCTAAAATGAAAATACGAGTAAGTATTGATGAACGGCATCAGTTCATCAATACTTGTTTGGAAACGAAGAAAATGTTGTTTTATTTCTTGAAATAAATCACTGCATTTTTAAAATGACGAAAAATAAATGTTGGAAAAATATATGAATAACCAATTAAAAAAATGATGTCTAAGTTTAAATTTGACATTAATTTGAATTTTGAATTCTGAGTACAACGAATGAAATTTTAATTTAATACGAGCAACTTTGAAAAACTGTAACTTCATCGGTAAGCACCTAATAATACGATACGTGAATCACCCATTTCACACTCTTTAAGTATCGTAAACTTCTAAAATATTCGTAGTTTGCTTTGAATCAACATCTGAGAGTCAACCTCTCGTTGACGAAAATATGTAGTTGACTACTCTCAAGTAGGACGATTTGTGAATGGCGTGGTTATGGATGGAAGTAGGAACAGAAACAAGTGAGCTGACTAGATCAGCGTTTTTTTGGCGTGGTGCTAATAACATGTGTCAATAATTAAACTTGATATCACGTTCTCATTGGTTTGCTTCAATAACCACAATAAAAAATGACATAAACCCTTCGTTTATACGAACTCTAAAATCGTTTGAATTTTTTTTTATAAAGCTAACTGCGTTTCATAGAAGCGAAGCTGCGTAATGAAGTAACTTGGAAATATGTTTCTCTGAATCAGATTTCCTTTGGGGGAAGGGAGAAGCAGAGAGAAAGAGGACGGGAAGGGGGTTCATTAAGAAGATTCCCATTAAGGTAATGTTTTGCACAAACGCCAGGAGATTGCAGCTGATGCATATTTCGTAGTATAATAGAGATTATAACGAAAGACCATAATTTATTATATTTTATTTTAACTTTTTAAGAACTTTCAAGCTGAAAGCAACTGGCGTAACGAATTTTATAACCTTAGTCAAA
Organism: Apocheima hispidaria; assembly: GCA_947579745.1. NCBI lineage: Eukaryota > Metazoa > Arthropoda > Insecta > Lepidoptera > Geometridae > Apocheima > Apocheima hispidaria. The sequence goes on along the minus strand of OX388166.1, from coordinate 13,056,550 downwards.
GTTAAACGCAAAGGCTAGTATTAACACTTAGTCGTGTTTACAGGCAGCGCTCGTGGCGTAGTTCCACTAGTCGGTCTCAGAAAATTTTCGTAGTTATGCAGCCTTCGACGAGAGGAGTTTCTCGTACAGGTAACAATGAGTTTGACAAATCTCCTGGCTTAGTTGGAGCATCTGCCTCATGACCAGGATGTCCCGGGTTAGAGTACTAGCCAGACAGATGGTCGAACGATACAATTGAATATCTGTTTTGAGTATGTGTTCCATGGCATCCACGACACAGGGAATCTTATGAGCAGCTCTGAGTATCTATAATTGATATCTTTATCGACTGCACGATACAGCATCTGTGTGTGAAAACACTGTAAAGTCCCTGTTATCCGTATCCTCGTAGATCCTAGGTGTTTTATTTCAAATATAATCGTTTGGTCACCCAAACGATTAAAATAACAATAGTTAGTGATAACTATTGTTATTTTAGAGACATCGAAGCTATAGATACCGCACTACGAGATCTTTGTTCCGACAAAAATAGTCATTGTGAAGTTAAGTATTTTTTACTGATGCGTGGTGCGTTTCAATTATCTTAAGTGCGACATCTACCTTTCATCCTATATTTAGAACAAATCACCAGACATTGGGCAGCCTAAATACTCGGACTAGGGCTGTCCACTCGGCGTATACGACAACTAAGTATAACTTACCGCAATATCTACATAGTGATAGCGTGCAATTTTCTCTATAGTTTTCAGCAGGGAACCCAGCGGCGGATAAAATGGAGACCTCAAAGGGAAAAGTGGTGTGTTGCAATTTGCAATATAATCGTTTAAACCATGTTGAAATATCCGAAAGTATAATGAGGGGTTTTATCGCCTAAAGCAATTTTAATCCAGGCAACCTTGGGATGGACAGAATAATAAAATAGAAATACGGTAAATAGAGTCAACTCTTTATTAATCAATTCGTTATTTACACTACAGTTATGCAGGCGGTTATACACGTACGTGTCGCGCGGTGCACTTGCAACTACCTGTGAGTCAACACACAGACTTACATACCCGAGGGAAGATTAAGTTAACCAGTAGCGACGGAAACCGTTGGTATTGTGATTCTACAGACATAGACCGACGGACAGAAATTTCATCGGTGGGTTCATCCACGAGGAACGGAAAAGTGTATTTCTCGTGGACCCACTGCTCAGTGGGACCACAAAGAACTAAGTTTCATCATGGTTCCACCAGTGGGTCAAATTAGTTTGACCACGAGGAACGACCCCGACTCCGAAGGCATTCCATAAATATTCGAACGGCATATTTCCTTAGAATATCGAGTGTAATTCCTGAAATAACATTCGGCAGTTTTCCTCGTTTGCCGTTTTATTGTGTTATAACAAGTTATAGTTCGGCGCCTCCGCTGCAGGGAGGAACGACTTCAGAACAAATATTCAGATAAGTTGTTGAATGTTCGCTCCTGGCAATGTATTTGTTGTTTAATATGAAAATCTACACCATATCCCCGTACTAACTTGTTACTGATACAATAAAGATTTTGATGATCTATTGTAACTACAGAAGAGGGATTTTTTTTATCCACGATGCATACAACATTAAAGAAAACATCGAAAAAACATTTAGGGGAAGTATCAGACTACGCTTTTTGTAAAGACGCGACGGTGGTATACTCTATTCTTAATACTTAAAATTATCTATTCTTTATATCTATTTTTGGTAGAAACATTCGGTACTTAATTCTAAACGAGAATTTCGAATATGAGCAAAGCCTGTCAAGAGTTTGTCGAGATTATCGAATAGACGCCGAACTGAGACCTCACAACATTATTAAAAATGTAAATAGTGCCGCAGCAAACGTCCCCCCTTTTCTGGGAAAATAACCCTTAATACATAATTGATGTCTAATAAAAAAACCTTATTATAATTGTTAATCTATGTAAAAAAAACTATAAAAGCTGTTTACCAAGTTTCAAGAAGTGAATCATCGTGAATGTAAAACACGACCTGTATGCGAGTACCAACACACGGACCGATGAAAGCAAATATTGTCAGTTAAAGCAGAGACTTCGTTTGCTGCGCTCACTCGGTTATCAATAATAATATTATATATAACTCGATTACAATATTATCTTCAAGAAGAGCGAACTAAATAAATATAACAATATGACATATAAGTATGTAAGCATTACAGCAAACATAATGGAGTTACTCGTATTTGTGGCAGTGATTTCGGTATATAAGCTTATTATCTTCTCAATAAATCCAACAGTTATCGGGAGGTAAATACGATTACAGAGAGTTATTTAGCCATGCGGCAGTCATGTCAATGTTCGTGACTCCGTTCGAGATCCATATCGGCTTATGGTGCTTTCAGAGTAACTTACACCAAAGCGCACATAACGATCATCGCAGTTATAAAATTAATTTGATGTAGAATATCGATTACAGTTCTAAAACAAACGATCATTGCATACTTTATTTATTATTTATACGACCTCATATGCCGTTCGCGATAAAAAAACTATTTTTTACTTAGATAACTAAGAAAAACTTAAAACTCGACTGAAAAACGTAGCCTGTGACACTCATTTAATATAAGCCGTTTAGGTTACAGGACGGAACACATTAACACACATACTTACATACACCACAAAAATATTTCTCTCTTTCGTGGGCAGACGGGTATAAACAGATCCAGTGTGTAGTTCTTTGATCACCGGTCACCCATCTAAAGACTAGAAATGCATCGAAATTATCTACAGTAACGAAACTCAGCTAACATCACAAATTTAAAGAAAAAAGAAAATGGTAATCGTATACCTTCACGTGCTCTGCCATTCCGCCCTCGTGGCTTCAGTCATGCCTAAACATACATCGTAAAAACAATTACGTACATCCAGCAACCCTTCCCTCGTAATGACTTCGTACATTTTTTGCTCGCGCACCTTCCTCGGGGTAGCTCGGGGTGTCCTGGGGTAACACGGGGACTGGGGTTGTCCTAAGGATTCCGGGGTACCATGGATTTTGAACTAGGACGAATGAACTACTGGACTTGAAATACAGGGTAGATTTTTTATTAAAATAGTCTTGCGTTTGACCTCCAACCTTGTCCGATGTTTGGCAATGATGCGATATGGGAAGACACGCGGTTCCTCAGACGGAACATGAAGTTTTATATCAATCCGTAGTAAGTTTATAATATCTCAATATTTATATAAATATGAATATTTATTTTACATTTTTCTTTATATTTATTTTTCGAAATAGTTTTTGGTTATACCAGTCGTTATAAGTGTTTTTTATTCTATAGAATAATTAAATCTATATTCATTAACTTATCTTTAACGACGGTGTTGAGTGAATATAGTACAATGTTAGTGGTATAGTTTTTGCAATTGTATAAGTAGAACCAATTATTTATTGGTTTATTGGTTATTTTTATTGGTTTATTGGTTGGTTTATTGGTTTATTGGTTTATTGGTGGTTTATTGGTTTAGTGGTCTATAATTGACATTAACATTCACTGCGTTCCTATTTTTTTCAAAAACATTTTCCAAATGATAATGTTTCAAATCAAATGATCTTTCGTGTCAGTGTATTAGACTAGTAGTGCAAGCAGTACTTAAGATATCTAATCTTAAGCACAAACTTTTTTGCAAAACCTCAATTGTACAATTTAATTTAAAAAAAACTCGTTTTCGGCGACTATTGGAGATGTGTTTCCTCCAAAAATTGAGGAAGTTTGCTGCAGCGCCGTTTACCGGCTGATTTTGATAATATTTGGCAGAAACATTCGGTACTCAATTCTAAACAAGAATTTAGATGATGCATAAAATCGGTGTAGGGGTTGTTAAGATATAAATGTCCCGAACGGATACCATGTCCCTGTAGTTTATTCATTTATAGACTCAGAAAACAAAATGAAAACTCCTCCCTGTACCTCCCGCCTGCTTCGTCATTAAACAACACAATATGTCGCGGATATCGCGTTACGTTGTTTATTTGCCAAATCCTTTTATTTTTATTTTGCACGTGTGTCGGTGGACAGCTTTTGATGTATATTGCTTTTCGAACATCAGTCGTATTTTGTTTCTGGTTGATATGAAGTTAATTTGCGTGATTTTGGCGATGAACAAACATTTTATACTGTCGTGTCTTGAATGTTTCCAGTTTGTATCAGGACACCAAAAGTACATGCTTTTGTTTTAGAAAATATGTTTCATATTTTAACGAATCTGTGTAATCATATAATAATCACCATCATCATCAGCCAGAAGATGTCCACTGCTGAACATAGGCCTCTCCCTTCGATGGCCACACCGTCTGACAACTTGCCACTTGCATCCATTGGTTGCCCGCAACTTTCACAATATTGGTCCACCTAGTAGAAGGCCTGCCTACGCTGCGTCTTCCGGTTCGTGGTCGCCACTCAAAAACCTTTCTTCACCATCGGTTACCAGTTCTTCGAGGGATGTGGCTTGCCCATTGCCACTTCAGCTTGCAAACCCTGAATGCTATATCGGTAACATTGATTCTTCGGCGAATATCCTCGTCCCAGATTTTATCGCGCAAAGAAACTCCGAGCATAGCTCTCTCCATCGCCCGCTGTGTGACTGAGTTTCTCCAAAAGGCCAGCAAGCTAGGTTCAAGGTTCAACCACGTTTCAGTTCCATACGTCATCACAAAATAATAAAAATATATTATGTTATGAATATATTATGTTATTTGTTTAATATTTGATTCCATTATCCTTATTTTCTATTTAGATCAAATACTTACATCGTAACGTATTTGCCGAATGAAATTTGATATATTCGATCTGTGTCCTTTTATGTAGAAATATAACGTGGAGCACGCGACCCTCACTACGTCTAAATAATATAGCGATGTGTGTTTGTAAGGGCCGGTGTCGATTTATGTGACGTGGCGTTACGTGAGTTTTTGCTGTAAACAAAAGCTTTGCAAATATCGAAGGCATGCATGTGGTACGGTACGCATACCTAAATAGCCACATCGCATGCCACACCGCGCCATATAGCTGAAACAGACACCTCAGCTTAGTGGATCATTACTTAATTGAACGAAATATACTTACTAGTTAGTAGACTTTGTTGTGTTTCATAAATAAATAAATTAACGATTACACTTATCGTAGTGCCCCACCAGTATTCCATGTGTCGGAGATGCTATGGAATACACGCAGGCACGGATATTTAGCACCCAGACCCAGAGTAGATATTTAAATACTTCATTCAAACATCAGCCCGGCTGGGAATCGAACTGCTGTACCAACTACGCCAGGAAGCTCTTTCTCGACATAGAGCACCGTTCATGTAGCTTTATTCATGTATGTTTATCTCAGCTTGTATTCTGTACGAGCGTCTCAGCTTTGTTCGGGAAAAATGTTGAGAAACTGCAAAATTTTAGATAACATCGTATAAATAACAAGCAGTAGGTATGTTATGTACCGTTGCATGCGGGTGGCATTGCGATAATGGCAAGCTTTTTATAACCTAGCAAGACACGCCAAACTCGCCTCTATTACCATCGGATAGAGTCGTCAGCAGCCGGTGCGAGCCGGCACTGGCAGGCGATAATTGAGTAAATGAGTGTCGTTGACAGTTTATCGAGTCGTTTGTGTCGCGATACGACGACAGGCAGTATTTTAGATTGGGCCATTCAAACTAAGCATTTTTAGGCTAATGATTGTTAATAGCATAGATAAATTGTACTAGGAGTGCTAATGTCCATAGGAAGATGCGTAACTTAATTGTAGTACTGGTAAGGACGTAAGATGTCGCTAGTGCTTCAATCTGCGATATGATCGTCACAATTTCCGCTTGACTTGATATAGAAACCCGAGCTAACTCATTCGTAATGGTACGGAGTAAAAATGCGACTAATGTCATGAATATTTTTGAATTAATAATATCAGTAATTTTTTTAAATTTTATATTTTATTTGCAAAACTCGCTCGTTGACAAGAGATGGCGTTGAAAACATTATTTTTGGATACATATTTATACATCGTACTTATATTGCAATCTAATTTGAACTAAAGCATACTACTACTACTACTACTATATCAGCCTTTAAACATCCCACTGCTGGGATATCAGCCTACCCTCGAAGGGTGATTAGACCATATCGACCACGCTGGCCCAGTGCGGGTTGGCGGATTCACATACTCCATCGAATTTTTTCTCCGGAAATATGCAGGTTTCCTCACGATGTTTTCCTTCACCGTAATGCCATTGGTATATCCGTACGTAAGTTCCAAAGTACTCATTGGTATGGGCCCGCCCGGGTTCGAACCCGCTACCTCACGTGCTAAACCATACATAGCAAACATATGCAAAAACCATGTTTCTATATTCACTATATTTAATATTAGCGGTTTCGACATTAATTAGCTGAGTAAATACATACAATTTTTCGGGGGTACACTTTTTGTATGAGATTGTTATTATTCTCGTGAAGACTTTTTTCCTTTGATAATAATACCAAAAGAATCTCTTCTAGTCTTGAAGACAGCTAAAATATATAGAAAAAAAAAACATAGCATCTATCTATTGATCTAATATTAATATGAAACCTAAACTGAAATTAAATTAATTGAACAAAAATAAGTTTTTCCTTTTTTGCGCTTTGGTCTGTGGAAATAGAGTTTTTTTTACTAATTTTCTTAATCCTACAGCTGGGAAAGGTCTTTTCCTCCTCGACATCAAACCAAATCTCAATTTATTATTATTACTGATCGAAGTTAATCCTATACGTGTATCAATGTGGAGTGTGTGTACTGCCGGATAATATCTAGTTGAGGGTGGATCGAGGTCGTCGTTAATGTGAGCGGTAATCGCGCGTTACCGCCGCCAGGTGGCGCGCGACATTAGCCCTGCGCTGATTGATAACTTTTGCAAATAATACTAACTATTAGTAACTTTAAACGGTCAAAGTTGCAAGCACCTTCTAATCAAATCCCATTTCTGTGTTGTTACATCTCGCTGTATACGAATTAAATATAATTCTATGAGCCGAATTGAATTGACCTTTAAACAAATACGCGAAACGATAATGAAAGTCTTTCTACATTTGAATCAGTAGACGGACCGAAAATTTATTTCTTTCTATTGATACAAACTCCATAATTACCATTTTGTCCATTTAGTGAGGTTTGTCTCAGCTTCTAAGTCGTGTGAATCATGTGTCCATCCTCGTCCCGTGTCCATACTACAAACTATCTTGCCTTGTCTGACCATCGAGCCTTGTATTAGAACCTTCTCTGTGATATCTCTTTATGTGGTGCGAAAACGAGATTTAAAAGTATACATAGTCGTATCTGCGTCCTGTTGTTGCACGACAAAAAGAGTAGAGAAGATTCTGTCGCGGTGCGCTAGTGATGGTAGGCTTGGCGGTGTTGATGGCCGGAAGCGGAGGTTAGCTTTGTTAAACTAGCGTCGTATTCTAAATAATACTGTTTTAGACTTCCGCGTTGTTAACTACAAAACTATTACTCAAGGGATATTTACCAAGATTTGTGCTGATTAATTTACATGAAGATGAGAGTAATGTAAGTGAATCAAGGATCACATTTCCTTTTTTAATAGGAGTGGAGTGGTGGTTAAAAGGTAGTTTAGATTCATTTAGATTTATTTAGAAAATAGTTTATTTGAATGTTATTTTGTCACAAGCTGAGCAAGTCACTTACCTGTTGTTAACCGTCACGCTTGCCCATAACAGTTGCTTTAAATTGTGTTAAAACCAGAACGGCGCGGCCCTTTAGTATATTTTTTTAATGTTATGAAAACAGCAAAAAAGTACACATTATTTTATTAAGAAAATTTACCTTCGATTCTCTGTTTCGATAAACAACATCGTGGTGTGACGTTGTGTAAAATATTATCATACCTACCTATCAAGTTTCACGGTATTGCCATATGTACCGCGCTGGATACTTTAATTTACAAGATGCCGCATGACGGGCAGCGGTCCAATCACATTGCTCTATTGGTAGTAATACAGCATATTCATTATCTTGCGGAATTTTAATTGGATACGGAATTTCCTTCGAACGAACATGATAATCGACATAAATTGGAAATTACCCGACACAGTGCATTTTACCCGGAATATCTGCTACTCTACACAATACGTCAATGTAGTTTACCGACTCAGTGCATTATTAAAGGAAATGTTGCTATTTGTCAGCAGCAACGGATGCAATGTAACGGTGAAGTACCGCTTGATTTTGAATCACAGTCGAATTCTACAGTGAAGGCACAAAGCTCGGAACAGCTTCTAAATCCTGGATATCTAACGACTATTAATCCCTCGAACTGACCAATATCGAGCAATTCTCTTTGATCCGTTCGACACTATCTGAATCCTATTCTTATTATGCCTTTCCTATTATACAAACGCCTGGGGTACTTTCCGCTCAGTAAGACCCTTTCGTCCACAGTGTTGGCAATCGGTTAAAAAAAGTTCCGTTCGTTCAGTGTTGACGAACACCGATTGCACCAATTCGGTGTGGCACGCGCGGCGCCACAGCACCTGCGTGCGGGCCCGCCCGTCCTTTGGCTGACCTCCGCGTGGATGGTGCGCGTGGTAGGCCGCTTTCCCGACTGCCGCGTGGACACCCTCCACCTTGTTCGACTCTTCTACCACACACCTTGTTAGACTTCACTTTTTTTTTTTGGCTCAAATTATGGGCAAAATCCTACTACTATCTATCGTTTTAGCAGCGGTTCGTGAATAATAATTTAATAATAATAAATGTTTATTTTTCAGGCAAAAACCCATAATTAAAGACACAACAGAAAATTCCAAATACAGCCACGTACCTATAAAATATGCATCTATATTTCAACAACCGCCGCAATAACTTACTTGTGTTTGCGAAAGCGAATAAGGATACTGAGGCGAATGAGTCGTCTTAAATGGTGAGACCAACGTGTTGAATGTATCTGGGCAAACAACAGACGTATCGAACACTGTTCTAAGTTTTGTAGTGAGACTGTCCTCACGTAAACTACCATGATGTGGTAAATAATAGGAAAGTTAGTTACGTCATTGTCGGCTTTTTATGTCATTTGACCTAAGGTCAAGTGAATGTGGGGTTGCGTTCGAATTTACGCTCTAGTGCACTGAGCACACTGACTGCTATCATCTTTGACTCGCCTTATGATTCAGGTGAGTCCCCTAATAGGATTGTAAGTATACATTTGCCGTCAGATTGACCTTAAGGTGTTGGTGAAAATTATTTCGCATACACTTTCAATCTTATCAGTTTGTTGAGTGCTGAGATTTCCGTCGTGCTTAAAAAACTTACCGAGTTTTGCTTCAAGCCCGGTGTTGGGGTTTCCCGTCATTTTGAATTATATATAATATATTTTTAGGTACACTCGTCGTACAGTCGAATACTTAACATTGTGTGCATATTAGCTTCTGATTAATATACAATATATCAGGTTTAAAGTACGTTTTTACCTAAGTGTTATGTATGTGTGTGAAGCTCTTGATTGGGGCTTTATAATTGTGTGGTGGAATCATAATACATTACATATCCAGTGAGTAATTAGCAAAACATTTTATTAAAATTATCACTGCCGTAACCTACAACAACTCGCAGCGTGCGGCGTTTACGTCCTTCACGCGACCGCTGCCGCCCCACCGCGGCTCCGCGCGTCAGCCTCACGCACACGGACGCGATCTTCGTCTATCTAGCGCCGTAAGCGCCGTTTGTAATTATCATCGCATCGCAAAATTTGCTACAGCTTTTTGCCAAGGCGCGGATATTCTATTTTCTTTTAATATTATCAAATACGAGTTTACATAAAGATAATAATATGGATAAACAACTATGTGCCGGTTGCAAAGCTGTAATACAGAGCAATAGGATTATGAATTGTACAGGCTGCAATCAAAAATATGATTTGCAATGCGCTAATCTCTCCCCTAAGCGATACAAGGCACTGAACGATGAAGGCAAGCGGAAATGGAGGTGCCTGGAATGTAATAGCAAGTTGCCAAAGTCTGACAATACCAATACGCCTGTTCGATCGTCTGGCCTCCCAAAGCAATCGTCCAGAACTGAGTCCAACGTGGAATGTTTGTTAGCTGATAGTAATGTTACATTGCGTAGAGGGCAGTCGCCTATTGGCAATTACATTACGGAGGACAAGTTAAGAGAGTTTTTGAAGGCCGAAAAGCTAGACTTACGCGACGTTATTGAGTCATGCGTCAAGGGCTTATCTGACCAACTTGAAGCTATAAAACTTCAATGTGCCGGCTACCAGGAATCCTTGTCCTTTATGAGTAAAAATTGTGATGAATCACGAAAAGAGATAAAGGCGTTAAAAAAGCTTTTAGAAAATACTTCCACTGAATTAAAAGCTGTTAAAGATGAGAATAAATCTTTTAAAGATACTTTACAAGCACAATCTGCAAAAATTAAGTTCTTGGAGGATGAAAACCTGAGGCAACAACAATGGTCGAGAATGCAGAATATCGAGGTCACTGGGATACCAGAAAATAAGGATGAGAACACAATTGACATCATCACAAAAGTCATAAATCATGTCGGTGTCCCTATTCAACCAACTGACATTGAGTTCGCACACCGAGTGCAACCACGCCACGCTGCTAGCGCTGGTCACGCTCGCTCTATTGTCGTCCGCTTGAAGCAACGTGCTGCTAAGGATCGTATAGTTGCAGCTGCTCGGAAGTACCGCAGCCTAACTGCAAAGGACCTAAGAATGGGAGATGAAGCTAATCGTATCTTCGTAAACGAGCATCTTACTAGAGAAAATAAGATGCTACTAAATGCAAGTAAACTAAAAGCTAAAGAAGCAAGTTTTAAATTTGTCTGGACAAAAAACTGTCGTATTTATGTGAGACGAAACGAGACTTCACCTCCCATACTCATTTCTTCCTCAGCAGATTTCTCCAAAATTGCGTGAAACCGTGTACTTTTATATGTACTTTTATACTGTTTTGCGTTTTGTATTTCGCCACAAGCCATATCATTTTTTCTCACACACACAACTCATTACACACCTTACACACATACACATACAAATACTATATAAATAAAAACCCACGTCTCATACTGGTCATGTCATTCCTAATAAAACTAAATCTATTTACATACGTACATAATTGTATAGTGCGAATATTATGCAGCTCATTGTATGACGAACTTTATTTCGTTTTCAATTTACCCATGAACATCTATATGTCGTATACTAATCAGTTTAATTACCACAGAGTTTTTAAAAATGGATAGTACATTGAAAAAGGTAAAACTGTTTTACCAAAACGTCAGGGGCTTGCGCACTAAAACTAATATATTCTCTGAGAACGTATTACTGTCAGAGTCTGATATAATTATGATCACTGAAACATGGCTTCATGTTGGAGTCTTTGATGCTGAATTGTGCGACGATAAATATAAAGTTTTTCGTAATGATCGCATATCCTTGGGCGGTGGTGTTATGATACTATGTCGTTCTGTGTTGCACGCTCGATTGCGGCCAGAATGGGAACGCGAAGATCTCGAATGCATTTGGGTTACCATCCCGGCATTAAGTATTGGCTCGTCCAATGACATTCACATAGCTGTCGCCTACATACCACCCAACTCTCTAAAATCGTCACGCATAAAACTATTAACAGATATAGTGTCAGCTGTCAGGGATCAGTGTCCGGATGATAATTTATTGGTTGCTGGAGACTTCAATCTACCTTGTATAGATTGGTCATCTGGAGAACCTATTGTGATGAAAAAGGGCTCTATGGATGAACAAAATGTGGCTACTGATCTATTATCAAATTTTGCCTACACTGGCCTTTCACAATATAATTACTTTCGTAATTTTAGTAATAACACTTTAGATTTGATGTTTTCTACATTTGCATTAACCATTCAGATTTCAGAACATCCTTTAGTAAAAGAGGATTTGTATCATCCTGCTTTGGTAATGACTACTACTGATATGTTTGTTCCTCTTCTCAAACCCTGTATTGTGTTAAAATGCCAGTATAAACGTGCAGACTACCCTGCTATGAATGAGTCGTTTCTGAAACAGGACTGGTCCTTTATAACTACTTATGGTAATGTGGAAGATGTTGTGAGCAAATTTTATTTAATACTGAACAACGTAGTTAATGATTTTGTGCCAAAAGTTCGTAGCGGTGGTAAGTATCTGTATCCATGCTGGTATAGCAAATCACTAATCCAGCTAATTAAAGAAAAGACTAAATTACACAGGAACTGGAGAAAGTACAGAAATCCAAATGACTATCAGGCCTTTTCATTGCTTAGAAAGAGACAGAAAGTGATGCAAGATGAATGTCATGCAAATTTTATTACATTTTCACAAGAAAAAATAAAATCGAATCCGAAAGCATTTTGGACTTACATAAAATCTAAACGTAAAAGCGCCTCTGACTATCCACAATTTATGACATATGATGATACACAAGTTGATAACCCGTTGAATATATGTACTGCTTTTAATGAGTTCTTTCAAAAAAATTTCATCACTTGTCCAAATAATAATAATTACCTAGCTCATTGCTCTCTCGATGATAGATCGCCATCAAACCTTAATATCATTTCTGATATTAGCGTAAGTTTGGATGTGGTACGAAAAGTTATTAATAACCTAGATACTAATAAAGGTCCTGGCAATGACAGCTTGCCCCCAATTTTATTTGTCAAATGTGTTAAATCCTTAGCGCAGCCGATTACGTTACTCTTTAACAGATGTTTTAGAGATGGCTTCTTTCCTAAGGTTTGGAAGGAGGCACAAGTCATTCCTATTCACAAAAAAGGTCTCAAAACTGTGATCGAAAACTACCGTCCCATATCAATTTTGAACGTCCTTAGCAAAGTAATGGAACGGATAGTGCATATTCATATCTACCCTATAATAGCTCCAGCTATACCTACTCAGCAACACGGTTTTATGAGGGGTCGGTCCACTGCCACCAATTTGAGTACTTTCATAGACTATGTGTCTACCAATATGGATGGAGGGTCGCAGGTAGATGTGGTCTACACTGATTTTGAGAAGGCTTTCGATCGTGTGGACCACATTATCTTGTTGCAGAAACTCTACGAACTAGGTATTCGTGGTAATCTGCTAAGATGGCTCGAATCTTACTTATACAAACGTTCTCAGGCCGTTGTTGTTGGTGGATATTGCTCTAATTATATAGATATAACATCGGGCGTCCCACAAGGGTCTATACTGGGTCCATTACTCTACGCATGCTATTTGTACGATGTATATGAATGTATTCGACATGCAAAGTTTCTTATGTATGCAGATGACATGAAAATTTTTATAAAAATTAATAACGAATCAGATTGCATCAAATTACAAGCTGATCTTAATCGCCTTGGTGAATATTATTTAAGTAATCGTATAGGTGTTAATGTGAGTAAATGTCACTATGTTTCCTTCACACGTAAGAGAAACTCTATTAAATTTGACTATCAGCTATCTAATGCCCGAATATCAAAAGAAGCAATAGTACGTGACTTAGGTATCTTACTTGATGATAAATTAACTTATTCGGAACACATTAAATCTATTATTAATAAATCTTATAAAGGCCTCGGTTTTATTATGCGTGTCTGTAAACCGTTCTCGGACATCAATTGTATTAAACTATTGTATTACTCGTATGTCCGAAGCATCTTAGAATACTGTAGTACGATTTGGAGTCCTTCTTACATTACATACACAAGTGATATAGAAAACATTCAATACAAATTTTTAAAACATCTCAACTATAGGGTACATATATATTCGCAAAGCTATGAAGATTCTTGTAAGTATCACCAAATAACTAGCCTCAAAAATAGACGTACGATCTTTGATATGGCCTTTCTCCATGGCTTATGTAACGGTTATATTGATAGTCCTGACCTGACCAGTAGAGTCCTGAGTTTTTGTGCGCCATCAAAGCGCACTAGACACACCAAATTATTTGCAGTTACACATTCTCGGACTAACTATGCACAGAACTCGATTATTAGCCGTCTACATATAACTTACAATATGAAATTTAATAACTTAGTTGACATCTTTCACTGTAATAAGGAAATTTTTAAAAGGGATATCTTTAAAATTATTCATGACAATTAACTGTGTAACTTAAATACCTGCATTTATACATCCTCACACTACACTCTTCTCTTTCACACACACACAAACATAAGCACGCACTCACCCTCCCATACATACACGCACCCACAAACATACACGCACGCACACACACACATAGATAACTTTATGTCTGTAGTTAAAAGTCAAATTATATAATATAGATCCATAATTGGCTGTTAGTTAAGTTTTGTAAGTTTTTGTCTGTTTTTTCACTAAGGGCTGTGGATTTTGTAAATAAATAAAATAAAATAAAAATAAAATAAAATATTTATAAAAAACAGGGAAAAACATGACCTGGGAAATTATCGACGAGTCCTGAAGTTACTTATTACCAGAGCTGAACACATTACATTCAGCAATTTGACCAATCATCCAAATTTTCGACTTCCGGAAATACGCCAGATGAAAAACCAGACGTAAAATTGACCTATGTTGTTACCACAGAATTTTCCTTATAAATAAGGCGTTGTTAACACCTTCGATCAAAGTTTCATTTTACTTTGGTCGAGCCACAGAATTATCCTTGTTAACACAGAGTTCTCCTTGAATTAAATAATGTCGATGGCACAGGATTCTTCTTATAAATAAGTCGAGGGTTACCAAAGTTTTGGAGACGCTCTGTCTGTGACACAGTACGATAATCGTATGAGAGAATCACCACTCATGTCTTGGAATTTCAAAGGAAATGGTGTCCAGAAGCGTCTATCCAAGTTGACACAGAAAAACGCCAGAACCATTCCTATAAAAACTAGCAGGAGCTACAGAACTCGACAGCATGCGAGTAGAGCTCTAATTTACTGCCGGGTTCACAGACATAGGTCCATAGAAGCTCCTCATTGACGGATGTCACAAACACCAGTCCAGTGATTATCACCATCCGCTTCTAAGGACTGCAACCTTTAATTTAATATAATACCTATTCTGAAGCCAATGATAACCTTAATTTAATTTGCTAAGTTTCATTTATGTTCTTTTCGTTCGTAATCGAGCTGGTCTTGACTGATGGTAAGTGAACCTGTCGTCTTTAGGTAGCAAGATAGGCTCGCATCGCTAAAATTGGCCCAACGTGGGGCTACTAGCTCTGATTTTAAGCGAAAAAGATTTCGTAGCGAGTACGTACCAATATATTGCTAAGATAAAGATGTAAGTATACTTACCCGGAAAATCTTGATAAAAATATGCTCACATTTATTTTACAACAAGAACATGTGTTATTCAGGCAGGTTATATCGCAGGCATTACTCTGTAGGCAAAATATACTTTGACCAAGTAACACAGAATTCTCCGTATATTGCCAAGTAACAATATATTTTTTGAATTGAATTTCACTGTATCCCTTTGATATCTAAATCTAATGCCACCATCAATCATGTTAATCCAATACAATCTAATATTCCTGTTTCAATGTCAGATTATGAATATCTAGAACTTGGAATAATAAAACGAAACGTATGAAAAATTTATTTTATTATGTAACAAATCGTGTCCAAATCAACATATCTATAGCTAGAGGTCACATAAACACATCGTCCTGTGGCGGGGCGGGCTCGGCTGGTGCGCGATCGTCCTCGAACGTCACCATCTTGTCTCTATTTCGTGCACTTGCTCTGTCGGGCTTAGCTCGCTCGGTCAATATAGAAAGGTCCCCGAGCCCAGCGCCGGCACCACTCAAGTCAAACTCGCTTAAACTCCGTGGTACAAAGTACTCCAAACAACGGTCTGAGGTGGCGTGACCGGCAGACCGACGTGCTGGCGTTCCACGCTGGAATGACTCTTCTCCAAGTGCGGCTGATTTGCGCCGAGGCAGGCTGTTGAACTTAGTTGGGTTAAGATTGTCCACTTTGAAGGTTACTTGCGGCCGCCTATCCGGTAGTTTCGAGCTGGACGGGGCCACGGACCGCGGTCAGGAAACCGCCGACACACCGAGCTCATCCCCCGAGTGCACAATGCGTCCTCCTCCCGCGCACAGTGCCGCCACTCCTCTCACAACCCATCTCATATCCTCCTGTATGAGGTTGAAGCACATCGCTATCACTACAATACCCACTAGTATGTATATACAGCACACTCCTACCGCCACGTCTTCTGCCTTAGTAGACACCGTGCTCGCGTGGAGTCCAGGCCTCAAATCCCCAAACCCGATCGTGGCGAGACTTGAAAACGAAAAGTAACAACCGTCCACAATGGGCCATTTTTCTGTCGTACGAAACACTAAGGTCCCGAGTGCTATGTACATAACAATTAGGAATAGACTGAGCACGATGGGGACGCGTGTGTGGTCACGACAGGTCCAATGGTAGCCTCCGTTGAAACTGTCTAGATTCAATGCAGCCTGGAAAGGCGTCCTTGGCTCCTTGTCTTGCTTTTCACAGTCGTCATTCTTCCGTCGTCGCAGACAGTCGGCTCCGGAGTGAAATCCGTCAGTTTGAAATCGCGCTGGACACACGCGGGAGTAGAATGCGCGAAAGTTCCGCGCAAGGGCCTCGCCGATAGTGGATAGATACAGCATAATGATGGGGATGCCGATGCATGCGTAAGCAATGGCAACCATCTTACCCACTGACGACTTTGGGGTGACGTTGCCGTGACCTGTTGAGAAACAGTATGGTTAAAAGTTTAAAAAAAATAGTTGACGTTTGGAGTTTTATTCCAGGTATCAGTTATACGATCGTGTGAAATGCAATGTATTTCCAGAAGACTGTTTTTAATATAGTGAAACTACTAAGTACTAACTACAATAAGGGGAGGGGGGGAGAGTTCGTCCTATAATGGAGTCTAAGTCTAAGAACTGGTCGTATCATTAAACAAAACGTCAGGTTTCAAACAGCTAATGCTGTTCGTATTAGGAAAAATACTATGCGCAAATGTTAATCTCAGGACGATATGTTGAGTCATGAATAGAGTAAGTCATAGACCATGCTTACCTATGGTAGTAATGAGTGTCAACGCATATAGGAAACTACTTGAGAAAGTCCACCGGTAATCTCCTTCGTGCTCGAAACTGACTCGACTTCCAAACGTCACATCTCCCTTCATACTTTTGATCAGAACTTTCTGGAAATCCATCAGCTCTTTAGCAGCGAGCTTCGTCCAGTTCTCTTTGTATAAAATATTCAAATCTTCAGTAATAGACCAGAGTCTTTCGACCGTTCTTGATCGTAAGTCTGTGCTAGTTTCTTGCGCTTGGCTTAGATTTGGCTTGGAGGCAGCTACGGCCGTCTCTTCGGTGGTGTTTCCCTCGATCGCAAGGAAAAGAAAGCCCCCGAGGAGGTTGTACGTGAGGACGAGGAAGCATATCGTGAGGCAGGTCAGCGGAGAAGCTCTCCGCTTGTGTGCGCATCGGCAGCAGAATAGACGAGTGTCATCTGGATGACGCGAGGAGAAGCAGCATCTAGAGTCCTGAAATGAAATAAAATGTTTAGCCTACCTTCTCAGAAGTCAGGTGCGTAATCTTCAGCCTATGAGATAGTTACGTAATGTTTGTCCACTGTTGGACGTTGGCCTTTTTTATAAACGAACGTTTCCCGATTCGTGGTCTCAACATTATAGACAAACAGCTGTCGAGAGCTCATTGATACTTCAGATTGGTTGGTAGCTTTTATGTTTAATGATTGCTAAATCGGAACTAAAGCTGTGATTCAATTCGTAACTAATTAAAAAGACCATTAACTAAGTTTCGGGTTTCGCTCCAAAATTTAATAGGTTAATAGTGGATTTTCGTACAATAATGTTACACCACAAGATATTAATTACTAATATGATACCCATTATTTTTAACTGATAAAACTTAATTATATGGACTTTGTAAACGCAGTCCATATACGTTCATAAAAGGTTCAGAGGAGAAAATGTGACTAAAATGACTTCAGTATTTACTTTAGATTTAGAAGTAAACCACAATGAAAGTCCTGAAATGAGCAGGTAACAGTATTGTCAGTGTAATGTAACCTCGATGTAGTGGTCACTCTTGCAATAGGCGCGGGACAGGTCGCGGCTGCCGTCCTCGAGCATGGTGCGGGCTACTGCATGGCGGGAGCTTCATCGGAGCGCGCGCTCTCGCTTCCTCTTGCCGCGGCCCATGCTGGACCTATCTGCAACAAACAGAGATATTTATCATCCAACAAATTGGCAGCAACAGGCTGACTTGTGATTGTGACGTTGGGGAGAATCAGAAAATACACGAATATACTCTGAAATAAATAATATAAACGTTGAAATAATCTCTGTAAAAGATGTCGAGTACTTAGATACAATGGACGATATTTTTCATCCCGAAAAATCACACGAAATTAACAGGCACAGTGTGTTATCGCTAATAATAATATAAATGCTAAAATGTGTTTGTTGGTTTGTTTGTTCGTTCCTCTTTCACGCAGCAACAAAGCAACGGATCTAGCTGATTTTTTGCATGGATATAATTAAAGGGACGAATAGTTTTTATCTCGGAAAAATATGTGAAACTGTGGAGCGCAGCTAGTAATTAATAATAATTAAACTTCTATAAAAATAAAGATTTTCTTTACTTCAAATTAACAGGTTCCTTCAATGATTTGCGTGCCAAAATAGGCCTACCCACTGTCAGTTTAGTGCGGACTAGTTAGTATTCATAAGGTAGTTTACGAGCCCGTGAATACTCGCACTCAGATTAAAACCTACTCCGGCTTTACATCCCACTTTATCATAAAAATGTATTCTGCTTTGGCTGTAAAAAAGACATTTCACTTGTTTGTGGAAGCATCGTCAGGCGTAGGTAGATGTAAGCTCTCGTCCATCTCATTGTACATCTAGCCAAGGTCACAAGTATGCGAAAAAAGTAACTAGCACACTAAGAGTTTCTGCTGTACTAAGAGGTCCCTTGATAGTATGATGGTAAGTGGTTGCACCGGGAGCAAAGGAAAAAGGTGTGGAGGAACTGTTTGAAAGAGGATGTGCGTTAGAGTGGAGTGAATGTCGAGAAGACGGCTGACACAATAAAGTAGAGAGAGAGTAAACATGCCGACCCCATCGAGTGCGATAAGGGCAGGATGATGATAAGACATGGCGCATTAACAGACATAATGCTGGTTGAGAAGAGAGTACGAAAATATAATAAGCCAAGCACGTTTTTTACAGCAAAAACTCAGCTTTATAACTAGGTTTGCTTCGTATATGCCATAAAAATTTAGGTATGTAAAGCAAGCCTGTTCATGAGTAGTAAACTGGATGGTGAATATAGAGGGCTTTTCAGCTTGTACTATAATAGAACATAAAAAAACGATCCCTTGTAAGTTTACTGTCGTGTAGTTTTAAAAAAGTTACATCATTATTGTTAATCTTCAGTATATTTTTCCTGGCAGTATATTATCTACTTTTAAAACAAGCTCAGAATTTCAAAATGAAAATAATCTAATTTAACATACTTATTCTCTCGTGGTGAAAATATTATTATCCTAGAGAGAAAGACAATGCTCTTAGCGTAACTGAACTAGCTGGTCTCCATCTACAACCTCAATGAGTGATAGCTAGTGGCATTGAAAACTGAATACCCCATCGCATAGCTTTCTTTTATGAGTCATTTTAATGCGAATTACAATAAGCTCATGTATTTTGTAAATCCTGTATTGTATTTTGTAAGCTTTTTGTATTAGTATATTTTGGATAGCAGAATAAACTATAGGCTGTAGAATATTATTCTAGAACAACATGCCAGTCATGCCAGTGACTTTAGAGAGGCACCAGGGCTAGCTCATCGGCCTTCACAATACAGACGAGGAGACAAAGCGGGATATTATTAATATCTGCGGCTGTTTTTGTTCCCACTGAAAACATTAGCAAGAGACAATTTAAATCTGAGTTTGATCAATTAAAAAAAAAAAATTGCTTTCAGACTCCATTTGTCTTAGATTACAATCAGATTCAATCTGTGAGAGAGCTTACGCAAGACCTAATTGCTCTGTTTTGTTATTGTAAAGGCAAAACGGCTAACCCTAGTGTCAGTATTTTTAATCCAACTGACCGGAACCTTCAGTTTCCACAGCGAAAGACGTAAGCGTTTAATCGTAAATATCATTAACGGTTTTAATTTTTAAATTTAAAAACACATTTAAGGTCTTAAACTGGCGCCTAATTTTCTCTCAACTTTGAGCCTCATGGAAAATATTTATTTATGTTGTTATACTACCTCGTAAAAATTGTATTACCATACCGTCAGAAGACGCTAAACGAAAATAGATGTAAAAAAACACTAACCGATTTTCAGTTAACGGCATGCGCTTTGCTATGAAAAACTAGTAGTACAACAAAGTAATTAAAAAAAAGGTTTTACTTTTCATGTGTAAGCAACACGAAGTGAAGTAAATGTTAAGCGCTAATTACAGACCGTAAAGAATATCTTAAAAGAGCTTGGGTTCGCTGCCGACTGAAAGCCAGTCCAAAGTACAATAATTGAATAGTGCTAATGCTAAGTGGAAGTGCTAAATGCTAAGCTGTTTGTAGTGTCGAGTCCAATTTGCTAATACGAGCTCTAGGGACTCTACCTCCAGGGACGGCGTGGGGATAATAGTAGTGTTATACCATTATATATACTAGACAGTTACGATGCGGATGGTAGCAGTGTATTTTTACCCTACTGCCCAAAAAGGAAGGTAATGTTTTTGAGGTAACTATACGGAAAGGCAAATACTATTATTTGCATTCTAGTTTTAATTAATAGATTACATTACACACACATCTTCTATGTTTTTTAAATAGTATAACTATTTAAAAAACATAGAATTCATCCCTGAAATAACTCAAGAAAATATGATTAGAAGAAAAACAACATTCATAGTTAAACTTTGAACTTTTAAATAATTTAGCTTTTTGATATTTGTCTGTCGATAGAATCTAAATATACTTATAAACTGTTATTACAACAAACTAGTTTACGAATATTGATATAGTATAGGTACAGTAGGTAGGTATGGGTTTTCTTTTTCAAATAATGAACAACGACATTTTTTTTCGCCAGTACCGCTTAATAATATGTCGTTAAGTCCACAGGCATCTTAGCGGTCTGTTTATCTCAACATGTGTGTTACCTTGGCATGGCGCGACGCCTTTTGTTATCCACAAATCGATACAATCGGAAACCCCCTACTTAAATAAGATAATTTTTAGATTTTTTTGGAATCGGAAAAAATAAAACGTTTTCATAAATGAAATTTGCCTTCATTGCATTCATCCGGGCTTCGACTCGAATTTAGTCCCGTTATATTAAAAAAGTATCATGGACTGTTTAAGAAAATAAATCATATCATAGTGGTGCTTTTTGGTAGGTATTATTTAACCGAGGGATTAATCCCATTAATCCACTGCTGGGCATAGACGTTTACATAACCATGCGGCTGTTCCATCGCCATCGAACTTTTGTACCATCTGCCCGGTCCCGGGGCCGGGCCACGGGGCCGGATGGGACTATTCCTTTCCTATTCAGTGAGTTTCGTCAATTATTTACATTACACATTTGCAGGGCCTGAAAATGGCATACCATCATAATCATCTCTATATCATTCGTCTGTTATGGACACATTTTATTCTGTGTTTGTTATCTTACATAAAATTATATTCATCGCTAATGTACTAAAACTAGTCTCCAAATTAAGTTATGTTTATTCAAGCTGTATGTCCACCGAGTGTTTTAGGATCCACGATTGGCTCAAGTCGCAGTCTCGAATCCGTCGCAAAGTGAACAATTTCCGAGCAACAGAATGCGTAACAGAGTTTCAGAACAGATTACGTAGACGTCTCTATGCAGAGACTGTACATATGAGTTTGTGAAGCTAGCTGTGGCTGTGTTTTACTATTTTACCTGTAACAATATAGTTTTGTTGCATTTTTGAAACGCATATTCTTTTATTAGCCTTCACAAACCAATTACTCATATATATTTTTACAGTAGATTAAACTCAAGCCGAGCAAGGGGCTCGTTTGATGGTAAGCTAGATAAGTTAGATTTTAACTTTATACAAAGCCCCTGGACGGCTGCAAAATTAATATTGTTTTTTATTATATTTTATAAATTTGCTGGAATTGACGTGTCTAGGAACATTGTAGTAATCTCAAAAGATAAAATAAAGAATAGAAGCTTCAAGTTTACCATCAAGTCGAAGCCATATTAATTATAGGGAGAATTCTGTGCATCAAGTTATGCATTCTGAACTGGTACTGAATTATTATAGTTCAATGTCACCGTGCGCGGCTATGTAGTATACACTGTGCTGAGATATAAAATAAGACTTTCCGTTCAAACTTTGTAATAATAAGCCACGGGAGTCTCGTATGAAATTGACAGAAATACAGAAATAGAAATACAGAAATACAGAAAATTTTATTCGTGACAAAAATACATTTTAAAAATTAAAAAAATAAAAACACACAGTATAAAGCATTTACGCTATTTTTGTCACAAACCCGATCCCAACTCAGCATAATGGTGATTGTGAACAATCAGCGCTGGTATTCTGTTGGGACCGGCAGGTGACGTCACGTACGATACGGGCTAGTGCGGGTACACGCAATAACATAGCAAATTGAAATAAAAAGAACATAATAGTAGTAATACAATTACCACTATACCACATAATAATCTTATGGAAAAAAAAAAAAATGGTTTAAACGTAACAACAATATAATTAGGAAATATACTTCGTATTACAGAGGTGCAGAGGCTACCGCGACCGCAAACAAGGTCGCCGCTCACCGACCACCCTCATGCAGGGAGGGTAAAGCCTACTCTTAAACACTTATATCGTATCTGTGGTTGTACTAGACTGTTTTAGCAGAAAAGCACTCCGATATGATAATATACGCTCCTGGTAATACATGCTTAGAGTATTAACTAACTCTAGAACTCTCCAGTCTAGAGCGCTTGTACATCGTCACCGAACCTCGTGATACAGTCGGTCGCAACTCTCACATGACAAAGTAAACAATTGATCGCATATGCTGAAAGTCATCGTATCGTAATCGTAATGAGTGAGGCGAAGTAAATCGCGCCTACGATTTGCGATGATCAAAATTCATTGAAGAATTGGCCGACTATTGCCAACCGTAGCCGATCCAATGGACAAGCTTAGACTCTTTTAAGCGTATCGTTTTCGTGAGAGGGAGAGAAGAACATGGACACTTGAAATTATATGTCTTAAGATGTACATGCAACACATGCATGTAATGTCGGAGTCGGAGTCTACACATATTTCACAATCAGCTGATCAGCTTTAGAAAAGCCTTCGACTATGTGTTTTCATCTTATAACGTGTAATTTCAAGTGTCCTTTAGTACATGTTCTCTCAATGACCCTTTGAAGGTAAATTTTATAATTTCATTTTTATGAAATAGCCTTGTTTATATCTTTTCAGTGCTCATGCAGCCGGTTTATTTAGTTATTTTTTATTTGATTTATTTTAGTAATACTAGTAGTTGTTACTGTTATAATATAATATAATTATGTTATTTTGAGGCCGTTATAATCGTTTGATCATTTTAAGTCATTGTCGTAATTACTGCTACTTCACCGCAAGATAACTCCGTTTAATTTACTGTGCCCCAAAATTAGCTCAAAGGAAATCAAGTCGACAGAGGACAGTAAGGTGTTGCGGTCCAGACGTAAACCCTTACAAACCGAGCCGAGCTTTGAGGTGAGAGGCGGAGCAACTCTCATTTATCACCAACCAGGAAAGTAATCTCTCGTCTTAAATAAAGTCGTGGAGCGCAATTAATGTTGTGACATTGGTGGAGTCCCATAAATGTCAAATGAAAATTTAATGAACCTTTGCAAAACTAAGCGGCTGCTTTCGATTAAAAGGTCACAATTAAGTTGAACCTAGCCAGAGATTTTGTCTAAAGTAGCAAAGAAATAAGCTAGAAAATTCTAGCTTGTATATTTGGCAAAAAATTAGCCGCACTATCCAGTGGAGCAACTTATCTAGCATTTTGGGCACGTTGTCTGAAATTAGAAACCGTGTCAACCGACTATGAGAAAGCCTATAGATAGCTTAAGTAATCTATAATTACTTTGGGGTTAGTGTTAGTTTAATAGTTAGAGTTCTTGTTTTGTATTTATTTTTTGAATCCATGAGGTACATATTACACAACAGAGATGAAGACGCTACGCTGGAGTTTTGAGAATGGTTAAAATAAGAAATGAATATATCCGTGGTACTTTTAAAGTCGCTATGATACACGAAAAGCTTAGTGAAAACCGCTTGCGCTGGACATGTGATGAGACGAGATGATGACCATAAGAATAAAAGAGTTATGAATATAGAAGACTGCAAGAGGCCGTGGACGACCACCAAAAACCTGGCTACACACAATATAACATTACTTGATAGCGAGCGACACAACAAAAAGAACAACCCACACCGTACGGTGTCGCGCAGAAATATTAGGACGGCTGACCCCAAACAAGTTAGGATAGTAGCCAGTGGAAAGAAGAAGAAGAAGTATATTTTATGGTAAAACTGTAGTCAAATTTTAGCATAAAATAACAGTAAAGTTACAAATTTGTCAAAAAATGTTGCTGCTGCTGTCGCTTTATATAATGACAAACCAAGACGGAATGCCGAGGCAGTATCGTGCACACCCGACATAACCCATACGGGCCATAAAAGAATCCATCCAATTTGGCTGGTAAAACTATTAGGGCGGCAAAGTACGGCGCAAAGTACCTGTCCTACCGCGGGCGGGCTAGCTGTCCGATAATATTTTCTAGCTCATGAAACGTACGCAAATCGCTGCGAGACGACGGTTAAGTTTCCGCTTAGCTATAAATAGTTTTAACTAGTATAGCCGAGTTACTAAAACAGCAATAGCTGAGCTAGCATTTGCTCAGCAAAGCAACCGAAGCTGGTACTAATCTTATAGCCCAGCTAAAACGCTGCCACTCGCTGCACGCTGCCAGCTCGTATTACTAGTTTTTAGCTCAGATACTTTTTTATATAACTGATTGACGAGACGAGCACGGCGCCTTATGGTAATTAATCGTCACTCTTACCCATAACAGTTCAGTGCCACCCAGACTTATGAAGTTCACCAGTACAAAAACCTTCGTGGCAATGGACTGCTCTCGTCACTCTGAAATATTAAATCTCTTTATGCTTAGCTATTTCACTGGCAAAATTGTCCATCAATCAGAAACACAATTATGTTTGCAGATAACTGCTTCACGGTCGAATAACTGGCAAAGGTATGTCCCAAAAAATATTTATGTACTAAAAAGAAAAGAAGAAAAGAAGAACTTCCCGGACTGCCTCTGCAAGAATACTAGCATTACGAAAATGTCCTACAACCAGGCGGCGCGACGCGATGTGGCGCGGCGCTGCGGTGGGACAGGTTCCGTGAAACGTGCCGCAAACAGCCTACGACCCGAATTAAGATTAACCTCGCGATAGCGGTATTAGTGTCAAGTGTGTCACCAGGTGTAGCGCTGTGAGCCGTCCCAGTTATGTGGGATGTCCCATTTTATTGGAACGTCCCAGTTATGAATGGTTTGTAAAGAAGCGATCCAATTTTATAAGATCCGATTGTGAAAGATAGGATTTTATTCTTTTGCAAGGAACTATAAAAAGTGGCTTTGTGAGATATACGGTCGCGTAGTTCGCAAGTCGCCGTACGTGCAAATTGAAAAATAATAATTATGTAGGCCGTGGTATTGGAAGGTGGATTTGTAATTTAGTCACACCGAAACGGTTAGAAAAAATAATAATAACACTGTAATTGTATCTGACATTATCTTGTTCGTCAATATCGAGTGTTTAGAAAACAAAATATAGGTATATATAGATATATTAAATAGAAAAGAAACGTGAGAAGTAATAAACCTTTAAGAACTAAACATGATTTTCGACGCGTAATTATTATAATAAATTTAACATTATGATCCATTACATTTCCTTAATGGGCCTTTAGCCCGATTATCCGCCCCGTGTCGCCCCTCTGCCGCCTTTTACCGTCCCTGGAGTAGAGCGCGTTCACACGATATTTACGGCAGGTGTGATAGCGCCCTTACACGTGTACGCACATAAATGGCCCGGGAATGGGATTACTCGCACTCCTCTATGGACCGAGTAACCGGTTATTGAAGAAAAAAAACAATTGTTAGCGTCTATAAATAGTAGTTTGCGCCGAACTGGGATCTCGCGAGTTCCCCCTAGACCGTTTTTGCCCGAAAAAAAATATTTTCTTGAAAAAATTACAAATGATTACTTTCAAAGTGTCATGATCGGATCAACGATTCGCAAGTTATTGTGGGACAAAGTATAACACAAACCCATAAACATACATACAAATGCCGACTTGCTCATGGTATTACTTATACAGGAATATACTCTGAGACCTTCGCTTCGCTCGTTCAATCTCTGCAAAGAGTTTCTGCACTGATGCACACTTATATTATAAATGGGAAAATCTGTTCGAAATTAAAAAAGTGCAAGTGTTTGTTCCCGTTCAACTCTGTAGCGGCTGAACGGAATTGGACGAAATTTGGTATGGATTAGCACAAAAGCTACTTTATTATCCCGGAAAAATATTCGGTTTCTCTATAATAGTGGGTGAAATAGCGAGGTGCTGCTAGTTATTCACAAAAAAAAGACTACCAATAATATTATATTATATATTATTACAGGCACCCTTTGAATATTATCTACAATTTACACAATTAAGTTGATGATCTACAACTTACCGATTACGACTTTTGTGAATCAATGCTGTAAGCGTTAGGTTATATTTGGGCGAGCCTTGGGAGAAAAACATTAAATCTTGATCAAATGTATGAGTTTTCTCAAATTTGCTTACGATAAAACTGACTACGAATATCGAACATTGTAACCCGGTTACCGTGTAACCGGTTTAGCTTACCGGTTATTTACGTACCGGATATATAATATCGTATTCGGTCCAAAATTAAAGGTATCTGTCGTTTCGCCTCCTCCGGATGAAATGTCTTTACGACGTCGAAAGCATTCGCCTTCAATTGTACAGCCCGACCGACTTACCTGTAGAATTGAATGAGGGAGCTACAACCGCAATTTTCTGAACAAAACTGACAGCGACCCGTAGAAAATGTTTGGTTCTAACATTTGGCCAAGTATTCAAGTTGGTCGGTTTTACGGGATGGTTCGTTTAGTTAGGTTGTACGATCTTTAAACTTGGCGTCAAGTTCGTGCGTTGTTTATACCTACCGAGTTACAAGTCAGGTTTTGTTTAAAGGAATGTGTGTTTGTTAACAGTTAGTGGAAGTTAGGGGATTTTTGAATACGATCTCGTTAAATTAAGTTTATAGGTCTTTAAGTACCGAAGTGGCTTTAGCAGTAATTTAAGATTTTATTGTAAATTGATTTTCAGTTTGACGTTTGACTACATCTAAATCTCAGGTGATGGCGCTGCCGAACACGGTATGCCAAGCTTAAAATGATCAAGTGGTGTCACAATCTCTTGGCTGCCCAAAGGCTCCGAGATACATGAACCACTGCTAGCATGAATGTCTCTACTACAAAAACCGAACGATGACGTCAAAATGCGATTTGAAATGTTATGCATATGTGGTTCGCCACTTCACTGGAACAAACTACACCAATCTGAATTGGTATGTTTAATACCACTTAGCGAGTTTGTAACGAGTGCGCGTCGCCTTGTATTGGCATAGCATTTATAACGAAATAAAAATTTCAATATTGTTGAAGCACATACTTACCACGAGCAAATTACATAGATAGCGCTGTATCCAAAATTGAAAATTTTTCATTGTGGAAATATTTAATAGAACTGAAATGTCGCAGCAAATTATCACAGCCATGCTTTTCATTGAACTGAACAATCGGAAAATTACACCCAGTTGCGTTTCCGTCTACTCGACATTCGCCACTCGCCCCACTCGCCACGCGCCACGCCACAACATCCTTATTTGCGCTGACAGTACCGCATTAGCACTCGCGCCACACTCGCGATGTTCACACGCGTAGCGTCGCGTCGTGTCGCGTCGCGTCACGTCTTGTCGTATCGCATCGCGTCACGTCGCGTCTTGCAGGCTATCTGTCGCCGGATCACGTGTTTGTCCGCGTTTTTGGGCTAATAGCGACGCGAGTCGTAATAGCTCCGAATCGCGTTCGGAATAATAAAACAGATTGAGTAACAAAACAAGAACAGTATCAAAATCTTATATCTCTTTACGAACATTTGGGATACAAACCACATAGCGTTGATTCTTCATGATGCACACATTTATTAGCTCGCCAATTTTTAGGGTTCCGTACCTAAAAAACTCCAATGGGACCCTATTAATAAGCCTACTTCGAGTGTCCTGCCTGTAAATGGCTTTATTTTTGGAATGATTATAATAATAGATAGCGGTATTTTTTTAAATATAATATTCTGGTATTTTGATGTTACGCCTAATGAATAAAAAACAAAAAGAGCAAATATTAGCGTCGGGGGTGTGAACTTTTTTTTTTGCTTATTGTAAAAACAGTATATGATACCTACAAGCGTCAAACTTGTTGTTATTATAATGTCAAATCGAAGATAAACAGCAATTTATAAAATCTGCAAAGTGTTAAGCGGGCTCACAGAGAGGTGAAAACCGGAAGAACACCACTGTTTTGGTACAGAACCCTCGTACTTGTTCAGTCCGACTGATACTTGCTCAGTTTTTTCTATCATTTATTTATGATGCTGTGACTATTATTTATTAATTCAATACAAATTCATTTTTTCTGAATATGTACATTAGTATCTTACTCGTGTTCATATAATATTTACTTAAAATCGTCAGTAGTACCTTATGTGTTACCAAGTTAGTACTTACTATGCCGAAATGTAATAACCGTTTATTCACCATCATCATTATCAGCCTGCCATGGCCCGCTCGAGCATGAGCCTCTCTACAAGTATGCCACACAACAGTTCATCATCTGCCTATGATTGATAATCTGTTCTCACATGCATAAGTAGTTATGTTAAATTAACTTCAAGGCAGATAGCGTACTGTAGCTATTCTGTATAGTACCAACAGGAATCGCGAGTTAGCGGTAAAACACACGTGCTTTTATTAGAGAAAGTATACTAGTGAGTGATATTTGCAAAGAGGGTGCACGGAAGCTAACCTGGCGTCACAGCACTTTAGGATTGAGCCACACGACGCGTTACACTAACACAGAGGACGGTAAGAGCGGTGTCGTAGTCATGATGTATATGATTATTTAAAATTTCCAGACTATTAATTTAATTTAATTATTTTTCGATAATACATTTTTATTTTTTCATTATTATTGTATACAATTTAATTTTTTTACTGTTACAAAAATAAAATTATAAAATCTGACATGTAACAATGCTGTTACCAATAAGTTATTTGTATGTTTTTCAAACACAATAATATGGTGCACCGTTTTTGGCATCGTCTCGCTGTCTGCAAGACCCGGGACTCGACTCGGATCAATCGTATGATATTGCGCACGAAAACGTCATGCGAAATTTCTATTAATAGAAGCAAATTCAAATGGGTCAAACAACTCGTATTATTCATTAAAAAATGCGACTCTTGTTTGGGATTTCTTTCGAAAGTTAGTCATTTCCCATGATATTTTCGTGCCATATATAATACGAGGGATTCAAAAATCGAGTCCCTATTTGCTTGTGGCACCAACGTGTGTGTGGCACACTATGAATTATCGTATTTATTTAAACTGGCACAGTGGCATCGTTCAGCTATAATACATGATATGACCGTGCCCTTATATAATTAGGTACCCGGCGCCGTCTGTTTGTGCCGTTATCATTATACTGCCGAAATTACAGAGATGGGGTATTATGATTTTGTAGCGATGACAACTCAGTGGTTAGCACGTTCGGATCGGACGCAGTAGGTCTGGGTTCAAATCCCAATAATAAGCTTGAGCTATGAATGGCCGGTGCAGGAGTTGTCCTTCATCGTGTTGCTGCGTGTGTTGACCGACCACGGCCACACCGACACTCAACGTCAGGTGTAAAATAATATACCCGTAAAAGTTGCTGTAGTAAATAAAAAAATAAACTTTAAGTACTTTTTTGTTTGGTATTTTTCTTTAATTTTTGTAAGCCAATCTGCCAGGTATCAAATTAGGTAAACGGCTGATACAACAAGATCCCAAATATTTAGATGACTAGATCACCTATTGCAAGCGGTAAAGTGGAAATATTTAAAAAAATAAACAAAATAATGTTGTTTCATAATAAAAACAAATTGAAGACTATTATCCTTTACAACCTAGCTAATATTACTACTACCCGTAGTAAATAGGCGTAGGCATAAAGTTACAAAACTCAAATGAGTAAACTTGTTTTTAAAATTCACACAAAACTCTGACTATACTAAAAACAAGAACTGCCATATTATTAGACTACCGTTTCCATAAAAAGAAGAATATGAATAAATACAGAAGTATAAAACTCATCTAATAAAATAACAGGAAGCATCAAATGTACATAAAGCTATATATTCCTCGTTTTCATAACCGATCGACAATCGACATACGAACGTATCGCCGAGATCTCACGATGTTGTAAAATATTAAAATAGGGTAACAAACCACTATTGCCCTGATGCCAGGGCATTAGAATATGACATCGATATCCCCTGCCTGTAGTAGGATCCTACTAAAAGGGTACATCTGGGCTCGGGGTTGGTTATGGGTCCCTAACCTATAACCTCTAACTACCTACCGAAGTGAGCCCGGGGAGGACGACAGCGTCGAGTGGCGGACGCCGTTGTAGATATAGGCGTCTCACGACAGCTGCTAGCTGTCCCGGAGGAGCTGAAGCGTGGTGTTGCAGGCCCCGGTGCATTCCCTTATAGATGCCGGACCCTCGGTGAAGCACCACAGCAGGCCACCGGGGGGGTTTTAGTGGGTATAATCCCAAATAATCCGGCAGCACTCCAAAGCAGTCGGGTAACTTGTGAAGATTTTACCCTCGCAAAAAAAAAGGGTAACAAACCACTAAAATAATAGGTTACGATGTAAAAACGACCTATGAAAACTTAATTATTCGTAAATATGATCCAAATGTCAGCTGCACACTGCAGACCGCAGCCGCGAGTGGGGTTTTACCAGACTTCAATTTGTAGTTGAATTAAACATGCACACAGCTACTATAATCGCTTCGAAGCACAGACTTGGCACTCGGCTCTGCTGTGGCATGGATCGCTAAACAGGCTCGGAGATAGTCAATATGTTTGTGTAGAAATCAATTGCATGTAGGAGTAAATCGTTCTGAGTGACAAATTGCAAATTTTAGTCTTCAATTGACAAATTGCAAGTTTTATCGTGTCGCAGTGCGATCTTACCTTGGGTATGCAGAGAGGGACTTCTGTTGTTTATTCTGTGACAGTATGAAATATGAAAATATCGCGAGGCTTGGGCATAGTTCAGTTGATTGCAGAAAACCTTAATTCCTGTGACGGGGATCGCGCTCGTAAAATTATACTTTATAGAAAATTACAAAAAGCAGACCGCATTTGCTTCAGTAATTTTACTGACTGAACGGTTTCTTCCTTAAAATCATGTATTCGAAATCGTACGCAAAATATACGGTCTTTCAATCTTCATAACAAAATAGAAAAATAATATTACATTAAGTTAATTTGGTCGATTTATAAAATAAATAACTGTTTTTGTTGATTTTATAATACGAAAAGAAAACGAGCTGACGAGCCTTAAACTTCTTATATTTGAAAAGTCTTTCTTTTCAAAAGCATCCATATTTTTTTAAAATCCTATTTACAAATGTGGACATAATTAATTAATTACAAATAATGATATAAATTATGTGGTATATTAAATACTGAATAGAGGTTAAAAGGCGAGTAGTAAGTATTTGTCTCATAAGTTTATACTTTTAGAGTTATGACCGAAAAAATATTTAAGTATCTACTTAGAGTTGTAGAAATGTTTTTCTGTAAAATAAAATTCCCGAGCTTAAGCTTTAACACGGCTGTTCTTTATTCGTTTTCTGTGGCATTTGCGGTCTAATTTACCCTTTGCGCGGGTTTCCAGATTTTCATTAGGCCGGACTAGGAAGCCGTCATCCACCGCGGCATTGCTACGAGGCACTACTACGCGGCAATGCCAGCGGCATTCTTCTGTTTGCCAACAGTTGTGAACTATGACGGGCGTTTTAAGCGATTGATTCAGACGAGCATTCCGCTGCAGAAGTTTGAATGCAAGCCAAAGGTCGGAATGATGTTTTGTTTACAGTTCTGAATATAGAAGTAAAAGATTTTTACTGGAAAAAGTTGATAGAATGACTGATATTTTTGTATTTTTTAGTCGTTTGACGTTGGAGAACTCGTTTACTTGGGGGTAGAAGCTTCACTCTTCGACTTTCTTAAAGCTTTGTCAGGCTGGATATTTGACCTAGACCTCAGATATATACATATTCTAAATATAATAAAATATTCTATATTTCAAATATAATATAATATTATTTTATATTTCATTTCATTTCCTTTCCTAGATAATTAAAATATAAGGTAAATGACTCAAAATGGCAAAGACGAGTTCTGCACGAGAATTATATTGTTGATTTATATCCGTCAGTAATGCAACACTTTATTCACGACTCTAAAAAACCTACAAAATAAACCTTTTCGGTATTAGTCCGTCAATCAAATCGCTCAATGTTCGTCGACTTTTGGAAATGTAAAAGCCGAGCCCGAACACACGGCCCGTACACCGTCCCCGCGCGGCCGGCTCTCTACCGAGCTCGCCTGACACGATACTCACCGTTCCCGAGCCGCGTGTCATCGTTCCCGACGCGGGCAATATCAATATCGCGGGTAATTTTACACTTCATTGGCTCTCCGTTATGTCGACGACAACGTGGGGGCTTGTTCCACGGAACCTTGACTCGAGATGACTTCACAAAATAGGTATATAATAAAAAAAATATACCATCTTGCGTTGTATGATATTCTCGGAAAAAATACCTTTTCCTTTTTTTCCTCTTGATTAGCATTATTCAGTTATTATCATCGAACTAAAAAAAACAGTGTGGAATTATAAACAATCACATCACACTAATATTATCAATGCGACAGTTTGTGTGTAAGTATATAAGTATGTAAGTTTTTGTTCCCGTTGAACTATTTAGCGGCTGAACGGATTTGTATGAACTTTGGTATATAGGTAGCTTAAGCCCTGGATTATCACATATGGTACTTTTTATCTCGGATTTTTTTACGGATCCAGTTGGATAGCGGGTGAAAGCCCGTGGGCGCTGTAATACTTTATTTTTTAATATTACATTAAATCAATCTTATCTAAGTCTTATAATTGATAACACTCTCAGGTTATCAACATTTAAAATTCACATTTAACACTCTTTCTAGCTCCCAAAGAACCATGAGAACGGGATCGATTGTAGCTAAATAAACATAATATAACTTATACTTTGGCATTTGTCCTTTTGTCTTTCATGTATCTAGACAACCCTACGTATGTTTACGACGTCTCGTTTCGCTAACCTCAGTCAGACAGCACTCGATACAAGCCAACCACCAGCCTCAGCTTATTCTATATTGAAGTTTATTCCACACGTCGTCAAACCAGTCGCGCGTCTTCAAACTTCGTCGTCGAGCAATTTCCTAGTCGAGTAATCAGGCCAATTTTACAACCGAACGAGTTAACCCACACTTGGCGTCTGCATCTCGCTTCACTTAACAGGTGTTAGGGTAAACTATACAGCGGGAGTAATGGCTTCATTAAACGCCTAGAATAATTGACTGGAAGAAATCGCTCATTCAAATACGTAAATTGGATGTTACAGGCCTCGAAACACACTATAAGGGACGGTGAGGTTACAGATAGTGGTTCACATGGTCGGTCCTAATGTTATGATGCGGGGACACTTTCAAAATAAAGTATTTCTCCAGGAATCCAGCAATTACACGGAAAAAATATTTAATTTTAATTATAACTTTTAATTATTATTATAAATATATAACTTTAATTTTGCGTGTAGGCTTTTGGTCTGCCTTAGTATCAGAATAAAAAAAAAACTCAGAAGAATAATGCAAAGATAAGAGTTCATTTTAGTAAGGCACGTCCCACTTTCTTCGTCTACTGCTTTATCTACAAGCTTACTCCATTTTGTTTTGGCTTTCGTAGGAGTTTTAACGTTGTGAAACTACTATCTATACAAACATTATATACTATATAAGATAGATATAGATATATATCACAGAACAGAATCACAAGTTCTGATTCTGTTCTGTTCTGTGTTGTGATATTGTCTTCTAACTTGTATTAAAATATTTTCGGTTACACAATACTTTTGTTGTTTTTAGCTATAAACATTATATAATTAGGTACAGTAAACAGTGACCAATGCCGATTATTATTCACGTATTCTAAAAACCACAAGCGCTACAAATTCCGCCGCGAGTTGGAAACTAGCGCCCGAACTTCGAGGCAATTTGTACCGAACTGTATCTAATAACGCAGCTAACTGCGATACGTAAAATAAAGGCGGTCGCTTAACGTAATAATATTGACTCACCACCGACTCGGAAAATTTCACTCAAAAACTAATAGCCCGCGTGCGAAAACTGAGTAATTACTTCACAGGTGAGGAAAAAAAAACCTGCAGCACTTCAACTAAAAAAATCCGCCGACTGCATGACATACACCGAATTGTGTGTTAAGGCGTCCTTTGGTACATTTACTCTCATGGACTCATTGAGAGTAAATTTCATAATTTCATTTTAAATACGTCTTGTTTACATCTTTTCAGCGTATAATCGTAAATAATGCAGTCATGGTTTGAAGCAACACTCACACTTTATCTAAAGTAGATTCGTTATTGAGTGAATACATTGTGCAAAAGCCTTTACACAGATAAATGAAGTGCATTTATAATATCGTAGATAGTTATACAAACACAGCTCGTTTGTTTGTGATGGAAACTCGACTTCTTATGTTATCCTGTTTCACTCGTATAAAGACAACAGAGTGTGCATGAGAGCTGCTGCGTAAATCAGTTTTGGTTCACGAGTACTACTAGTTATTAGTACTATTCTGGCTATTTAACTTCTTTCATATAGAAACGTTCGATTCGGCCATACTATGGTGTACATTTTAGTCCTCTGTCAACTTCTAGCTGAAGAGAAGTTTCGTGTGCCACAATGATATAAAGTACATTAGCTATAACACCCATGATAGGTCAATTATATTAGTTTTTTCTGAAAAGATTGTAAGTGTTACTCAAAAACGCTGCACCTAACTAATTGGTTTGCGCTAATCGCCGTCAAACGAGAGAGAAAGAGGTTTTCTATTGCTTTCTCTCGTTGGCCGTGATTGTCGTGAAGGTCTATTGGCTACCTTTGCTTTGCGTTCATGAGTTTGCCAAATGAGTTTTGTAAAGTTCCAGGCATTACGTTTGTTATGGTTGACAGGCTAGGCGTTTGACTAGAAGAATCTCGCGCTGAGTTCGCGCCATTCTTATGCAGAGGTCGAAGCGCACGTTACTAGAATTCGGTAAGATTATATAATTTCCAACATTCGAACAAAGTCCCGAGTGCGGAGTCATGATGGGTAGTCTGTGGTCCAAACAACCGTTGATTTTGTATGTCCCAATCACAATCAAGTTTTAATAAATTTAAAACCTCTATTCAATGGTAAACCCAGTTATTACACCATAAGCTCAGGGGCTCGCGCTGGCAATAAATTACTGTTACTAGTCAATGTGATTCATTTCGGGGAACGTCCCTCGACTCGCCTCGCCAACACGAACTAGCACTCGCCGCGAACTAAGACCTCGCGAGGTCTTACCGCGAGGTGTAAAATAATAGGGCAGAAAATCAAAAAATAATTCATAGCGGGTAAAGAAAATATTATAAAACAATGGAACAAAAGAATACAGGACAAAGATATAAATAAAGTAATAGGTACCGAGGCCACGTTTCAGAGGTCGCCTCATCAGAGAATAAAGGACAAACATCTGTTGGGTTTCAAATATTGCGCAAACAAGTGTTAATGAAAAAGTGTTGAGAAGTAAAAAATATACCCCACATAAACTGGTTCACAATGTCTGACACTTCCACACACTAGCATCATAAGATTTGACTCTCTTGTGCTTGTTAAGTTGATATCTCGAACATAGTTTAAGGTAAAGCGAAGCATTGGAGGTGAAAATTAATTTGAAATTTGATTAATTGTACATTCCAATTGTCTAATACAAATCGTAGCCTCTGAAACAGGAGAGATAGACATTATAGACTACAGTCGGTGCAATGAACAAGCGCGTGCGGTATTGGTTTTTACTCGAATGCCCAAGAAGAAGGACAATGTTGTTGGGTTGTATGGTTGTAGTTGGAAAGGCTAGATGAGGTAATAGTTACAGGAATATTACCTCCTGTAGCCTATATGAGGTACCCATATGACATAATATAGGAATATTACCTCCTGTAGCTTAAACGATTTTGATGAGTGAGGTGTCGTTGGATTTTTACCTGCGGAGTGACAGTTATATTTTGCAGTTGGGTTATATGTTTTTCTTTAAATAATAATACAACTTTACTTGCGATAGAACAGAGAAGGCGTATGCGTTTGGGGTTCTTCAAAATGAGTTAACATTTTTCTACAAAATGGCGAAATTAAATCAAACGATTAAAATCAGATTTCATTGCAGTGATAAGATCATTGCAGTGCATCATTGCAGTCTTTTAGGTTACGAGCTCTTTTCCACTGAATGGCAGTTTTTTATTTGTTTTGGATTTTACTGGTATCACCACACTATAATTTTAACTTGTATTGCCACTATATAAGAAAATCGTAGGTATAAAAAAGTACGTTCTTATAGGCCGAGTGTCCTTGATATCAGAGTGTTTAAGCCGCCTTGCCTCTGACATTACTTGGCGGTTGTTTGTTACAGGACAAACAAGCGGACGATTTAACGTATCATACTTATCACGGTATATAGCTTAGTTCTAAATGTCACTCGCGATCATCCATCGGAAGACTGATCGTGTCGTGTAATCATTTAGGACCACCAAGTCGCGTTGCGTTAACAGTATATTATATTTCTATTTAATTAAAAAAAATGTGGTAAATGTGTGAATGCGGTTTGAATAAACAGAAACGGAATGGACGTCACCACCTTAACTAACAACATATTATTATCGTCGTATAGCTGTCATTCTCTAGGGACGATGTTGATGTAGATTTGCGTTTATGCACAAAATGAGCGCTGTCTTGTACCGGCTCGCGGCGCCGGCGGGCGCTGTCTGACACCGAGTGTGTGGCGTGTAGTGTCTGACACCGAGTGTCTAGCGCGTGGTATTTAACGAGACCTGCGGGAGGACGACACCGACACTCGCTCGGAGTTTCGACAGCCCTTGCGGGGCGTTATTGATGTGTTCCTAAAGGACGCTTTGACGCATTACGCTCTCGTCCGCTCGCACAATAAATATTTTTATTTGTTTACTTTAAAGCTACTGAGGGATAGAGTGATATATTATGACAACGCACCCCCTCCTTCCCTATCCTTTGTTTACAGCAGTGGACGTCGTCGGGCTGATGATGATGATAATAATTATAACTGAGTCATAGAGAAAACATTTTGTCTTTTATCATACGAAAACAGATATAATATTTGCTATTTGATTACACACGCTAAGTTATATCAAAGCCAGATGGTAATTTCCGAAAAAAAAAACTACTGGTAGGTACATTTGTATGAGAATTACCAAAGTTAAGGGCCGTCCCCGCTTTATCGGAGCCCGAGCGCCCTCCGACTACGAGGCGCGCGCCGAGTACGAGCAAACACAAGTTTTAACGACGCCGCGAGTAATTAAAACGGGAGACGGAGAAAAATTGGACCTTGGGTAATATCAAAGTGTTGCCGAAGTATTATTTGAAATGCTTTCTGAAAAATTGTTGGAAACAATTACGCTTTTTACGACGTTGGTATTAAAAGATTCTTTTTCCTTTGTTTTTCGGCGATCGGTGTGAAACTTTGATAAGCTAAAAAAACTTGGAAAGTTCTGTTTCTTCTTTTTGTCTTTCCTGCCACAAGGTGAACCAGATTATTAAGAAATTCCAAATATAAAATCTTTCGTTGGAGGCAGTCATCATCATCATCAGCCGGAAGACGTCCACTGCTGAACAAAGGCCTCCCCCTTAGAGCACCACACCAACCGACAACTTGCCAATTGCATCCACCGGTTGCCCGCGACTTTTACAATGTCGTAGGGACACCTTGTGGGAGGCCTGCCTGCGCTGCGTCTTCCAGTTCGTGGTCGCCACTCTAGAACCTTTCTTCCTTTCTTTGTTTGAGGCGAAAAAGCAGGACGAAAATATTTGGCCTTTTTGCATGATACATTACATAAACAGTAACTAAAACCTTGCATTTATTTAAAGTTAGTGTTCGAACTAATGAATGGAGGACGTGAAGTTTAGTGTCATCGAATGAGTACGCACTACTATAAGACTATTTATCGCGCTACAAATGGAAGCATTTAAACCTAAAAGAAAAAAAAACATCATAACCGGTGCTGCTTGGAGTTTGCTATAAAATCAAATCTGTTTGTTGCCTCACCAAAAACCTCTGTATCTGTAGTAGATATTGCTTGAGGCGCTCGGTGTACAGTTCTCCAATTAGAATATCCTTCGAGTACTTCACTCGTTATTAAAATGAAAACGGAGAAATTAGATTTTGTGTACAATTTGTACTACTCTGTCAGTACTACTCACTCTCTTACTCACTCGCATAGTGTGTACTTAGTTCCGTAAGTTTAATGATAACTTTTTCGATATCTTTCTTCCTTCTTTCTTCAAATTTATAGTTATCATCAAAATTTCTTTAATATCTATGCTAGACGGAATATAATAAAACTGTTTTGTAGGGGTACGCCTCTTTTGCAGAGGCTGCCTGGGAAATTATCACATCTTTGGCAGTTATGCTACTGCCAAGCAGTAGTGTGCAAACAAGCGTGACCCTTAAGATCAGGTGATCTTTCAGCCGCTTAATACATCGTCAGTCAGAACCATAAATATATATATAATATTTGTTATGGAAATTTACACTAGGTATCTATGAAAACTTGGAAATGTGCGAGTGAGATAGCTGTATCACGTATAAGGGTTATACCCTCAGTCTTTGGATGGGTGACCACAACTGAGAACCACCGCATTTTGGTAAATTATACAAATCACTCCGATTTCTAATACAAAGATATAACCTTTAGGCCATTAGAAAGGCAAAAAAAAAATACAAAAGGAAAATACTTTCAAAAGTAAGAAAAAAAAATTTTTTAAACATGCCATAGTCCATTGAATGTACCTACATAGTGTTTTTCCAATGAGTTTTAAAGTCCCTTTAACCGTAGTCTGATGCCAAGGCAAGGGACTTTAAAACTTTGTGGAAAAAACACTATTTACATTGAACCATGCCATTTTGAATTTGGAATAATATTTTATTATTTCATAGTTTTAGTAGGTGGGTTTTAGTTTTAGAAGTTATATTTTAGTAGTAGCTGTTATTCGTAAATCCTTTGTAGTTTTTTATCAAGCGTCGCCGCAAGCTGAGTCTATTCACCAAAGATTTCATATCAGCATGTTTCAAATAAAATAAACGGCTATTTATTAAATGATCAAAAGACAAAGTTTAAGGTGGAATTTCGACGAGACAAATGAATTGCCCTCTCTCTTCTACTCACTGATTCGTACACAATCCTCCGTTAATACTCTTACAGCTTTACTTACTTATTATATTATCGCTCCTCGAATCGGAACATTATTTAAATAATAAAAAACAAAAAAAAAACGCAATACTAACTAACGTCACTTTACTTTGAGAGGTATTTATTTACATGTAAGTCCCTATCATGACTCTTCAACTAAACTCCCCAGTTTGCGAAACCTAATATATGATTGACCTTAGAACTCATTCAAGATCACCTCGCTCTAAACCAATGTTTAATTTATACCCATTACATCAGTCTCAACCGATTTAGTTTAACTTATCGAATGACTTTACTACGAGCTCTATACAAAAGCCTCAAACCCATTTACTTCGATTGCGGTTATCGGACTTAAAACGTCTTTTGTATTCTGTCAGAAATACTCTGTACAAGTACAGCTATCTGAAATATCTTATCGTATTCGTATTTAGAACAAAATATTGGCAATGGAGCTTTGCGACCGCCTGGTGCTGGAATAAATCTTGTTGACGTACGCAGTGGAACTCCCCCTGTAGCGTATTATCTACAAAGCTGCGTAAATTTAAAGACGGAGACTAGCGAGCCGCAGCCGCAGACACAGCCGCTGTTGAGTCTTTTTTAAGTTTTTTATTTGTTTTTTCTTGAGTAACTGTGCCCCAGGTTTTCACCCGCATGGAAAATGAAGCAAGTCGTTCAGGTGATTGTAATGGTCGCACAATTTTGCGGTGCTATTAAATTTTTAAAACTTCGAGATTTGCGCAACTGCGCAGCTCTTGTTTCATTACTTCAAATTACTAAAACTACTCGTCAAGCATAAAAACGTAAAATAACTGAAGTCTAAGGATTGTTTCAAACACAATAGAATTCGAAACAGTTATTCCACAACGACCAACTAAACTAACCAACTGAGGCAGATTAACTAATTTTATTTCCCAACGAAACAAGTATTTGGTTGTTATGTATGACATTGCTCTGCAAGATTCAAAAGATAAAAATAAATAACAAATGTTGTGTATTTCAAATTATATTTTTGCAAGACGTTGCAAATAAAATCAAACATTTTGTGTTTAAACTTGTAGCATAAAGTATATAGCTTGCCACCACAGCTTCTCTCACATAGGCCACTAAATGAATCACTCCATTTCATCTCTTCAGAGGCTGTTTTACGAAAAACCTGAGAAATGATTTTCTATATTTTATGCTTATTACACAAACAGAGTTTCATTGGTTTAGGTTGAAAAAAAATTATTTTATTTCAATACAAACTTTTGGGGGTCCATATCATCCCTTTAGAAGTGGAATTTAGTTCAATCCGTTCTTATAGTTCACCTCGACCACTTGAGGAGTACTGGGTTCAAAATTCACGATTTTTATCATGAGCGGTTTGTTTGTGCGTTGATTCCTAGAAAAGGGGTCGTTCTTTTATTTTATAAATCATTAAATAGATAGATAAATAAGTCAGTGATGAGTTGGAGATGATATGTGTAGGAGAGAAGATGGAAGACAAGAGAATTGAACAAATTTTTCATAAAAGTAAGCTAGAAAATTGCTTAAGAATTAAGATAATCCTTAATTAGTTACCGTCTTACTTTGTAGTACGATCCTTTCTGAAAGACTGTTTGATCCCACACAGAATCAAAACGAATAAATATTTGAATGTATAACA
Organism: Apocheima hispidaria; assembly: GCA_947579745.1. Classification (NCBI taxonomy): domain Eukaryota; kingdom Metazoa; phylum Arthropoda; class Insecta; order Lepidoptera; family Geometridae; genus Apocheima; species Apocheima hispidaria. The sequence goes on along the minus strand of OX388166.1, from coordinate 13,014,985 downwards.
AACTTGGACGAGAAACGGATAAGAGCAGAGTTGGGTAGGATCTGAGATCGGAACGGGACGGGGGTTAGATAGGAACGGACCGGAAGAACGTGAGTGGAACAAATACGGGTCCGGGACGATAAAGAGCAGGACAGCGAAGGGAGTCGAGTAAATATATAATATACATGACATTCTATGTATTCGTTTCTATTTTGGTTTGTTTTTGTCTGGTCTCGGTCGTACGCTACCGTTCTGTGCGGTAAACGTGTGTGACGTCACCGCTGGTTCCAGCGGAAGACCAGCGTTCTTATTCGCAACCAGTTTTATGTGCTGAGTTGGAATCGACTTGTGGCGAAGTACAGTGTTGTGTAAATTATATGTATGTTTGTTATATTTCATTCTAAATAGCATATCAGGTGTAGTAGTAGTATATTTATGATATTATTATTATTATAGTTGTATATATATGGGTAACTAGTTTTAACTTGATGTTACTGACAAGACGAGCAAGCCGCTTACCTGATGTTAAGCGTCACGCTTAGCCATAACAGTTCATTGCGACACAAAATTTAGTTAATTTACACTGCACTCGTCACTGAAAAATAAGATGTTAAATATCACTGTGCCAAATATATTTTTTATGAAACATTGCTCTTCAATCCGGAATACAGTAATGCTTGCACACTACCGCTTGGCGGTTGAATAACTGGCAAAGGTGTGGTACTTCCCCAGGCGGACTCTGAAAAAGAGTCCTACTACTACAAAAATGAATTGTACCATTAGTATGTACGCGCAAGCAACCCACTACTTTAAATAATTCCTCAGGACCTGGGCATTGTTGTATTCAGTACCTACAAAAGGCTTGCCCTAGCTCGAGTACGTTCAAATGTCTCTGAACAAATGCCCGCAGGACAAATCCTTTGCTACAGAAACTTATAAAACATTACAAGGAAGAAAAAGAGTCTGAAATAACACGACCTAAAATAATATTTATAACCTTTTGCTTAAATTACGCTGCGCAGAGTTTTTGCGGTTTGAAAGTTCATTGAAGAAATGTAACCCTTTAAATAAATACTCCTTTTAAATTTTGTATAGATGTAAAGTGAAATCGAGTCAATGCTGTCGTCATTGGGAGGTCATGAAATGTCGACAGCATGGGTCATGGATCAAGTTGAGTCAACTTGGGTCACAATGAGCCAACTCGGGTCACGGTGAGTCAACTTTGGTCTCCGCTAAACTTCATAACGAGAACAAGCTACGCGCAATTTGCCCGCAAATTGCATTATTCACAAGACAAAGTTGTGTTTAAATATTCCTAACGACCGCTTGGCCGCTTTGTGTTGTGTTAAGATGAGACCGTACTTTGTACTACATCATACGTCACAGTACGATCACTCATAGTCGTAGTATCAGAAATGTTAATAGAAGCTAAGAAAACTTATTCAGAAATGACATATACATAAAGAGACTCACAAAGTCGCAATAAAGTTGATCGATGGCCTAGCTTAGCTGGTAGTGTGTCTAACTTACAGCATCTTTTATGTAAGTAGGAGGTCCCGGGTTTGATTCCTGGCCGGGCAGACATTTGAATTGTGGATTTATATTATCTGCTCTGGGTCCGGGTGTTGTGTGTGTTTGTGTTTCATGGCGTCCCCGACACAAGAACCCCGACGCAATTTTTTTATTAGGAAATGAGAATAATAATTTGTATATGAAAAACATTTTTTTAATTTAACCTTCGACAAGTTATTTTAACAACAGTTCATGATGTAACTCTTATTCTAGGCACCAAACGATAATATAACTTTGATGATATATATTTAACCAACCTTAGCTCACTCTACCAGGAACCACCACACTTCGCCACCATAAAATATTGCCTTTTTAACCAGAAATATGGTCGCCGGCGTGTCCGCCAGTTTCCGCGTAACAAAACCAAACTAAGCCCGGCGACGGTGGCGCCGCGCGCGGTGCGCCGGCCGGCTAGTGACTTAAGGTGCAACGTTTCGCTCATCGCGCGAAATTCAAATTTTCTTGCGTTTTTTGCCAATTACAGCTTAATTAATCATCGTAGGTTCATGAAAACTAATTTTGCTATTATAAATAGATTGTTTCAAAAAATTACACCAACCGAAAATTCAAGTTTAACGCTAGTATAAGTAAATTTGACACTAAACCAAAAACCAAGATGAAAATCAACTTATTGAGATTCGTAGCTAAACCAATGTTACCTTTGTATAATTTACCCGTTATTTATTAAAACAAACATATTTATTGGCGCAAAATTAGTTTCAATTAATCCACGATGAGTAATTAAGCTGTAATTGAAAAAAAACGCAAGAAAATTTTAATTTGGCACGATGAGCGAAACGTTGCACCTTTAGACTTTACTACTTTTAAGTGATATGTTGTATGTAACATGAGCCACGGTCAGTTTCTGTAACGTTTCACGGTCGCAGTGAGATAGGCCTACAATTATAAAAAAATTCTGTATGAAATAGACTGCAACATGCGAGAGACGGCACTACGCAAATCATGCTCACATTATATTATGAAAATCAACTCTTCTTTACAATTAAACGGCTACACAAATCGGATAAAAGTGATTTTATTCCGAAATAACTTGTTAAGCGCATGTCAGGCCACGCTTAGTAGGGTTCCGTAGGTGCGCAGGACGTTTGAAGTATTTATACGTTTTTTCCGCTTATCTCAAAAAGTCATTATCAAATGTTGCCCGAAATAATTTTAAAAGAAAGCTTTTACCAAGTTCTATCAATATGGAATATAACAATTTTCTGAGATGCAAAGTTTAGAAACAGAGGGGGGACACATTGCAAGCAAATTTGTCGGCCAATATTTCACAAACGGTACGTCTGATAAAAAAATTGTGTATTAAACCTTAACTTCATTTTAAAAGACCTATTGCATGATACGCTACATGTGGAAGACATGCGGTTTTTTTATCCCCACTTTACATGTGAAATTACTATTTATGTAATATATTTATACTATTTATATAAAATTATGTTTTTTTTTATTCTTTCAAAATTGTCACATTAAAAAGACCTGTTCAACGACACCCCACATGATGGGGTACTGCGAATTATTTTTTCATCCCTTCTTTACATGTATGCACAAATGTTATATAGCTACACTTATTCTACAAAAAAAAAAAAAAGTTTTTTTATTTTTCGAAACTGTAGGTCTATACGTAGACTATCGTAGCGTAAAATTTCATGGATGTAAGTTTATAACTTTGGAAGTTACTTAAGTTAGACAGACAGACAAACAAACAGACGGACATGATGAACTTATAAGGGTTTCTTGTAGTACTACGGAACCCTAAAACGGTAATAAAGTACACAATTGTGGTTAACTTGCCTCGCATCGCAAGCCACGCCGACCACCGGCTCAACTTCGTCTTGCTAAGTACAAATGAAATGAAATGAAATGAAATGAAATGAAATATTTATTGGTAGCAAAGCTACAAGTCGGTCAGGATAAACAAGGTTCAATTAACAGAAATAAACCCTTATAAAACAATAAATTAAATTAATATTAAATTGAATAAATTAATAGTGAATTAAAATAAATTAAATTAAATTTTCATACAATCATATTCGTCTAGGTCATAAAATGGATGGTCTAACAACCAGAGTTTCAGTTTGGACTTAAATAACTCAGTGGAAGTTGCGCCCATTATTTCGTCGGGCACTTTATTGTAAATAGAGGGACCTCCCACGTATACGGACATCTTACTGGACCTAGCTAATCTGTGTGTCTTGGTAACAAGTTTGTTTCTGTTTTTGGATCGATGGTGTGCTCCAAACTCCACAAACGCATGCCGCTTGTTTTCATGTACAAAAACCGCGACTTGATACACAAACATGCAGGTCAAGGTAAGGATGCGCTCAGACTTAAAATACTCCCTCACGGATACATCCGATTTGATGCCAACGATTGCTCGGACGGCACGTTTTTGAAGTCTAAAAACGCGCTCTCTGTCGGCTGCGCACGCCCATAGCTCTGTGCCATATGACATGACTGAGTGTACGGTGGCAAAATAGCATGTCCTGACGACTTCCTTCGACGCTGTTGCGTCTAGGCGACGCAGGGCAAAACATGCGCTACTCAGTCGGGAACACACGGCTTCAACATGACCGTCCCATTTGAGGGCACTGTCCACAACGAAGCCCAAAAGCTTCGTTGAGGAGACTTGGGATATTGAATAACCACCGGCCTTCACTCGTATCTGAGGAGGAGGTCGGCCGCCCAGACTGAAGCTCATGATACACGTTTTCTCTAGGTTCAGCGCCAAGCCATTTCCCGGAAACCAGTCGGCAAGATTGCTGACAACGGCACCGCAATTTGCTTCCAATTCCTCAGCATTCTTTCCCGTGACGACGGCGGCGACATCGTCTGCATACATAAAGATCTCTGCACCATCAATCGCCGCAGGCAGGTCGTTCAAAAGAACTGTAAAGAGGATATTAGAGGCGCATGATCCTTGCGGGACCCCAATAGCATTTGACCGTTCGGAGGACCAGACTTTACCTCCATCACCTACAACAGTTTGGCTTCTATCCGACATGAAAGACCCAATGAGACTCAGAGCGGGCCCTCGTATTCCGTAATAATGTAATTTGGTCGCGAGAAGAGCATGGTCGGCGGTGTCGAACGCACGCGACAAGTCGCAACACACGAGAGCGACGTGGTGGTGGCGCTCCCGCGCGCCAAGCACGCATCGCACCACCTCCCGTATGAGACCGGTAGTAGACCGCCCACGTCGGTACGCATACTGTCTATCCGATAGCGTACTTGATTGTATCATGAAAGTAAGCAGTCTCTGGTTTAATCCGACTTCGAAGATTTTGCTCAGAGCAGGTACAAGGGATATCGGTCTATATGACTTCATGACACATGTACATAATAGGCTGTATTCTCAACAGGACGACCCTGGCTCGAGTATGATATTTGTTTGCAATCTCGAAATGTCAAAGGCAGGCGGCTCGGGATTTTTGAATAAAGCTATACATTTTCTAAATAATCTTCTGCGGCTTTACAACAAGTGTAAAATACTAAGGTGGCGGCAAAATATTTTAATTGTACACGTCGGTCATTCTCAGGCGTCTCATTATTTAGTTGTCACCCTCCAGCCCTCGAGCTCAAGCAGCAATTTGTGGAAGTAGGTATGCCTGTGAAGAGCTATCAGTTGTCCGTAAAACCCTATTGTATGCATCTTTTAACTTGCCTTGACATTTTTTTTTTCGAGTAACACAGTTAATCATTGACACAGTAATCTAATTACATTCCATCTACCGTGATGAAAATGAAAGTTTCCCCCATTCATATCCGATAAGACAGGACAAACAAGGTCTCGTGTCTCGACAAATAACAATTTTCTAGAAATCCGATACCATCTAGATGGTCTCGTGCTCCAATAAACTTCGAGGAATTCCTAACTCGACAGTTGACTTGAGATATAAAATGACAGAGAGCCGAGGTAATATCTATATTCGGCCTCGGATGTTTGGATCCGCTTCACCAGCTCAAGTATTTCGTAAACCCACAAGAATCGTATCAAATTGAGTACCTTTGCTTTCGCTTCTGTCGTAGCCACAGCTTCTCGTTTGCAAATTTGCAAATTTTTGTAGATAGAGGGGGCGATTTTATATACCAATGTTGTTGTTGTTGTTCTATCATAATATAAAAAAAAAAAGATATTTTCGTTTTGATATCTTTCAATTTGAAAGAAGAATTATACTTGTATTTTCCTTTTTTTTTATTCGATCTCCTTCGCTGAAATAAAAACAAAATTTCTTTAAAAAATATATTGTAAACTTATCAAAAACATAAACAAAAATCTAATATTATAAATGCGAAAGTTTGTGTCTAAGTGTGTAAGTATGTAACTAAGTATGTAAATATATAAGTAAGTAAGTAGTAAGTAAGTATGAAAGCATGTAAATATATACGTATGTACGTATGTTAGTAGGTAAGTATGTAAGTGTATTTGTTCCCGTTCAACTCTGTAACGGCAAAACGGATTTGGATGAAATTTAGTATGGAGGTAGCTTATTTCATGGAATAACACACATGCTACTTTTTATCTTGAATAATTAAACCGTTCCTGTAGAATAGCGGGTGAAGCCGCGGGTCGCAGCTAGTAAAATATAATAGCAAGGCACTGGACCTACGTACTCCGTCGGCGGCTTACTGTCGCTTACCATCCGACGAGTTGGTGGCCTGCGTAGATCTATCCCTACTCATATTATAAATGCAAAATTGTGTTTCTTGGTTTGTTTGTTCCTGTTCTAAGCAGCAACAGAGCAACGGGTCGGAGAATAACATGGACTACTTTCAGGAAAATTAACGAGTCCTGAAAGATCTTCCACGCGGGTGAAACCGCGGGTCGTAACTAATTCCAATAAAAAAATTCGCTGAATGTAACAATATTTGAAAACAAACAGACTTATACAATTTTACGTAAATAGACATTCAATCTTACCTACATAGTAACAAAATATTTTCTGGGATTTGATATGGGTACAAGTGGGTATTAACTTCCACACTGAAGTATGTATTTCTAAGCCAAAAGGATAACGCACGTGGACTCGAGTAAGACCTGTATCTCTGTTCTGTGATATTAACTCCAACATTTTTAGTTACTGTTGTAGCCAGTAGAAAAATGTACACTTAGCTTAATTTTATACAAATACAAATAATCTAAAATAATATTATAAAATCGAATGTCTCTCTGTCTCTCTTTCTATCTGTCTCTCTGTCTGGGTGTTTGTTGCGTTATCACTGCTATACGGCTACAACGAATCAAGCTGCATTTTTGCATAGATATAGCTTACGGGTTGGAGACGGACATAGGCTACTTTTTTTTTTATAGGTGCACGTGAACGAAGTCGCGGGTAACAGCTAGTGTTTTATAAAGAAAGTCACAAGTTTTTGCAAAGTAAAAGTTTTTTTTTGTTCATGTCTTTATGTCCTCTAGAAAGCGCCATTTTAATTTTAATGAAACGTTGCATAGTTTCTAACCAGCGGACGATCGAGACTCCTTCGACGATACCTCTTTAGTCAAATTAATTATTATAAGTAGTTTAGAAGTTATGAGGGAACAGATTAACATATTATATCTTATACTAACCCAAGTAACCCTCCTTTTTGCTGCACGTAGTTGGGTGAAAAACGCTTTATGATTTTTGAAAAAAATGCTGTAAAATAGACAATCATAAAATCTTAAAAAACCACAACATTTATACGATTATGCGAATGAAGCATACATTAAAAAAATAATTGTCGCAAAAACGCAACTTATAAACCTCTATAAGCTAAGTATCCCTGTAACTCAACTCAACTAAAAACGCCTTACAAGCTCGGGTCCTTCAGACTTCTATTTCTTATCTACACCGTGGATCGGGTAAGTAACTACCACGTAATCTTGGCCCCAGGTCTTCTCTAGAATTCACGTAAGCTAGTATCAGTTATTCTGCGACGGGTCTCATCCTATCTCCAGAATTCGAGGCTATTACTCCTCCACAGACAGTCTCGGTTGATCGGAGCGACACGGACACGGGTACACTTACCTACATACCTAGCTATAGCTATGACTTTTAATCTTGTTAGCGAGATACAATCAGGCGATTGGTTTACGCTTTGTAGATTAGCTGCTACTCGGGTGACTACTGTGTTATTTATTGGCCGACGAAAAATAAATGACAGAGGAGGTTATTCGATGTGTATAATTTTGATAGTATTATTTGCGAGTTTCTTTTGGTTATTTTCGAGCTTAGTATTTTTTTGTACACTCTCGATCATAGCTCGGCGCTAGGTTCCCCCGAGTCGGGAATTCCATGGAACACACACAAACACACGGACAACTAACACCGAGCCTCAGAATATATATATTTAAATTCAGCATTCTATTATTTTCCCGGCAGGAGATTGAACGCTGACCTCCTGCTTAAAAGGCAGATGCGGCTTCCGGTGCGTGGTGGTTCCGGTTTACCTATCGGTTTTACCCACTTCAGCTTGCAAACTCTGAAAGCTATATGGGTGACTCTAGTCCTTCGACGAATATCCTCGTTCCGGATTTTATCGCGCAAAGAAACTCCGAGCATAGCTCTCTCCATCGCCCGCTGTGCGACTCTGAGTTTCTCTAAAAGGTTTTATTTTCAAGGTTTCAAGGTTTCATTGGCGTGAAAACTCCCTCAGGAAATCCATTAAATTTTCCCAGGATAAAAAGTAACCTATGTCACTCTCCGACCCTTAAACTATATTCGTGCAAAAAATCAGGTCGGTCCGTTGCCCTGTTGCTGCGTGAAAGGGGAAGAATTAAACCAACAAACACACTTTCGTATTTATAATATTAGTAGATTTGCAAAACACCCTCAGTTCTAACGAGATGGCTTCGAAAAACATATTTTTACGTCACTAAACCTTAAGTTGCGGACATATACCAATTCTGATTCTTTAATACCCATTATTTTCATCGGATACTATACATACCAGTTTGAGCATTAAATGACTAAATACGTAATCGCCATCTAGTTTTATTCTGTTTTTTTGGGGTACCCTTTTTTGTATGAGATCGTAATTATTGTTTTTTTTTTTGATGACGAAACATAGATCTATATCAAAAAAATTATAAAATTGGAATAGCTTTACTCTATTCCATGTAATTATACTTCAGCGACTTTAATATTTTCTTTTGTAACATTACATTTAGTAACCGCGAGCGAGGTGCAGTGTTCAGGAAGTGTTCGAGGACTGCGCCGAGGTCGATACACGACATATCGATAACGCACGTATTTGAGTATTCTACAAGCAAAGTTTGGTTTAATATTCGAGGAATCCTCATCCCAGATCCTCATTCCCTCAGACATAGGTTCCTAACAATGAGGGGTAATGAAAAAAGGGTTCCACGAACGAATTAAGTACAGGACATGCATCGCACAAAATGTCAAAATCATGTTTCAGTGATTTTAGCCAGAATGAGTTAATGATGCAAATTTGTTACATATCTGGTCCTCTTTTAATTTCAATAAAGGCTAACTACAATTTTAAACCGATTTTAGTTTAATTGACCGAGCGAAGCGAAGGTCTCAGAGTTTACTGGGACAAATCGGCTTTTGTATGTATGTTTGTGTGTATATTTGTCCGATGATAACTTGCGAACCGTTAATCCGATCTTCATGAAATTTTGTAGGCAAGTAGTTCATTTCAATAGAATTTTTAAGTTCGAATATGAGCTGAATCGGGCCAGGGATTGTGAAGATATAGGGATCGCGAGGTATCAGTTCGCCGCGAACTACTAGTAATAATTATAAACAATACAAATAGAGTTAAAGTTACTATCTACTCAAACGTCACTGTATACAGGGTTAGAAGTAACTAGCCATCAACCTAAATTAACCAAATACAAAAAAATTGGTGAAGTTTTGTAAAAAGTCGGAGCAAAAGTTGTTAGGCATGACGTAGACAAGCTGTCTCGAGAGGTTGTTGGTTTGTAAAAATTTTCGTATATAAATTGACATAGCTGTAATACAAAAAAAAATTAGTATGTCCTAAAAAGGTGCCTAAAGCTATGAGAACGGGCAGCAGCGTCCTCTTAGTAAACGGTGAGCGATTTGCGGTCCCATTGTTCTAAGAGGTAGAGGAGTAGGATTTTATGGGGGTGACCTTTGTTGAACAGAGGATTTGTGTCTGACGATGATGATGACTACAGAAAAAAGTAACATTACTAAATGTTGCTACACTTCGAATATTTTGCCAATTCTGATAAGCCTTTCTCCAACTAAACTCACAAAAATTGCAGCACAAAAGTGTACCTGCCTTCTTTGTCCAGTATTTTAAATGAAATCAATTGTACACGTAACAACATGGCTTTCTGATGCATAACCAATTTACCGAGTTACCGACATTAAGCTTTGTTAATTTGTAACAAGAAGGATCGAGGCGGGACAGATTGACCGGACGACCTGCTGTGTCCCTGTAGTGTATTAGTCCAAGAGGCGGCTTCATTGATGCGTCTCCTATTCATGCAGACCGTGGGGCGGGCACGGGCCGGGCAATACCGTATAATCTGCACATTAGCCCTTGACCTTGCGGTCAAGCTAATGTGGGATTTATTACGTGTAATTTGGGAATAGATTTGTGGGTTCTTCTGTCAGCGTGGAATTTTAATGTCGGCGTGAAAAGACGGAATTCGCATGAGTTGGAAGGTTTTAGGGTTCGATAATTAGGTACCTACATATTTTTACAAAACGTTGTAAATGATACTCGCGGTTACCTATCTAACTGAACTGCAGAATGGTGAAGCTTAGGAGCGCAAACCTCTTCATATAAATGAATGATTCCCATTTTGCTATTAGTTCCGGTAATATATCTGCGGTAGTACCTACTATTATACATTCTGTATCTTCATAGCACTATCTCGAAGAATAATGAGCGTAAGAACATTAATTATTTAAGGTCGAGTTTTTCTTGTTCCTCGCCGCGAGCGGTCCACAGATCACACGATAGTCGCTCCCTCTAGAGATTGTACTGTTAATCTTTCTCGAAGGACAGACTCATTAGAGTTGAGACAGGTTTATATGAAGCTAAGTCCTAACCTTAAAGTTTAATAATATACTAACTTGTAGACGAGAATGAGGTCCCTACCTAGACAAATGTATTGCGCCTACTATACAGGATTTTCGGTTAGACGACGGACATATTCCTGGATAACATTGTACTACTTATTCTAAACTTTTACTATGGGACAAACGCTGAAATTGCGGAAAAAGAAAATTTGGGCCATTCTTCGAAGGTAGAATGATAATTTTCTATGGATCGCCGATTTTTCTTTTCGCGATCTTAGGTTTGATCCTATCGTAAAAGCTATCAAAATGATCGGTACCCAGAACCAACAAAACATTAACAAAAATATATAAGAACTGTTATGGTTCGTATAAATACTTACTTCTGTTTTATCTGTCTGGGATGTTGACAGCACTGCTCACCTGCAAAGACAAAAGGCCGTGGGTTATACCAGAGAAGAGAAAAAAAAAGCTTCTTTTTGGTGGTTTATATTGAGAGCTTCGGGCAAGTTGTTTTGGTGTGGGCATTTCCAAACGCTATGAAATCAAACGCTAAGATCAAAATTTATCCCGGTTTTAGATAATGCAAGAAGAAAATTGTCAGAACTGTAATATCTCGTAATTTTAAAACAACCCAGTGATTTCGAATCGGTTATCAATCATTATGCTAATTTTGGTACTGCTCGTGGAATGGGATAGAAATGATAATTAAATATATATATATACACGTCTTCAATTTATATTCGCCATTATTTGTCTTGCCTAGATTCCATAAACACAAGGTGTTACTGAACAATATTGTAAGGTATGTATATACTCATCATTATGGACAATTTTTTACTATGGGACTAACTCTGAAATCGCGAAAAATAACTTGTTAAGAGCAAGTTTCTGAGATGCATAGTTTAGAAATGGCAGGGGCGGGGACACATTGCAAGCAACTTTGGCGGCCCATATTTCGCAAGCAGTGCATCTGACAAAAAAAATGGTGTAGGAAATCTTAACTTCGTTTTAAAAGACAAGATTTAATGATACCCCACATGTGGGGGACAGGCGAAAATATTTTTTTATCCCTCCTTTACAAGTATGACAGGCACCCCACTAAAACATAATTATGTTTTTTTTATTCTTTCAAAATTGTTAACTTAGAATAAGAATAAGAATAAGAATAAGAATAAGAAAATATTTATTGCTAAGCTGTGTACAATGAGATGTTATCACGTAAAAGTTCCAACAGCCTGCCCATTTCGAGCGTACAATAATGGTGTTATAACATAATATTTTATCATATACTAAGTACTTATAACTATACTATACAAAAACTACCTACTTATGCAAATTATAAGCAAACAATTTGCGGTCCTCAAGATATTCTCTAGTGGTATAGAATACTTTTGAGATAAGCCATGACTTCAGTTGCTTTTTGAATCTATTGCCTTCTAGTACTTTTATTTCTAAGGGTAAGCAGTTATAAATTTTAATAGCCATAGCATATGAACTATTCGAGAACATACTGTTATTGGATTGTGGTATACAAATGTTGAACTTATGTCTAGGTCTTTTAATTTCGGCACGATTAGACTTAATATCACAAAAATAGCTTTTATATGTTTTAATAAATATACAGATTTCATAGATGTAAATACCAGTAAGAGTTAGGAAGTTATTAATTTTAAACACATCACGAAGGGAGTCAGTGCTATCTAATTTAAATATGATTCTTAAGCATCTTTTCTGCATTATGAATGTAGAATTTACCTCCACTGAATTTCCCCAAAATATCACTCCATATATTAACTGAGGATAAACATAACCATAGTATGCGTTTATAGCAGTTTTTTTAGAAGAGATATTTGTTAATATAGATAAAACGTAACAATACTTTGAGAGTTTATTATTTATTTTACTTACATGAAATTTCCAATTGAGATGAGTATCTATACTGACGCCAAGGAAGTTGGTTGCCTGTACTGTATTGACTTGCATATCTTTGTAGGAAATGTTGAGTTGCAAGGGTAGTTGTTTATAATTTCTCAATTGCAATAGTTTTGTCTTTTCTATATTTAATTTTAAGTTTATGTTTTCTAGCCAAGTACCAACAGATTTTAGAATATTGTTTATTTCAGTTTCGTACTCGTGACAGTTTAACTTGCGTTTGGGAATGTAAATAGTGGCATCGTCAGCGAACATTACACATAGGTGTTCAGTTACTTGTGGTAGTTCGTTCACATAAATTAAAAATAAAATAGGACCAATTATACTGCCTTGAGGGACGCCTGATAAAATATCTTTAGATTGGGAAATTATTTGTTCTATTGTTTTTGTGGATCTGTTATAGACATCTAAAACTATTGATTGAGATCTATTTTGTAGATATGACTCGATAAGTTTTAAGGCAAGGCCCCTAATCCCTACTCGTTCCAATTTTTTTAATAATATACTGTGTTCAACACAATCAAATGCCTTTGACAAATCTAAGAACAAGGCAGCACCAGGTTCTCTTTTATTAATATTTTCGCCTACTCGCTTAAGCATTTTAAAAATAGCTAAACTGGTACTTTTACCTTCTTGGAAGCCAAATTGATCTTTGTGTATTATATCATTTTGACTAAAAAACCTATAAAATCTTTTATATATTACTTTTTCAAATATTTTTGAAAAGCAAGGGAGGAGCGCAATAGGTCTATAATTGTTAGGGTCATCCTTAGGTCCTTTTTTATGGATCGGTTTGATAAGAGCTATTTTAAGGTCTTGTGGAAAGCATCCAGTTGATAACGAAAGGTTAATAATGTGTATAAGTGGCTCAAGAATAAAGAGGATACTTTGCTTTATTAACTGCATTGGTATTTTGTCGTAGCCAGCAGTCTTTTTGTTTTTAAAACTCTGAACAATGTTTAGTATTTCGGAACCATACGTCGGGACTAAAAATATTGAGTTACTATTTCGTGGATTATGAGATGTGTTTGTATTAAATGATGTAATATTACTATTTATATTTTTATTATTATTAGTGTGAGTAAACTGTTTCAATAATATATCTGCTATACGTACAGGGTCAGTTATTTCTTCAGCGCTATTCTTTAAACTATTAATTGTAGTTCTTATGTTATTTATTGGAGCTGTGTACTGTTTTATAAGTCCCCAAGTAGCTTTAGTTTTATTACTGCTTCTATTTATAAATCTTATATTTGATAACTTTTTAGAATGTCTTATTACCTTTTTAAATGTTTTTGAATACTTTTTGTAAGTGATTTCATACTCATCGTTATTGACTAAGTGAGTCTTGAGGAACATTTCTCTTTTCTTTTTACTTGATAAAATAATGCCCTTGGTTTTCCAATTAGGTTTTTTTCTGTGAAACATTTTTATTCTTTCAACAGGGATACAAAGGTCAAACAATAAATTGTATAGTTCTATAAACTCGTTGTATGCATTGTTTGGGTCGCTTTGTTCAAAAACTTGGCTGAAATTTATTTGTGCCAGATATTTTAAAAATATGTCCATATATTGATCGATATTTCTTTTTTCTACGTACCAATATTTTTCTTGATAACTTAGGTTAGTTTTAATTTCCATTTTTAACGCAGTGTGATCAGAGATACCGACATTTAAGATTTCTGCTTTGTATTTTTTTGTATTAGTTAAAATATTGTCTAGACAGGTTTGACAGTGGGAAGAATACCTTGTAGGATCCGTGAAAGTTGGGTGAAATTTAAAAGATTTTACTGTGTTAATAAATTGTTCAGTTCTCCTGTTATTTTCTAAGATATTTATATTATAGTCACCAAGTATAAACACTTTTTTAGTGCTAGTCCTGTTTCTCATAAGCTTAATAAGTAAAGTTTCAAGAGTATTTATAAAAAGGTCAAAATTACCTTTTGGAGCTCTATATATACATATGATTATAATGTTTAGTTCCTCTATAATGATACCACAGCTTTCGAAATGACTCTCAATGGCCATATCCGAGATCCAATCTAGTTTCGAGTAATTAATATTGTGGTTCACATAAATGCTAACACCACCTTGTTTTTTAAGTTTGCGTGAGTAGTGGGCAGCTTTTTTGAAACCGTCGAGCTGGAGAACATCTGCTTGTTCATCACGAAGGTGTGTTTCTGAGAAACAACAGACGTCAAATCTATGAAAATCGTTTAATAATTCTAATTTGCTTATTTTAGATTTAAGGCTTCGAACGTTCAAGTGCATAATGCTAAGCGAATGTTTGGAATCACGACAAGAAATGTTTAGATTATGTGAGGTATTATTTGTTACTTTAGTTACGAAAAAGCTGCTTTCGTGGTGAGAGAATTTTGGTATTAGGCTTTTTAAAATAAAATGGTATCGTACCCCGTTTAGGATTAACATCAATTTCATGTTGGTTGTCAACTATTTGCATAGATGGGAATCCCGTTTTTTCATTTTTTATCTTAAAATAATACGGTATTGTGCCAGGTTTGATAGTAGTACCAGCTTTGGTTTTATTAGTTTTTGATCTAGTTTTCATAATATTTTTACCCAGAAAATTGTTTTTGTAGTCGTGAGTATTGATAAAGTCATTGAGTATCTTGCAGAGGCCTTTATGACTGTGAAGTTTTTGCTTTTTTTGAATAGGATAAACATGTAAGTAATGACATCGTTCAAAATTATTAGCAATTGTTTTTAGATTTAGATTAAGTTTATCCTCGTTTATGTGCGGATTTTGTGTAACATTTGTTAGGATAACATTAGCTTTGCTAAAACTTTTTAGAAATGCCGATATTTCAATCAGTAGCTTAGTAGGGTTGGTATCATTGGACCCTAGAGATAAGATTATCCAATCATCTTCACAAAGGTCTTTATCACATAAATTAACACTTTTAAAGACGTAATCAACAGGGGCATCAGGATAGCTGTAAGTAATGATTTTATATTCCTTGGTATTGATGTAATTGCCACGTAGTTGAATAAGCAATGTGGAAACATTTGTACAACTTTGGTCTCCGATAATGATTATATTTGGTTTATCTTTCATGTCCTTCGAAATCTTCTTGTTTTTCAATAAGTTGAATGATCTATGTCTGTCTTCAGTTTCATACGCAAAGTCCGGGTTGGTATTACTCTCTTTCTTTTTTTGGTTGCCATTGATCACTATTGAACTTTTTTCCTTCTTTTTAGTTGTGGTTAGCAGCAGACTTTCAAGCATGTTCCCCTTGTTTTTAGTTAATACGTTATCGTTTTTATGTAGAGTCTTTGCGGTAGCAGATGTTTTTTTAATAGCTTTTCTTTTTCCTTTCGATACTTCTTCAAAGTTTTCTTCAGTTTCCACAGGTTTAGGTGTTGAGGTTTCTCTGAGCTCGTAGAAACTGTTTGTACGCAAGTGAGAGTCATGATGGTTGTTTTTTGTTTCAACATTTTTTCTTAGTTCGTTTTCTTTCAGTAAATCAATTGTTTTCTTAAGTTCCGAGTTTTCTAATAGTAAGATGTTAATTGTTTCTGTAGCTTTGGCAAGTTTTTCAGTCATTTCCATTAGTTCACGTTTAAGTAAAGCATCGCTAGTGTTCTCATTCAGAGTTTTGTTGAGTTGTGTATTATTAACGCAACATAATGTTTCATTTAATAGGCAGCTGCTTTCGTCCATAGAGCCGCTGGACAAAGATAGTGTTAAAGGTTTTTCTTTAGGTTTTCTTACAGTGATATAGTCTTCATTGCTGTGAAAGTGAACGCCAACTGGAGTGTCCGTATTATCTTTTCTTGGCTTTTTTGTCAGGCATGGTACACATTCCCAAGCAAACTTATGTTCAGGAGTCATTCTTAGGAACCGCACATCCGAAACGTTTCCGCAGATCAAATCATAAATAACTCCACATCGCGCACATTTCAGATATTGTCTGTTAGTGATTTTAATCGGACAGCCTCCGCAGGTTAGTGTTGGGTTCGGCAGTCTCTCCATCATTGCTATTAGCTATAGAGTACGATAATTTACAAAAATATTGAAGACCGGTGAGTGCAGTTAGACGTCGCGAGAACAAGGTCATAAGCGCCGTGAAATTGGTGTTACTTACGCGTCCACATAACTTAACCGTGGAAAGGTCAACGTTCGTGCTATGGATTTCGGAGAATTTTGGTTGATTTGCCAGGTTTTAACTAAAAGTCACTTTTTATTGATTGAATGAGTCTGATTACACAGTTATTTAATCACTGCACTTATATTAATGATAACTTATGCACTTGTTTTGCAAAAAACTCACTTTTTACCAACTAAATGAATTTTTGAACGGGAGCCGAATTTAAGCCGACCCGCTGACGCCGCCGCGCCGGTGAGACAAGAGTGAGACTTGGAAAGACCTATTCAGTGACGCCCCACAATATGATGGGGAATAGCGAATTTTTTTTTCATCCCTTTTTTACATTTATGGCGGTCACCGTCGTCAGTTACCAATATCTAGACTATCGTTGTGTAAAATTTTATGCATGTACGTTTGTAACTTTGGAAGTTATAAGGGTGTAAAGGATTCAGACAGACAGACGGACGAACATGACGAACTTATAAGGGTTCCTGGTAGTACTACGGAACCCTAACTTACATAACCCTAACAGCTGATCCATACATTTTGTCGAGAGTCATTGACATTTTTCTATGGAACAGCAGATCTTTTTAACGCGATTTCAGGGTTGGTCCCATAGTAAAAGTTGTTCAAAATGGTGAGTACATACATACCTTTCAATATTGTTCCACCTTTCAGTAACACCTTGTGTTTATGGAATCTAGGCAAGAGAAATAATGGCGAATATAAATTGAAGACGTCATTAAAGTTGATTTCACTGTAATTTAATGGGTTATGCGGAATACTTCATCATCAGCCAGAAGACGTCCACTGTTGAACAAAAGCAAACAAATCCTTGGACCACGACACAGAACAAAAATGTTCCATTTGCCGAGTTGTATCTGTCGTTGTGCCTAATTCCCCACACTTGGCAGGCGGCTTTGAGGATCACAGAACGCTGACCGTTTACTAAGAAGAAGCTACTTAACTGCCAGACCTCCCGTGGTACTGGCCGCATATTAGGACGTACACGGGTCCAAAACAGAATGAAGAAAGAAGAAGAAGGAAAGTAAGTTACACTACAGTAACCTCGTGGGGTAGGCAGGAGAGAAATATCATAGCCACAGCTAATTAATGTTATGCGTCACAAAAATTGCCTTAACTGAGCATAATACTTAGCCATTTTTTTTACGAAGGTGAAATCTTCACCAAGATACCCGTCTGCTCTGGGGTGCAGCCGGGTTATGTGGGATTATACCCTCTAAAACCCCCCCCGGTGGCCTGCCTTATTGCTTGACCGAGGGCTCCGGGATCTCCAAGGGAACGCACCGGAGCCCTCAGCACCACGCTTCAGCTCCTCCCGGGACAACTGGTAGCTGTCGTGATACGCCTAAGCCTACGACAGCGTCCGCCACTCGACGCTGTCGTCCTTCCCGGGGCTCGCTTCGGTAGATGGTGGTTAGAGCCGCACCTCTAACCACCCCCGAGCCAAGAGGTCCCCTTTTAGTAGGCTCTTACTACAGGCAGGGGATACCGATGCCGTATTCTAGTGCCCCGGCATCAGGGCAATAATGCTTACCCCGTTGTAGCTCCTTTCAACCAGTTTGTTGATGTTATATCTGCAGTTGTTTGTTATTGCTTCGAGTTTACCTTTATCGTACAGCAAACAATGTTAAATTACGCCCATTTATGCAAAATAAACATTTCATAAATTAAAATTTTAACGAATAAGTCTGGAACAAACTTTACAAATAATGTTGTATTTTAAGTTAACCCGCGCTGCATTATTTAAGGTAAGCTTCATAAACTCATTTAAATATCATTCGTCCGTAATTACCTGTTTAATATTAAATCTCATTCCGTCAGTACCTTACCCCCGCTTACCCCGCTCTCCTCTTACCGACCCGCCGAGGGATCACTTTAGCACAAAAACGCTATGATTAACCGAAATAATGACCTGTTACATTTTAGTGATATTTCCTGATTATTATAATTTTATTACACGGCTCGCATGTAATATATAAAGATCATCATCATCATCAGCCAGAAGACGTCCACTGCTGAACAAAGGCCTCCCTCTTAATGTAAAAATACATAAACCAATTATTATTTGTATTTGTATTTGTATTTGTAATATTAAATGATGATGAAACACAATATTTTCTTGTGAGCGCGTGACAAAAGCTTTTAGTTAAAATGTGTTGAAGAAACAAAATTTTCTGATGAACATCTTAAAGCTATTGTTATTGTAATGAGGCAGCGCTGGTCGGAGGAGACTCGGGTAAAACGAGCATACTTCACATTACGTATAATTTGCGAGCCGTAATGAGCGCCCAGCTCTGTGGCCGAGATACAGACGCTGTACGCGCGTACACACCGCACCGCACCGCACCAGGTTGTTGCGATGTCAATTGTTGTATAATAATGTTTTTAGCAAGGAAAAGGTGCCTTTTAAAAAATGTTGAGAAAAAATTGTTTTATTCATTTAAAATGTTTAGATAAAGTTTTAAAAGCATCAAAAGTTTTAAAGTTTCATTTTAGGCGCGGTACCGATCCAAATGACGTGAAATGGCGTCATTTAATGCTCTGTACGTGATTTGAATGTTGAAACATGTAGCAAGTAGCGTGCATTATAGCATTCCGGATATTGAACTTTTAAATTTTTTCTGAAACTACTCATCCAACTTTGATGAAACTTGGAAAAGTTTATTTAAATAGGCAATACGAATGCATATTACCCTTAAAAAAACAAGGAGTTTTTTCCCCGTTATTTTTTATGTATAAAACATTTATATTAATTACATTCTAAATAGAAATAAAGGAACTTTCAAAATTTCATCAAAATCGGACAAGTAATTTTAGAAAAAAATAACTGTACGTGTGCGTACTGTACGTTTGTATGCAATTAATTAGCTGGAAGTCGATTTCTGAAAATAATTCTACAAAAAATTTGCAGAGAGAGAGTCTTTTATATGTGAAAAGCTTCAAGTATGTACAATTTCACATCATCGTAAGACGAATTCTCGAGCACTATACTATGCATGTAAAGCTTACTCTCCTTTCCTTAATGTTTACACTCTCATAAAAACTTTAAAAAGCTTAGCTCGCACATGTTGGCGGAATTACCCGCTCTCCCTCCACGGCGGTCGTAAAAACGAACTCAAGTACTTTTTTATTCGTTAAAAATAAAGCAACCGCATTCAAAGTAGATGGCGTTTAAAGGCAGGTAGTAACGTCAGATCGGGTGAGTGGCTGGTACGAGTAGAGATTCCAGCCACAGGCGAGTGACTGGAACTGGTGCAAACAATTAAATTATTTTTTTCTACTGAAATTTCGTCTAATATGCAACTAAATTTAATTAAGTAACAAGTACAGCGCCGGCTTAGTCTTAGACTATAAATAAATAAGACTAAAAATGATGGCGTGATGGCAGCACCTGGCTGCTTGAATTTCACAGAAAATAGCAATGAAATGCTTTATGCAGACTGGCTAATATAACCCATCCATTAGTTTAGGAACTGGAACAATACGTCGTGAAAAGTTACGTAACTAAGAAGAGAGGGAGAGAGAGAAGCTTAAAGAAACCAACTGGGGGTTTCCCGCAACTTTTCGTATTTATCCATCTGGCTCTAGTCTGTGCCCGGGAGCGACTGTAGTCGAGCGAGTCTCGTCAAGCGGCGCCCTCGGTGCTTAGCAATTCTACGAGGCATTAGAACTCAGTGCGGTTTCAGCCATTTGTCGTCGAGGAGAGTTTCCCTAAGGCAGGCCACATACTCACCGGTATTTCCATACGAAAAGCGTACATATAGTACGCGACGCGCATTTGAGCTGAGAACAGATGCAAAAGTGCTAGTTATCATCAGCAGAATGTGTGCTACGTAAATATGTGTTACCTACAAAAAGCCTACAACAAACTTATAACTTATTTATAAAAAAAAAAAACACTCCTACTGTTATATTGACATGGTCCGCCCTTAGAGCATCATACTGATCGACAATCTGCCATTTGCATCCACCAGCTACCCGCTACTTTCACAATGTCATCGCCTACTTAGCGCTGTTGCTTCTTCCGGTTCGTGGTCGCCACTCAGGAATCTTTCTTCCTCGGAAAACTATTGGAACATTTTCTAAATAAACTGAAATGAAAAGTCCAAGAAAGTCGAAGCCTTGGACTTAAACCCGAATCGTTGTAGGGTCTATCTACGGTTGGATTAATATTTTTTTCCGGGATGTTTGAGCGATGTTATTCGACCTTTAGCGAATACTAGACGCTAATATTTTATGATGATCTTGTATCTCAATATTGCGTTCCGTCAATACACTAGACTAAGCTATACACGGCTGGACACGGGGTGCGGCTCTAAACATCCACCTACACTAGCTGCGAGGGAAGACAACGTCAAGTGACTGACGTGGTTGTAGGCGGAGAGGTTTCATAACAGCTAGTAGCTGAACAAGAAGGAGCTGAAGCGCGGTGCTGAGAGCTCCGGTTGTCTGGCGCCCTTTGTTAAGCACGAAGGCAGACCACAAGAGGGGTTTCAGTGAATATAATCTCACATAACCCGACTGCACGCCAAAGCAACCGGGTATCTTGTGAAGATTTCATCCTAGTCAACGGAAAAAAAGGTCGCGATATCATTGAAGCGTCTAGCCTTCGCCTAACGTGCACGAGTGTAGTTCGTTCGCTCGGGTTCTAGTTGCTACTAGATATATATTGCGGAGCTTTTTCGCTTTGTGACGTCACCAGAAAATTGCTTTTGTCTCGAGCGGAGTAATCCATTGATTTGTTGCACAAATATAAATCAACCACTTGACATCAATCTTACATTGAATTTTCCCACTATCTTTCTACTCTGGATAAAGCATTACCTAAAAATGTTAGTGTCCATTTTGAATATCACTTCACAGTAACTGACCAACTGGCGAAGGTTTTTAAGGTGCACAGGCTCGGCGCTTTCACTACAAACTATGTGTGTCTGTATTTGAATGGACTTATGGAAGTACAATTTTGAAGTTTGAAAAGGAGCAAAACCAATTAAGGGGTTATTTGGTTATTTGGCTTGCGAATTCTCAGTTCCTGGCAAACAACTAGTGAGTGTAACCCAATTTATCTGACTGTCTCCTGTCTTTCCATCACACTATCACACTAAACTAAGCCGCAGTTTCAAAGACTTAGCCTCTCAACACGACTTATTTAACACGTCTGTCGAGCAGCTTAAGTGGTTGTTAGCGTGTGCATTTTTTGGCTAGAATCTTTTGTCGATACTAGCTAAATATTACCAATACTAGTTACTGGCTAATTCAGAATCAGAATCAGAATATTTTATTGTGCAAACTGTGTTAATATTTTTATCAGATCTTAAAAATAGGTTAGGTTACAACACTTCGTCCATAATGGACATACAATATTAAACCGTGTCAATATTTACTATTACGTCAAATTATAATGTCAATTTTAAAATTATATATTATTCAATTTGTCCTCAAGAAATTCATTTATTCTGTAATAACTCTTATTTATCAAAAAGGAAAACAAATTTCCTTTGAATTTAGCTACGCTCTGTGGTTCCAGTCCCGGTTTAGGCCAATTATTATAGATTCTTAGACCCATTCCTAATACACTTTTGTCAAACAGTGCGGTGCTGTGGCGAGGCAAACTCATTTTTGTTAGATGGCGCTGAGACGACGTATATTTAAACTTATTCAAATAATTTCTCATGAATACTGCCATTTCGTATATATACAGGAATACACGGAAATATCAATATCTTAAACTTTTACAATAATGGCTTGAAAGAATCTCGGGTTTTCAAACGGCACACTGATCTCAGACATTTTTTTTGGGCAATGAGATGTTAATTGTTTTTTCCATAACTTAAAAGTGGAATTTTTGACCGTGGCCGGCGGCATATACCTAGATGTACACTTATTTAAACTTTTAAGCACCTACCTGAAATGAATAAAATAAAACAATATTATAAATGCGAAAGTTTGTTATGTAACTTCTTGTATGTAAGTGTGTCTGTTTCCGTTTAACTCTGTAACGGCTCAATGGACTTGGATGAATTTTGGAAAAAATACCCAATTATCCCCATATTATATATTTTTACTAATTTTTTTTCTATCCCGGAAAAACATTTGGTTTCTGTAGAATAGCAGGTGAAACCGCGGGGCGCTGCTTGTTAATAATGTATATTATAAATGCGAAAGCTTGTAAGTATGTAAGTCTGTAAGTATGCAAGTATCTAAGCATGTATGTGTGTAATATGAAAGTATGTAAGTGTGTTTGTTCCCGTTCAACTGTGTAACGGCTGAACGGATTTAGATGACATTTGGTATGGAGGTAGCTTATTCCCTGGATTAACACTTAGGCTACTTTTTACCCTGGAAAAATATTCGGTTTCTGTTGAATAGCGGGTGGAACCGCGGGGCGCTATTGATATAATTATGTTTGTTAAACTTCACGGCTAATCGGCTGAACTGATTTTGATGTTAATTGGCCAGGAAGTACCTAGTGTATCATGAGGACTGACAAAATACTTTTTACCCTGGAAAATTAAAAAAAAAAGACATTTAAAACAGAATCACGGTTGAAACACTGTAGCGAGTCTGTAATTATTCTGTTTCAATTCCCGGACCCTTGTACCTGAATTAATATTCTGAGCCCGGTTGGTTATCAGTACCAGCCATCGTCACACGTACCTCAAAACCATCACTGAGTATGACATATTCAGAGCCATAGCTCCTATATAAAGCTATAGGCACTTCAATTCAATTCTTACACATCATATTCACATCACACCACTACATGTGCGGGCAGCGATGTGTAAGCAATGCACGCATAAAAAGTTCAATAGTATATATAGTTTTGTTCCTCTCGCATCTCGTAAGAATAGCTTTTAGTCCTAAGTCACACCCGACTTGCCTCAAGCACACATGCACCCATAAAATGCAATAACACTTTTATTAAGACCACAAAAGCTCAAACAGGAAACAAAACAGATAATAAAATATGATTTTTATGAATATACTAGCTGTTTCCCCGTGGTTTCACCCGCTATTCTACAGAAACCGAATATTTTTCTAGGACAAAAAGTAATTTATATGTTAATCCAGGGTGTAAGCTACCTCCATACCAAATTCCATTAAAATCTGTTGAGCCGTTACAGAGTTGAACGGGAAAAAACACACTTACATACTTACCTACGTACCTACGTATCTACGTATCTACGTACCTATGTATCTACGTACCTACGTACCTACGTATCTGCGTACCTACTTACATACTTATTCATGGCCGCCGCCGTGACGAGCTGACACACTATCGGTGGTTCAAATCGCAAAAGCTTGAAAGAAAGTGAAATTTAAAAGCTAGTGAGTTACTAGTACTGGCTTATTATAGTTATTTTCAAAACCTAGTAATGCCACTTAATTGACTGAGTGAAACGAAAGTTCCAGAGTATATTATGCGAAAAAGCTGTTGTTTGTTTGTAAAAGCAAGCTTGTGCTATGGGAACCAGGTAACTGATAAAATACATAAATACTTTTTTTGTTATGTATTATGTTGATATTATCTTACGATAACTTGCAAACCATTGATTCTATCTTCATGACGTTTTGTAGGCAAGTAATTCATTTAATATTATTTATTTAGTTTATATATTTATTTAGAGCAAAGTTGGTCAAAGGTTGAGTAGTTATATAATTATAATGGTTACTAAAAGAGTACCTAATTTTAATACTCTTAGCTCACCTGTTACTAGCTTTTGTATTTCAAGAGCAGCTTCTTTGTACATTTGCTTCTCTCCGTGTCATCGCGCAGTAGGTACGTATCATCTAAGCTGTACCGTTCTGAGTGAAGGTGCTGGTGAACGTAGAGATAGTGGTCTTGATATTATTTTTCTCGGACAGGTTGTCTCCGGCAGCGGACGTCCTTTGTAGATAAAGGACAATGTCGCCCGCGGGCCGACACTCACGTTCTACTAACAAGTCGTTTAAGGTATCTACATACGAGACTGTATCTGATATTTCCGAAAAGAATAGCAAGACGTGAATTTTACTGGAGTAAAATTCCTTTAATTTCCTCCAAATGTGTAGTCCTATTTGTTTTCGCAAAAATCAGATCCCCTCAAACACATAAAATGTAAAAATGGCCAAGTCTCGCAAACGGCATCCTTGCACCGTAAAAAGTTATGAGATCTCCTAATTATATAGCCAAATCTGTTATTATAGATATTATGGAAGCAACTATTTAACAACGTTGTCATGAATTGTTTTCTAATTAGTTACTTACCAACATTTAGTGTTTGTATCAATATTAGACATACAATAACAATTATAAACAAAAATATTCATAACAAGTAGCGTTTTTTCTCCGAATAACTAAGCTTGGGCTTATATTACATTTTTGCAAAAATTGTGATGATCTTTTCGCAATTCGAAGCACTAGCGACATCTTACGTCCTTATCAGTTACTAGCTGCGCCCCGCGGGAATATTTTACCGGGATAAAAAGCCTATGTAATAATCCAGGGTATAAGCTACCTCCATACCAAATTTCATTCAAATCTGTTCAGCCGTTACAGAGTTGAACGGGAAAAAACACAATTACATACTTACTTACCTACTTACAATTCTTACACACTTACATACAAATTTTCGCATTTATAATATTAGTCAAAAAATGCACAAAAATTGATCAACGTCATCTAGCGACCTACAGGAAGTAACTTTGTCTGTATGTTTGTCGCGTTATCACGGCTAAACGGCTGAATGGATATTGATACAATTTTATTGTATACAAAGATTATTTTCTTATGTCCACGCGGACGAAGACACGTGTAACAACTAGTTCTTTATATATTTTCTCTATGATAAGACGTTATAATTAAATATTATCTGCTCAAGAAACCCACAGAAGAGTTTTTTTTTTTACTTTCCGTGAATAAACCTGACCAACCACCAATTTGATCGTGTAATTGTCATATTGTGTCTAACGACCGAGCGAGCAGCGTACAGTAGAGCGAGCGAGGGGAGAGGGAGTTCGGATGGACATCACCCCGGATTGCCGCCTCAGGTGCACTCCAAGTTGCGTCGTTTAGCCTTTCCCCGGAGGGGACGGACGCCATTTTTTGGTGTTCAACCATAATGAGCGCTCGCGGCGTCCGTTTAGAAAGTATGATAGTTTGAAACTTTTACAAGGAATTTTGCATAAAAACTGTATTGTGTCAAGCCCAAGCCAACCATTACTTGTCTGGAAAATGCAACAGATTTTGTAATAGTAATCATTAATTCAGCATTTAAGAGCGTAACTTTTCTCGGTAGGTAGAGTAATTTCAGCCTTGTCGGTATCATTTGCCAATCGCCAGCGTCAATTGCCTATTTCAACTTCTTGTACGACAAATGAAATCTGTCTTTTTTATTTAATCTATGAATGTTCCCCTTGGTCTCACCGATCCTCTCTTTCATTCTATTTTTCCTCCAATATAGTTATCATTAGTTTATCACGTCCTAATAAGAAGTGGCCAAACATCTTGCCTCTTCTGGTCTCTACACTCGCTAGAAGATTTCTTTTGTATTTCAAAATTTGTAAGACCTGTTTATTTTTCTTTCCCGTCCAGTTTATTATGTCAGTGCGTCTCCAGCCCCCAATGCTAATACTTTAAGGCAATGTTTCTGATTCGTCGTTTTTGAGTGTTATTACTACTCATAACACGAATATTATAAATTCAAAAATATATGTTTTTTCTCCATAAATTATATATACAATATATTTTTAGGGCTTGGTTTGGCTATCCCGCCAATTTCATACCAGGATACGGACTTTTAATAGGCTTTGAATTGAGCCAAGATAGTTAAATTATGTGGCAAAACTACGTAATAAATACATAATCATATTTTTTTTTTGTAGTAATTAAGACAAACCGGGACCTTCAATATAAAAAGACCCTCGGACAGCTTAAAAACAAGGTCATAAATAAGTAGACCTTAAGGGTTTTTTTTAACTTATTAATTGAATGAGAAAAAAGAATGTAACAAACATAATAAATCAAACAAGTGCTTACATAATTACAAACACCCGAAACATAAAATAACTCAAACAGCCATCATTCCTCCATATTGAAATCTGTAGAAACAGAAGAAGCTCGGTAAGAAAATATTGTTGGTATGCGCGCCCTCACAAAGGCACCATTCCAAATATTGAAATAAAACATTTCATTGCGTTATTTTCGGAGAACGATACAAAACCATTAAATAAAATGTATAAATGTATTTGTTTGTTCTTCTTCTACTTCGGCAGATCGAGTCGGTTGTTTTCACGGATAAATCTCAGTATTCATAGAGAATATAGAATATTTAATAGTATGTGTAAACATAGTTTTTAAAGCCTACAGCTATTTATGGACGCATTTTCTGTTAAAATAAACTTTACGCCGGTGCAGAATTACCACACTACGTTATCAGCCAGTAAATTGCTGAAAGTTTAAAATTAATAACAGCTAATAGTTCTGTTATGAATCCTGATCATATTTTGTTCGGTGATTTTGAAATGTTTGTCACCGAATCCTCAATTGTTGCTATCCTTATTCTAGCGTAGACCCACAATAAGAACTTTTCATTCAAGCTACCGCTAGGATTGTTCGCAAAATTTTACTTCGAGGTGCACATGACAAATCAGTTAAATGAGTTTGTTTCTACCTCTTGGTAGCTGAACGGATCAGTTTGAAATTATTAAAAGGATAGATTGTGAAATAAACTGACAAAGAATGAAATTTATGACAAAAAATAAGGAAAATCTTAAGTCACAAGTAAAACCACAAGACACAGCGTGTACTGATACAAAAACATGTCAGCGATACTCCTCGCATCGGAAAACGAAACGAGGTCGAGTACGACGGACGAAGGAGCGCTGGCGCCCGGCGCGGACCTCTCCGCTAATTTACAATCGGCGACGAGAGACAGGCGGCTACTGACGACAAGCGACAAGCGACAAGCGACAAGCGACAAGCGACGTGACTAGTCATTTGATTATAATTTTTAGTGGTCCCTATGAAGTTCATCTCGATAAGTACAAGCTAATAATGCAGCCGCTAAAAACTAATTTAACTAAGTTTTAACCCGTGACAAGAAGTGCCATTACACTTCTAATTTGACCACATAACAAGCAAGAATAGATGATGGACTCACCTTATCACCCCCACTTAGAACTAGTAGTTCGCATCGAACTGAGACTTCGCATACCCTATAGCCTCATACCTGATATTATGCTCCATTTGAAGTTGAAAGTTAAATTGAGATGAAATAACATGAAGTGCTCATTACTGAAATGTAGTAAAAGTCTCATGACTCACTCGTCATTAAAAATCAAAATTATACTTATTCGTATGTCTTATATATCGCACGTCAGCACAGAGCCCCTTGCGGCCCTCTTGCGGCACGATTGCGGCCCTCACACAAGGCGTGTCAACTGATTTCCGACAATTTAGGGGAGCCACGTTCTTCGTCTGACAAGGAAATGGGGTGCGTTCCAATTTGAAATTCATGAGAACATACCAGTATTAGCGGCGGAGAAAATTCTTATTTTATTAAGATTGTTTTTCAATGACCAAATTTTATTCGATCAACATTTTTTAACTTACGTTCGCTGATTCTAGATTTTTGAACAATCAATTTTTTTTCTGCTCTCGTTGCTATTTTATTTCCATCCCAAAGAGTAGTATTACAAAAATAGTATAATTACTATAATATATTATATGAATGAGTAGATACATAAAGGAATGTCAAAAATTGAACTGGCTAACAGCGAAATGTCTAGCTTCAGTGTCTAAATTCTAAACGTTAAATGTAAAGTTTTTGGAATCGTCTCCATGAAAACATCTCATTAGGTATCACACTAATATTATAAATGCGAAAGTTTGTGTGTAAGTGTGTAAGTATATAAGTAGGTTAGTATGTAAGTGTGCTTGTTCCTGTTTAACTCTGTAACGGCTGAATAGATTTGAATGAAATATAGAGGTAGCTTATACCCTGGATTAGCGCATATGCTTTTTTTTTTTTTTTTTTATATAATAAGTGGCAAACAAGCGACGGGCCTCCTGATGGTAAGTGGTCACCGCCGCCTATGGACACCTCCAATACCAGGGGCATTGTCAGTGCGTTGCCTACCTTTGAGGACTCTATACACACTCGCTCTACTACTTCTTCTATGCTACTTTTTATATCGGGAAAATATGCATTTTCTGTAGAATAGTGGGTGAAACCAAGGGACGCAGCTAGTTAAATATTAATACTTTTGGCACTAAACGTACTTCGACCCGTAATTGACAAACTATACATTTTCAGAATTATCAACTTTAAAGTTTCAAGCAAAAGGCTCAAAGGTCTAATTTTGTAGTGATTTAAAATGGAAAGTATTCAGGTCGCCCGAAGGACTAAGATAACGTAATTTTGAGGTCACGACCCGTATTATATTGTAATAGACCGAGATGTTATTTGTAAAGCAGTTAATCAAAATCTCTTTCAATCTAGTTACGCTAGTGGCAATTAGCCGCTGCTGGCACAAAGGGCTATTTGTCTATAGAAACTAACGAGTTTCCTTTGACAGCCGCCAGGAGGCGTCACCGGCGATAGAATTAACTCGGCCTATACAGGTTCATATGAAGCGTAGACAGATTTGTGAGGATTTAATCTAAAATTATATTTCAAGTGAGTATTGAAACATTTTTCATAGAGTTTTCTAGATATAAATCTCTTATTTATGAATTAGGAAATACAACAACGGATCTTGTATCGCACGCACCGATTGATTAGGGCTATCGTTTAAATCCAATTCGGAAAATTTACATCAGTATAGTTATAAAAGGCACATATAGTAATTTGCTGATGATAAGCTTGCCTACAATCATATAGAGAGCACGCCAAAGCGACGACGCCGAGGTATTCTATACATCACACTAATATTATAAATCCCAAAGTTTGTAAGTTTGTAAGTATGTAACTGTCTTTGTTCCCGATTAACTCTAAAACGGCCGAACGGATTTGTATCAAATTTGGTATGGAAGTAGCTTACACTCTAGATAAACGTATAGGCTACTTTAATAACTTACTTAATACCTATTCAGTTCTTAAATAAACAGAAACTTATTAGACATAAAATAAAACATTTAGAAAAAAAAAAAAACAAAATGTTCATAATCGTATGTAATTGACGAATTTTCGGTCAAGTCAAAGTGAGAACTAATCATAACGCCCTTGTTTTGAAAAATACTTTAGTCTTTTGTATTCGTACGCACGTCCTCGGAAGGGACATAAAACATAAGTTTACAATCACCATGCCACTCAGATGTTTGCGATGAATCGCACTAATATTATAAATGCGAAAATTTGTGCGTAAGTGTGTAAGTATGTGTGTATTTGTTCCCATTCAAATCTGTAGCAGATTTGAATGAAATTTTGAACGGAGGTAGCTTATATCCTGGATTAATGTATAGGCTGCTTTTATCCCGGACAAACATTCGGTTTCTGTAGAATACCGGAAGAAACCACGGAGCGCTGCTAGTATCCGATACACTTCCTGTAATACCAAATAACACTATGCCTCTTCACAATCTTTATACATGTAAAGACTTAATGCTCCTCCGACAATATCTTACAGAAGTCCACAACCACGACACGAGACGAGACGTGGACTATTCAAGAGATATTCAGAGGCATGTTGTAAGTGACACCGGCAGTGACGTCACGGCGCGCCGGGGACCAACCTCTGCAAACATGATGCGATAAAACATGCCGTGTCGGCGTCCGGCCGAAGGTGAATTAAACACCGGACATGCATCTCCCTTTTTTTTTTTTTTTTTTTTTTTATGTTACTCGGTGACGAGACGAGCAAGTCGCTCACCTGATGTTAAGCGTCACGCTTGCCCATAACAGTTCAGTGCCACCCAGAATTTTGAACATCAACAGTTCAAAACTATGCGCGGCAATGCACTGCGCTCGTCACCCTGAGATGTTAGATGTTAAATCTCTGTATGCCCAGTAATTACGCTGGAAACATTGCCCTTCAATCCGGAACGCAATAATGCTTGCACACTACTGCTTAGCGGTTGAATAACTGGCAAAGGTGTGGTACTTCCCCAGGCGGACTCTGCAAGAGAGCCCTACCACTACAATAGCCCTCTCAGCCATAGTTGCTTTTAAAACTCCTAAACTAACAACCAATGATAAACACTCCATATATTTGTAAAGAAGCAGGTCATTAACCGTGACCATTCCAGACATTATAGTTATTGTGTTTTTTTTTTTCAGTAAACGACTGTGAATAGTTACATTAAGCTATAGTTCGATGTTGACAGTGATAATTCTATACAGTGATAGTTCTACAAGCAAACAAACATAGATTAATAGTTTCATTTGAATTAGACCTCAGAGCTTAGTGGAATTCCTAAAACTCTAGTAAATTGGAGTATTCTGAGCAAGTATGCTCATATTCAGTTGGTACAAGTTCGTTTAGGTTTTTTTTTATCGCGCTATCCGTTTTAGACTACGAACTCACCTACTTAGTACCTTATGTTTTCAGTCTGGTATTGATAAATCCTAGATTATACCGTTACAAGAAGAAAAAAAAGTTTACCAAAAAATAATAATAAGTATACGTTATTTAAATTATCCTATGGCTAGCGTGTCATGTCCCGGCCGTGTTACGTCCGTCCGCCCACAGCCGCGCAGCTCCGTATCACACAGAGAATACTCAAACTGCTATCTTCCTTCCAACTACAAACAAAGTTTATTTCTAAAGCATCCATGTTCTGGAAGTTACACTTTTTGTTTGGACGTAACAATATTTTATATGAGGAAAAGAATTTGTTTGAACGAGCGAACTGCGATACATGTGAGGATATTTGAAGCTGATGAAGCTAGATATTTATATTGTTTAGTATTTTTTGCTGTTTAAAATTTTCATCATCTTCTTTTTTATTGAGTAAAAAGAAATAAAGATACACATGTCCTGGATTTTTCTAAATTCAACTATTTAAAGAGGTGAAATAGGGTGTTTATTAACAGTGGATTATGCAAGCAAACCCGTGTAAGCTAGTAAATCTTATGATTGAAAACATGTCATAATATAAAGGAAAAGTACAAAATATCAAATACACCCCTCCCCAACACCCTTTTCTCAGTGCACACGCAGGAAGAAAAGGAAAACCTCATCATCCAGGGTTATGGTGGAGGCACAGGGTCGCGCACTCTTACCATCCATGAAGCTCAGGGGCTAACATACGAGTCGGTAATCGTCATTAAGACCAAGCCAAAAATGAAGCTGCACGAGAGCGTGTCACACGCGGTTGTTGCAGTATCGCGGCACACCGGGACCTTCGTCTACTACGCCGACGACATTGAAGACGATGCCATCAGTCGATTCGTGCGTCGAGCGTCGGCTGCGTCACCGAAGACCATTAAAGAGTACAACCTGCAGATGGCCATCAAAGATCGGAACGCGGCGGTGATGGAGGCCCTGGGCCAGGAGTAGGCGATCGAATTGTAAAAAGATAGCGTGTATATTGTAAAAGTAACATTTGTATTATTTATTTATTTTTGTTTCCTTTGTTGTAAGTTTGTGTGTATACCCCAGAGCAATCACGCTCACTAAAAAGCTTCTTCTTGCGGCGGCGTCGTGTGGCGGGTCGCCCTCTTCCCTTCAATATGGTTGAGGAGAGCGATGGCTGGCACATGCGTCAACTCGTGAACGGGTGCTGCTTGCGGGAGCTGGACTGCTCAGAGTATATACGCAAATCTATAATAGCACTTAGCTCTTTATTAGCATATTCGTTGGTATATTCCTTTTGTAAAGTCTTTAGTATTTATATTCCGTTTTAGTTGATAAAATATTTGTAAAACTTGATAAATGGCACGGACCCCGGAGTCCGTGGAGCAATATTGTAAATAAAAAATAAATAAAAAAAAATATAATATATAACCTAACAATAAATCTTTTACTGAACCATCGTGTGGATAAATATTTAACGAACCGTCAACAAAATCCTAATCAATATACCTAGTCACTAATCTTTGAAAGACTTTTTTGTATTTTGATATATTGAAGTTATTTTTACCACAATCAGCAATAACTGAAGAAAAGCCATGATTACACAGCACACCTCATAACCCATATGCGGTGTGCTGAGAGAACCTACATAAAGTCCAGCAAAGCACTTGTAGGGACGTTTGCAGGGTGGACTAATTTCAGAAGTTTCACATTTAAATCATAGTCAATAAACCAAAAAAAAAAAAAAAAAAAAATTTAATCTCTATTCGTATTACAGTTCTAAAAACACACGTACAGCGTATTGTCACAGTATTGTATCCCCGATCTAAGGATATTTGCGAGGGATCGCTTGTCAGCGAGCAAACAATATTTTTTATTGGCGGCAGTAAAACACGAGCAAGGTCGGGATTAAGGGCTAGCAATATAGACATTTTACCGACTTTATGACGTCATTAAACGAGTCCGATATCCCCGAGATAATCAGTACGCGTATTGTTATGATCGTATTGAGATGGATGTCGCTTCACGAGTTATGGGAAAAATTGTTAGAAATAAAATCATAGCGATAACAAGAAACGCAAATAAACAAAATAAAACATTGCTGATAGAAGTTAGTACTAACAGGGATACATACCATGATTTGTTTCAGCATCGATTTAACTCACCATCAGATTAATGACTCGTTTCTTTTATATGACGATACGATACGAGTCAGTTGCTCGTCTGGGCTACAACTACATACAAACTACGTGGCTAGCGTGACGTTTATGCAAGCGTCAGTTCAGTGGCACCCAGAATTTAGCGCTTCAACAGTTCATAACACTATTGAGTACGTTTCCGTCACTACGCTCGTCACCCTTAGGTTGGTTAATTTTCACGGGCTTGTATTTATTTTTCTTTAATTATTATAGTGAATTAAGGCCAGCCCTTGTGTTTTTAAGTTTTTAGGCCACCTGAAGGTCTACCAGGCACAAGCTCTAGAAAATATTATTTTAGAGAGAAATCGTAAAACAATATAAAAATCCTAGTTGTAACGAACGGTATAATTTACTGGCGATAAATAACGTCCACACAGTACCCTCTACCTTTATCACAAACCAAGCGAATAATAAAATTATATCGCACGAAGTTTTAAGACCTTACATGT
Source organism: Apocheima hispidaria (assembly GCA_947579745.1). Taxonomy (NCBI): domain Eukaryota; kingdom Metazoa; phylum Arthropoda; class Insecta; order Lepidoptera; family Geometridae; genus Apocheima; species Apocheima hispidaria. The sequence goes on along the minus strand of OX388166.1, from coordinate 12,981,206 downwards.
TAATATGAAGTATTCGTTATGTAAGATTATCTAAAAATATACTAATGTTACAGCATTAATTAATTTTATATTTTGAAGTTAGATTCTGTATTTTTTCTTAATTGCCTCACATAGCCTTGCGTTTGTTATCTTTGCTCATTAAGCAGATGCGCTACCAACATAGCCAGGAGTTCCTAAAAGGGGTTAAAAATTCAATTTCAAGCCGCTGAGGAAGAAAACCTAAATATTGCCCGAACGCACTCTTAACCTGTTGGGGAAGGAATTCATTTCTATTGTGAGTGGAATAAAAGGAACGCTGCGGAGTCAGGTCGCGGGTGAAATGTGGCTTTTTAATCCTGCCAAAAGAAGTGAAGACTGCGATACATGTAGTATACAGTAACACAATTGAAAACATCCGTTTTTTTGTTACGATAATTTACTGCTCCTCAAGTTTGCACCCGCGCGGTGCACAAAGAAGTTTTGCGAAAATGTATGTATTATTTTAAACTATATCACACATCTAATGTAAGATTAATTTAGCTTAGCAATGAACTAAGTAGCGTAGCTCGTCGATCGGAGCTTTAGCGATAAACTGACTTAACGTTTTATCTTTGGCCAGATATTTTTAGGTTAGGTTAGGTTTCCGACAATATCCATATTAAATCACTGTAATCTGATTATCCTTATTTTAACAGATTAGGTAACATTATTATAGAAGAAAAGACAACTTTGGTTGTAAAAAGAAGATAATTACGATCTAAGAAGATACTGTAGCTGTAGTATGTGTTCCAAACCGTAACGTGGTAACGGGTGAATGCGCCTTACGGTACTCGTTAGCAGGCGGATACGGGACGCCACGCGCCAGGGCGCGGCGCGGGCTCGCGCGCGGTGATACATGGGAAATACTTCGTAATTGTATTGCTTGTAACGTACATATCTATATGTAACACTCTTGTAGCGTACATGCTTGTAGCGTACATGCTTGAAGCGTACATGCTTGAAGCGTATAAGCATGTGCGCACATGCTTATGGCTTACATGCTTGTAGCGCACATCCTTGTAGTATTTATGCTTTTTTTTATTTTTTTATTTATTTAAGACCAACAGCACAATAATACAAAATAAAGAACATAGATACATTATATAAAACAGCCAATTATAGGTCTATTCTATTTTAAGTAGTATAAACAATATCGCTTTAAAAAACACCACTAACAAAGTAACATACAAAGTGCTCCAATAAATAAAATAAAAAACAACAAGCGGCAGTTAGAGTGGCTATACATGGCCCAACCCGACGTCGTGCGAAAGGAACAGCCAGACCCGAATCTCACGGGAACAAAAGAAACAAACTATTAAGGTTATAGCTTCTCCCTTTCGCTCCCCCAGAAACCCATATATAGCCTTCCCCTCCACACGACGCCAGGCCAGGCCATGCACAGCCACTCCAAACCGGTTGTTTCTACTAGCGCTTGCGATTGTACATGTAGATGTCAATGTATTGTCTGTACAGACGGACGGGTATGTGCATGATGGCGCACATCCTTCATAACAAATTTTAATTCAATTTTAGCGCATATGCTTATAGTGTACATGCTTGTATCGTATAATTATGCTTCAGCGTACATGTTTGCATCGTACATGATTGTTTTACACAAAAAATACACAGCCTTCTAGAGATAGCTTATATTCACTCATACCTTTGGTGGCCAATCCGATCTTAGGTCGGGTATATACCGGAGTTGTGTAAAGCTATGCTGGCTTGAAATATAAATAACTTCATGTGCTCTGTTCGTGCTATGTTTATTTTGAATGTCCTTGGAAAAAATACATATTTCAAACAAATGTAGCTCACCATGCAACTCCAGTGGATTCTCGCCCAAAAGATGACAGTGGACTGCTCGTCTACTCCAATTCTCATATAAAACCGGCCGATAAAAGTGCGAGCCGGACTCGCGCACTGAGGGTTCCATACGCACAATATATTATTTGTGTAAAATGTATTTATTTCAAAATTGTGATTATTATTGTCGTGGACTAAAATAATTATACCAAGTTTGACGTTTGTACGTATGACGATAGAGCTAAATAAAAAAGAAAACACGTCTGTTGTTGTAAAACCCCCATAATTTTTAACTTTTTAATTTTTTATTATTTTTTAGGAAATTCAATACATAAACTCATATTCTGTGAACATTTCAACTGACTACTCATTACGGTTCAAAAGATACAGATCTCAATATGTAGGACAGACAGACAGATAAGCAAACTTTTGTAACGGAAACAGTCAGACACAAACAAAACACGTGGATAACAAAGATTATTAAGGATATAAAGTGGGTCAAACTGTATCCGTGTTTGATAACAATTTTAAATTATTCATTGTTTCTGTTATGCAATGTTCCGAATCGCAATTAGGTTTGGTCGAGATACAGCGATGAATGGACTGCAGTTTTATCAGTTTGCCTGATTTATAGTGAAAAGACTCATGTTTTGATAAAATTGATTGATAAAACGCTACGTAAAAGCATGCAATATATTTTTTTAATTTATTTACAAGGTCCAAACAAAATATACTTTTTTTATTGTCTATGGTAAGATATTATTATGAATTATAAAATAGAAAACATATAAAAACTTACATATAACTTGTATAAACGGGCATCGTGCCCAAAATTATGGCCGTGTTGCCGCGTTGAATTGCGATTGAAATCCTTTAAGCAAGGAGAGGCCGGCAACTCTGGGCAAGGCATATTGTTATATGCCTTGCCCAGAGTTATTGATATATCTCTAGATAACCAGTTCCCGATAATAGTAAAAGAAGAAAAAATAACACAAACAAAATAAATTCCTTATTTAAACAATTATGTACAGTAATAAGCGGAACCAAAACCAAAAGGTCATTGTACTCATTATTAAGAACAACTACTACAACGGGAAAACGCGGAAAAAAAAACAGCAGTTGTAAAGAAAAATGTCATTCACACTCCAGCTGATATTTAATTCGCAATTTTAGGATTGCCCCTATATTAAAAGTTGTTCAGTGACCAAGCGAAGCGAAGATGGAGTCTACGGAACAAGTCCACTTTTGTATGTATGAATATTTGTCGCGTTAAATTGCGTACCGTTGATCCGGTCTTTATAAAATGTTGTATATTAGGCAAGTAGTATTTTCAATTCATATTAAAGGTTGAATAAGAGCCAATGGGTCCAATAGTTGTGAAGTTATAGGGATCGTGAGGTCACAGTTAGAGGTTATAGAACACTGCGTGGCATTGTCCTGCGCTCGTCACTGCGATGTTAAATCTTTTTATGCTCACTAATTACGCGGGTTTTTCAATCCGGAACAAAGTAATGTTTGCACACTACTGCATGGCCGTTAAATAACCGGCAAAGGTTTGGTATTACCCCAGACGGACTCTAGAAAAGATTCTTACTACTACAATACATGTATACCTGAATAAGTTCGAGTATTTACACACCCACATATCTCCACGCATCCCCTCCACTCGTATTGACTTCCCAACATGTTAGTCCAACTCCAGTCAAAGTTTATAGTAGTCTTTTACCGCGCCGCACCATCTCTTTTAGCAATCGTTAAGTACGTAGTCCCTGCGATACAAGCTTTCGACTAGTGCAGGGTCTACAAGCAAATTAAAACCTGTTCCAGTGTTAGCTAAAATGTATTAAGTAATATGTTAGTCACAAGATGTTTTGGACAGTAAAAATATTTGTATTTGTAAATACAAACGAACATCAGTCCCCTATCATTCTGAATAGCAACAACGTACGGCTTTATTTGTATTAATAGACACGTCATGTACAACTGATTGCCGTCCCCTGTCCCCCGACCCCTGTCCCCCGTCCCCGCGGAGAACTATCGACGGTCCAGTCATTACAACATATTTAACACGCTTTGTTCTTCCTGCTTACTGAGCTTAGCTAATGAAGCAAACCGAGGGAAGCTGACTGGAATACGGTAATTACCTTAGATAACTATACGTAAAGCCATAATAACTACCCACGTGGTGAAAAGAGACGCAGATAGTGTTTATCTAGTTGACGTAGATGTTCACTGACACTTTTGAGGAAATTTTCGTATTCATCCGCTTTCCTAGGTTTAGTGTTAATTCATATCATAGCCCCATTTCATCTCTTCAACGGTTGATTTTCGTAAAATCCAGAGACATGCGATTCTTTATTCTTATTACACACACCGAGTGTCATTGGCGTAGCATGAAAAAGTATTTTATTTCCACACAGACTTCGCGGGTCCGTTTCCAAATTTCGCCAAATCCGTTCTTATTGTTACCTACCCACCATTTGAGGAGTATTTCCATTCGAACTTCGTCAACAAACATTAATAAAAACGATGTATTTATAAAATGAAAACCAATATAAAACACAATACACATTTATTTCGACATTTCTATGCAAATTGAAACGTTTCGACGTTTCGTCCCGAAATTAAAAAGTTTTATCGCAACGCAATGATAATTATTATGATGAGAAATTTGGTAGCTCTTCTTAGAGTTACTGACCAATGTAAGATATTATTATGTAATATTTCTAACACTAATCTAAGAAAGCGCCACTATGCTAAATTCATTTAAAAGCCAATGAATACTACTTACAGAACAGACACTTACACTACAGAAATTATACTTCAAACCAGAGCTACTCCATTTTAGAGATTAAGGTAAATATTAAAATGTATAATTACTTAATTATATTTACTTATATTAAGTATTTGTGCTGTTCTGATATATTGGAACTAGTACTACTTATCTGTCACATTAGCCGCCGGTTAGCTGACTTGGGGTATTATTTGGAAATGATGAAAGAGGCCCGTCTAAATGAAGCCCAAAATAAGAACACGAACATTCAGCTACAGTTAGTACTTTATCATAATAAAACAGTTATCGTCACGGTCACTGACTGCATTGTAATCCGTAGCGAATGACTGTAGCAAATAGTGCGTAGCGCCCTCTACGCCGTAGACCCACTACGGTCATTCGAGCGTAGCTTAGGACTACATAACTTTACGTTGACTTGTGTGACTCCAGCTAGACTCTAGTACGTGTGGCAATAAAGATCATATTGCAACGGCTTGACTCGATAAATCGATTGTCAAATTGAGCGCATGATGTTTATTCTCGTAGGTATCGACAATTTGAGCAGTAATCCGAGACGGCTCACTCGAATGCCGCATCTGAGTGTTTACGAGGCTCTTAACTCTTACTTTGATTGAATCTACTCTATACTGCGAATACACGTGTCACTAAATAATAAAACTTAGCACAACTATAAAAGGTAAAAAAATATCTTCGCTTTATTTGTATGCTGATAAGTTACGAGACCTGATGACCTGGTGGTCAGTATTAAGCTTGCCCATAACGAAAGTTTGAAGTCCGAAGTTTTGAACTTCAACAGTTTACAACCAAGCGCGGCGATGCACTCCGTTCGTCACCCGAGATATTAAACGTTTGAGGCGTTAGAATCTCGTTTTGCTCAGTAATTGCACTGGAATCCGGAATTCAGTATTGCTTGCACACTACTGCTCGGCGGTTAAATAACGTGCATACGTTCGGTACGGCCATAAACGAATTCTAAAAAGGGGCTCGGTACTTTTCCCTTGATAAAAAGGCTGTCAATCCCGCCCCTAAATCCATAATATTTATTATGCTAACCTCGGGATTCTGATACGTTTGTTAACTTTGACAAGAGATTAATTCTAATGCTGTCTTTGTCTGGCACTAAGCAGATGACAAAGACAACAAAAGAATTAATCTGTCGTCAAAGTTAACAAACGTTTCAGAATCCCGAGGTTTTAAACACAAAAAATCTCGACACTCTCACTAAATCTCAGTTTTGTTCCTGCATAGAAAAACGACAACATAACAAACATACTTTCGCATTAAAAATAATAGTGGTGACAAGATTGTACAATCAAAACTTTTAATGATAGGCGAAGATTAATAAACAATGTATGTATGTGTGAGCTGTACTATCACAGGAATGTAAATAATATGAATAAGTCACGCGAGCGCGAGATTACCGCTAATGGCGCTATTTGTCGCTATCACAATGGACTAACAGTTATTAGCGTTTAGTTTAACGAAGCTAGTATTTATTAGTTTCATTTGAAACGGTGCCGCATTCATCATTCTGCTTAACATTCATTCTGCTTTCTTTTCATTAACATTTTTTATTTTATATAAACAGACACAAGAAATAGGAAGAGGCTAAGTGTCACCACAATTATAGGTACGGACTACATGCAACTAAGAAGCTAAAAGGGAATGTAACTCTGTCTCTCTGTTTGTCGCGTTGACACGGCGAAACGGCTGAACGGATCGACCTGAATTTTCCCATAGATTTAGCTTAAGGGTCGGAGACAGACAGGCTACTTTTTTTATCGGGAAAATGTATATTTTTTTGTTGGTCCATGCGAACGAAGTCGCAAATAATAATTACCCGATGAGTTAAAGACATTGTAACCATGGAGGAACATGTTTCATTGTGAGTCATACGCTTTTTATTCATTATCCTGTATGTTTCGAATGCTTGTAGTGTCATCACTCAGTGAGACCGCACGCCGCAGGGTGTGGGTTCAAATCTCGACAATGACCTGCCAGTGGAGGGAAATATCGTGAGACCATTATGTTGTTAGGATACTTGCCAGTACTCGGCTGGCGACGCTACCACATGAGAGTTGAACATTTTGTCGACAGGCACCTATCCCCGTAAAACTTTTATTTTTCTATGACTCCGAAACAAAATTTACCTTTTCTGTTTGATATTATAAATCGAATTTAATTCTTCTAATTCAGAAACTGGCCATTCCAAATCTGTCCGGATTCCGGATTGAGGCGTCTTTCCGAGAGAGTGGTTAGCGGTAATCTCGTTAGGTCCGCCACGCACCGGCGCCGCCCATACACAGTTATACTATCAACTTTAACCATACGGAACTGCTTAGCTATATGCTAATTGTTGAGCTGCATCCTCACTAGTATTCTAAACAGTTTGATCGAGTACATTTGCTCGTTTAGATGTCAAGAAAAATATTTATAACTTATGATCATTCTAGTAGGGCTTTCTTAGAGCAAATTTTTTTTTAACTAATCAAGTCTGTATAAACTAAAGAAAATACTTACAAACTACTTAGCCTACCGAATAGAATAACCGTTGGATTGCCCATGAAGCATCGAAGGCAACACGCATGATAAACAGCAGCATTCAAGGGAAAACTATGTACTCGGCAGGATATCATAATATGATATATATTATATATGAAAATGTAGTTTTAAACTTCATACATTATATTCTGGATATCTAATGAAACACAAATTTTATGGATCGTTTTAATGCTACAAACTGAAAAATCTCGTTGCTTAGCAAACAATGTTAGTTTCTGCTCATCCAAAAAGGAATTGACTATAAATGCATTTGTTCCGCACAAATGTAAGGCAATGTATGTTCCTGGCAGAGTATTCCAGACATTTTATTCGTTACAGAATGTGTGTATACTTAGCTCAATATTATACTTACCTACCTACGATATACGGTGTAATGTCGCCCTTACGCACGACTGGTATAACTCGCTATATCTGCTAATTAAACGATACGAGGACGGCCTCATTCTCGCCCTTCATTTAGTTCTCGGCATAAGTAGGTATTTGACTTTTAGGTTAGACGGTAATTGGTTCGGGAAATCGAAATGTAAAGTTATGAAATGTATTAAGTTGGCGCTCTAAGCAGATATTCAGATATATACAGAAAGAGAATTGACTGAACTTAGCCTTTCTGAATTTCGCCATACTTTGTGATTTTAGGCTGTAATCAAGAAATACACAAAGGTACTAAAATACCTATTTGATTGTTTATTCAACAATAGGAACGAATAGCAAGGTTAATGACGAATTACTGATAGTCTCGTAATGATAGTCAACACTGTAAAGTTAATTCTAAAAAAACTTAAATAAATGATCAAATTAAATAAAGCAAGTAAAACTAGCAAAATAATACCTTCCTTCTCGACTTTCCTCGTTTTACTTCACACAATGCTGTACTCTGTAGCAAATTATTCCTCTGAGTCTTGGTGGGAGGGTCATATAATTCTCGATCTTTGAATATTATATTTGAAATTTTCAACATACTTGCCTTTTTGTTAATTAGTCCATTAATTGTGAAATTTCATGCGTATCGAATTAAAAGGCTCAGTAGTCTAATTTTTAGTATAATGGAACTACCGAGACGACAAATCCTCAGAAGTCCGATTATTGGACTAGTTATTCGGTAACGGTCTTAGTAGTTCGATTATTTGGTAGCAATGAACTGCCGAAACGAAAAAGACTCTTCAGTCCGGTCATCGGACCAATTAATAAGACTACTGAGACAAGACCTCTTTTCGTCGGCACGTGAAAGTGTAACATGTTTCGTTCGCTGTCTTTTACTCGAATTATCCCGTGAAGCTCGTGTATTCAACACGGAACTTCCGGATAGCTTTGCATACGTCGTAGTCGGGGATTTAGTTCACGCCTTTGATGTTTCTACTCGTTTTAATAGCGAAACCCGTCACCAGAAAATTATACAGACGTACAGTTTCGTCAATGCGGCTTTTCTCATCCTAGTTTAAAGACCGGTTCTGAAGTAAGGCTAGTAAGTTTTTAATAATTAAAATGGTACAAATACCGATTACATAAATTAATACATACAGTAGTACCAGCAAGCAAGAAAAGCAGCTGCGTAGCTGAGTGGAGCTTTTGTTTTAGAACTGCGCTGCAATTCCATAGATACATGAATAGAGATTTCTCGAAGCGAGATAAGTAGAGAAATCCATTCAATGTCGAGACGAGAAAATTCACCTCGAGAAGTCAAGAAGCCGAGAAATTAATCAAAATACTAAAATACCCAAAATCGAATCAGAAACGGGCAGTGTGCTACCTCTGCATTATTCCTAATTTCTGGGTGATTAATTTTTGCAATAATTTTACTATTTTGTATAATCTGAATGGATTAGTGTTGTTATTTAATTTTATTGTTTACATTTTTATTTTGTTTTCTGACCTTTTTGACGAAGCCTCTATACAGCTGACGTGATATTTCAGTAACTGAAGTTAACTTTTCTCAAAAATAAAATTGATAAATCCTCCTAAGATTGTCGTTTTTTGAGGGAGACAACGAATACCTAATATAATTATACAGTGATATAATAATATAAATAATATAATAATAATAATATTGTAAAAATTGTAGCAATTTGACGAGTCCATAATGGAAGCATTCTTAACTTTTTTATATTATGTAATTGTTAAGAACGCAACTGTATGACAATAAAGAATATTCATTCATTCATTCATTCATTCTGCATATACTCAGTTCGAACACATCTATATTAAATATAATCTAACGAGTGCAAAAGTGACAGAGCTCTTTTTCTCTTCTTGTTTCTTCTTCTTTCTCGTCTTTTTGTACGCGTTGCGTACTTGTAGATATTTATTGTACGCTTCGCTGAGCTTGCTAAAATTAACTTTATTGCGACGTAGCAAGAGTCTAGTTATAGTCTCCTCAAGCCACCTAATTACCAAGCGTTGGGATTATTGACTTCTCTTGGCTGATGATGAGTGACGATACTATCAGGTAATAGCAGCAGCAGTATCTCTGTGAGAATGTAATGCTCTGCCTTTTAATAGCGGAAACCGGCGAGTTTTCAACTTGATGTTCAGTGAATGGCGTCGAGCGATAGAGCTTCGCCTACCACAACGTAAGTAGATACTTTATCGGCCCTATACTACATAAATAATATGTTAGTGAGTATGTATGTACAGCTACGACAACGAAAACCATATGAATAATAAATAATACCAGCATATTATGCCTATGACAAAATTATGCAACAGATTTTCAAAGAAAACGAGTTTTACTCTTTTCTAGGTTAGTGGCTTGAAACGTGCCTTTGTGTACGGATTTATCATTCTTGTACTACTCGTGTTTTCGCTAGATTGATAATTATGGTATAACTATTTATACCAAATCTATTTTTTTTTTTTTAATGATTAGATAATATATATTAATTAAATGTATTATATATATATATATATATAATTTATCATATAGTATATATTATTATCTATTATATATATATATTAGATAATAATATATACTATATGATAATATACTATAATTAGACATGTTCGGGCTGAACATATCTAATTATACTTCACTTTAAATCTTGCAATGCTTTCAACACTGCCTAAATCCACGAAGTGTGGCGCCAAAATGTAAGTTTATATTTTTTTAATATTTCCCAAATCTACAATGAAAAAAAAAAACTGTTCAATATAAAAGGTAAAGAGCAAAGTAAATCCATCGAAATTGAAAACAAATAATAAAATATATCCCGACACCGGCCTCGCTCGTCTCGGCCGAAGAATTTGATCCGTCCGTTATCCGTATTAGTATTAAGTTTAGTAATACGATACTATTACAGTCATATAAGTTAAAAGTTGAGATGTCGACTTCGAGTTCTTGGCAGGGTTACTCCAAACTTGTGCAATTTCAACAAATCTGGGTGCAATGTTTCCGCCTAAATCGGTATCGGTTATCAGTCTGTCCTGCCACAGTTATGTCGCATCTTCCTGTTTACCTTTCCTATACACAGTGTAGGCCAGTTCATGGCAAACACAAGTAGAATAGCTTACGAAAAATAAGCGCCAATATAAAATGATAAAGTTTGTGTGTGAGAAGTGTTCCATCAGCAGTTCGACTTTTAGATGAAACTCGCCAACGCACCTTATCTACCAAGAAGCTCGCAAAGGAACACACGAACAGATCAAAAATAATAACAGTACCTTTTAAGTTACGTAACAATTACTTTTATCTATCATCTCAAACAACCTCTTCCTAGATCATCACCCAGAGCCCTATTTTTTCTCTCTCTTGCTGTACTATCTGTCTCGGTTCTGTGCCGATTGGGTTTAGGTTCGAGCCTCGATTTCGACCAGAAAACGTTAAGGTTGCATCATTCATTAAATTTCAGAATAAGAGTAGACTTTTTAAATCAGAAATTAAGAGTTTGGGCTGTTCCAGTTTAGATCTCTATTATTCAAATAAGAGGTTAAGCCGCGGGGTGCAGTTAGTAAGATATACGGCAAGCGAGCTCATGTTATTTATTAATTATGTATATGGTATCCGGAAGCCAAAACCGTGGCGTAAATCACGAGTAAATTATACTGCGGCCGTTACCTGCCTCAGTACACGGCGGTACATGGCTTCATGATACATGGCAGTAACGCTCGCGTTGACGCAAATGTTTAATTAATTATAAGCAAACTAAAAAACCGACTGAAAAATATAGCAAATGTCAAAAAAGGCCGTTTAGGCTGCAGGAGGAACAAACAAACATACATATCAAAAACATTACCGTTCTTCATGGGCATTCGTGTAAAAATTAGGATAATGTACACTTTGCCAAACTTCGCGTGCTAGCGTGCAGCTTGTCAAGTTGCGCAGGTTTGCAACAGAGTTGTAAATTACTTACGTCGTCTGCTAGAACATGAAAGTGAACCGGCCAAGCGTAAATATTTATAAAACTCAGTCTGTGCAAGTTGACATTATTTTGGCTGTAAAACACGCCGTAAACACGCTGTAAACACGCTGTTACAATTTGCTTGTACTGACGATTTATATACTTACCTACTAGGATGACGCATCATACAAGATTAGTTCAAAAACTCCTATCGAGAAAATCTGTTATTGGTTGCAATCATGGGTTGCAGTTGAATACAAATTATCACAGTCGACCTGTGTATCGCGATACACCCAGGACGACAGTGGTGCTCGATGGGAAAAATCTTCTTAACGAGTCACATATGACTTGTCTGGTATTACTCGTTGGGAAGTCACCCTCGTCTGTCATACCAAGAGACGTGACTTCTGTTTTTACCCAACTGCCCAAGAACGAAGGTTGGTGATTTTGGGGTGTGTGTAAATAACGTTTGTGTGTTCCATAGTACCTCTTGTAGCCTAAACGGCTCGACCAATTTTGATGAATGAGGTGTCGTTGGATTCCTCTTTACGTCTAAAGTGACACAGACTACAATTTCCAGTCGGGTATTTTGTTTTTCTTTTAATCACTTACTTGCTTAATGTACTTGTCTGTCTGTTTTTTTAGAGACTTTTAACCTCGGATCAGACTAACATAATTTAAAGTCCCTCCCCTCCGACCCCTGCGACGTTTGTAAACTATGCGTTTCAGAAACTTGTTCCATGTTGATAGATCTTAGAAAAAATATCGCGTAACAACTTGATGCTTCTCCAATCCTCTCCGCGAGGCTAAATCAGTGAAGTAAGTAAGACTTTGCTCCACCGTGCTGATTCCTGCACACAAACACCTCACTTGCAGTACTGTCCATCCCGTCAACAGCAGTATTAGGCGGCTCAGCGCAACGTAGCGAACCACCATCTCTGATTTATTGGTGCAATATAGCGAAATACCGTGCGTTCACCTCTCTCCCGTTGCGTGGTGTGGGGTGGGATGGTACAACGTTGCGTGGTGTAGTATGTGCCGGTAAGTTGCGAAGCGTGGTTCTCTTTTAAATTTGGTGCCATTATTATGGTTTGCAATGCACTATCTTTTATGTTGTTTACCACGGCATATACCTTTTTATGCATAAACGCTCAATAAGCTGATTTATTCTACAAAATAATCAGATACATTTCTCATTGTCGAAAAGTGTTACTCTTGAAAACGAGACAGATTTTTTATAAGATGATTTTATTGAGCATTTATGCATAAGATGGTTAATGTTTAGTTTTTTTTTATGCGACGTTTATTGTTTCAATTAAGATCATCTTTTTTTGTAAGCCCGAGACAACATTTCTTTGATAAAAATAGAAGGAGGAAATTCCAAAAAACACAATGAAGTTGCTTAGAAAGATATTTAGAGGATTGTAATCGATGCATAACTATATTGAAACGTCAATTCAGTAAACAGACGCCACAAAACAAAACTGTTACTGGCACAGCTAACAGCTGCAAATCTCCCCACAAGCGCCGACAGGTCCCTGAATGCTTGTCACGCAGCATCCAGACCAGTAAACAAGTGCTCCCGACACCGCCGTCATTTCCTCAGCTATTTGCAAACAACATAAATCCACCCAACGTTAACTCGAGAAATTCCTCGCGCGACATTCTTAATTGTTTCCTTCACAATCTTCTTAAGAACTTAATTGAAAAGTTTTGGGTTTCGGATGCACGCCATCCACCCCCTCTCCTGTTTTACTCTCCCCCCCCCCTCCCGTCAAGCACTCCACAAACATTCGACCACTCGGCGATAATGATCTTGACAGTATTTGAAACATTTAGACAGAGATGTAGCCAGCGGGGGCGAAATGGGCATTTGAACTATTTTGGATGATTTCATTCTCATGTTCATTGTCAAAGAAAATTAAGATTGTTCTTATCAAGCTCTTAGACGTCCTCTACTGGATGAAACCTCCTCCCTATCATTTTGTCATAATCCCCCGCTTGGCAGGCCTGTCCTCCGATATCTGGTCGCAGTTTTAAGACACACTTATTTTGGCATAAGTGATGATGTAGTCAATGATTCAGTGACTTAATACCAAAATCCAGACCCTTCACTCATAGTTACCTACCTATATCTTGGCTTAAAAAATAAGGCTGCCTAACGTCTACCAAATTATTTTCTAAAAAAAAACCTGTAGTAGAATGCATAGCCTGTTAATATTGTAACAAAAGAAAAGTTAAAACGCTTAAAAACAAAATTGTTAAATTTGAATTTATCCGATCTTGATTATTATTGTACAGTAATTAATAGTTTGTATCCTCACTACCCGCCTGCCCGAGGAGGAGGGTAGTATTTTTGGGATGCATGTTTATATGTGAGTATGTAAACAAGTATAACAGTATAATTATATTTGTGTGTTCCTATATTATATAGTGTGGTTTCGTTGGATTCGCCTTCACGCCTGTAGTGACAAAGGCTACATTTTGCAATCGTGTTTTTTTTTTCAATTATATACCTATAATAATAATAATACTTGTTCTATTAATGACAACTTCTCAAAAATCTGTTGGACAACAAAAAAACTTTCGATATTTATTGTCTAAGTTGTTTTAGTTGTTTATTGTAAAATTTTCCCCCTCAACTTAATACGTCCTTTCGTGAGTCCTTTTGTTGTTATCTCTTCCGGAGTAGCCCCCGACATGTTTGCGGATCGAATGCCTTAAACTTACACCGAGTTGTTCAAACTTAACATGTGTGAGGCCTTAAGGACGAATTATACGGGTGGCGGTGTCGACAAACTTTGTAAGATTGAGCAAATAACGACCTTGCCGCAATCATGATAAAGAAGCTGTTTGTTTACAGACAAATCTTATATAATATATCATTCCTATGAATCGTATGCATTAACAAGTATTTTTTACAAACAAAAACAAAAACCCGACAGAAAACTGTAACCTATTTTGCGATTTAAGGGGGAGGGCTATATTCAGCAGTGGACGTCTTCTGGCTGATGATAATGTCGGGCAACGAGCAGCTTTTTTAATTACTAAACTATTGATAAATTAATAGTGTAGTAACTAAAACAGGAATTTCAAAATCATCGTCTTCTGCTGCTGCACAAATGCCTCCCCTTAAACAAGTAATGTCGTTAAAAGAAAAACAAAATACCCGACTGCAAAATGTAGCCTATGACACTCGGGACGTAAAGAGGACTCGTTGGAGTCCTCACTTGTCAAAATCAGAAAGCCTGTTAGGACGTCTTATATGAACATACAAACTTACATACACCCCAAAAACATTACCCTCCTTCTTGGGCAGTCGGATAAAAAGGAGGGTATGTTATCATAATCCACACGCTTGGTAGGCGGCTTGAGGATCGCAGAAAGCTAACCTTTTACTAAGAGAGCGTTGCTGCCCGTACTCTTGTGGTTTTGGTCGCAGTTTTAGGACCTACCCTGGTCCACTAACAGAGTTCAATGTGGCTTTAAGTCAGTTAGTATCGAGTCGACGTGTGCAATAACCTCTAAACGGACTTTCCATTATAATAAGCATCTAGTTTATACGAAGCAATCTTTGTAGGTATCTATTCGCCGCTAGAGGCCTGTAATAGACAAGCTAAATTACTTTACCCACTTTAATTACTTACTAACTCACTTAACTAAGTTAAACTACTTAATTATCGAGTTTGATATCCTCCTACTCGGTTTGTTACGTATAAACACATACAAATAGGTCAGTAAGTATGTTTGTGGGGAAGTGAGTAATGGAGACAAGTGGACGGTCATAAAGGGTGGATGAGCTTATCTCTGTGACAAACGACGGACGCCGCCCTTCACCACTCACAGCGCCGCGCCGCCCGCCCTGGTCGGACCTCTGAGTGCCATCAGACAGGATTGTAGGAAGACTTGTTTAACGACTATTACATTAATACGATTTTTTGCGTTAATTATCACCGAGACATAATTACGACGATTCTTTGTCAGCGTTTTAAGCGCAGTGCATTATTGCACTAAATTCTGAGTGGCACTAAACTGTTATCGCCAAGCGTGACACTTATCTCAGGCAGGAGATTCCGGGTTTGACTCCCGGTCAGGCAGTTGTTTGAATATACATTCAAATATCTGTTCTGTGGCTGAGCGTTAGTTGTCCATGTCTTTGTGTGTGTTTCAAAGCATCCCCGGCACCAGAAATTCCAATGGTGTGGAGCATTGTTGAATGAGGATATAACGCGTCTTTTTTATTTTAATGGTATTGACTGACGAGACGAGCAAGTTGCATGCCTGATTTTAAGCGTCACGCTTGCCCCTAACATTTCAATGCCACCCAAAATATTCAACTTCAACAGTTCCAAACCCTGTATGCCCAGTAATTTCGGTGGAAACTTGCCTTTCAATCTGGAACACAGTAATGCTTGCACACTACTACTTGCCAGTTGAATAACTAACATAGGTGTGGTACTTCCCAGATGGACTTTTACAAAAGAGTCCTACCACTACAAAAAATGCTTGTATTTAAAAAACCATGCAACCAATCGGCTCTTTGAGTAAGTACTAGAAACATGGCCTATATGACATAACTATGTAGAGCCTTTTAAAAGCCATCGGCACCAAATAAACTAGACACTACTTTGAAACTACACTAAAAAACTATTAAAAATTGAATAACATTAATTCCGATAACAATTGCAACGCATTCCGGACTGGCGGCGGCGCGCGGCGGCGGCGCGGCGGAGCGTACAGAATTAACGCTAACATTGTATTATGTAGTGAGTGCAGAGAGAATGCAGCGGTTCAATTTATTACGCGTATTCCGTTTGTGTGGTGCTGCCAGGCTACGTATTTATTTAACTACTAGCTGATATCTGACTTCTTATATGCGATGCTTATAGCCGAATCCATCGGTAAAAGTTTCAGCGCGTCTTTGCTTTTCATTCGTGTGAATGATTTATTTTCTCTATCAGCTGTTTTTTTTTCACGGTAACAGGTTTGTTTCCATAGTTAAAGTTGCTCAGAATGAACATGAGGGTAGCACCTTTGCAGGTCGGATACGAGTGCCAGAACATTCTATATAGGTACTAGAATCCTATTATTATACCTCGCAAAACGTTTTACAAACAATGCTTTCGTAAAGCTCTTTATAAATGCTACACTTTACCCATGAAGTATCTCTTCATTCGCGTCAATATCTCTTTTAAAATATCACGCTTTCCGCTTCATTAATCCATCGATACGACTATAAATCATCGTTTGTCCGTAATGACGTCATCCTCGCTGAATGACGTCATCACGCTGCCATTGGCCCCGCGATGAATGGGACCTCGTCCGTCTTCAATCGCGTAATTAATGGAGTCGGACGCAGAGTATGGAGGAAAGATGGTCAATTACAAAGACACGTTGCAACTTGGAAAGTATTAATTATGAACGGCTTGTAGAAAATTATTTGTATGATTTGTTCACGATGGCTCTAGTATTCCGGTTGCACAGACAATCACTTATCAATTATGGGTATTTTGTATGTTCTGTAATTATATGTCAGGCTACTTTTTCACCTGACTCGCTCAAAAAGGGTGCTTTTAGTGCTTTTAGTGAGCATAACTCCTCTATTTTTTGAATTTTTGAAAGCTGCGAATTAATAGCATTTCATCATGGAAACTCCATAGTAAAGCTCTATAGCCATCATGTTACTTTTTTTTTCAGAACTTTTTTTAACCCTTTTTTTAATTTGGTACTAGGACATTTGCATTATTTTCTAGCAACTGAAAAGTTGAAAGATGTACGTTTCACACGAGACTTAAGTTTTTTGTGCATTTAACCAATCATCTAATAGAAAAAGAGCAAAAAAGCGAGGATTTATATCAATTAACTTAAATAGTGCAAGCGCTGGTGTTTTATTTGTGATATTGGTATTGGTAGTTTTTAACAGTAACTTGTAGGAAACCTGTAAAATCGGTTGTGAAATTCTGCGCATTAGAAGCTTTCTTAATTCTTCAGAGTTCGAAGTTATCCTTCTGCCTTATCTAATCTAAGGGTGGAGTGCGCCACAGCAGCAACAGACTTGTAAAAGGTGACTAATTTATATTTTTCAGATCGCCGTGAGTAGCCAGCCAAATAGGCTATACAGCTATAACTAGCTAGGCAACAGGCAAGGCAGGTGTCAGGCTGTCAGCTAGCGGCATTCAGCTTCATAACTAGCTGGCCAGCAACTGGAAACGTGGAACTAGGAGTTGCTGTAGTTATTATTATTGTATATAAACAAAAAACCTACGTCGATGGTAACGATGAGTGCGCGAGCAATGGATTAAGATAAAAAATAACAAACCCGACTCCATGACATACACACTGAAAAGATTTAAACAAGGCGTATTTAAAATTAAAATAAGAAGTTGGTTCCTTGAGAGAAAATGTACCAAAGGACACCTAGAATAATAAGTTCTAAGATCAAAACACGCAGCCGGAGATCTTTCTAAGCTGATTTTGAAATATTTGTACCCTCCGACTGCACGTTCTGATCTTATATCATTTAATTTTAAGTGTCCTTTAATTTAAATTTTCTCTCAGGCCTTGTTTAAATATTTTCAGTGTGTATATCATGCAGTCGGGTTTTTTATTTTTTTAATATATTTTTTATTTTATTATTTTTTTAGTTGGGTGTTGGTTTAGTAAATTTTGTAAACCGTCCAAAGACCAACATTTTATTAATGAATTAACTAACGCGTTTATATCCACCAAGTTAGCCTAGCTACCAACTCGCCGGTTGGTATCAAAAAACATTACTCTCCTTCTTGGGCAGTCGGGTAAAAAATACTTTGAAAAAATGCACTAATGCGATTTTCTTAGCAGCACCCGTGAAATACTTAATAATATCATTGTGGAGCTCCGGTGGCCATCTGTGGTCTTTTTCATCAGTTCCACTTCACCTAATGATACTTTCTGAAAAATGCTTGACTTGTTGTTAAAAATACCAAAATCACTATACGTATGCCTATAATAATTGAGGATTTAATAACAGGAACTAGTTACAATTATATTTTCTCACGTTGACGCCAAAACTCCCTAAGCAGTGTGAACATAGAAAAACCAAATCATACGCGTCGCTTTTCGTCAAACTGGTCCATACGGTAGCTGAACATGTCTTGAGCTAGGAAAAATCCAATAGATTCTCCCCGCCGGCGCCGGCGGGATATCTGCCCTGGGGAGCGGGTGCAGGCCGGGCGGCGCGGGGTTTCCGCCAGATTAGCGCCTAATTACAGCGTTGGTTTTTCCTGTTTTTATCATCGAGATTAACAAGAACAACGGCCTGTTTTGAGATTGTGTCCTCCAAAATCCGTAATTGGCTTTTAAAATATGGTCAAAGTTTGTATCTTGCTTGTAAAATTAGAAGATAACAAAAGTTTAAAAGTTAAGGCAACGAAGTGTTAATCGGTTGACAAAATTGTAGAGTGTCATCATCATCATCAGCCAGAAAACGTCCACTGCAAGGCCTGCGTCTTAAAAGGGATGTGAGTGCCATAATCCCGACTCTTGGCAGGTAGGTAGATTGGGATTACAGAACGCTCACCGTTTACGAAGAGGACGCTGCTTTCCGTCCTCCGGTGGTTCTAGTCGTAGTTTTAGGACATACCTGAATCCTTAAAATCGTGGTGGATGGAAATTACATTTTTTTTCTGTACATAATATTTTTCAAGGAGTTTTAAATGCCTTTTATCCATAGGCATAAAGTGTTGTGATCTGTGGCATAAAGTTAACATACACGTGATTCGGTACAGGCTACGTCACGAAGAAACGTACAGCTCGGATAAGTCCTTGTGATGGAAGGAGATAATTAGTAGATTGGTATGATCTGCCGCAGTACCGACTCGCTAGTTCTCATCTCTTTTACTCATACGGATTTTCATGGCAGCTGTATGTCTTTTTAAACTCTTCTTTCTTCTTCTTTTCGTCTTTGTCTTTTTTAGCGGAAAGCTTGACAATAAGGTTTAAAAACAAATGAAATGATCTTGAATTTATATGAAAAAAATTACCTGAGTCAAATATATATTCTTTATTTTATAAAAGGAAAATATACTCGTAGGTTAATGCCCAATTATTCTAATTGTTAACTAAACGAATGAAAAAATGCTTTTCTCGCAAAAATCACAAAACGAAAAAACCGTGTTCAGTTCAAAGATAATGGGAACCGTATTATCAACAAAATGCGTATCTTTTGTACCGACTTCATCTTCCCCTAATTGAACAAAGATAACGCAATATTTTCCTGGAATGAAGGCTGAATTGAAAGGCAAATTAATTTGTAAAGAGATTGTACAACATTCAGGCCAATTTGTTCACTAAATATAACGCTTTGTTTAGTTTAGCCGTTTGTTTGTGGACTTAGCCGGTCTTGGATAAGTAGTGTCGTAAAATTAAAAACTCTTCCGATATGTAGCTGTGTTTTCTAGACCGTTTGGCTTCAAAGTTTTTTATTGACGTCTATTTCGCTATATCTTTTTTAACCAAGCCAGGGGCTCTAAAATAGTGGCATTCTTGTCTCACTTATTGAAATGAAAATACTGAGAAGTTTTGTTTGTCAGATTAGCAACTGGCGTGAATTCTACCAAAATGATGACCATGTTTGATGTCGCACGTGTGTATTGGTCAAGCGGCCCAGCTGCGGGCTAGTTTCCACTGTCTCCATCGTCCTCAACCGCAGAGGTATAATCGAGAAAAAGCTGGCGTGTGCGCTATTTTTTTTCACCTTCGCGCGCGCTAGTAAAAAAATTTGATAATTGTTAATTAGAACTAAACCAGGAAAACTTCTGTTCTGTGCTATCCTAGATATTATAATAACCTCAATATTAGAGTAATATTCACTTAAATAATCACTTACCATATTTCTCAAATTAAGATTTTTATACATAACTAATGCGGTGCACTGAGTAGTAAAAACTTTTTTTTAAATTAGATTCTTAACATCAGGCAAGTTTGTGGTGAAACATAAAAAAACAGGACTAGTGTTATTCTGAATTGCGCACCGAGGGCTCCGTACATTTTGTTTTACGTAACATTATGTAACTATAATCACGTCAAACTTAACTTTGTGGTCAAGGTCAAATGTTGTAGTCAATGTCAATGTCTAAAGGACCAAATGTCAAGGTCAAATCTCCAAAAAAATATTTTATTGGATTTGGTTACAAATTATTTTCAGATCCTTTACTTGTGCTGTAAGACTGCTTTGCATTGCTTTAGGGCAACGGTAAATATCCTATAGGTTTTGATTTACACGCGAGTGCGGCAAAAGCGACATAATGGCCGCAATTCCACCGTGCGCTCACTTAACGCAACTAAGCTATCGCTGTCTTTTACTAAATAGAAACACAAGATCGAGATGGCATGAATTATAGTGCTGTCAAATTAGTCAGATCTTAGTTCTCCATACAAACTTAGACGAGACCGTAGCGGGTGCCGATTTAAATCAAGTTTTAAGTGTCGCTAGTGTACGTTTTTCTTCGCGGCTTTAATCGGTAAACTCGTTTGACGGAACTAAAATGAATGCTATCTGTTTCTTGTGGTTCTATTAGTAAAAGACAGCAATTGCACTAAGTTTAGTTTAGCGGGAATCGACGCCAATATGCGGCATAACTAGCCGTATATTTTTATTTGCGTTGACTTAGAAGCTTACGTTTTTACAACTCCTAGGAATCGTAGACTTCATACTAATTCTTACTACTACGTACTTCAGATTTCAGTATTCTATATTAATTTAAACTTAATACTTCAAGGCATTCCTTAGAAAAAGGGTGTCGACAGACAGACGGACAACGAAGGTATCCCATAAGGTAACATTTTTTTCTTTTGAGTTACAGAAACCAAATACGAACTGATACCAACCAATTTAATTACATCTCTGGGGTCTTCTTCTTATGTAATTTGCTCTTCTCTTCCAATAAGTACAAGGTTGGTTTTTATTTTATGTGCCATAAAAATTGTGATAAAATTTTGGAGTTTACGATCAAATACATCATAGCGCTAAATTTTCATTTTGACTATGTTGAATATTGCCAAAAAATATAGTATTTTTCATCGACAAAAGCCAATTTTGTCTGTTTTGAACGTCACATTTGTCAATCGATAACTGCCATACTCGTGGTACAGCCAAGGAATACTCACTATTGCTTCGTATTCCTTGGTGCAGCTCTCACCTATTACTCACATAATTCAAAAAAAAGTTGTGCGACACCCGTCATGTTATGCGAATTATTTTCGTCTAAGCGGTAACCATAACTTAGCCGTGATGTTTGTGGAACGTCGCGAGACGTCGCACAGCGCCGCCGGCTGCGGGACTTTCATTCGGAAAGTTAGTCGTCTGGTTTACGACCATGGCCGCCTTCAAGGCATGTGCGAACAGATTTATACTTTACTAGTTGTTACCCGCGACTTCGTTTGCGTGGACATAAAAAAAGTATTCTATGTGTTTGTGCTATATAGTAGCTTCTTATCAAATTTTATCCAGATCCGTTCAGCCGTTTAACCGTGATAAAGCGACAAACATCCAGACAGAGAGGCAAAGCAACATCCTATAGTTCGCTAGATGGCGTTGATCTATTTTTGTGCATTTTTTCCGTTTTGTATTGACTGACAGTTATGTTGTAATGTAGGGTGTTTTGAATCGCGCAAGCGTTGTTTTTATCGAGACGAACGTATCATTTTTTTACCTCGAAGCTTTATTGGTCCTGATACGACTGCGGCTATATTCCTCTGAATTATAATATTGATTATAATGAGTCCCTCATGAGTTTTCTTTACTAAAATTATCGTAAACTAGCTGCCCATCGCTGTTTCACCCAAGTGAGAAATTCCTCAGGAGCTGTACATTTCCTGGGGATGAAAAGCCGATGTCACCGCCCCTTATACTAGATCGATACAAAAAACAGATCGATCCGTTGCTAATTGCTATATTGCTGCGTGAAAGACGTACAAACAGCCCAACAAATACTTTTTTGAATTTATAAAATTAGCAGGGATAAAAATACATAAAATTAAAAAATACATCGCGTAAGATAAAAAATTTATTTAAAACCGCATAGTATATATAGCCTTATAGGTAACCGTTCTCCACCCAAGACCACATCATTGTTTATCGCCAGGCAGGACAGTCAAACTCTAACCTAATTCAAATATGTATACGGACAAAGATACAATATGCAATATATATACCATATAATACTAAACCATACTACCACATACTTTTAAATTGGCGGTCTTTTATTTATTGTATCTGTTTTTTTATTTGTTTTTTAATATCTAGATATTATTATAATTTATAAGTTATAAATATTTCCGAAATTTAGGAAATATTAGCGAAACCGTTATCTAATTACTTATTTGCGGAATAAAGTTATTTAGCTTTGATAGTTTGAGGTTATAACCTCGACTTGACCAAATTTTAAATCTAGTGGATTGCTGCGATCTTTTCAATCTCGCGCTGAGTTTCGTTACAACAACGTATAGGCATTTGTCAAAGACATATTTATAAGGAGAATTCTGTGGCATTTGTATATAACAAACAGTTGCGATACAGCAAAACAGTTTCGATACAGCAAACCGTTTCAATATAGCAAACAGTTAAGTTATAATAATCAGTTTCGATACAGCAAACCGTTTCAATATAGCAAACAGTTAAGTTATAATAATCAGTTTCGATACAGCAAACCGTTTCAATATAGCAAACAGTTAAGTTATAATAATCAGTTTCGATACAGCAAACCGTTTCAATATAGCAAACAGTTAAGTTATAATAATCAGTTTCGATACAGCAAACCGTTTCAATATAGCAAACAGTTAAGTTATAATAATCAGTTTCGATATAGTAAAATTAAATGGCTGTAGGAGATAGTGGTAGACTTCCAGATCGTTTTTGTATATAAACAAAAAATTTGCTTTATATTTCTTAGTAGGTTAGGCTCAGCCCGTCCCGACCTCTGCAAATCCCGTGCAAATCCGCGTGTAACGATTTCATCCGAGTCAATATTTAAGTTATTCCGATCGCTCGTTATGCCGCCGGCGGGAATAATAATCGAGTGCTACTGACAGACCGATTAAATCGAGTAAAAAAGGTCGGATCAGCAGTTATTCGATAATTCGATATTCAGCGCAGCGGTAGCTCGCTGTCCGGTGCAGCGACCGCGCCTTGTAACTAACCTAGCTTATTATGAACAGAACTAAGAAATGTCCTTAATTTGTGCTCCAAAACAAATAATTTAAAAAAAAATGTCGTCTTCAGTCCGCGTCACAAAGGTGTCTCTTTTGCAGAATCTGTTTGAGGAATTACCATACCTTTGCCAGTTATTCTTCGGCCAAGCTCAGCATCAGGCTTTAAACATCCCACTGCTCACTTATCGGCCTACCCTC
The DNA here is from genome assembly GCA_947579745.1 of Apocheima hispidaria. Classification (NCBI taxonomy): domain Eukaryota; kingdom Metazoa; phylum Arthropoda; class Insecta; order Lepidoptera; family Geometridae; genus Apocheima; species Apocheima hispidaria. The sequence goes on along the minus strand of OX388166.1, from coordinate 12,957,311 downwards.
TAAGGGTGATTAGGCCATATCCACCACGCTGGCCCAGTGCGGGTTGGCGGATTCACATACGCCATCAATTCTCGGCGAATTCGAGCGAATTCCTCGATTCTTCACTCAGTTGCATTTTTTTTTTGTCAATAGTTAATAATATGCCAATCCTAAGACAGAGAAGACAAGAGGGTTAGAATCACAAACATTTGTTGACCACTAGCTGTTACGCGCGACTTCGTTCGCGTGGACCTACAAAAAAAGTAGCCTATGTCAGTATCCTACCCTTATATCTATGCAAAAAATAAGTTCGATCTGTTCAGCCGCTTAGCCGAAATAATGCGAAAAACACCCAGACAGAAAGACAGAGAGACAGAGTTAATTTCGAATTTATAATATTAGTTAGGATTAGGATATATAAGATTAATCAACTCGTGTAATTGTGTTCCGGATTGAAGGGCAATGTTTCCAGCGTAATTACCGGGCTTACAGAGATTTAACATCTAATATCTCAGGGTGACAAGCGCAGTGCGTTGCCGCGCATGGTTATGAACTGTTGAAGTTCAAATTCTGGGTGGCATTGAATTGTTATGAGCAAGCGTGACGCTTAACATCAGGTGAGCGACCTGCTCGCCTCGTCACAGAGAACCATATTTTTTTTTCTATGGTAGTAGGCACAGACGCTCCGGCAGATTATACAGAAAATTGAGGAGTAGGTATAATCGGCCATCATGCTTGAAGTTTGTGGACCATGTAAAGCCTTCGATTCAATAAGGACTAGGGCAGCTGAAGGGACTACCGATGTTATATCGATTATAGGTTTATCGAAGTGCTGAAGTGTTTGTATGGAAACGGCACCATGCCAATCCGATTGCAGGACGAGAGCACGAAACCAATCCAATTGCAAAAAGGCGTGAGACAGGGAGACATTGTCTCTCCGAAACTGTACACGAACACAATACATGTTTTCCAGCTCTTAAACTGGAACGGATTCGACATCCACAGTAATGGCGAATACATCACTCACCTTCGTTTAACTGATGATGAAGTCGCTGGAGAACCTCAATCCTAAGGCGCTAACACTGGTTCTCGCTATCTCGTTCACACGTTATCAACATTTTTTTAATATAAAAATAACAGAGAAAAAAATTAAAAAAATGTCTTGGAACAGAATATCCTTTGCTTTGCGTTGCATTTAACAACAATTTTCATGTTTTTTTTTTTATTTGGCCTAGGAAAGGGAATAAAATATGTTTTTTAATTTTCTTTCGCCAAAATAAAAATAAAAGTAAAGCAAATTGTTATAATTTTTTCTAGTGATTAGCCAGTTTATTTAGGGCCGTCCGGCACCCAAAGTGTATAAACGAAACCCTATTACTAACACTACACAGTCTGTTCTATAGTTACAACGGTATTTGTAAAATCCTGACTGCCACTAAAAGTATTTTTTTAATCCCTAAAATGTAGGTTAAGGCTAAATTTGTTCTAATGTAAAGATAAGTCGGATGACAAAATGACAAACTTAGCTATATGTAGTCGAAAAATTTTCCGTACTTTGATATACGTCATGGTCAATTCTCCAATTACAAATTTAGTTTTATAATCGCCAAAACAATATTTTTATGTTATTTTACTGCAAATTAATGCAAGGGACAGTAGACCTAAGTATTTGATATGAATTCAAAATTATACCGCCACGCGTTCCTGAAAAAAATTGTCTTGACAGACAGACAGACAGATAGACTTACGGATACGGATTTAATTCTGCAGTTTCGATACTTTTGCAGACGTATCTTACTTTTCTCAGAATATTATTGTATTTGAATGTTTTTAGATAATCCAAACCTAATAAAATATCACAATCGAGCTACCGACTCCACTAGTCCGTACCGATGTGAAGGACGGTACAGTACTAAATCCACCGGAGTACAAAATAAATAGATACAGAAGGCCAGCTTCGGCCGATCTTGGTTTTAAACACCTACGGTATATTAATTATAAAAGCATTTGGGTGTAACATTTATCTTGTACATGTTTAACTAATAAATAAAATAATCTATTTGAAGTTTAGTTTGTGAGTCAGAATTGAAAACGTTCGAAAACGGTTTAAAGAAAGTTAAAACTGTAAATTCAGTTGTGCTTTACATATTACCACGACATTACCAAAGTGAGACGTGTGAGATCATAGTTACACTGGCCTCCGGCGGGCCATTCGGGCCAGTACTGGGTCGCTCTATGTGTGATATACGTAAAATAGGAGATAAGTTGAAATTCTGCCACACGTGATACAACAAACGGTTGTATCACGCATGCTTTATTTTCAGAAATGTGTCAATTCTATGCAGTAGACTGTATGTACTGTGATCCCTTGGCTAGCTTGAGTGCACTCGGCTCGAGGTAAACGTGTTACGGACAAGATACACCTCACGTGCCGCCAGACGGACGTGAGGTTCGATACCGAGATATACTGCGTAGCTATAGCTAGCCAACTAGCTTTATAAACATTAAAAATAAGAGAAATTTTAGTAGCTATTCGGAATTCTATCCAAATATTATATTTTTCTATACTCGACTTCCTAAATACATACCTAAATATTAAGTAACTCGAATAATTCATCGAATGCTTTTTTTAAAATAAAACAATGCCTAATGTTTGTATGTTAACGTATGGTGTGTATGTAGTTGGCCGCAGCTGCACGACTGGTTTGTATGACTTCCGAGAGCCGCGGCAGCAGCGCACGGACTCATAGGACTCATAATTCCGACAAGCAAATGAGATTTTTTTTTTTATCTACTGATACACTAAATGTAGCTTCACCTGTTTGTACCTTTACACTGAACGGCTGAACCGTACTTACTAAATTTAGAACTATTGTGCGTGATCTATAAATATAAAGATTATAGTTTTTGCTGTGATAAACTTTTGCAGTTTTTCTGTACAGTTTTTAATTTGAGGTCATGATTAAATTTTCATTACAATTGATTCTTCCATTGGGCCTTATTGTGAAAAGTTGGCTAAGTAGTAGATACAAGAAACAATTGCCGACATAATCGTAACAGCGATCTTGTAATTACGTCGACTCCTTGAATATTAAACGCGATCCGGGTAATGATATAATTAATATCAGTTTCAATTAACCTTCTTATTACCCGCCGCGGCGCGTACATTCAATTGCTTAATCATTACCCTCCGCACATTCAATTGCTCCAATTGAGAATGGTAGTACGACTCCCGAACGCGATTCATGTTGAAACAATCCTACAGGGAGTCAATAAAGCTGAACTACGTGAACGTAGTTCAACTGGTTATTTTATTACTTTTTTTTTTAATAACCTATCTGGCTTGTTCTGTTATTTCAATTAATTTGACTATCATTAGCGTATTAGCAAGCTGGACCGGCAATATCTACTGTCAACCGATAACTGATAAACACTAAGGTAGACGTGTTCAAGAGTGGTCACCACGAATCTGCAATCGTAGAGGACGCCCTGACACTCGATGGAGTGTCGATATACGTAGGATAGCTGGCAGTGGCTGGAAACAAAAAGCCGAAGGTCTGTCTGAGTGGCGTGCCTTTTATTCCACTGCTGGACATAGGCTTCCATGTCCAGCAGTCGAATAAGATATACTGATTATGATAATGAATTAATTTGACAGATCTCAAGCCCCAGCATTAACTACTATAGATAAAACTTACGTTACGAATCAAATCAAATCAAAATGTATTTATAATATCAAAATTCCATTGCAAATTATCAATTTGACATAAGTTTAATTAAAATTAACTCTACAAAATGTACATATATACCAAAAACTGTTTACTCTATTTCAAGCACCTTGTGCAGACGATACGCTACGCGACGTTACGACGTTACGCTTTCGGTAAGTAATGAATAAAAAAAAAAAAAATACGCCCAATAAAAATGCTATTAAATTTTTCATACAATTTGCTATCAAATACATAGTTCTTTTTTTTTTTCGATAGAAGCTATGCTAAGTGTACTCTTTTTGATCAAGTTATTTTACTTGGAACGATCGCATCGTTACTATTTTTTTCGTCACATTATTATCATCTACAGTCTTCTTTATCATATTGCTGAGTACAGGCCTCTCTCTTGCGGTGCCGTATAGTTCTGTAAATTGAACGATTACAATGTTTTCTTACATCGCACTGTTTTCGTTGCAACGTGTGAGCAACTTACAGTTAAATTAGTCATACTAAGTTGGCAACAATATCCCTGCAAGCATTGTGCCAACTGTGTAACCAATTATCGCACGTGTAAAACTATCGCCGAGCGCTCGGTGGAACCAATTGTGTTCGTTTGAGGTTCCCGTCACGAACGGACCTTGTTCGACGTCACCGGGCGTCGACTGTCTTCCTCGAAGTACCACAAGTGGGTAGAATATTTAAGTAAATTACTAATAGCAGGCTGGGTGGCACGTCCTAGCTGCCAATTCAATTCAATTTAATTATTCAATCCATAATGTTATTGTCAATTCAGTTATATTAATTAATTCAATTGCACTTAAGAATAAAAAATTGCACATTCAAAATGAACGTAAATTCTTGCGTCGCGAGGTATTTACCTAAATAGTTAATGCGCGAAAATAAATGTATTATAATCACTCTGAAATAGAGTATATATTTTGTATCTATTCTATTTAGTTAAGTTGTTTTTAATGGTATAACCAAAACAGTGTCTGCCAGGGGCAGTACTGCAAATTTGACAGTTATTTAATCACGAAGGAGTAGTGTGCAAACATTGTTGTTTTTTTGGATTGAAGGGCAATATTACCAGTGAAATTACTGAGCTTACAAAAATTGCATATATGTCAGAGTTAGGAATTGGGGGAGACCTAAGCCCGTCAGTGGGATCCAAAAGGTATTTCTTTTTAATAAAAAAACAAAAAAAAAAATGGCACACTGCTAAGCGAACTGCGCTGCGGTGCATGGTTTTGAACTCTATTGTGGTTTAGTTTCAGACTGTTACGGCCAAACGTGATACTTACCATCCGGTGAGCGACTTGCTCGTCTCCTCACTTAGTCGCATAAAAAGAGGTTTTATTTTGCGGTAGTTCATCTTCGAACTGTTTGTAAAATAATGTTAGTATTTTTAAGTCGTAATGTCGTGTCTAGTACGATAAATAAGAAACTGATCCTCTATTCTTATTATACTAGACGGAATAGTGTGCGGCAAGACTCAAGGTATTTGACATAAATTGTTAATATTTAAGTTCTGTAATATTTATATTAGTGGACTCTGTAATAGTTATATCCGTTTGTATCTCAATCGATAATTTGAATTTGTCATAGATACAGCTTAAATAAAAAAATTAACGCCTTTAAAAAAAACCCTGATACTATAGTAACTAAAGTTGTTACGTAAATACTACTTCCAAACCTCCACCACAGAAATGTTTGAAACATTTATTAGCTCCACATTTCGTTTCACATTTGAGCAATATTTCCGAATGGTTAACAAATAAGGTGCGATTGTCCAACGCCACGAGAATTCACGCGATCACTTCTATCGAACACCGCTTCAAGGAGGGGATAAAAGGGGGTAAGGCGGGATAAAAGAGGGGTAATAAGGGGTGAGAGGAGGGGTTGATTTATACCGCGCAATCAGGATACCTGTCTCGGGGCGAGAACTGTTTGCTAAAAACTCTTTGGGTTTGAAAATGGAACTAGAGATAAACCAATTCGATAGCTTGTAGAAAAATAAGTTGCATGCGGCGCTTAAAGAGTATAAGTAGCTGTTATTATTGGGAGTATATCTGAGATTAGTTGATGTAGCTATGAGGCAGGTGACCGTGTAGGCTGAGTGGTGTTTCTAGGCCTTTTACTGGTTCATAGACAGTTATGAGACAACTAAACATTTTTAAAGTTTACTAAATGTTACTTTAAAAACTGACATAGTTTTATTTTATTTATTTATATAAACATACAAAACAGAATACATTAATTTAAAGATTATTATTTAAGTAACATTTAACACATTTTATTTGCCCGCTGCTGCCCCCGCCCCCGCCCCTGCCTCCGCACCTGCACTGCATCCGATGACATCACGCGCGGCGTCGACGGCCTTCAGTGCAAGGCAAAAGGAGCTCTATCAATCAATGATGTATAATCATATAAAGGGTATCTCATAACAAGACTCGAGGATTCGTTTTTATTTTTTCAAATCAACGTAGTAGCACAGAATATAGTTCGCGGTATCGATACGGTTTCGGTGTACTACAAAGTAGAAGTTGATTGCGCGGAAATGACGAAGAACAGCAAGCACGACACAACACAAGAAGGCATTCTGTCATATCGGATGGTAATACTTTTCGTACACTGCGCTACGTAAGTCTCCGTTACCCGGTGACTTTAGACGTGCCTGTGTACGAAGCTCGAACATTTGAATTGCAGTACTCGCCTAGATACTAAAGGCGTTGGGTATCGAAAACTTGTGTAGCGTAGTGTACGAAGGGCCTCAGACTCCAGAGGCCCTGGGCCAGGTAGCTCAGTAAAATCATATCATACTTGGTTAATAAAAGCTCTAACGAGCCTGTATTCATAAAAACAACAGTACAAAAAATAGCACACAGTACTCTGGCCCGCGCGTGGTCATTAGGGTTTTTATTCGCACGTGAAGGTAATGTTCATAATTACGCGCGCTGAGCGGCTGCAAACGAGCTGGTTGAGATGATGGCGGACATTTTAATGAGAAATGGAAACTTTTATGGTGGAGGTGAAATAAAAAATACTGAGCTGTCTGATGGCGATCAAAATTTCACTTATAGAAAAAGTTAAGGACGTAAAAAGCTAACTAACAAATTGGAATCGGAATAATGTATCATTCCCTATTGTCCCCGCTGCAATGCCGTCAGTAGAAGAAGTTTGACGCCTGGAAGGAATTTTCAATGGAAATCCTAGTTGTTATCCCCGGGGACAATGCTAATGGTGACAACTAGGAGTAACCCATTTTATTTACATGCACAGAAGACATTATTTGGAAAATTGAATACCACACTATTGCCAGTTATTTAACCGCCAAGCAAGTACTTTGCAAACACTACTTTGTTCCGAATTGAAGGGCAAAGATTCCTGTGTAATTACTGTGAAAGAGATCTTTTTAGAAATCTTTATATCCCAGGGCGATGAGCGCAGCGCATCTTACCGATAGACAAGCGACTTGCTTCTGCCAATACTTAGATAAATAAAAATAAATATAGTGATGGATAAAAATTATATTGAGAAAATTGAAAAAAATATTTTTTTGAAAATTTTATAGGTTCCACTTCATTTTATACCAGTCCTTACTTAATTCCTGTTGTTTTCCTAGCGGGGTTCACAAACTCACTTGTAGATCAAACACTGACTCAGATCCAGGCGTTTTATGGCTTTCATAAAGTACAACGTGGGAAAATAAAATACATTTTGGTACAAAGTTACATATTGTATTGTTTATATTGTTTCACTAGTCACGTGGCTCAGTGGGAGGATTTCCACTTTCTGAGCTGTAGGTTGTGGGTTCAATTCCCACCCAGGACAAACATTTGTGTGATGAACATGGGTAGTTGTTCTTTGTCTGTGTCTTTATCTATATATTCTATGTACGTATTTACAGCAACAAAAAAAAAGTATCTATGTATTTTATCAGTTATCTGGTTCCCATTATAGTACAAGCTTGCTTAGTTTGGGGCAATACCGCTATGTGTAAAAGTTCACCAATATATATATAATATATTAGATTCCGATGGGCACTGTGTTAGACTTTCGCGGTCGCTCAACTCTATTTTATTCTGATTGACTTGTGGTGTGTCCCATATAATAATACATAAAATACATAAATATAAGATAATATGAAACCGAAATAATAAATGGATAAAGAAATGTAATTCATAAATATACAATACACAAATACTTACCTTGCGAAGTGGAATCGCTATCCGCTTCTGATTAAACCGCTGCGCTCGCGCCGGTTACGTCGATGCGCAGGAGTACTGCGCATGCGCCGTGCCACCGCGCCTAACGGTTGCGCGTGTTTATGTTCGCGAGATAATTTATACTGTAATTCGGTTTTCGTAGTTATTACGCAGTGAAATAATAATAACAATTCTGTGGAACATTGTTTACTGTGTCATGAGTAGAAATAAACATTGAACTTGAACATAGTGGAGTGATTTCCTTTATCAACACCCAGGACATACACCCATAGACTGATTTTCATCAAAATGTTATCCCGTAAATACCTACTAATTTAAATATGTCACTTGTAAATGCTATGCTCCAATAAAAGCAGATCGAGGCAAGCCCATACACGTAATAATAGTAAACACAAAAATAAAGCCCATGTAAAATTGCATATAATACTACGGAATTTACAAAAAACTACCTAGAATATCAATAAAATGTAGGTAACTTTACAAACCTTGCCTGAAACGCTTGACGTGGGCGGAATGCGGCAACCTTCCATTCCCGGATCGGATAGAACGGAAAAAGCGGATAGCGGAGAGGCGAGAAGTAAAACCTCGCGTCATTGACCTTCGCTAATGGACAAGTTCCCGCGAATTTCTAAGTTGGCGCAAATTTCGAAACTCGTGATCGTTGCCAATCACGGCGTCTCCGCCCTTCGCGCTCTGAACTTGACACGATAGATTAATTGTGACGTTATGATGACGTCATAGAGTTTGTGGGAAAAGAAGCACATCGCGAATTTTGTGAGCCTCTGGGGTTGCTCGAGTTCTACTTTCATAGGATTTTTAGTACGAACAATACGAGCGCAAGCTAGTGTGTCACATTTTTAACAAAAAAAAAACTTTTGTTAGTCGTCTGACTTACTAGGTAGAACTAATTATTAAAGAAGAATTAAAAACGGCTCAAATTTCTCAGACCGCTTTTTTTTTTACCTCTTTTCAAGTCACTCTTCAAAAAAAAAAAAACTACGGAACCCTAACAACTAAATCACAATCTATTCATCCATTTTGGTGTTACGATGCCACAGACACAGATACACATCGTAAAATTACATCCGGCTGTTTGCGTTGAGGATAAAAATTAAAGAAAAATCGGGGAATCTTTTTGAAATATAAATAAAACCACATTATAATAAAGGTATTGATAAATTGGAGTTATCTATTGAAAACTATAATCTATCAACATTCATTGAATGTGTATTATGAGTTGGTTCACGAGCATGTTACCATGCATTCAATGGAATGCAGCCAATCAATCAGCATATACAGCCTCTTTGGACGATGGGGCTCACCACAGATGGGTGGACCCGTACGCGGAGGGGAGGTATTGAATAGTGACGTCATTCAGAATAACCGTACTCATAATCTGTGTTTCGTGTTTTCACCTGCCATCCAATAGGAATATCAGATAATTCACATTTAACCCTGATATTTTACACGTATAGTTGCAACAATTTCACACACAAGCCCATCGTTATAGTTATGAAGTGAAACACATTTTCGCAATATCTAAAAACTCTAGAGTTTTAGAATAAGTCAGGGAAAAGCCGTGGTAGCTCAGTGGAAGCACGCTTGCCTCACATTTGTGGGGTTGTGGGTTCGAACCCGGGCCGGTGCAGTACCAGAGTTCTTTAGAACTTACGTACGGATGTACCGCTGGCTTTACGGTGAAGGAAAACATCGTGAGGAAATGTGCATATTTCCGGAGAAAAAGTTCGATGGCGTATGTGAATCCGCCAACCCGCTCTGGGCCAGCCAGGATTTATGGCCTAATTACCCTTCGAGGGTAGGCCGATATCTCAGCAGTGGAATGTTAAAGACTTTATGCAGCGTTTGTATGTAAGCACTAACCCTCTCGTCACCATCATCATAGCCTTATCATATTGCTTAGCATAGGCCTCTATCTCTGTCACGTGCTAATTGGGTCAGAGTTCGAGCTGCAATTTTGAAAATATCGTCGACCCATCTCGCTGCTGGACGACCAATGCTCCGCTTTCTCTTGCTTGCCACCGCTCTGTCACATACGAACATTAAATCTATAAAATATGTTACACGACATATACTTCGATATTTTATCTAAACGTTTTCAAGCCACGACATCGTCGTTCCTCTGTACAAAATATCGAAGTCTCTTTGCTCTCGCAACTCACTTGTCAAATTGTTGTCGCTTCAGACAGGCGAGGAATAGAGCGTCAAATGTCGCGCGACACACCGACATTGTGTCGCCTGTCGCTGCCGTCTGACAGCCTTTTAAGAATGTCAGTTGGCATTACGCGAAGCTGTATATTTTGCAGAATCGCGCTGTATCACTCATACCCATTGTACGGCTCCGTTGATTTAGTGTTCTTTCAGAAATACTCGATCGTACGTTTAGCAAGTTGAGGAAGTAGAATAATTTACATAATAGTTATTTTCGGCTTCTATCTTGTGTTTCCTATAAATTAATCTGTGGCAATAAACTCGATAAACTTACACCGGTATTAAAGGATCGAACAGAACTATTACAATAGTACCTACTTTTTTGAATACTAATAAAGTTTGACATCGCAATACAACTTTAGCTAGCTAGCTGAAGTCGCATTGCGCTAGAGCGCTAATTAATATTGGGAATTTATATTTTTTTGTTTATATTTTGCTTAGTTAACAAGTATTATTTTTAAAATGATAATTAAAAAAACCGACAGCAAAATGTAATTTAAAAAAAGGCATAAAAAAAGAAGGTCCGATTTCGGCGAGGTGTCATTGGATTCCTCTATATGTCCGGAGTATAAGACGCTGCAAGACTATTCAAGTCGTATCCACTATCAGTCCCTCTACCACTAAGTTATTAACAGGAGTGAGTTTTGACAGTGAGTCTGGGAACTTCATTAAAAATCCCTCCTCCTCTTGGCTTGTTGGTATATAGATCGTCTGCGTTATAGCCTGGAGGTCTCGGGTATGATTTCCGGTCGAACAGATATTTCAATGATGTATTTAAATACCTGTTCCGAGTGAGTTCGTCTTTGTCTATGTGTGTGTGTCACCCCCGACGGAGGGAAACCTAGTATGGAGCTGTGAGAGTGTAGTATTTTTTTAGTTATTTACTAAGTGTAATCGGCGTAATGTTTTTGGCAAAACTTTGGTTTACCCGTCACCCGCCTCCTGATAGTTTTCTATTGTTATGTGATCAAATTACGATATAGACGTCAGCGGATTTCTCCTGGAGCGTGTGACTGACGACGCGTCGTGACTTGCGATCTCCCACGAAGTATTGCACCAAGGGCGGCCGGGGAGCTGGAAGGGGGTGGCCAGGAACCAAGGTATTTTCTGGCTGAGCTTCCCGTTTATACAGGCCAGTCCGTACGGTGACGTCAATCCGAAAAAATATATATATTTTTTTAAACAACTTCTATACTACAAAAAATTGTAGAACATACATGGGGTATTTTCGTAAAGCCCTTGGTATGAGGACCCAAAATTTTTCGGATTGACGTCACCGTTTGGTGGTCCGAACGGTGACGTAACAACTCTGTTTAAAATTATATTTATCTGTCGAATGTCTAAGGAAAACTAATAATATTTAATGCCTTATGAGCGATTTCGGGTTTAATTCCCGGCCTGGCAGATGTTTGAATGACAAATCTAAATATCTGGGTTTGGGTATTAGTTGTCCGTGACTGTATTTGTGTGTGTAACATAGCATTCTTGACAAAAATAATTCTAGAAAAGATATATGAGTGTGAAGATGTAGTTTGAATGCGCTGATACCCGCGTCGGTGGAACTACTGTCATAGGGTGCGGTTCCACCAGAGATGTATGAGGTAAGCGCTGCGCGAGGAAAAGGTTTACCAACAGGATTACTAGGTTAAGGAAATGAAATAATCTAATTGGTGAATTTATTCCTCGCGCTCCGCTTCTCTGATGGAAACTCACCCTAAGCCGGGGAGTTAGGGCGGTGATCGTGACCTTTGCCAACAACTTACGAGATTTCGTATCATAACTCGACGTGGGTAGGAAAATAATAAGTCAGTCTTCATCTATGTAGCGAGATTGATGATGTCAGCTCGGATATAATTTCTTAAACATATAAGCTTACGTACGTAATTACATTACTATTAGTACTCACGGGATATTTACCACGGTTATTATTTTTGTTGAGTTCCCGATATTTCGCCACAGTTGCATGCGCCATGTTCACGAAAGTCTAAAACAGTGTTTACGTACGTAATAGTACGCACCATTCATTGTAGTATACAGACTCTTCTACAGGGAATAAACAGTTGTAAATAACAGTTGCCGTTTTAGGGAAATGTTTTGCTCTTGATAGATAGCAAGAACTCTGTGGCTCCATTTTTGAATCACTCAATTATGATATACCAGCTGTTGCCCGCAACTCCGTTCGTGTGGACCTACAAAAAGTAGCCTATGTCAGTCTCCAATCCTTAAGGTAACCATATAGATGCATACGCAAAAATTCAAGTCGATCCGTTCAGCCGCTTAGCCGTGATAGCGCGACAAACACCCAGACAGAGAGACAGAGTTACTTTCGTATTTATAATAATAGTTAGGATAGTTAGGATTATTTCATCGAAAATCGAACCAAATTCGTAGCAGCGTAGCAGACGAGCTACGCCGTAGTAGTCTCTACAACGTAGCTCCTGAGCTTCGGTAGCATTTTTAATGATTTGCACGACTAATTTGGCCTCAAATTAAAGATTCTGTCGTGGACTGAAATTAAATAAGTTTTTGTTGAGAAATATATTTTTCCAGACAAGCTTTTATAAAATTCGTTATTGGTACTGTAAGCTGATCAAATTGAGTCCAAACTTTATCCATCATCTACTGTAAGTTTTTGGGAGTTCGATTTTCCACCTTCCGTCTACATCATCGAATCAGCTGGCTGTCACAGGATTGTACTGTCAACGGAATTTGACAGGCATGCAAAAGTTAAACTCAATTGAACAAGGGATACTGGTGTAAAATTCAGTTGCAAGATTTGACCCGAACATACATACAAACAAACATTACAAGTTAAATATTTAAAAACTTGTAAAAAATATATCCTTACTAATATTATAATTCTAAGAAATATAGCCGCAGTCGTATCAGGTAATACAGCTGATGTAAAAAGTATATTTGTCCTGCAAAAGCGAGCTGTTAGGGCTGTCTATAGGCTAGGCCATAGAGAATCTAATATAGAAATTTTTGCACAGGTAAAGATCCTAACATTGTCAAGTTTATACATTTTCTTAAATATCATGTACGCTCGTAAGAACCTTTACAGGTACAAACAACTAAGGGATATTCACAACTACCCGACAAGGAAGAAGTCCAAACTTGTTCTACCTAAAACTAGAGTTACTAAAACTGCCAATTCCTTCATTAAAAATATTATATTCTTCTATAATCTACATTTTGTACTTATACTTGACATTCATAAGTATACAGTGTGTATCCATATTTGAGAATAAATGAATTGAATTGAACCAATAAAGCCTCGAGCTATAAAAATTAATACGGTCGTCTCGAGAAAAAACTTCTTCGAGCTAAAAAGTAGTGGACGTATCACAGTCATGTCATCACCTCTCACGGTTTCTCATCCAAAGACTAACCGCAGGCTACTGCCGTCACGCGTCGTTTATGGTCAAGCCACGAACAGTACTTATATAGCTATATATAGCTGCGGCAGTAATGGCGGCGCGGACGGTGACAACTCCATTCATAAACGCTGAAAGCAATTATTGTTACTCGAGGACAATTACGCGAGTTATTTAATTCCATTCGAGGCTGGTCGGACCCGACACCCAGACGCCTGGAACCAACGAGTTTGTTTTATTGCTGGAGCTGCCATTTCATATTGTTTTTAGAACAGAACAACTGCGCCTGTAATTTCAAATTGAATCCGGTTTTTAGGATTCCTACAGTTTTTTAAAACAAACATATTTATATTTACTATTTTTAGTACATATATCGTACATATATTATATATATATTTAGAGATATATATATATTTATTTATTTTTCTTCGAATTTAAGATTATTGTACCCCTTTAATATTAATGACTAGTATGTCTGCACGGCTTTGCTCGCAAAACGTACAATAGATCAAATACCTCATTTCTTTAGGGCTTTTCGAAAAATCCTGAGACATCTGTTTCTTTGCTTTTTATGAATAGCACATAAACCAATTTTATTGGCTTGTTTCCATACAAACTTTGGAGGTCAATTTTATCCTTTTAGAGGATTTTGTAAAATCAGTTCATATTGTTCAATTAGACAATTTCAGAAGGATCAAATTTCACGTCTCATAATAATTATGCGGTTTAATCTGTGCGTTGATTCCTAGTAAAAGGCTTGTTATTTTTTATATATATAGATTAAAGGGTTATTACTAGCGCTCTCCTAGAACATATTGGAGGGAAGATGGCGACCCACCATACGACCTCCGCCATAGGAGCCTTGAGCGCTCTGAGTATACACGCAATACTTACAACCTTAGACCAGAGTAAAATGAATGGACGGGCCTAAGTAAGAGAATTTGAAGACTTTGAAGTGAGCGCCAGCGCTCACCTTGCTTCACTCGCTCACAGTCTGTGAAAGGTGCGAGACGTACGTTCGAATGTCAAACGGTTAGAGAGCACCTGATAAGTACATCCCTTTTTCTCTCGTACATATTATATTCGCTACCTCTTTTTGTGACAAACGTATTAAACACTTTTAACTACGTATTAATGCCTAAGTTTGATTGTTTTGACTTGTTATTTTTAAGGAAGTTGTGTGGGGCCCGACCATTAATTTTACTTTGGTCGAAGCTTACAACTATCTTATTCTACCACATGACTTAGTTCGGTTCTTCACTTTAGGTCCTCCACCACCGTTTCGTTCCGGTCTTTAATGGCAAATATCACACGATTTTGTGAACAAATGCAGTCAAATATAAAAAAGTAGCCTACGAGCCTAAGAAATAAAAACCTTTATCAAAACTGCTTAATTATTAAAATTAACTGATAATAACTTTCGATTTATGTGGTTTACTCTCGATTAAAATTGGTAAAACATAAACAACACATAACACTAACAGACAGTATATGTTCTTTATTAAAATAAGTTAAAAACCTTAACAATAACAGAGAAAAAGTTAAACATGGCTAAAATAGTAAAAGTACATACATACAAGATCGACCACATATTACATAGATAATATTGTCACGAGAAAATTTCCTCAAAGTACAAGTCTAAAAAGTACGATTTTCAAACGCAAATGAAAGCTCCTCGACAATACAGACCATACATTACTTGGGCCGGTACAATTCGGGCCCTCTTATAGAATGTGGAACAGAACCAAGACGAAGGGCTACCAATATAAATACGTCGCTACAACCATTTTTCTTAGTACAACCGTTATTTTAATTAGTGCTCACAAAAGTCGAGATACTTTCTGGAAGTGATGCCTCGTCGCCAACAGTTAACAATTATTTTCGTAAAATGCCAAAAGATCAGCTTCAGCTCTATTTCTATTGTACATAAGATCATGTTTGATATTAATTTTTTCTTTTTTGCAAATTTTTGGCTCGTCACGTTGTTGCTTAGGCTAGTGTCAGGTTTTGTTTATATTTCGAGTGAAGTCTTATTTCTCAATCAAAACAAGTCTCAGTCATAGTCTGGTCCAAGCCATGGTTCAGTAAAGTGGTGGGTGCTTTCTCCTGAGTTTTGGAAACGAAACGATTCAACTCTTTTTAGTCTAACGTTGGCAACTTTCGACGACATAATATCAAGGAAGCGTTAGCATCAAAGGTTTTTCTTGGTTTAAAAGTGAGACGAAATTGTTCCCACAAATAAGAAAGAGTAAGTTAAAAACTTAAGTCTTATTTAGAAATTCTAGTATAATAAGACCGAGGGACTTTATAAGAAAGCCCGTTTAGAGATATTTGACTCTCTCGTTTCGGAGTTGGACAAAATCCGCGCCAGACGTAATGTTTACTCCAGACAATGCAAAGGACAGTCGAATGACGGTTGAAATATGATATTACCCTAGGAGAAGGAAATAAATAGGGAAAGACTCCGAGAGTACAAACTGAACTTATCCTAAAAACGGAAATTGTATAAGCAAGAATATTTCTTTAAAAATTAAAAACCCAACAACAGTATTCCATACCTGATCATTTTCATGTTAAATAGTTTACAAACTCATTCATAAAACCACTGTCAGTTTTGGCAGTTTTTTTTTTGTCGCTATGGAACTTCGCTCCTGCTTTATGGGTCCGTT
The DNA here is from genome assembly GCA_947579745.1 of Apocheima hispidaria. NCBI lineage: Eukaryota > Metazoa > Arthropoda > Insecta > Lepidoptera > Geometridae > Apocheima > Apocheima hispidaria. Next base: position 12,941,121 of record OX388166.1, on the reverse strand, counting down.
GCAAAAGAAGAAGCCCCCATAGTTTTGCCGTGTCTGTGCGTATCTTCTATCAGTACATCTCATACATTTTATTTAGATACTTTTGAGATTTACAAATGTTAATTTTACCGACATAAGCAAAAAAAAAAAAACGTTTTAAAACAAATTGACTTGATAAAGCCAAGTGTTTTAGAATGTATAGCCAATATTTTTTTAATATCACTTGCCCACACAAAAGTTACTTACGCTTAAAACTTTGGCCTATGATTATGCTCCCAATTAAGGTTATTTTTAGTATCTAGCATGGGTACGGAACCGCAAAAGCTAATAATAAGATTGTACAACACACCCACTACACACACATTTAGCAATATTTTCAGTTTCACTCGGTTTTCCAATAAACTAAACCGAGTCGCAGACAACTAAATCTTATTAACGACGCAAACGTTATTAGCCAGTATTATCTCCGCCTGCCAAATTGGTAAATTGGTAACTCGATCCGACTCCTCTCAAGCCACCAATCACTATTGTTGGTTCACCGTTGTTACTTTTGCACTCCAGTGTATGTAAGACTTGAAACATGGCAAGCCATGGTACTATATACGTTTGTTTCGAGCACGACGGACATGTGATTGTTGTTCTGTTGCCGCGGGGCAGTCATCATGTTTCGCTGTCGTGTGACTTGCGGCCGCAGCGAGTAATGTTAATCTTTTTTTAGTCATCCAGAATTGAACGTTATCTTATCTTGAATTCGTTGTTATTGTAAAAATTAATTATGTGAATAGAGCTAGGCTAAGATGCCCGGTCGGTAATCCAGAATGATTCAAAATAAGGAGATTTTTTCATCTCGAATTTTTCGGCAATTGACTACCAATTTGTAGTGGTAGGAGTATTTTGCAGAGTCCACCTGGGGAAGAACCACATCTTGGCCAGTTATTCAACCGCCAAACACTATTGTGCAAGCATTAAAGTGTACCAGATTGAACGGCAATGTTTTAGCGAAATTACTGGGCATAAAGAGATTTAACATCTAATATGTAAACGAGTGCAGTGCATTGCCGCGCGGGGTTCGAACTGTTGAAGTTCAAAATTCTGGGTGGCACTGACTTGTTATGGGCTAACGTGACGTTTACCATTAGAGGTGCGACTTGCGCCTCTCGTCACTTAGTACCATAAAAATAGTGTTAAAAGAATTGTAGACTCAAAAGTCCAAAGGTTGTATTGGAACAAGAGCAAAGTGGAGGAGAAAACCAAGCGAGTCTGACCCACCCACCACCCACCACTCACAACCCACCACGAAGCACCATATCCAAGAACAAAAAGTGTGAAAAGTGCTTTACATCTCATCAAGCTTGTCAATACCAATTTAATCAGTCATAGTAATTAAATATTGTTTTCCTCTATATCGAGTTACGCTCCACGTTGTGATCAGAAGGGTGCCGGCTCACAATTAAAGGCTAATGATCCGATGTCCGATATTATTGCGACCCTCGTCATGAGACGTCCATCGCCCTTCGTCTAACGGACGTCGGTATCAGGCTCATTAAAAACTCGACTTGTGTAACGTTACTCGAAACAATGAATCTTTGTACTGTTTACTGTTAAAACTTTCGAGGTTTTGACAGAGTCTGTTAGAACAAGTTGGTGTTTCTATGAATGTTTGAATATTTATAGGTATGCATATTTGTTGGACGATAATGTTGCGATCTTAGTAAAATTTTGTAGACAAGCTTCATTTAAATAAATTTTTTAAATGCAAATATGAGCAAAATCGTTCGAGGGATTGTAAATTTGTAGATGTCGCGAGGTCTCAGTTCGACGCGTATGGTTAGTTTTATTCTTCGACGAATGTAAAATGAATGGCCGGCCCTCACCACACAACCTCCTTAAAAGTAACAAGTCAAAACAATCGAACATAGGCTTTAATACGTTAGTATAAGTAGGTATGTGCACATTTATCACAAAAAAGAGATAGCGAATATTATATTTACTTGCGAGAGAAAAGGGGACACCTGTGTTTATTAGTTCCTCTCGAACCGTGAGACATTCGAACGTACGTCTCACACTTTTTGCAGATAGAGAGCGATTGAAGCAAGGTGAGCGCGGGCGCTCACTTTAAAGGCTTCAAAATTCTCCTAAATGTGCCTGTCCATTTATTTTACTTTGGTTGAAGGTTTTATTACACGAAAATACTCACATCAGTTCAGTTATTTCGATCACGCGCGCATCACGTTCACGGCACTCTTTGAAATAGATCACCGGATGTGATAGAAACAATGATCAAAATAACCGACTCTATTAAATTAAATTAAATTTGTTTCTTGAGACAAAAGCGACAGCGACAAAATCAATTACATTTATCTCACAATAAAAAGGAAAAATAGTAATAATATATTCAAAATCAATAATATCATAAAAAAATTAATAATGGTTTTAAAACCAAGTTTATACAATTTATTAAATGTCAAAATAATTTCCGACTTTATTGCCCCTCTCCCATTGGTCAGTTAGATTCTCTGAATATGTAAAAAAAATGTCATAACAGTTCATATAACGTGAGTTTTCTAGTATGATTAAAAAAATGAAATCTTCGTATTATTGAAGTGGGACAGATCAGTAGTTGCGCCACCCCGACGGAGGGCAGGATGAAGTAAGGTAAGCCTTGCTCGAAACCTAAGTAAACTCCAACAATGCGGCTTAGGTAAGGGAAAGGTACAGCCCTCAGGCCGAGTTTTAACTAGTCATTGTTCGTACGAACAATCGACGCAAACATCATTTTGTGAACCGATTGCACGGACATCAATTATTTTAAAAATTCAATAAAGAGCCGAAATAGATAAAAGTACAGTTTTTTTTTTTGTATAATTATCGCCATTAAAGCGTACGCTTCGCCTGATGAAGTATGTTCAATTGTGTGTTTGTACGAACGGAGCGACGCGATCATCATCGATACGTACGAACAAAGCTAAACAGCTTGCCGCTCGCTACCTTGTAAGACTTTTTCTACGAGTTTCTAAGAAGGAGGCTACATTTTAGTTCCTACTAATGTAAAAAAACCAATGAATTCACCAAGCTTCAAACATCAACAAATACACAACGTATTTAAAAACATGAATGGTACCCAAACCGTTTTTATTACCAACGCTTTTATTTTAACTCCCAGCATAATAAAAAAAGAAATACGTTTTCAAAAATACGTTTTTATCGACAATTAACAAATATCAAATTCATCCACAAAGTCAAATTAATAGCATCAGGCTACTCGCCGCCAAGATATTTCCTTAAATAACATCGTAAAGCCGCCAAGAGCATAAAATATACCCGCAAAGTTCCATTTAACTTATTCAATGAAAATAGCTTGCATAGAGAATCTTAAGTTGGCTGGTAGTTGACGGCCATCGATTACCGCCTCCAGTTGGACTTGGTTTTGCTTGGTGGGCGCTGGTTGGTGACTTGGCAACTTCGGCCGTCTGCCCAAACTGCTACCTCAGCAGTTTGCACTTACTACAATAATTATCAGTCTCCGTCACTTGTGTAGGCCCAGAAATTTATAATTATATAATTGAAAATAGCTTACATTAGATCCTTAAGTTGGAAGACTGTCTGTTGGAAACTGGTTACCGCCAGTCTCTGACCGCGCGCCGGCTTCACTTACTGGGTGGCTGGTTGTTGTTTGGCCACCTGACTAGATAGCTAACTCAGCAGTTTAAGACGGAATCCTTTCACTAAGTTACCAGTCCTCACCTTCACTTGTCACTAGAATACGACTTCAATCAAAACACTCTCTCTAGCACTAGACGAACGGTTCACTTTTACAAAGGTCTGATTTGAATTCTAAGCGTTCATTTTTCTAAATGAACGTGAAGTATGTTATTTTGTCGTTAGGTCGGTAATACAGCGCGTTCGTTTTTCGATGTTCGAATTAAATGCTTACGGAATGTTACGTTCGGCAACGGTCGGTCGTTGTTCGGGCGGCCACGACGCGTCGCTGGGTCCGCCTCTAGCACACTGGCCCGAAGAAGCCAGATGCCGCCGATTTTGGCAGCGGTGTCACACTGCGCGCGCAATTCCCAAAGCGCGTTTCGCTTTAAAACTTGAATGATGGATTAGAAACCCTTTAATATTGAAGTTTGGGTATTGTTAAAAGTTTGACATTTTTAATAAGAGTTTCAGAAGTATACCACTTTTGACGGCGGTTTTCCTCTGTATGGATCACAGAAATACTTATGAAAATGCAAGTTTTTGCTGAATTAGCTTTTTTTCAAAGATAAAGAATAGCTTTGACACGCGTGTTGTAAAATGAATGTGAACGAAGACACTGATGGGAATTCTTAAGTCTGACTCTCAATAACAAAATAGATAAAATAAGGTGTTATAACTTCTTTTGACCACTTTCTTTAGGCTCATTTCACACGTGACAACGCCTTAACATGCGTTCGAGGCAAAAGTCGCTTTGACTTTATTTTATTCTAGACTTTATTTCCATAGCATTATAATAAAGTTTTTATAAAATCAAATACAAAATTTTCATAGTATGCATAGAACTGTGAAAATACTTAAAGTACTGGCGAAACAACGGTTGAACGAGAACAAATGAGATCTTATCAGCAAATGAATAAATATTATAAATAGATATTTTAGACTGGTAACCGGTAATCGGTTAATGCAAGTTGCAAATTGTCGTTCAGTGTGGTGCTCGCCGCGATCTAAGGGCCTTTGTTGAGCAGTGGACGTCTTCAGGCTATAAGGATGAGATTTCTTAGAGCTATAGAGATAAAGACGAGAATAAAATAAACGCAATGCGTGGGACGCATCGACATGCGTACAGATATAAAAGCGGCGATTATTAGGCGGAATCACTAGCTTGCCCGCACGGCTTCTCTCGCCTAGGTACAGTAAATGAAACACCCCATTTCATCTTTTTAGGTAGTAATTTTCGAAAAATCCTGAGACATAACTTTCTTTATTTTTTATGCTTAGTAAACCGTGTACATTACATTTAAAAAAAAACATGCGAACTTTGGGGGTCCATTTTACCTCATTAGAGACGGAATTTCACAAAATCCGTTCTAATTGTTCACCTAGAGTATTTGAGGAGTACTAGGTTCAAATTTCCTGTCTTTATCGTAAGCGCTCTGGTCTGTGTTTTATGATCTAGAAGAGGGGTTATTTTTTTATATAATATATAGATTAGCTTAACATAATTAAATAGATCGCTCACAAACTGTAAAGATCTTTTAGACTCTGAAAGGAAGGTTCATTAAAAATGGTTTCGAGGTGTAAATGTTATTGCATTTAGCGAAAAGCAGAAGTTCCGCCAGTATTAAGTTACTATCCGAGAGGAATCCATTCGACTACCTTTCACAACCACTGTCTTTGAAATCCGTATAATAAATTCAATCTGTGTGGCCTTGCTCTGCGCCAAACTTGATTTAATTATAAAATCTGGGCCGAATTTAGTTAGCCGACCTTTTGGATTCGGGTGTTTTAACTAAAGCTTTGTCATTTTGAAATAGGTTTACCTGTGTCTACTTGATAATGTTTTAGTATTTCCCGAGAGCAAGTTTGCCTTTGATCTTATTTTTAAATGTTGTTATACCACGGCGCCCGATGTGTACCAGTATTGCCCTGATGGGACACAAATAGTACAATTTCATTTAAAAATTAACTTCACGGATTTGAGAGTGAAATTATAAATGTGTCAAACTAAGCTGAGCTTATTTGCAATTCATTCATTTATTTATTAATTTGACACAGTTTGGCAAACTTTTAAACGATTAAAACTTTTTTCCCGACTGCCAAAGAAGGAGTGTCATATTTTGGGGTACATGTAATTATTTGATTATGTAAGTATTTTTCGTGTTTCTATAATATCTCCTGAAGCCTAAACGGCTTGACCGATTTTAACGAGTATTGTTTGATTCCTTTTTATGTCCGGAGTGACATAAGCTAGCAGCATTTTACAGTCTGTTTTTTTTTTTTTATTTTTTTTTGTGATCGATGAACTACCTTACAGTATTACGTCCTTCCAAAAAAAATTGTGACCAGAAATTTCTCTCGAAATACATAACGTGACAATGTCTTAATATATTTACTTTACCAAATTTTAAGAGAAAAAAACGTCAATAATATAGTTTTAATATCTCATATTTGGAAAGTACGCTTGCAGTTACCTAATCAGAGGGATTAATACAGAACTTTTCGCGCGCAAACGCTGCAGCAAACTTCCCTCCATTTTTGGGAAATGATTCCAATCAAAAATCGCTGAACGAAATATTCTATAAAATTGTAAAACCTGCATACCAAGTTTCGTCAAAAATGGTTGAAAAATACGATCTGTACGCGAATACCGACATATGGACATTGGACAGATGAAAGCAAATTTTGCCAGTTAAAGCAGAGACCTTTCGTTCGTTTCGCTCATTCGGTCAAATATGACTTATGTGTTTAGGTATCATCACCAAACATTCAATAACGCCGCTGACAGCGCTCGTAATAATTCAAGGCGCATTTTGTTTGTCCGCGTAAAAGCGCTGTTGGCCGCGATTGTTCATAAAACAGGGCGCATAAACCCGACGTCATATAAAACGGGAGTTTTTTATGGAACCAAATTAAGTGAGGGATGGGAGATTAAACATTTATGGGTATAAATCTGGGTTAAAGTTAATCTATCTCTCTTTCTCTCTATTTTCGTACAGTTTTGCCTATTTCTAGATATCGTTTGGGCTCAGCCTGATTAGCCTCAGTGTCCATAATGATTTCATTAATGTTAATGTATTGTAAAGTTTTAAAATTCTGGCTGGAACTAAAGTGTAAAAAACTGGAATGGACAATTGGACAACAGTGACGCTAACCATCAGGCAACTTGCTCGTCTCGACAATTAATTGTATAAAAAATGGAGTGTTCATACATCAGTGCTTAACATCAGTAACAGTGTAATAAAATGTCATAATTTTGGCCCTCAGTTGTAAATGCTACACAAGTTATCTATTATAAGAGTGAACATGAACGTGACTAGATCATCGTTGCTGTATTATGGAGGTTGAACTAGCCAAGACACGAGTATGAGTAGCGAAGTGAAGCTTCATCTGAAGACTTCTGAAGCACAATATTGTTTTCTCATTTCCAACTTGAAACATCTCTGCAATATTCCAAGTTAAACAAAACTAAACTTGAAGAACGCAGTTATTTCGGAACCGCGCTGGGCTGCTCGGAAATGTTTTATAAAACATATTTACGGTTTTAATTGGAATATTTGCTAAAATAAGAGCTCGTGCGCAATTTAAAATAGAAAAGAAATCCAAATAGATTATTATAAATTAGAAATTATTATTACTGTGAAAAACTTTTTTTGGTAAAAACTATCTAAACGCTTATTGAAATATTTTTGTGCAAGAATCAGGGTTTTATATAGATTAAGATCTTATCAGATTAATATAGAAAAAATATCTCTACCAGCTGCCACATTATTGGGCACCTTTTCCGCAGAAAGCAGCCTTAATGTGAGATTATTTAAGTAATTATTTTTATTTTGGTTGTAGTTTTAGCTTGTTTATTTAAATTAAAATTGCTTAGAATAATTAAGTACTTTTAGTTTTTTAAATAAAATCTTACGTAAGATTATTTTACAGTTAAAACAAACCAGCTGGAAACATGGGCAAATGGTATTTCTTAAACTGCGACCAGAATCACCAGAGAAAAAGCAGCTGCGTCCTCTTGGTAAACATACATACATACTCATCACCACACACATACTCAACCACTAATAGTTTTCTTCGGTGCCTGCTTATTACTTTACCTATTTACTGTAATGCACTATTGTTGTCCTTATCATATCGTTTACCTTCATTGTCTGTTTATTAACTATAACAATCTTCTAAATCACTGTCGCACGAAATCTGATTTGTAATCCGCTGAAACTGGGTCACCAAGATACAGGCTTTGCCTAGTTTGGGACCCACTAGTAGATACCACCACAGACTATATATACATATTTAGTATGTAGTTACCTGTGTATATGGAAATAAATAAACAATGAGTGCACTGCGATCTCCAAGCCGCCTGCCAAGCGTGGGGATTATAGCAACCAAATGTAGGGGAGGTTTCGTCTAGCAGTGGACGTCTAAGAGATGATAGGAAGCTGGCAACTGCACAGTTATATAAAACTTTTGACTGTATCAAACTACACAAAATGCATACAAATGGAGGTCAACCTTCGTATCTATTCCAGGAAAGTCAAGTGACCTATAAACACAGTCGGCATCCACCAAAGAAAAGCTAACCACTATGGTACACAGTGAACACTTTATTCGGAACAATAAACTAATATGATTATTGTTTCTTTTTTTTTTATTTGAGCCGACAACAATTAAGCAAGTACGACTAGGAACTTTTTTGCACAACCTCAACCTTTTTATTACGTCCAAAATTTTTGATTGATGGGGTATTCCCTCCCTAAAGACATTTAAAAGAAGTAGAAGGAGGAAGAAGTTTGAAATATTTTTTTGGCAGAAACATATGGTACTCAATTAAGATAACTAAGGATCGAAACAGATCGAACTGAGAACTCACGACCGTAGTTATCTTGAAAACATCTTGTCCAACTTTACGCACATTCGAAATTCTTGTTTATACGACTTCACGGCCTTATTATCTTGTAAATCCCTACTAATTGACCGAGTGAGCGAAGCGAACGAAAGGTCTTAGTTTTAGCTGGCAAAATTTGCATTCATCTGTCCGTATGTTGGCGCCACAGCAAAATTATTTTGGGGGAAATATAATCCTCCAATCAAAAATCACTAACGACAAAAAAAAAAAAATTGCAGAACCTGTATACCAATTTTAGTCAATATTGGTGGAAAAATACGACCTGCACGCGAGTACCAACATTTTAAATTCGGCCGGTGAAAGGCGCCGCCGCAAACTTCCCCCTCTTAGATAGCCGCCCAAAGTTTCCGCTCTGTATTTATACTGACCACGCACACAACCTTACATACAAATCTTTTGTGTATAAATAACCGCGCGACGCCGCATACAAAATGCAAGACGAAGGGAAGCCGTCAGCGGCGCGTGACCTCGCTGCAACCTACAACCATATGATAGGTAGCCTCGCTATACACCGCACACTACTCCACTGTGCTAATATAAGGCAAGGGCGAGGGAGCTTGAATGTCACCGTTTGTCTACATTGGAGATTGCAGTTTTTTGTTTTAAAATTTAAATATAAATAAAAGTTTTTTATTTTTTTTTTGGTTTCAAATTAAAACGATACCACTAGCATAGTAAAGCTTTAGAAATAAATGCCGAGGCAGGTTAAAGGGTTGCTCGCAAGTATCGGGAGAAGTGGGTGCGAGTTGGATCCTTCCTCGGTAATCTCCGAGCTGATCCTCTAAGCCGCGACTCCACTTCTCGGAGCCGGATTTCAAGACATTTAAAATTCTTTTTCAGTTGCAATTGTTTCAAAATGGTTGTGCAGTTTTGTATCCATCCTAATATTACAAATTCGAAAGTAACTCGGTCTCATATTTCCTTAGTTTCTATTTTCTCCAGAGTATTTTCAGGCAAAAATTATTAACGTGTCAATGAACAAGCCATTTGTGAGGTAGTTTCCCATACAAATTTCGGGGGTCCATTTCACCCCTTTAGAGGTGAAATTTCGCGAAATCCGTGCTTTTTGTACACTTAAACCATTTGAAGAGAATTGGGATTTCACGTCTCTATCATGAGCGGTTTGGTCTGTGCTTTGATTCCTGATAAAATACTCGTTCTTTTATATATATCAGATTTTTACTACCTTATTTATTTTTAACTTATTGTTCTACCTTATTGTTAGATTGTTCGATTTAATCGATTGTTTCTTCCACGTACCTGTAGCATGTGGAATGGCTTACCCCATTCAGTTTTTCCACCGAAATATGATCTTGGCTGCTTCAAACGAAGGGTGAATAGAGTCTTCAAAGGTAGGCAGCGCACTTTCAATGCCCCTGCTATTGGAGGTGTCCATAGGCGGCGGTGACCACTTACCATCAGGAGGCCCGTCGCTTGTTTGCCACCAATTACATAAAAAAAAAAAATATAGTTGTACCTAAATTTAATTTTACAACTGACTGACTGACAATGCACAGCCTATAAGCCGGTGGATTTCGATCACAGATCACTCTAGATTCCACACTCAGGACGATCAAAGTGCACCACTTATCTGCCGAAATACACCTATAGATATAAAATTTTATTGGTTGATGCTACAGGCGCGATTAGGCCTTGAGAAAACCAATAAGTACGCTCGGACGCCGCAACCGACGATTACTTTGGTGAGTTGGCGCGGTATCTAGGGTAATCCGTGGTTTCGAATCATATTTTATAGCATATTAGTTCCTGATATAACGTAGATGAGTGATCGTCCCCTAAGAGAGTAAAAAATAGGAGATGACAGTTTGTCATTTTTCTTTGTATCTAGTATGCCGAAGGACAAGCTTCTCCCTGACCTAAGCCTAGACCTAGACCCAAATCGACGAGAGCAAGGGTCGACCAGCGCCGCGAGCCAGGTCGAGGGTCGCCGGCGACTAGTCGCACGCCATTATTATATCGCTATGTAAAATGAGTCATTGATAACAAATTTGCTCGATATTTACGAACTAAACAATCTATTTATTTGGTTCTAGATAAATTACCGATTTAATTTATTTTAATTTTTTCGGCTGTTCCTAGTTTTATTTTTTCCAAAACCACATCGGTGTTGAGGCGAAAAAATAATTATTCATAATAAGCTGATGCACGCGACTTCGTACGCGAAGTACTGAATTCTATATATGACAATTACGAACACAGCAAAAAAGGAATCATCAAAATCGGTCACGCCGTCTTTAAGTTTTAGTGAGACTAACGAACGGCGATTCGTTTTTGTATATTACTAGCTGCGCCCCGCGGTTTCACCCGCTATTCTATAGAAACCGATTATCTTGCCGGGATAGAAGGTAGCTTATGTGTTAATCCAGGGAATAAGCTACCTCCATACCAAATTTAATTCAAATCCATTCAGCCTTTACAGAGTTGAACGGGAACAAACACGCTTACATACTTACCTACTTACACACAAACTTTCGTTTTTATAATATTAGTGTGATATATAGATATAGATTATTGTTCAAATCATTTTCGAGGTTCGCGTTTTTTTTTTTTTTGAATTGAATTTTATATAATTAAATAGGTCTGGAAGAGATCGCTTTAAGCGACACTAGGCACTTGTGGCACTAGCTTAGAAGATATTTCTGTACGTGTGTTATTATTATTTTGGTGTACACAATAAAGAGTTTCTATCTATCTAATTTTATAATTTTAGTTAAATAATCGTCCCGCATACTTAATTATTTTAAATTCACAGTAAGTTCTCACTTACTGTGTGTACATTTTCCATAATTTGCCTTTTTATTCACACCCAAAGATAGTAAATGCTTAAACTGCACTGCTGGTTATATGGCATTACGAAAAATGGTAGTACCTACCACCACTCCTGAAACTACTAAACTTAAAAACCTACTAAATCTTAAAACATTTGTCTTGTCCCATGGTCACTAACAGCGATGTATCAACGTTATAAGAAATGCAAAGTATTTGTCAAGAGGAAATATCGTGGGTTCATCTCGCGGCCCCGTGATGGATGATCGCGAAAAACCTGCGACATTTCACGCCGCCTTTTATGGCATTACCACACTGGCGAATAGCGAATGTGCTGCCAGCGAGGCGATGATTTAACTTGTTCGCTACGTTTGTGTGCCTGCAAAATTCAAAATGATTGATTCAGAAACCAGTTATACAATCATGTTGGTGTTACCGACTTTAATCGTCTCATATCTAACTACTAAAACTAGTAGGGAATAACTTATTTTATAGAATAAACTTCATTCAATTTAATCACAAACGCACCAGGTAAAACTAAAATAAAATAATTATTTTTGATTAGAAGCGTGGTAGGATTCATTATTATGGACCGTAGCCTACATTTTCAATTACGTTATAAATTCGCTCTACTTTTTCTATAACATTATATAAGCATGTGAAGCCATTATTATATTTTTATTAATAATCATTATATATCTTTATTTTGTTTTGAATTTCATTTGATAGGGGTAAATCTTTCTCTAAGTATTAAAGGTCGAGCTGGTCTTGACTAATGGTTAGTTGGGCTGGCGTTTCGAGGTGGGCATCCACGTCGTGGGTCATGGCGGCTCACTCTGCATTGATCGCCTTGCCACAAACACGGTAGCAATTCGCCAGTGTGATAGCACCTTCACGCCGCCATCGTCGCGTCACGTCATGTCACTTCGTCACGTCACGGCGTGCTGACACGTTGTACGACGTCCTTTTCTTATTACACAAATTTGGTTTGGTTTTTGTCAACTTTTGCATTGTAATTTTACATGTGTATTGAACACTTGATAAGGCAAGTTATTAGTTTGCAAATTAGTTTTTGTGGTTTTTCCTGAACATTGCTTGACTCGTCAAAAGCATGAACGTGGTCGGTTGTATGTCGTGTAACTTATTTAATTCCAGTAAGCCGTAACAATTTTAAAATAAATTTTAGTTTGTTTTCAAAATGAACTTCGGCAAATTAACGCCTGAGCTAATCAACTACGTGCCATTACACGTTGCTACGGAATTATAATAAACTTTTATATTAAATGCAGCTTATTGGTGCATAATATTTTAAAATCGAAGAACGTAACTTAAAATTAACCTATAGTTATAGACCTATTGACTCGGACTTTAATTTGCGGATGGTTATATACTAAAATTATTACATACGGCCTGTATACCTAAAGAATGTTCGCATTTTCTTATCTCGAGCAGCTCAATATCGTCTAAGACGTGAATGGACACTAAGCTTTAATTAAATAATTTCGCGTCAATGTCTTAGTTTACGAGCTCTCAGCGATCCTGTATTATGGTTTACGTCAACGTCTTTACGTCTCGGGCGGCGGTCGACGTAAAAATTTCATGACCAATGGACGCTTGGCGTTATGACCTGACAAAAAAGGCTCTACGGGGAATGTACTCATAGCAGCTGATAATAACTTTTTTTATATTATTTTGCACATATTTTTTGGGCAGGACTAGTACAATTTTTTTTGCGCGATACAGGATACGCCACTTTTTACTATAATAATGAGTACAATGAAATCCTATAACATTTTATTCGTCTAACCGAGCACCGAGTATACCTTACTCTTTCCCTTTCTTGTAGTGATAACAGACCTACGGACACAGTACGCGCGGAATGCCGTCTTAAAAACGAGAAAGAAAGACAAAAAATATATTTTCTAGAGAGACAGACAGACCATGTCCGAGGTTTTCAGATGCCCTACGAGTTAGCTTAATATTTCTGTACATTCAATGCATCGAAACAAAGAAAACGAACCAAAATCACAGTCATCTCTTGCGTGATGTTTCGTGGCCTACTGCCCCCGCGGATACAAGAAAGAGGTGCAGTCCATACGCTTCACCCCACATATCTACTCTAGCTACTGTGTGCATTCGAGCCGGTGAAAAGCGGTGTGAATAAATGAGGAGCCGGCTGCGCTCTGTCGCACACATCTCTCTAACATGCGCTTACTGACGCTCCTCTGAAGCTGTGAATTACAGTAAAATGTGAACGTGAATCTGGACTTGCAAATTAGCGCTTTAGTGTGTGTCTGGCAATATGGTAGAAAAGCTGAAGAAAGCTCACGTTTTCCGAATCGTGTGAGATGCCGATCTACTGTTTCTAATGGAACGTATTATATTAAATGTATCTAATGCATTTATTATCCGGCTGAGCAGATGGAGGTACTTGGTACTTAGTGAGCAGGCTTTATTCTGCAGCTAGACCGGATGGCGGCCATTTTTGCGTGTCATCCCTGCTGCAGCTAGTCCAGGCTCCCGGTGTCCTCCAGGAAAGCCAGCAGCTCGCTGACGCCGGTGCAGGCTTTTGCCATGGAGCCTCTGCATGGAGGGCTGTCTGTAACCCCAATAGTAAAAAAGTGTTTGCTTAGAGAGCAGTGTACCGTGATCACTCCGATAACTCGTCGGAGCTTATTACGTTTGAGGTTGAGGAGCCGTCGGGAGTATCTCGGGCTTAATTCCGGAAGGCTTCCATTGATTGCCTACAGCCCTCAATACCTGCCCAATATGATTTTTTGAGCAGAATGAGGGTAATGTTTTTCCAGTGTTTGTACATACACAGCTTTTCAAGTACACACACGTAAAATAAGGGTGTACAAACTAAAATTATATTTTCAACAAACTACTACAAATAAAGTTAATATAATTATACGTAATATTGTGTTGTCTGTTGTTCGCACAACACCCGCATAATGTGATTTACTACCTACATACTACCTAAACACCTTGATCGATCTTAGTGTGCGAGTCGCGAGATAAGTTAAAGTCAGTGTCAGCTACATTTTACTACCGGTTTTGTTGTTGTTCTTTTAATAATAATTCTTGTTAGATAGATAGATAGAGAGATAGATATCTCTTGTTCACACCAGAAATTACATGCATAATACAAAAATCAATAACCGTGTTAATTTTATAGTAACCAATTTTTTTTAAATTAAATTGTGGCGTGATGTAGCACTGTTATAAATAACTAAGTTAGGAGCAGTTAGAGTCGCACATATTTTAAACCACAATAATAACTAGGGACCTTTGCCTAAAAGTGGGACCAAAAATTAAATAAACACTAAATTATAATAAGTTAATAAGTATAACTACTGATAATAACTAGTAGTAGTACTACCAGTAGTAATAGTACTAAGTTAGTATAATATGAAAACGTAGGTGATAAAAATAAATTTGACGATCGAAAAATTTACGACGAAGTACTTTTACAAAAATATTCTTCCGCGCTTATTTAACCTATACGTAATTGTATAGGAAATAAATAATTCCGGGACATCCCATTACGAATTCTCTTTCTTACAATTTTTTACCGTAGTTGTTGTAGACGTTAGATATTTATGAAGCAGCACGGGCTGCTCTACTTGCAGCGCCCTGCAAAGTAACTTTAAAAAAACAGCAACCAGGATATTTAAAAAAAGATCGAAAACTTGAATTAATTAACAGCCTTATCTGAGATCATAAATTTTCTTCCACGGAGCATTTTTTTGGTGGTAAGCCAGAAAAATCTCTGGGCTAGAACTGGACCGTAATGTGAATGGGTTACTAATTGGATACCCGTAATGGCTAAAAAGTTATTTTTTCTAACGGAAGTGAACCTTTGTGGTGACAAAGAATGCCCCGACGATTGATCTACGAAGGAAATCAACTCATTGATGTAACAAAATAAAATGTTTTTGGTGGCCAAAGATTTTGCCAAGGAGGTTTACATTAAAATTACCTTAAGATTTGTTATAAGTGCAGATAAATATTGAAATAAATAATACTTTGGCTAAAAACTTTCGAAATAAAGTAGGTACAAGCATTTGGTTATTTTTCATGTCCCAAAGTTTGGTCCAAGCTTCATACGTATTTCCAATAGTAACGTCGCTGTGTCGATGGCTGCTCGTTAAATATCGCTAAGCGATGTTGTATTGTGTCGTCACGCGGCCCTACGCTCTTAAACTACCGCGGACCTCACCGATAGTTAAGACATTAAGTCATCATCACTTAACAGTTAGGATATTAGGCTAACATCACAAGTTTAAGCTACGCAGTTGGTAACTAGTTTGGAAACCATTTGGACAGGCCTTTTTAAGCACATGCGCTTTGGCAACAGCAACAGTGCACGTGTACATTAGGTTTTAGAAGCGAGTCGTGTCTGCATGTTTAGAAAATATATAGTCTGTGCCTCTTTACACAATTGCTCAAGTGTGAAGAGAAGGGAATGCTCCAAAAGTTATATAGGTATATTCAATGCATGTTTTTTTTCCTGTATAGCCTCCTGTAGCCTAAGCGGCTGCACGACCTAATCCTGCTGTCACTATTCTGCTGAAACACCACCAGACGCACAAAATAGAGACACCGTCTAATGGTGGAAATACCGTTCAAACGTACTAGGCTTCTCCAATTCACCTTCTTAGTAAGGACAACAGAGGTATGGAACTCTTTACCTGCGTCTGGCTTTCCGAACACTTATGTTACGATCCGGGGCTGTTCTAGACAAGAGTGAATAGGTACTTCCTAGGCAAGCTTGCTACATTTTCGGCCACATCGTCGCTTTCCGTCAGGTGAGATTGCGGTCAAAGAAACTCCTAGACTGAAGTAAAAAAAAAATTTGCTCTCAGCCTCCGAATCCTCCATAAAACAGAAGGACTACCAAATAAGCCGAGAGGATCGACATGCAAATTGCTGGATAGTTATATATCTACAGGTATATATATTATGCACTCACACGTATAGCTTGTACTGTAATAAAAACAGAATATAAAATTGTATATTAGCGTTCCGTAATACGGCTGTTTTCAGATCCCAGCACATTGGTCTCTCGTATGCGATCATAAATTACCTGAAATACGGACATAAATCCACCAATATTTTCTATCTCTCGGAAATAAATGTTAGCGGTAGCCGTGAAGGGGCTTTATCATCGTCCTTGTACTAAATTATATTAAACATGTAAAATGTAACTGAGGCCGAAACCGCATTAGCAGGTGGCTTAGCTTCTAAGGCCTATATGTCATAATGTCAACATGTGCGTGCATGTGGCGCTCAATGCGCCTTTGTTCACCAGTGGACGTGTTACGGCTGATGATAATTATGATGACCCCCAGAAAAGAGACGAACCTCGGAGTGCGCTGCAGGCGAGTTCATATATTCTACTTTTACTAGTACACATTCTACTTTGTTTCTTACGAAACATCTATATAAAACTAAAGCAAGTTTGTTTGTTTTTCACTTACTATAGTAGTTCGCGCCGCACTGAGATCTCGCGTCCCCTAGTCCTTTTCATCTCTGGGCCGATTTTTCTCATATTCCTTTAAAAATTATTTTTATTCTGATGATTACGATCAACCGTGGACTGAAACCTTCGTTTCAGACAGTCAGCAAGCTGTGCCCTAAAGTTTTACCCGCTTTCTTGTAAGACATACTTTTTCGGGATAAAAAGTTCAAATCAAGGTTTAATTTCCAAAAAAGGAACACACTATAGTAATAGTGTGACACTAAAATTGCAGTTGGGCGTGGATCGACACGGACACACAGAGAAAACGTGCCATTTCCAAAGAAAATAAGAGCTATTTTTAAAGTTTGTTCCACGTAGGTCACGTCTCGGCGTCCTATCACTCCTAAAATTGCTAGTTTGCCACCCGAGGAGTTTCGGGAATCCGCGACTGACCCAATTGTGGCTAGTTCTGTCCATTTGTGTGTGTTTTTTTACAACAAACAAAAGTATTTTCTACGTTTTTTCAATTTTCTGTGCAAACACTCATTTAGTTCTAAATAAAAACAAAACTTGTAGAATTTATCTTGCACAAGCTAACTATATTTGATGTAAAAACTGACTGTACTACTAATTCTGTATTTTAAACTATCACGAAAAAGCTACAATTAGATGGTACTACGATATGAAGAATCATGTGGTTTGAGTATTAAGTATTTCGTTTCGAAATAAGCTACTCCGAAAGTTCGTAAAGGCGAATCATAAAAACAGCAACTTACGTTAGTTTCTGTAGCTTATATTCAAACCTTGCTCGTACGTGAAATAAATTGCGAGAAGTTCGTGTAAGTCGACTTTACGCGAATCGGTTTACCCCACAGATCACACCCTAGATTCTGCATTCAGGACGCTCGAAGCGCACCACACATCAGTCTTAATTAACTTATAAGAAATTACACTGATTAGTTGATTGTTAGGCGCGAGTAGGCGTAATCTTGAGATAGCCAATGAGAACGATTGGTCGAACTCCTCGCGAACCACGCCTTCCTCAAACTTAGGTGACTTTTTGTAGGAACAACGAATCTCGTAATGCGGTATCTAGTGTGATCTGTGGTTTACCCCCTGTCTAGGGGTTTTCCGTGAATACCTGGCTGACTTAGGAAACCATTTTTGTTTTGTTCACAATATTCAGTTCAAGCAGTGTCGTTAGTTTTTATTGCGTATTTCGAGCCGGGAGCATTCCATGCTCGTTAGATGTTTCTATTTTTAAATGATTTTGTAAATGTTGTTATTACTCTGAATCACCGTGTACATTTGTCAATATTGTTTTTTTATTTCTGGTTGAAGGTTACAGCTCTGACATGACAGGAGAGTCAGAAAATAGCACAGAGATTGAGGGCCTTATTGCCGAGCGAACGATTTTGCTGGACGGGACAGTAGACCTTGTCCCACCAAAAACATTAAATGTAAAAAAATACCAAGTCTCGCAAAGCAAAGCAATCCATCCACCGTGAAAAGTTGTGAGCTCTCATATAAAACCAAGTCAATTATTTTAGATTGTATGGTATAGGTGTAATAATTTTAGTCAGATTGGAAGCAGCTATTTAACAACTTTGTCATAAATTGTTTCCTAATTAGTTACTTACTAACATTTAGTGACTTTATCAATATCAGACATCTCTATTTCCATACAAAAATAAAATATTTATAAAATATATTTGTGTTTGTTCTATGTCTGCGTGTTAATATCTATATAAATATGTATTTAAAAATATCTATGTATGTATATCAGTCTCTGGTAGCCATATTACAAGCTTTGCTTAGTTTGGGGTCAGATGACCGTGTGTGCAATAATGTCCCAGATATTCATTTATTTATTTATTTATACAATCTAAAATAACGCAAAATGACAGTATCAGTGGCAAAATCCGGGAAATTTGACTTAAGATTTTTTCGTTTTAAAATGTAGGTACAAACTCGTAATTTAGGGGGTTGAAATAAGTCCAGCTAGTACTCTCGGTACCGATTTCAGACTTCTAGCTTTACTCACAACGAAGATACAGGGAGGCCAAAAGTGCCGTGAGTTGCTTCGAGAAAAGCATGGTACGGCCGTGCCCTTGTTGTTTTCGCTCGACTTGGCGGGGTCACTGCCATGGCCCCAGATTACCTATCTAACTGCCTAAAAAGAGCCCAATGTTTTTACTTGTGTATTTAAGTATATAACATGTTTGTGACAGACCGATTGGCCGACTATGGATTGCGAGGTATCGTTAGATTCATGTTAAGATCTGCAGTGTAATTTATAGACAAAAAATTTAGTCGGGT
The DNA here is from genome assembly GCA_947579745.1 of Apocheima hispidaria. NCBI lineage: Eukaryota > Metazoa > Arthropoda > Insecta > Lepidoptera > Geometridae > Apocheima > Apocheima hispidaria. The sequence goes on along the minus strand of OX388166.1, from coordinate 12,921,964 downwards.
TTTTGATTTGTCTTATAATATATTTTCTTTTTATTCGGTTTATTCACAAATACAACTAAAAAAAAATGAAAGAGATTCCTTTGGCTAATTGCAGCACCTGTCCTTAGTTAGTTTTAGTTTGCCTATTTCTGCAATTTGGAAACTTCTAGCTGCGTTCACGACTAGACGAGCAGGTTTCTCGCTTGATGGTGACAGTTACGCTTATACATAACAGTTCGGTGTAACCCAGAAGTCCTTTTTTATATTCAATATATCAACTTTATGTTGATAAACACCGCTAGTATAGATATGAGCCCCATGCTCAGGTTGCCTGGAACAGGCCGCTTTAAGCGATAAGTTGTTACAAATTATGTTTAAGTCGTTTTGTTTATTTATTTCATTTCTGGTGCCAACATTAAAAAAATGACTAGTTTGTGTATTCGCATCGAATACACAGCGTTAAATTAAATTTATTTACATCAGTTAAAATTCCACGTACTCAGCAGAATGTATAATGTTGCAGCGTTTGCAACATTAGTAATGCCCACAGATCTTTTATAAATATCCGACGCAAACAAACTAAACAACAAATCTATATAATGTACTAACGGACTAGCACTCGGAACAATCACAACAGTGTGCTAACAGCTGCAGTATATTGGAATTTGGAATTGAATAGAGTCGCCGCCGCGCCGCGCCGCGGGAACTAGGGGAAACTTGGCTGTTTGTAAAAAGCAATAAACTTTGCCTGTTTTATAGAAATCCTCGACTCTAGAGCCAATTGACTCCACTAGGGTTGTACCCACAGAAGAGGGTTTTTTTTAACTCTGTGGGTGTGCCTAGAATATTTTTCCTAACACCAATATTCCGCACTCGGGAATATGTTGACTATGTCGTAGTCCCCGCAACCCACGCTTTCTGTAGTTATTCATTACTGTCGAAAATACTTTTGAACGTATTTAATTTGTAATTTATAATAATTATGAAAAATTGATCAGCACCCTTAGACAAAAACGAAATCTTCAGTAAACGAAAATGAGGTACTTTTTTTCTGTCTTATATTTTAGCTTCACACAAAGCATATTTAGCCAGTATCAAATTTTGTAATATTTCAAGAGAAGTAAAATATTCAACAACTGAAACAAGTCTCAGTCATGGTCAGTCAAGCAAAGTAATTCACGGTGAAGTCATGGCCCAGTTTCCTCATATCCCTGTATAAGTTAGAGGTAATGATATTAAAATTAAAAGATAATTTAGTAACATAGGAACAGACAAACATACTTACATACATAAACTCCAAAAACTAGGACAGTCGCGTAAAAAAGCAATATTTTTTATATTAAAATCCTAAGCTACAATTTCCTGAGCAACCCTACTCGCCCACGCTCTGCCTCTGAAAATGAGATATCGCTTCACATCCGACTTGATTATAGGATTTTTATAAATCCAAATTGATAATGGATTTCACGAATTATTATTAATCCTACGATTAGAACGCAGCAACTGGACTTATTTCATGAGATTTATGCAGGAGCTTTATCATGGGGTTATTTTTAAACACGCAATTTTTCTGTTATCTCGTAACGCAAACAAAGCGCTGAATAAAATGGGACAGGTGTGCAACTGGATTTTAATTAATTCATCATCATCATTAGCCAGACGTCCATTGCTAAACAACGTGTCCATTTGCACCCACCGTGTCGTCTAATTTTAGAATTATGATGATGATGATGATTTATAGATATGTGCTAGAAATACCGTAATGGCGAGTGGACAAAAAGTCTAGCGGCTGAACGCTACAAACAGAATTGAAGATTTTTTTTCTCATTAATTTATTTTTTCACATTTATTGTAGCCAATGTCAAGTTTCACAAAATTTCAAGTAAGTAAATCATTATATTTCACAATAAAACTAGTCTCATTCACAGTCCAAGTCACGGTCCAGTTTAAATCATGTTCTAGCAACGTGCTAGAACCGTCTACAGAGTTTTGGAAAGGCTCCTGTCAGCCACATGACGTCATGAGTGACGTCATTTTAGCGTGCTCACGTTGCTAACAAAAATGAGGTAGTGCGCGGTGTGCGCTAATGTCACATTCAAATTGTCATCTTTGAATTCCGTCATACTGTTTTTTATCGAAAAAAATGGATTTGATGCAGGCCACAGCCTTCTATGAAGACAGAAATGAAACTGTGACCATCAAATTATGAGACACTGAGACAGATAATTAAATAAAAATGAAACTATCTGACATAAGTACGCTATTAACGGTTTAATTTGTCGACGCGCTATTAGCGTACTAGCAATTTAAACCGATCGATATCAGTGTTTATGGTTTTTGCACTGTGAGCGCATTTTAAACCGTAGCCCTTGTCTAGTTCATGAAATGTATAGAGTAGAGTGCTCTCAGGAGCTCGTGGGAAGCTAGCCTTAATTACTCTTTTTACGTTTAAAGTGCTCGGTGAGTAGTTCCCGTCGCGTCGCTTGTAATTATTCCGTATGTAAAGCGAGCAGGTATGCTGGCTTCCTATGTTGTGATGTGTTGTGAATGTTGTGTACGTAGAGGCTACGTGCGACGCTTAGTAATCGTTTTATGTTTCACCTTGTTAAGGTTACACTTTGAAGGCAGAGGTAGTTTATCAGGGAAAAATAATATGTAATTTTGCCCTTTTTTCCGTACACCGTACCATTCACTGCCGATTCTAGCAGGTCGCATCATTCTTATGCAGAACTCGAAGCGCGCTTTGTATGTATTTGGTAACATTATATCTTTTAATATTTAATGTTAGTTATGGCCAATAAACATTTCTGATTTCTGCAGATTTTACACCCTCACCAATTTCAAAAATATCCATTCTCTACCGTTTTACGACTGAAGATATTTAAATGAGATATGACAAAGGAATATGTTGTAATTTAAATAGCGATAAGAGATACCTTGAACCCCAGTAAAACATAGAATAAAAAATGAAAATAACGGCTTTAATTGCAAACCAGCCGTACTTAGTGTAGTATTATGAATGCTCGCTAAGTAAGTACTGCCTCGGTTCTAAAAGCTTTTATTGACGATTCTTTGTTCGAACCCAATTATTGTTCGCTCGCTCACTTTTGTCTCGACTCACCAATAAAGGCGAGTTCTATCGCATAACTCGATCAACTTCCAGCCTTTTAGCGCCGACTTTCAATCGATATTCTACGGGAAAAAAACGAACTTTCTTCTGGCTTTAACAATTTCTTATTTTTTAAAGTTTAGGTTTATGTACAGCTACGGGGTGCAATTTATTTGGTATTCTGTAAGGTAAGTGCTATAATGACTCGCCTTTAAAAGTTTTAAGTTTGATCCGCTCGCTTCCCTCGGTCGGTGAGATCTCATCTGTTACTTTTGCGCTTCATCTGCTGCCATATTGGAACCAAAAATAATTATTGTCCGCTGTGAAAATTGGCCTACGTGTTAATCCATAGTATAAGCCATATAAAATTACATCCAAATCCGTTGAGCCCATACGGAGTTCAGTGGAAACAAAAACATTTTTTTCAAAGACGGTTCACAGTCGAAACTCTCCACTAGGTTACCCTGTGTCGGGTATTTGGAACGCACACAAAGATACGGACAATTAACACCCAGGCCTAGAGCAGATATTTAAATTAATCATTCAGACATCTGCGTGGTCGGGTATCGAATCCGTGACCTCCTACTTATAAGGCAAATACGCTACCGAGTAAGCCAGGCTCGTAATTGTCATTAGCCACACAATTTTTTACATTTATAATACTAATGCATAACGAACATTAGTATGATTACAGACGAACACTGTGAGCTTACCTTAACCGTATGGATCTGATAAAAAAGCTTCGGAGTAAGAAGCCAAGTTACAGTTACGTCTACTGTTAAAAACTTCCGTATAAAGCGATTACGATAAAATTCAACAAACTTGCTTACCAAGCCAAGTCATTATGTCTCCCCAGCCTCGTGACATAATGACAAACACATTCACAAACAATCAGAAGAACTCCGAGACACGGTGCTTTTAAAGCCCTTTAATACACGTTACAAGATGATCTATTGTTTACGAAACTCTGTTTCATGTAAATACGTTATCTTAAAATGTTATGATAAATTAGAAACCTTAAGAAAATGGGTTCTAAATTATTTATGTGCTAGTATAAAAGCCAAACTGAGATTACACAACCCCAAGACAGATTTTGCTCTTATTTGACATAATGTTTTTTTATTGAAATGAACTATTTATCAACGTGTCAAAGTTGGTTCAAAAATGATTCACAAGTTATCGTCGAACAAATTTAATGTACATACAAACATACAAGGATTAGGTCTCTAGGCGAAAAATATGTTACATATTTTCATGATTTTTTGGCAAAATTCTAAAATTACTTTAAAACTTTGTTATTGTCATTCTAGAGATATAACAGATACAAACATAAAAAAAAAAAAAAAATTATAACAGACTGTTTTTTTTTATTTCCACTCACCATAGAATCAACATACATTATCATCCAGAAGACGTCCACTGCTGAACATAGGCCTCCCCCTTAGACCGCCACACCGACCGACAATGTGCCGCTTGCATCCACCGTTTGCCCGCGACTTTCACAATGTCGTCGGTCCACCTAGTGGGAGGCCTGCCTACGCTTCGTCTTCCAGTTCGTGGTCGCCACTCAAGAACCTTTCTTCCCCATCGGTTATCGGTTCTTCGAGTGATGTGGCCTGCCCATTACCACTTCAGCTTGCAAACTCTGAGAGCTATATCGGTGTCTTTGGTGAAATACAAACATAATATTCAAATACCGCCATGTTCCCGTACAGTATGAAGCCTTTATTTCTCTCGGTCAACAAACTGGACCGACAGGTAGTACTTCTGTTACTTTTACTAACGATTATCCATACAAAGAGCTACCCAAGAGTCGATTCGGCTTATTAAAATTATTTGAGTTTTGCAAATTCAAACATAATTATTTTCAGTGAACTAGCCTTGTGGCTCAGAGGGTGAATTTCCGCCTTCTGATCTATAGGTTGTGGGTTTGATTCCCACCCAGGACAAACGTTTGTGTGATGAACATGGATGTTTGTTCTTTGTCTGGGTGTTTCTAAGTATTTATGTATTCTATCATTTATCTGGTTCCCATAGTACAAGCTTGCTTAGTTTGGGGCTAGATGGCGCTGTGTGAAAAACGTCCTCCAATATTTATTTATTTAGTCACAATAATAATACACCAAACAAACTCTCGCAAAAAACCCAACTCAGCGAAACTAATTCTAACTTGTGGCTAAAAATGTGTTAGAAGTTCTAATTCCAAACTCGAATCGAACGACGCCCTCGTTTCCAGGCAGGTAACCGAATTATAGTTGAAATATTATTCCAGTGGTAAAGGCTGTGTTCGGTCGAGTTTAGAACCGCAAGAACTTCTCGCAATATTTTTAATTTTCTAAGCTGACCTAGCGACGAGGTCAGACGACTGCCTAAAATAGAAAATAACTTTTGAAATCTCACTCCATGCAGATTTATATCGAGAGACCAACCGGGTCGTTATTTAGTATTCTAGGCTATAATTTATGAATTTATTTATTATCTTTTGTTTGTTGCTGCGTCACGAACCGCACACGTCGCTCGACTGACGATAGTTTGAATGAGTCACCCTTGTAATTATAACAGTTCAATGGCATCTAAAATCTTGAGATTCAACAGTTCAAAACCGTGCGCGGCTCAGCACTGCGCACGTCACCTGAGAATCTGCAGATTAATTTAACTGGAAACTCATTATTTCACTAGAAACATTTTCCTTTAATTCGGAGCACAGAAGTAATGCTCCTAATATAATTATAAATTATTTTAATCATAAGACATGGACCTTGTAAGGCCATACACTGAGAGAAGTTATATACTTATTATAAGATTATTACTTAAGTTATAGATGACGAACAAGAAGATTCATTATCATAAAATTACTCTAAATATTAAATAAAATAGTATGTGTGTCTGTCCATCTTTTATGCGTTTTTACATCGTTCATTTGATTGAGTTAAATTTTTCTATTAGCAAGGTCCAAGCCGAGCCTCAGCCCAGAGCCCTACACGTGCGGCGCCGAAGGTCGACCCTCGCTACTACGCTTACCATGTCCATAGCATCAGCTACTTAATATTAATTATACTGAGAGAAAATAATTTGCATATCTTTATAATGTGAACAGTACTTAAACATCAATTTTCATGTATTTTTTTGTTTTAAGTGCTTTTTTAACAAAAAACAAATAACAAGCAATTTAATTGTGACTTTAAGTGAAAGATGAATTATTTTACAGTCGCAATTTTCTAAAGTGCTTTTGAGAAACATTTTTGTAAATCAATGAAAGTGATTCATCATTTTGAGACAACGACTGCGTACTCTAGAGACGTTATATCAAACTTTATCTCAATACATTCCAGCTGATAACTAGATGTGGGTGGTGTACCGATCACTGATTGGTCTTTACAAGACATAGATTACCGTAGATTGCCTAGATATCCAATAGATTTCGCACTCCAGAAGATCGATCGGTCTAAATACAAGATACCAGCAAACATCACGTAATGCGGTTTCTATAGGGAGTAATCTGTGGTTCAAGGTCACCACATCGATACTTGTGCGCCATTGGTCGACATAACATTTGTTTAGCCACTTTCTTTGCCTATGTTTAGATTAAAAGTAGGTACACTACTGTTACACGCTACAAGCGAGCTGTCTATAAAAAAAGATGTCGTTGCTTAGAGACTTGTTAAAATCATTCTACGTCAAGTAAATTGGATCCCATCTAAAATTATTACAAAATTTTGATCAAATCAAAGCTTCTATCTGCTTGTGGCAGCCATTAATATGGAATTAAAGGCACAATCTAAAACACGAGTACATTAATCTCTTTCGAGTTAGTTAATTTCGGTGATATTTGAAGCTGTAGAAGTCCAATTAATGGTTAAAATATGTAAATGGCTCATAAATATTAAGTGTGAGGGAACAGTATTTTTTACTTAGTTCAGCACTCAGATAGAACAAACGCAAGTAGGTTCATGACAAGAAAGATCTTTAGGGTTCCGTGACAAATTAAGGAATCACCATCCGCATGTTATTTTATTAGTACACATATTTTGGAACCACTAATACAATAATAATGCTATGTTGTAAAATTTTTACTTTGTGTTCCCATACCTATTTGTTTTCCCGTATAATTATGAAAAGAGGCAATAACAAAAGATTTAGATAAAATATAAAAAGCATTTAAGGTAAATTTGAAAAAAATGATGTAACATACAGACCGAAATTATTTTAAAAATAATCACGACTTACAGCATACCAATTAATTTACTAGATATTTGCTAGTAAAGTTAATGCTTATGAAGAGCTAAACAAAAATTCTCCGGCAAAACTGTTTTACACCGTGAGACCTCGGTCTGTCGGACCGTTACATGGATGACTTTTGGATGACAACTCTTTGAGGGTGTGGCCGTTTCCTTTCGGCTAGGATGCTTTGTTGGTGAGCCTCAGGTTTGTATTTGTGGGGCGAGAGTCGAGGAAAACGAACATCGTGGCCTCAGTTGCTCCCGGCCGGAAGCATGCCTTTGTATCGACGGAAGTGCCATGCGTGCTGGAGCCCTCGGGTTTGTCTCGTTGGAACGGCAAGCGACCGGATGGTCTTGCGTTGGTTCCATGGCAGAAAGGGCGATGTCTTGTGCGGGATGCTGCGTGCGAAAGCACGTTTGCTTACTGCCACCTCCCGCTACTAGCAGTCTGCTGGCGCGGGAGTGCAGGCGACTGCCAAACATCTCAAATATGCTTTCCTGGAGTTAGTGTAAGATTTTGTCGCTATTTTTGCCGTCATATCAGCGGAACCATATGAGGCCAGGAAATTTGACATGGACTTTTTAAGACACCGCCTGAGGGAAAGAGAAAGGAATCCTCAGTTAGGGTGGTACTAGACGACTGACAGTAGGTAGTATTACACCAGCTATATTATTTTATGTATCCCGCTGTGGCCCGCGGTTTAACCCGCTATTCTACAGAAACCGAAAAAATATTCGGTATCTATAGAATAGCGGGTAACACCGATGGGCGCAGCTTGTGCTAAATAAGGCTAATTAATCCAATTACGAAAAAAAATAACTTATTGTTTGCACTAGAATGATTTTAATGGGCTACCTGACAAATTTGTGTACATTTTCACTTGTATCGTAAGTGAAAATGGTGCCTCCAAAACTAAACGCCTAACAAATTAATACTGTATATTTCAGTTTTTTTTTTCTTTTGTGCTATCAAACTGAAAGTTCATATTTTTGATTAGTCAGTTAAAAGAGTTTTTAGTCTCTCCTGAAAAGAGTCTCTCCTTCTCCTCTCTGCTTATAAACACATTGTGCTTCTGGCAGGCTCACCGACAATATGTAGAAAGATCTTTCAATAAAAACTTGCCATTATGCGAGGGAATAACCCACAGGAATAAACGGAATACGCCGGCACGCCGGTACCAGTTAATAAAATTGATACTAGTGACAAAACTGACAGAAAGCCACAAACTTCTTGTTTGTCCGATCGACTCTAATTCATATAAATGATTAATCACCTCATTGTTATGCCTATAACTTTGGACATAAATCCGGACATTACCCCGGCCGGGTGAAACCGGGTGAACCGTGTTAATCAAAATTAGTTTGGCCCATCTATCAATCAGTCTTTATTAGCTTCTCAAGCTCAAGTTATGATACAGGCAGTTTCACTTACAATGTAATTGACTTTTGGAAATTGCACACTGTGCTAGTTATGCGATCCTTTTTGCCTTTTTGTAATGGTGCTAGCACACGTAGCAAATGGGTTGGCCGACCAGTCTTTAAAAACCCAGGGAGAAAGAGAGAGAAATATATTTCCTCTTATTATCTCTCGTTGGTTCTATGATCCTTGGTTTTCAGGTCTGTTAGCTACATAAGACGTATATAGCCATAGTAATTAGTAAGAAGTGGTCTTCTACCACCAAGTTTAGTGCCTATGCTTCTTAATGCTATAGAGAGTGTACTTTTGTATGCATTATATTATATAAAAAAATAAAACTATATGAGCTGGATCCCGAAATATTGGATCAGCTACAACACGGGGATCTTAAAAAAATGCATTAATAGAGTCATCAAATGCTGGCAACGTAAATATCGTATGTTACTGGTGTAGGTACTAGGCAGGCCTCCCACTACGTGGACCGACGACATTGTGAAAGTCTCGGGCGACCGGTGTATACAAGTGGCAGGTTGTCGTACGGTGTGGTGCTCTGGGGAGGCCTATGTTCAACAGTCACACTGACGGCTGATGATGATGATGATTGGTATCACAAGTATCTATAGGCAAGCGGACAGTTCGATTTTTAACCACATATGGATTGAAAAGAAACTGTACAAAATCAGTTTATCTTCCAAAGATAAAGTATTTTTGTTTTTTGTTCACTAAAGTTCATTTTTTTTCTTAGGCGCTTAAAATTATTTTCAATTACGGTTTATTTTTAGTTTTCATGTAATACAAATTATGTTATAAACTTTGTATAATTTTGTTTTATTACGTCAAAAATATATTGGCTTGTGATGTAACATTACCGAACCCACCCATTCCTGGAAGCTCAACAAGGCCGTTCTAATTCAGTTAGCTCCGACCTACATATTTCACCTCATATTGAGTTCTAAGTAAACACGATATTGTTCTAACTAAATACAAATGATTTAACACGAACACAATAATATCTTAATTATAGCCTCCACAAACAAAGGTGTTTATTAACAACTGTACGCAAAGACTTGATGCCCTATAGACATTACATGCAGCTTTTACAATGCAGGCAATTCAAATAACTAGCTGAGGGTGGACGCTGATTGGCGCAACTTAAAGGGTGCCACATAGTTACCTTACTAGCACTTTTGGAGGTTTTTCTAGATAGACTATGAATTTCCATAAACTGTTTGTTGTATCGATCATAACATTAGATATATTTAAAAAGGAGTTATCGTTTCTTTTAATCAAATTTTTATATTTTTATTTCTTTAGACAAATTAAATATTTGTCCAATAAAACTTATTTTTGATCAATTTTGTCAAAACTTGTTAATTTATAAATAAAAACGATAATTTCTTTAAAATCTTCCTAATTTTAACATACATACCTATTACACTTCCTCTTTGGAAATTAGCTCTTACTGATATTATATTGGACAACAACGGTGGACGCGACTCTGATACTGGCCTGTGATTTTATACGGGTCATTGGTGAGCAGAATATTATAGTGCCAATATTTTGACTAAAAGTGTTCCTGCCTGCATGTGGGGCATAAAATACTATTACTTCTCTATATCGTACGAAGTCGTTGCCCGTACGTGTGCTGAATGAGCTCGCGAGGTGCCTAATTAGCGCTTTAGTCAAACTTCCGCATGTTATCGCTTTGTCGCTTTAAGCTTTAGGGTGCGCCTTAAATTACTTTTGGTAATGGGGAAAAGTTGAGTGTGACATGGCTGTTTATTTAAATTGTCAAATTCACTTGTTTTTACGTATCATTCGCATTGTTGCTAACACAATATTTTGAAATGTATGTTCGTTCCTTGAATGCTTAGCGCGACCAAATCTTCCTTACTAGCTTACAATAACTAGCTGATGCCCGCGACTTCGTACGCGATGAGTTTTAAAGTACATTTACCCTTTATCCGTAGTCTAATGCCTTATCAAACACTAATATTGGCATTAGATTACGGTTAAAGGGACTTTAAAACTCATTGGAAAAATATTATGTACATTAATTAGATGGGCGGTGCCATTTTGAATTTCGAATAATATTTTATTGTTTTATTCTTTTACGTAGGCGAGTTTTATTTTTTGAACTTATATTTTACTAGCTGCGCCCCACGGTTTCATCTGCTGTTCTACAGAAGCCGAATATTTGTCCGTGAGCCTATGTGTTAATCCAGGGTACAAAACCATACAAAATACCTCCATACAAAATTTCATTCAAATCCGTTCACCCGTTACAGAGTTGAACGAGGACAAACACACTTACACACAAACTTTCGCATTTATAATATTAGTGTGATTATTAATGAGTTACCTAACTATTTACTATGACATGTTTAGGGTTTCTCTAAGCACAGCATCATGCTTATTTTTACCCGACTGCCCAAGAAGGATAATGTTTTTGGGGTGCAGTTACGTATGTGAGTATGTACTTAAGTATGTATGTGTGTTCCTAATATAACCTCTTGTAGCCTAAACAGAAAGACCGATTTCGACGAGTGAGGTGTCGGAATCCTCTTTACGTTGGAGTGATATAATTCTATAGGCTATAATCATTTTGCAGTCGGGTATTTTGTTTTTCAAACATCCTGCTGCAGGGTTATGGGCACCCTCGAAAGGTGATTGGGCCATATCCACCATGTTGGCGGATATCAATAATATACTAATAATATTACTTGTTATTTTTCTTATTTATTTTATACCAGATGTTTAACATTTACTTGACACTGGTTTTACGAGTATAAGAACGACTGATCTCTAATTCAACCTTACCTTCTTCGTTCCCCATGGTTTCTGAGGGCCGACATGGGAAGGAACGAAATTGTTACAGCTGCACGGCTTCGCTCTGGGCATGTTCCACTAAATATGTTTGCGCATATGATGAAAAAAGTCGTGTCACCTTCTTGTGACCGATGTGGCTCAATAGAATACCACATTTTAATGGAGTGTGCCTGGAACGAGGGATTGCGTCGTCAACTATTTAATTGTGAGCACGTTCTCTGGCAAGTGGAGGTTGTAATAGCGTGCTGGCCGAACCTGATTCACAGGATGCCAAAGGGTTGTACGACTTATATCATGCAGCTCTCAAAGAGAGAAATCAATTTACCTAAATGTATATGATTATTGTTAAGCTATAAGCGTGTTATTCAATTAAAACTCTATATAAATAATAAAAGAGTAAAAAAAAAACAAAAATGTTCTCTCGAAACTGTAGAAAAAGAGTTTTAAATATAATGGTACTCTGTCTAAATGTGAAAACACTTGATCCACTTTCCAAATATTTGTCACTATGAGTCTGAGCATGGCGCGAATGTTGACCGTGTAAACGGCGATAGTCCGTCCCTGTATTTACTCTGTGCCAGGCAATTTGTTTGAGTCAACGAAATACGGCCCTGTGGACGATTGTTCGAAGCTACAACTGAGACTCGTTATAACCAATCATACTAACACACCAACTCACAAATATTATAAATGCGATTGTAACTCCGTCTCTCTGTCTGTCTGTCTCTCTGTATGGGTGTTTGTCGCGTTATCACGGCTGCGGCCGAATGGATCGAGCTGAATTTCATAGATATAGCTTAAGGGTAAGAGACGGACATAGGCTACTTTTTTATTGGACCACGCGAACGAAGTCGCGGGTAACAGCTACTAATAAATAAGTACGCAATGAAGTTAGTTAATTAGTATATTATAGTCGTGCCTCAGCCTATCTCACTCGCAGACTTGCTAGTTTTTGTAGATAGAGTGAATTAACTGTAATTAAAAACTGTAAAAATGTAATGTAATCACAACGCTAGAAATATTTCAAAGAAATTTCAAATACTTCAAATATATTATATAAAAATTTTTCATATATTTTAATTTCATTTTTTTTTTTCGTTTTCATAAAATGATTGTTAAGTTAAAAGAAATTAAATCAAAAACTTCTTTAAATGTATTTTTAAATCGATTTTCGTGAGCCCACGAGTATTGCTACATTATTTGAAGAATTCGTCCCGCAAGAGAACTGCCTCTCTGTATCCTGTAGATATTAAACTTCTGCTTGAACAGGGTTGTTGGTTCAACATTACAGTCCGAGTTTCCTCTCCGGCGTCCATTTTAAACGTTATTATTGATGTCTCTCAACATTTCAACTTGATTTGATTAGCTTGACTTCTCTTAGTACTCTATATTATTTAATGGGTAAGTAGTTAATGTTACATTTACGAGCACTTATTGCGATTAAAATGGATTGAAAGATTTAATTATACCCTGTCAGATTGTTCAGAACTGAATAATTCATTAATTTGTAACAGTGTTCCACAGATTTTAAGTTTATATAGATACCGCATTACGAGGTCGCTGTTCCGACAAAAACTCACCAAAATTGGAGGAAAGTAGATAGATAGATAACTTTTTATTGTTTGCACCAGAAATGACATACAAAAGACAAAAAAAGGAACTTAAAAGTAGTGTAACAACTGGCGGCCTTATCGCTTAAGGCGATCTCTTCCAGGGTAGCAGGGTTCCAGGGTTCCAGGGTTGGTTAAAATATGGGTTGCGGGGACTGCCACCAAGCTTTCTCATTGGCTATCTCAAGGTCACGCCTACTCGCGCCTTTTTATTGACCAATTATTCCTGTATGTATCCTAGATACAATTATATAACGACCAAACCTATTCTATAAGGTCAAAACCTTTGAACCCGTTTTTCTCATATCGACGTCGTTCAGATTGCAGCGTTTCGACTTAACATGGTCGAGCACTTCTTGAGCAGGAGAGCAATTTTGATCAAGAAAGGTATGAAGTGGATGAGCAGCAGTAGTAGCAGTAGCTCCGCGAACCAAAATCAAGTTGTATTGGTTGAAAAAGGCTGCTTATAAGAGCAACCATTTTCCTGCAGCCGGCTTTGGCTGCAAGGCGACGACATGTGGTGCCAACCGCAAAATATGTGTATTCGGTTTCTGTAGAAAACGCGGGGCACAGCTAGTCAACTATTAACTGGGCTTAACAAATTAATAGTACATTGTTCACCGAGGGGAGAAGGTGACCGAGTACCAACGAGGGCACTCGAGTAATACACACGAGTTGGGAATCACACTTTCCTCCGAGTGATACAGTGCTTTATTTTCGAGGAAAATAAAAGATAATACAAATTGAAAACTCAAGTATATAAAAAAAAACAAAGGCAAGAAATCAGCACGCGCTATTTTTATTTCTTAGTTCTTATTTAAATTATATCTCTTTATTTAAATAAATTTAAAGCAAGTGGCAACTGGCTAGTATTATTTTGCAGGCTTGGCGATAAAAACTTTTTGTCTTTTGGCATTATAACTGACCTCATACAAATCACGAAATAAAAAAAAGGGCGTTAACAATGCCTTTTCATATCCTTTTTCTGCCCGCTCAACTCGTTAACAATGGATTTTCATATACTTTTTCTGCCCGCTCAACTCGTTAACAATGGATTTTCATATACTTTTTCTGCCCGCTCAACTCGTGAACAATGGATTTTCATATACTTTTCCCGACCGCATATTTGTAAGAAAGTAACGACGCACATACTCCATTTAAAAAATGAATTTGGTACTTTCCGACAAAGTGTGGTATATAATCTATGCCTTTTCAGTACATTAGTGACATGCACCTGATTCGATGAGTTCCAATAATAATTTCTTGCAATCCCCTCTCTTCAATTTCCCGCTGTGTGTGTGAGGAAGAGACGGGACGAAAACAATTCCACCGTGGAGACGCTTGTTGTCACTCAGGTTTGCTGTAACATGAAAATAGCGTAATAAAAGCCGCGATCAAGTGCTTAAGGATAAACGACTTTCATACAAAACTGTTGATGCCTTTTTAGGCGTCCTACTACGATTTTGAACTGGGCATGACTTAACATAGGTCTAATTTGGCCTCTAAGTATCGCAAAGTCGATAATTTAAAATGTTCATGGCTAGGAAATACCATCTTTCAACCCAATAATTACGACAAATTTTACGATTGTAGTGGTGTGTTCTTTACATGCGAATCATGCGATCGTGGTGTGCGTGAAATATTGATGTGTGCGTGCGTCTTGCAAAAATCGTGTACACTGGTTGTGCCGCGCGCGCGTCACGCGGTTTACGCGACGTTGCCAGCTTGTCGGTGCGTGTGTGAGCGAGACTAGGTATCCTTGCCTCGCGGCTTAGTCCGCGCGCAGCCTTCGATAATTGCGACGTTGCGAGATTCGGTATCGGTGTGCAGTGCAGTGTTTGATTTGGTTACCTAATCTATCTATACCAATATTATAAAGAGGAAAGATTTGATTGTTTATTTATTTCATTGTTTGTTTGTTTGAATGGGCTCCAAACCTGCTGAACCGATTTGAAAAATTCTTTCGCTGTTGGGAAGCTTCACTATCCCCGGGTGACATAGGTTATATTATATTTTCAAAAAAATTAGGGATCCTTACTAAAACTCCAATAATGTAACCCAAGATGATGTATTTCGCGTGCACTGCGAAAACTATTCATGATGAAAGAATAGTCTATACCAATATAATAAAGAGGAAAGATTTGATTGTTTGTTTGTGTGCATTGAATGGGCTCCGAAACTGCTGAACCGATTTGGGAAATTCTTTCACTGTTGGGAAGCTACACTATCCCTATACTATACTATATTTTATTTTTAAAAAAACTGGGATCCTTACTAAAACTCGAATAATGTAACCTAAGATGTAAAAAAAATACCTAAAATATCCTTTACATCGCGTGCGTTGCGACAACTATTGATGATGATAGAATAATCTATCTATACCAATATTATAAAGAGGAAAGATTTGATTCTTTGTTTGTTTGTTTGTTTGCATTGAATGGGCTCCGAAACTGCTGAACGGATTTGAAAAATTGTTTCGCTGTTGGGTTTTCGGCTTTCTTAATATTTTTTTTTTTTTTGTGACTTGACGCGGGTGGAGGGGTTTTCGTGTGTGTATTATGGTTTTTATTTTTTTGTTGGGTGCCCGTGCGAAGCCGGGGCGGGCTGCTAGTAACCTAATAATAACGTACATAATTATAATAGAATGCAGCAGACATCATCGTTGCGCTATAGACGCCATCAATATTCTGGCCAAAAAAAGAGCACGAAACGTGTTCGTGCTCGGCTGAAATATTATCATGGCGAAGGTGTTTCGTAAGTGCCTACCTACCTAATTTATAAATAAAAAATATAATTCGAGACTTCTTGCCCATTTTCATGGCGATGGGGGGATTTCTACCCTTCCAACTGCGATTTTCATTTGCGGTCATAGATTTAAAATTCATCATCATCATGATCAGCACGTTTCCTAACGTATCGAGACTTCTTGCCCATTTTCATGGCGATGGGGGGATTTCTACCCGTCAAACTGCGACGTTCATTATCGGTCATAGATTTTAACCATAATCATCATCATCATTAGCCAAATTGCTACCGTATGGAGGTTTCTTACCCGTTTTTATCATGCTCCTCCTTTTTTTTTAACTTTACAAGTCGACCTAAACGATCCAGCCATACCCAACTGCAGGACCGCCCCGCGGGCCGCTCGCGGCCCGCGCAGCCTCGCGAAATATATATTTTGAGGACTTTGACATAGGTAACCATTTATACATTTTTAGGGTTCCGTAGTACTACAAGGAACCCTTATAAGTTTGTCATGTTCGTCTGTCTGTCTGTCTGTCCGTCTGTCTGTTTGAATCCTTTACAGCCCGCACCGGCTTCGCACGGGTGTTTGACGAGGGAATGAAAATTATAATGCACACGCAGAACCCTTCTATTTGCGTCAAGTTGCAGAAAAGAAGGAAGTGTAAGGAGGGCTGAAAGGCTGCCCAGCAGCGGGGGGATTTTTCGGGTCGGTTCAGTGGTTTCGGAGCCTATTCAATGCGGGCAAACGGGCAGTCAAATCTTTCCTCTTTATAATATTTATTTTTGGTGTGACTAACTAATAACCTAAATGAAAAAATTCTGAAAAACTTCCTTCTTAGTGAAATAATAGATTTTTTGTAAAAGGTGCCTATATAGGTATAGGAACCTATATAGGTAGGTGGTAAGGTGGTAGATAGAGGTATATGAAAATCTTGGATATTTCATGCTGCGCGATTGAAATATGTACATAATACTAATAATACCTACCTACCTACCAACCAACCAACCAACCAACCTACCTACCTACCTACCTACCTACCTATTAGTTAGTTAGTTATTTTTGTGTGTGGTGTTTGTTGTGTTGTTTGATAACTTATTCTGTAAAAAAATAGCACAAAAGGAACAAAAATCTACAAAAACAGTAATTTTCAAATGAGGATTCGATCCGGGGACCTTCGTCTCATTGATACACACTACAAAACGAAGCATAATGAAAATCCGTCCACTCGACCGCTCGGCCAGTCGATCTGATAGGTGGAATGCCGAAAATCGGGTACTCAATTTCGTATTTGCTTGTAACCGTTTTGAATTCGCATGTGATTCGGTCATAGATTTAAAATTCATCATCATCATCATCAGCCTGTTCCATATCGTACCGAGATTTCTTACCCATTACCCACGCCCCGCGGTTTCACCCGCGGTATAAACTCTGTAACGGCTGAACGGATTTGGATGAGATTTGGAATGGAGGCTACCATACCTAAATTTGGCTACCTCCATACCAAATTGCATTAGAATCCGTGCAGCTGTTACAGATTTGAACGGGAACAAACACACTTACATACTAACATACCTACTTACATACACACAAACTTTCGCATTTTGGTGTGACTAACTAATAACCCCATATCTAAAATTTGTTGGAATTCAGCATTTCTGAGTATGGGGCTCGGTGCGCGCTCCATCAGTGGTGCCAGGAAAAATAATGCAAAATTTCGGGAAAAAAATTCACCTCAATAATGATGATGAATGCATTTTTATGTATGATCTCGTTGCGCGCACGCTCACTGATCCCGGGAAAAATATTAAAAAAAATCTGAAAAACTTCCTTCTTAGTGAAATAATAGATTTTTTGTAAAAGGTGCCTATATAGGTATGGTACCTATATAGGTATGGTACCTATATAGGTAGGTGGTAAGGTGGTAGATAGAGGTATATGAAAATCTTGAATATTTCGTGCTGCGCGATCAAAAAATGCACATTATACTAATAATACCTACCTAGCCACCAACCAAGCAACAAACCTACCTACCTACGTACCTACCTATTAGTTAGTTAGTTATTTTTGTGTGTGGTGTTTGTTGTGTTGTTTGATAACTTATTCTGTAAAAAAATAGCACAAAAGGAACAAAAATCTACAAAAACAGTAATTTTCAAATGAGGATTCGATCCGGGGACCTTCGTCTCATTGATACACACTACAAAACGAAGCATAATGAAAATCCGTCCACTCGACCGCTCGGCCAGTCGATCTGATAGGTGGAATGCCGAAAATCGGGTACTCAATTTCGTATTTGCTTGTAACCGTTTTGAATTCGCATGTGATTCGGTCATAGATTTAAAATTCATCATCATCATCATCAGCCTGTTCCATATCGTACCGAGATTTCTTACCCATTACCCACGCCCCGCGGTTTCACCCGCGGTATAAACTCTGTAACGGCTGAACGGATTTGGATGAGATTTGGAATGGAGGCTACCATACCTAAATTTGGCTACCTCCATACCAAATTGCATTAGAATCCGTGCAGCTGTTACAGATTTGAACGGGAACAAACACACTTACATACTAACATACCTACTTACATACACACAAACTTTCGCATTTTGGTGTGACTAACTAATAACCCCATATCTAAAATTTGTTGGAATTCAGCATTTCTGAGTATGGGGCTCGGTGCGCGCTCCATCAGTGCTGCCAGGAAAAATAATGCAAAATTTCGGGGAAAAAATTCACCTCAATAATGATGATGAATGCATTTTTATGTATGATCTCGTTGCGCGCACGCTCACTGATCCCGGGAAAAATATTGAAAAAATTCTGAAAAACTTCCTTCTTAGTGAAATAATAGATTTTTTGTATAGGTATGGTACCTATATAGGTATGGTACCTATATAGGTAGGTGGTAAGGTGGTAGATAGAGGTATATGAAAATCTTGAATATTTCGTGCTGCGCGATCAAAATATGCACATTATACTAATAATACCTACCTAGCCACCAACCAAGCAACAAACCTACCTACCTACGTACCTACCTATTAGTTAGTTTTGTGTGTTGTGTACACACAAAATAACAAATAACAAACAACAGTACCTACTATGGACTAAATTAATCTAACCCGGGTCTAAAATCCATATTTTTAGTCGCAGAATAATGTCTATCGACGCGGAAAACACAACATTTTTGGGTATTGCATATTTCATTAGGTCATTTCATTAGGTATTAGGTATGTAAAATTCGAAATTAATTTGAAAAAAACCGAAAAAAAGTGGAAAATTTGTTCGGAAGGTACCAGACTCGGTGCCTTTAGAACCCCCGATATGGGGTTATTCCAGGGACCCAGTTATTCAATCGTCAAGCAGTAGTGTGCAAAACATCACTGTGTTCCGGATTGAAGGGCAATGTTTCCAGCGTAATTATTGGGCACAGAGATTTAACATCTAATATCTCAGAGTAATGAGCGCAGTGCATTGCCGCGCATGGTTTTGAACTGTTGAGGTTCAAAATTCTGGGTGGCACTGAACTGTTATGAGCAAGCGTGAAGCTTAACATCAGCTGAGTGACTTGCTCGTCTCGTCACCAAATAACAAAAAACATAAACTTACATGCTTACACACTTACACACGAACTTTCGCATTTTAAATATTTGTGTGACAATATTAGGTTTATGTAGATATATACTTTTATAAGTTTCGTTACTAATTTTGAATAAGTTTGTTTGTCAAGAAACCCACAGCAAAAATTAAAATAAATAGTATTCTCGAAATTAAATTATAAAAAATAATACTACCTAATTTTAGGGGTTCGAACCCGGAACCTCACGAGCGCTACCTAATCAAACTGATGACTTCGGCCACCGAGACGATATTCAGAGCAACGAAATTTCGTATTTGCTTGTAACCGTTTTGAATTCGCATGTGTGCGTAATGTTCATGCGTGCATACAGGCGTTGAAGATTATTTGAATTTTCAGTCGAGTGCAGCTATTAATGGGCTCTATTATTTTTGAGATGTGTTTATAACAATAGTAAGAGGTCGCAAAGTGAATTAAAACTGGGGCAGATTACCTCAATTGAGTTTTCAACGACAGCGCCATCTCTTGGCGCCTACCTACCTAGCGGACTCAAACGAAGCACCTTAAGGAAAAAAATACAATTAAATGATTGGGTGCTTAATCTAAAAATAACGGACTGTTTATTTCCTTTCACTAATTATCCTATATTCATAAATGTAGAAATGCGCGAACGATTTAAGAAAGCCGTTGAAGAAAGGGAGCTCTTTATGGGCTAAGTCGTGGAAAAATCCGCTGCTCCAATAGATTTGCGCCAATTAGGCAATTGCTAGGCCGCCAATTTTTATTTTATTTCTTTTTTATTATTTTTAGGCTTGCGTTTGACTGCCATCACGTCTGATGTGAATTAGAAGCCTGGACGGTAGTACTGTATCTGTTTTTATATACCTTGTGTGGTTTTTGATAAAGAGTTATCTATCTATCTATTAATTTCCAACTAGTTTTACAGACGAAAAGAGATGCAGCTAGTTTTTAGTTTTCTAGGCTGTGGTAGGTAATATTCTAAAACAACTGCGAGTGATATAAAGCTTTAGACCGATCAATCAACGTAAACAAAAATCAAGCAAGCATACAAGTAAGGGTCTTCTGATGTAACGAGTTTTTGGCTCTTGAGGATGCTGCTCGGGGACTTTTACGAGCAGAACCTTCAAGAGAAGCAGCACGTACCGTCAACGGCTTTGTGTATCTGTCTGGTAGTGACGTCACGACCAGGTTGTACAACAATGGCCGCCGCGGCACCGAAGTCCGTTCCACACACCACGGACTCCTGCACACCCTCCACCGAACTTATGACAGCTTCCACTTCTTCCGGAGACACCTGAGGAATACCAGACGTTCATCCGAAAAGTTTCCGAGTAAAAAAAAAATACAAAAGAAAAATACTGCATGATAATACACACTGAAGAGATGTAAACAAGGCTAATTTAAAATGAAATCATGAAATTTACTCTTAAAGGCTGTTCTGAAACTGATCGTGAAATATTTGTAGCCTTAAAAATTAGCCTTGTTTACATATTTTCAAAACATCAAGATCAAAACATGCAGTCGGAGGCCCGACTGCATGTTTTGATCTTAAAACAACAAATAATTTTAAGTGTGCTTTTGGTACATTTCTCTCGTGTACTTTTTGAGAGTAAATTTCATAATTTCATTTTAAATGCACCTTGTTTACATCTTCTGAGTGAGTTATCATGCAGTCGGGCTTCAAAAAAATTATATTTGTAATGAAAAGCAGTAAAGTAGAGCAGTGAGTTACATGACAGCCGTTGAACTTGAAGCTGAACTTGATCCTCTCCAAGTAGTAGAGTCTCTCGTTCTCGTCGATGTAGAACTGGTCTCCCGTCTTGTACCAGCCGTCCGTGAACGTCTCCTCGTAAATATCCTTGTCTTTGTAATAACCCTGTAGATATTACATATTTTTGACCGAGGGAAGCGAACGTACAGAAAAGAATTGATGTTCGTATGTATATTTACATTTATTCAACGATAACTTGCGTACCGTTGATTTGATCTTCATGAAATTATTGTAAGCGAGTATAACGTTACAACCCGAATATGAACACGAACAGTCAAAGGGTTTGGGAAGATTGTAGGGGTCCCAAGGTCACTTTTTGGGGCGAGCTACTTTTTTAAACTGATTAATTCGGTTGACCAAATCCTGCCTGTAGTTTAAGCATGTAGAACTCAGATCAGAGAAACAAGGAACAAACAACAAACCTTGTTTCTCTGATCTGAGATGTAGAAGGATGTTTAGGGCGTAGTTATTTTACAGATTTTCTTAATTCTCTAGATATAAAGGCTGCCTGGCGAAGTACCACACCTTCGCCAGTTATTGAACTAGCTAGCAGTAGTGTGCAAGCATCACTGTGTTCCGGATTGAAGGGCAATGTTTCCAGCGAAATTACTGGGTACAAAAAAAATCTCTTTGTGCCCAGACATTTATCTGGAAACATCTAATATTTCAGGGTGACGAGCGCAGTGCATTGCCATGTTGTATGATGATGACGATGCCATAATAATGATGCACGCGTTTATGCTCTAAAACTACTAACAGAACCACTGGAGGTGGGTTCTTAGTAAAATGTGAACATTCTGCTGCCTCCATACAGCCTGCCAAGCTTGGAGATTATGGCAAACACTCCGATAGGAAGAGTCTTCACCCGGACATATAAGATCTGATAAGAAGGTGGTACCATAAGCTTCTACTTCATGTACTTGAGACACTATTTTTACGTTTTCGAAAATATATACTAGTCACTAAGTATAAGTTACATCAATAGTTTCAATAACAATAAACGTTTCAACGCTTACATTTCTTATCAAATATTTTTTAGAGAAAGTAATTTATATCTTACCTGTATGCAGGAAACGCCTTTGACATATAGCTCTCCGTTCTGGCATAGTCCTGCTTGTTTACCGCTGGAGTCTACCATCTGTAATACGGACAGAATAAAGAATTCATAGCTCGGTAGAAAAAGGTCTAAAAAGATAATATGGTATTTTTTTTTTGTGTTGAGTTAAGTTATTTCTTGGTAGGTTCGACAAAAAGTCTCGAAAGTTCGAGGAGAGCGTGGGTTCCGTGGATTGACCAACCGTTCTCATTGGCTATCTCGAGGTTATACCTATTCGCGTCTAGCAAGAAACTAAGGAGAGTAAATTTGTATATGTGTGTCAGACCGATGCGTGGTGCGCTTCGATCGTCCTGAGTGACTAATCTAACCTAACTAATCCTAATGTGACTAATCCTATGTCCGTCTCCTATCCTTAAGATATGTCTATGCAAAAATTCAGCTCTTTCCGTTCAGCCGTTTAGCCGTGATAACGCGATAAATACCCAGAGCATATTCTTATGAGAGCATAAGAAAACATATAAATAATACTTGTTTATATAACTGTATACCTTATATTGCAGTATATTGACGACCCTGCCGTTGGACTTGAGTGGCGCCTCTCTGTCCGGGATGGCGATGTAGCCCTGCGTCTCGGTTGTTCCGTAGCCGTCGCACAAGTGTGCTTCTTTAGGGAGCTTGTCCTGTCGTTCGAAAAGTTAAGAATCCGGTTACAACGTCGGTCTAAGTAACGGTAATTTTACATTGTACCACCTAACTTTGACTAGCCTCGATTTCCACTTTCTGAGCTGTAGGTTGAGGGTTCGATTCCTACCCAGTACAAACATTGTACATGTATTTATTTACTAAAAAATAATTATTATGTATTTTATCAGTTATCTGGTGCTCATAATAGTACAAGCTTGCGTAGTTTGGGGCTAGATGGCGCTGGTTGTAAAAAAATCCACCAATATGAGGAAAACTTGTCGCCTCCCATGAAGACAACCCTCCTGAATTAGTTGGTAGCGCTTTTGTACCTTAGGAGCAGAAGGCTCAAGGTAAAATTTTCAGCCAGATGTTTTGAATGATGATTTAAATTTCTACTCTGGATTCATGTTATTGTGCGTGTTCCATGGCATCCCTGACACAGGGACACCTACACCTTCCATCGTAATGCTAACTAAAACTTAAAGAAGTTTTCAGCATACCTGTATAGCAGCCAGAAGGTCCATAGTTGTGACTGCGCCGAGTAGTGTGATTGTCTTCAGCGACGAGAAGTGGTCCGACGTGATCTCAGGAAGAAGAGTCTTCATAAAAGCTGGCCCGAAGAATGTCCACGTCGGCTAAAAAATTCATAAACAGTGAAATTTTAAATAATGTCAATAATCGCGTTCGCAAAGAGACTTATGAAGCGAGTACATCGAACAAGTTTTATTATTAAAAGTAAAACAAAAAACCCGACTGTAAAATGTAGCCTATGTTATTCCAGGCATTAAGAGTAATTCAACGACATCTCATTCGTCAAAATCGGTTTAGGATACGGGTATTATAGGAACACACAAACATACGTACTTACATTAATACTTATATACACCCTAAAAAATTACTGTTCTTCTTGAGCAGTCGGGTAAATTTATTATTGTGTAACGAATACAACTATAGAGTAAAAGCAAATCACGCTGCCTACTCTTTCACTTTTAGGCCTTCGTTATCATACAGGGGGCCTTCTTTAACGTCCTGTTGCGTAAAGGCCTCTTTCTTGTTATGCCACACAAATTGATGTCAGGTTTGGTTTGGGAAGTTCTAGACGTTACCCGGAATTTGAGTAGCATATCCTTGACGATCTGCACCGAGGTCGGCTTCGGCGAGATGAGGAGTGGTATCTGGAAGACGATCCCACTCGTAATCGTCATCGTGAACGTCATCCACTGCACCGTTGTCAGTACCATCATCAGCTCGGTCGGTTTCGGGAACTCTGTGTGATATAACCTGGGGACAAGTAATTAAAAAGGTAAATATCTTTTTATACATTAATTTTTTTCAATTTATAATTTTGAAATTCACAAAACTCTAAATAGAATGTCTTAAATTATAATTTCTTACGCTAGGCCACTAGGCCGATTGTCCGACTTTCTCTTGCCGGCTGTAGTTCTATCCAAAAGCTCGAATTAAACATTCCAAAATTATACTTCCATTAAATTTATATACACAAAGAGATGATTTGAAGAAAAATCTTCAATAGCAAAGACACGCCGAAATCCAAAATTTAGGTAATTATTTCAGATCCGAACGACTGAAATAACACGAAACAGACATATAAATATATTTCAATGTACCTTGGGAACCAAAGTCAATTAAGCCGTAGAAGATCAAGGTCATCTGTTTTTTGGCTTGAACCTTTCAGTATGGTATTATGTAATCATAACAAAATTAGAGTCTGTATTCGTAGTTACCATACGACTGGCAGTTGAGCGATCAGTCCGCGCTCCGTCATGAGCGCAGCCTTGGGAAGTCCAGTGGAGCCACTAGTAGGCAGCATCATGGTCGGTGACTCGGGATCTCTATCTGGGATACTAAAAATATATATCATAATTCACTGCGGGTGTTTTAATTATAGCTGTCCTCCACTCTTCTGCTTTTGCTGTGCCCGACGGGTCCTTATAAAACTTTGTCCGTATGTTGATTATTTTACCACATTGTACTGTATGGAAGCAATAAACCATTTGAATAAAATTTAACAAAATTTCATAAAAATATGATCAACATACATTTGGAGATCTTTGTTCAGCAGTGGACGTTCTGGCTGATTATGTATTTTTTTATTTTATATAAGAACTTACAAAGTCTTTTTAAAATCCCCGTTATGCTATATCCCCTCACGAAGGCTTGAACCAGGTCTGAGATGAACTTAGACCGGCCTTCCAAAACCGTGATAAGAGAGATTAATAACTTACTCAAAGCCTTCTACATCTCTGCTATATCCACTCGCGAAAGTCTGTAGTTGTTCCTCCGTCTCCAGCAGCACCACCTCTGTGTCGAGTTCGGGCAGGCCTTCCGAAGCGGCAATAAGAGCCTCTTCCTGCTCCTCGTCACAGAACACGAAGCGAGGCTCGACCAGCTTCAGGAAGTGGGTCAGCTCGACTAGAGAGAAAATTTATAACTCGCAATTTGTGGGTCGTCTAAATTAAGGTTGAATTGACCAAATGAGCGAAGCCAACGAAATCTCAGCTTTAACGGAAAAAAAATTGCTTTTGTCTGTCCGTGTGTTGGTAGGTTGTATTTTTCAATGAATCCTGATGATACTTGGTGTAAAGTTTCTACAATTTTATAGTATTTTTTGTCGAATGCGATTTCAATTCTTTCGGTTCATTCGGCCTAAAACTACGACCAAAACCGGAGGACGAGCAGCAGCGTCCTCTTAGTAAACGATGAGCGTTTTGCGTTCCCCAAGCCGTCTGCGAAGCGTGGGGATTATGGCAGGCCCGCCCCTCTCCTCTAGTGGAAGGCATATGTTCAGCAGTAGACGTCTCCTGACTGATGATGATGAATAAATAAAGGACATGACAGTCGCACTTACAAACAGTAGTACTAGGGTCCTGCATGAAAGGTAGTGTCTGGGCAAACAACACGGCCAAGTACATAGCGGTCATTCGCTGGTGGTTTCGCATCAGCAGTGTCACTGTCTTCCCTCTCGCACCCTTGGCGATCAAGGCGCGTGCGAGCGAGACAGCATCCTTCAGAATCTGGCCGTTGGTAATGACTTCTCCAGTGTGCCCATTTATCTGTAGGCATTTGAGATATTCAATTCAATGTAGATTGAATCTGTAATAAAATCTATTAGCTCAAGGATAACTGCAGAGTTATTAAATTTCTTGTTAGCATTTTTGGTTACAATACCACGTCGTATTTAAGTAAGATATGATCGAATGCTTTACTCGGTTGTTAAAACAACTGGATATTATGTCTCGTTTATGTCTCAGAATATGCACCAAATCGCAACTTTCATGTTCCGAAAATTGCATTTTTCATGTTCCATGGTTTATGGAAGGACGGTTCTGGTATCTTATCGATCATAATAAGTTACTCAACCGTTTGGTCTTTATCTGTAGGTACATAATTTCTTTATTTTAAGATAAATCAGGTGTAATGCAAACATATCATCGTATTATCGCTTAAATTGCAAATTTTGATGATAATAACGCAATAATCGTGGTAGAACACTCGCCTCACTTTCGTGGGCTTAACCCGTGGGCCCGTACTAATGAGTTCTTTGGAACTTACGTATACGGATATACCACTGGCTTTTCGATGAAGGTAACCATCGTGAGGAAACCTGCATATATTTCCGGAGAAGAAATTCGATGGCGTATGAGAATTCGCCAACCAGCATTGCATGGGCCAGCGTGGTGGATATGGCCTAATCACCCTTCGAGGGTTGGCCGACATCTCAACAGTGGGATGTTTAAAGGCTGGTGCAGAAGAACGTAATAGTTGTATTATCCAGAGACCCTTGTAGATATTCTAAATTCTCGGGTCGACTGCCAGTAGGCAGCGTGCCCAGCATGAAATGAAATGAAATATTTATTGGTAGCAAAGCTACAAATCGGTCAGGATAAATAAGGCTGGCATGCTGGCGGCATTAGATACGTTGCCAGATAAGCGGCAGCATTTTAGTCGCAAGTCGCATCAGCAAAGCTCGTAGGCTTAGTAGCTTAGGTGAATTATTTTAAAACTAAATCCTAAATACAATACAGAGGTGGCATGGCTACAACCAAAAATTTTGCGGCAGCTCCTAGACGAAATTGGCACAAAACAAAAGACGAAAGGCGAAAGAGAGAAGAGGCAAGAGAAGAGAAAGGCTGAATAAGTTGCCAATGATGATGATCTATAGATCATCATAAAAAAATCCAGAGCTATAGCTTTTTTCCTGCTGCATTGTTTCTGAAACACGTGATATTGACTAGTCTACTAATAGACGCAACATTGCAGCGGAAAAACACTAAAGATAGATAGATAGCTAATCTTTTTAATATTACATACATATAAAAAGAGGCTTAAAAACTAGTGTAACAACTGGCGGCTTTATCGCTGAAGGCAATCTCTTCTAGCAACCTTAGCATGGAGAGGATTCATAGAAGAGGTAGAAAACGGGGTGTGCAATGATAGAGATTGTGTGATACTTATAGTCTAATAAACCAATATAATTATAGACACAAACTAATAATACATACTAATAATAAAATTACTTACGATAACGATAACGACAATATACTAATAAATAACAGCAGTAAAGATTACTTTCAATAAATACTTACATAAATAAAATGAAATATGAATATATCAAAAAATAACAGTAGATATCAACGAGGTGGCAACAGGTAAAGTTTCTAAGCGTGATCTTTAAAACGGCTACTGGTAATGCGTTCCACAACTGGACTGCCTGGAATGCAAACGACTTACCATAAACATTTTCACAACTTCCCTTCCGTACGTTGTTCTTAGGGAAAGGTTGTCCGCCGACCTGAGAGGTTGGGAATTAGAGAAAAACCAGTAGGTAAACTGTTCTTTTAAATAGTGCGGAGAAGAGGGGTTGAATAGAACGATATAGAGAAGATAGAGGATGTGAGCATTTCGACGAAGGCGAATAGAAAGCCACTTGAGCTTTGCACGAAACTGGGATACGTAATAATTTTTGAGATATGATTATTTTTGATATATGGTTATAGCCACATTATTGAAGATGAATTTCCGTGATTCAATCAATTATAACAGTTTGTATTAGTTCGTATGAATTTTGCACAAACAAAGTATTTGTGACTATAAAAACTATAATATAAACATTGAAAGGCTTAAGGTAGATACTTAGCTGGAAATATTAATAGCTAACCGCTAAACAGTTTCTTTTTTTATCATCCAAAAAGCCGGTCGTCGATCAACAGACACTTTCGCATTATTATATTATAAGTAGGGATAAGGGTGGGGATTATACACCCTTTATCGCTATATCATCATCATCAACCTCGATACGATTGTGTGATTGTGGTGATATTGCTTGATAAAGGGTGTGCCATTCTCTTCGGTCTCTCGCTCATCGGGCTAAGTTATTATTACCATGAAAACCACTTCAGGGTTACTTTTCAAGCAGTGGAGCAGGATTTGCGCCAGGTTGATCCCCTCCCTGCTGGGGACAGTGAGGGGCTGACCCCGGGCTGCGAGAATCTCGTCGAGGATTTTATCCAGGTACAGCTGACCTGGGAGCGGCTTGCCACGAACTACTGTGTGTGACATCCTGAAATAAATCGCGTAAAGCCTAATTGAAGAATTTCATACAGAGTTAAACAAAAAAGAAACAAAAATACGAAGCATTCATTCGAGCTCGATAATATGTATTTTTTTTAAATTAACATCTGTTTTATTAATCATAAGTTTTAAGCAGTCGGATAAAGACGGTTATGAATGATTATCATAATGATAATGATGATAGCAGTTTTGTATGACCTTGTATATTTAAAACGGCTAAATTGATGTCCATAGCATTTCCTCCTCTTTTCTTTTGTCTCTGTACCCAAATTCCAAAACGATCACCAATATGATGTAAAAGCCCGATGATACCCGATATTTATGATAAATATTTTAGTATGTCATGTATCACCGTACTAGCGTGGACCTACCAAAAAAAAGTAGCCAATGTCCGTCTCTGACCCTTATGCTGTATCTATGCAAAAATTCAGCTTGATTCGTTCAGCCGCTTAGCCGACACAGCCGAGATAGACGGAAAGACAGAGTCACATTCGAATTTATAATAATAAATACGAAGGGTTTAAACAAAAAATTCTGAAAATGGCGATCCCTAAAAATGTTTTTTAGGGATCGTGTTTTTCGTTCACGTGAAAAGTGGTCATAATAATTGATTAACTAAACCCGAGAGGTCCGTCCGATTTCACAACTGGCTAGTGGTTTTGCACAAATAAATATCAGCGGATGAGCACACTGAAGCAGTCACCTTAAATAATCTAAAATCCTATTTATAAATGCTGGGTATAGCCTACCCCTATACGAAATTCCATCCAATTCTGTTGAATCACTACATAGGTCGCAAAACATGGTTCACAAACTTTTGCATTTGTTTGCGCATTGGTATAGTGTGATAACAAAATAAAATATACCTACGTCAGTAAAATTTGCACTAATTTCACGCGTGTGCACATTTTATTGACGTACTGTCATATCCTATGACCTTGCCCTTGACCTTGGAATTGACGCATGGCAGTAGTTTTGCCAAATTAGAGAGAATTAAAACGAAACTTAGCAAAACGGAAATTAGCGGAATAGATTTCAATTGTATTTTGCTGGTATATGCTTCTCTAGGGGTCGATGGTTAAAATATGCCAACGGAACTGCTAATAGAGCTAGACCAGACTTGCACTTGGCCGGATTTTACTACCTACTAAACATATACAATCTATGATGTAATTTAACTACCTTACCAACTGCTTAGGTACTTAGGTTTGACTAAAATATAACTACTTACTCAATTGCGCAGTTGTATAAAAACAAAGCTATCTATTACATACTCATTGAAGGCTTCGTGTAATTGAAAGTACCGAAGATTCTTCACAGTTCATACATAAAAGGGTACAGTTAAAAAAGGCAGACAGGTACAACAAGGTGGACTTTTCGCTAAGAGCGATCTCTTCCAGACAACCTTCTGATGAGTAGACATAGATTACGTGATGGAGTAAGAACGATGACGCAAATAAATGAAAGTGAAAAACCAACAAAGACAGTAGCAAATTTGCTCTTGCAATAAAATATCATGAGTACAGTGTCTGGGCACTTTTTCATAATTTGCGTATTAATAACAACTAATTATGAAGGCTATGTTATTATGTCTATATTTGCGAAAAAGAGCCCTCAGACTTGGGCTTCTATCGGTTATGGACTCGTATTTACCAAAACCCATTTATGTACGAATACTAATCATCAATAATCTTTACTTGTACACTAAAAAGTATTATAAAGATGTAAAGTTCGTATTTTTGTTTGGTACACAATAAAAGTAGAAATCATCAGCCTGAAGACCGCAGGCCGCAGCTGAACATAAGCCTCCCTCTTAGAGCGCCACACTGACTGACAACGTGCCACTTGCATCCACCGGTTGCCCGCGAATTTCACAGTGTCATCGTTCCACCTAGGAGGAAGCCTGCCTACGCTTCGTCTTTCTGTTCATGGTCGCCACTCAAGAACCTTTCTTCCGCATAGGCTATCGGTTCTTCGAGTGATGTGGCCTGCCCATTACCCCTTCAGGTTGCAAACCCTGAGAGCTATATCGGTGACTTAGTGAAAATGAGTACTCACGTGATAAACCACCGTTTTATTTTTCTTTACATGTAATAAACAAATGCGAAATTCTAAAACAGTATATTATTTTCAATACTCGATTATTTATTGCGTCATATGTGGATACATGCAGGTCTTAAAAACAGTTTTGCGTTTAGTAATACATATGACCCTATTAGGGTATGGCAACATTTTGTAGATCGTCAAAATTCCGTTTTGTTTGTTTGTAGCGGGTAACCTCCATAATTTCTTGTTTGAATTTAAAAACTCTTTCACTACTATAAAGCTACACTATTGACGAGTGCAATAAGGTATGTTAAGTCTAAAGTGTAACACACCCTAAACTAGAAAAAATAAAAAAGTGTTTAAAAAAACGATCCGTACCTGTTGTAATTTCCAGTGTAATAACAACCTTCACAGCAATGCTCACGGACTATACGCTTTTATATATAGACTTAGCTCAATTTAATTCAGAGCCCCTTCTTTCCTATTGTCTTGTATTTTAATTACGCAATGAATTATTTACTATTATTTAAACATTTGTGTCATCTGATGATTAATCTTATTAAAATACACAGCCTTTTTTATTAATTATCTAAGTAGGTATATATGATTTATCTTGAAAATTATTTTATTAAGCAATAATGAGATAATAAATTTAATGTTAAAATACACTGTTGAAAATAATATTTAATTATTATTGGTTGTTATCTTCCTAGAGGCGAGTTCGCCAACGACTGGCTGTTTGTAAGTTCGTCTGATATGTTTTATCTTTCGAGATAAGTAAACAGTTCACTGCGAGATCAGAAGAGGGCACTTTATTTCGTACAATATCGGCTACACTTTACTGTGAGGCAGTTAAAGTTACTCTGGGTGTTCGGTTAGACGACGGACATTATATTTAAGGATAATAATATAATTTTAATCGTCAATATAATTAACTTTTATTGTGGGATCAACACCGAAACCGCAAAATAAAATAATAGTTGTTCCATAGAAAAAGTCATTCACCGACGACGAAATGTGTTTGTTTCCAGTTCAGTGGAAATAGTTCCGTAGTAAAAGTTATTTATGATGACGATGTTGCTCCTAGAATATGTAGGCCGTCCAATCGAACACTAGGAAGTGAATAGTGTATCGATAAATAATAATTAACTATCGAAATTTTATTATGTTGTGAACATGCTCAAACATAAATGGAAAGGTTTTGCGTGAAATAGCAACTATTTTTTCTCCCGACAGCCTAGAAAGCCTATTGTTTTTCAGGTTTTAAAAGTTTAGGTACTGAGGTAAGTTTATTTGATCCCAAGTGACCTCACAGCTTAGCAGACATCGCCAGATGGCGCCGCCAGGTGTAACACGGGCTCCGTATTTAATAATCTTAAAAAATTAATTCGTGCGCGATAGAAACTAAACACAGTCTAAAATTGCTGGTAATATACTACTACAGTGAGGTGATTGTTATCCGAGTGAAATATTACAAAATAACTAAAAAATCTAAGCATTATTCATGTGACACATTTTAATTGCTCAAACTAAGACAAGATTTAAAAATAACTACATATCATCATATCGTTGATATAGAAGTGTAAATTGTTGAAATTTTTGTGAAAAAATATCGAGGATTATCGGAGATATTCGGAAAAAACTCTAAAATCGATCCGTTATTTTTCTTACGCTTCATTTAAATTAAGTTGAACTTTGGACTTACAACAAAACTGCTCAATACAATTGCAAAGCTACAAAGATTACTTCGGAATAGAATACAAAAATTCGATCCTGAGCGTAAGTAGCTCCGTGGCCGAACGGTTTAAGGAAAGCAGACTTATAGTGTGCTATCGTTTGCGGACGGATCGAATCCCGCTATCAAGCGCAGCGTGTTGTTCTTTTTGCACAATATTTATTTGCCAAGATATATAACGTGGTACAAAGAGTAAAAAATATATTTTTTAACCGCGCGGAAGCAGGATAGTAATAATGGATTTAATGGATACAGACAATGTGACAATCAGATTCCAGCCACGGAAAAGAGCTAATTCTTTAGGTAGTCTCACTGATTCTTCCTTATTCGAGTCGACAAGAATTAGTTTACCAGAAACAAATTTAGATCATAGCGAATTAAACCTCACTTCAAAGATAAAAATAAATGACTTAGAAAATCGGCTTGCGTCCGCTAACAACGAAATTGAAGAATTATTATTAGAAAATAGACAGATAAAAAGAGAACTAGAGAGGTGTTTGAAACTCAACGAAGTATACAAAAAGATTGACTATGGCGACGTTCAAAACTCACCGTTACGTGGCCGGAAAAGAAAACGGCAAGGCACGTCTTTGGAGTTGGTTGATAGCCTGACACCTTCGAAAGGTACGCCTTCAAGAGTTGAAGGGCATCAACGATTCGTCTATGAAAAACAGCAAGAAAAAATAAAGGAACTAAATACACAAATAAAGCAGCTACAACAATGGTTAGAAAAAGAAAAAAATACAAGTGAGAAAATAGAAAAACGAAGAAAAATCACAAAAACAACCAATAAAGTTATCGGACTCACTAAAAACACGCATAAAATTAGTCCGCCAATAATGAAAAAATTCAAAAAATATCAAAAAAAAATTAAATGTCTTCAAAATGAGTGTACAAAGATTAGACAAGAAAACGAAAAGCTACACCATAACATTAAAGAACTACAGACAAAACATAATCTACATTTAGAGAATAGATCAAAGGGCGAGACGAAAGAAAATGACAGACATGTCCGATATGAAAAAATAAATAATTACCAGGTGCCTACAGAAACGAAGAAATCAAAGAAAACAATCATTTTCTCGGACAGCACAGGAAAAGGACTGGGTTCAAAAATAACCCATAACATAGATAATAACCATATCATTATGAACTACTGTCAACCAGGAGCCAGCTGTAACAATATATTAGAAAACTTTAACGTTAGAACAAAACATTTAAATCAGGATGACACAGTCGCAATAATTATAAATACATACCACGAAACAATTAACAACACAACCAATAAAAAAGATTATGTGAATAAAATTAGACAGATAGTAGAAAAACGAGACAGACCCTTTAACATAATAATATGTGGAATACGCTATGATAACATAAATGACATGAATATATATTACATCAATAAAGAAATTGCACACCTTGCTACTGTGGCAGAGAATGTTAAATATGTAGATACAAACATTAGAGAAAGTCATGGCAAGCTCTACAGCCACAGGAGGATTAAAGATCTCATGGCTCAAACAATAATAGCATCGGCTACCGCAAAACAATTTCGTGGGTCATCTACGCTTCAATTTGTTAAATGCCAGACAGAAAGCGATAAGAATGTGTCGAATTTTCAAACAGCGTTCCAAGCAAACAGGAATGGATAATATTGCATGCAAATCTACAAAGCATAAATAATAAATATCTAGCCATTGAAGACTTACTTAATGATTATAAATGTGATGTACTGTGTTTTTCAGAGACTTGGGGAGAAGATGATCGAGTGCAAACTATGATCATTCCTAATTTTGAGCTCGCAACGTATTTTAACAGAAAATTGTTTATGCACGGTGGTACAGCTATTTTTGTAAGAAATGATTTGGAATTTAAAATTAGACATGACATAAATAAAATATCGTTCGAAATGAATTTTGAAATAGCAGCAATAGAATTGAAATCTTCAAAGCTAATTGTAATAGCAGCCTATAGATCTGACAAAAACATAGAGCTTTTTTTTGAACTACTTAATAAACTGTTGCAAAAACTCTGTAGGGAAGGGAAACGTATTGTCATTGCGGGAGATTTTAATATTAATACTTTAAAAATAGATAAGAACAGTAAACGAGTAGAAAAAATTCTGTATAATTACAATTGTAAATTTATGTTAAATAAGCCAACTAGAGTGCAAGGAACGAGTGCAACTTGTATTGATAATTTTATAGTGAATTTTGACAACTGTTATGGATATGTATTAGATCGTAAGCTATCTGACCATAAAGTTATTAAGCTAGCAATTTCTGACAGTATTGGAAAAAAGGAAAAGAACAATAAACCTATCAGCCTTGCTAGAAACATGTCAATAAGTAACCGGAACTATTTTCATTACTTATTTAATAGAGATTTTATAAAGTTAAAAAACCAAATATTAACATGTGAAGATGCAAATACGAGAATGAATATTCTACAAGACGCCATTAAATTTTACTACGACATCGCTTTTCCGAGGAAAATATGTACAATACGTAATGTGACTAGGAAGTGGACATCTAAAGGTATAGAAATATCTAAAAATAATTTGGCAAAGATGGAGATGTTGCAGGAGCATGATCCTAACGAACAGAGAATTATACACATCAGGAAATACAGAAAGATTTTAAGAAAAGTTTTCACCGCAGCTAAAAAGGCACAATATGGAAATAGAATAAAAGCTTCAAAAAATAGAATCAGAGAAACATGGAGAATAATAAACGAGCAAGTTAGGCACAATAAAAGACAGAATGATAGGAAAAGGATACATAAAATTAAATCCCAAGAAGGGAAGGAAGTAACAGACAGTAAAGAAATAGCAGATACGTTTAATAACTTTTTTAGAAATATTGCCCATAAACTGACATGTAATACCCAGATTGATCCAGAACAGTGTATGATATATTTAGAAACGGGAACAAAACCTAACAGTAAAATTATATTTGACCCGGTTGACATCAAAGAATTACTGACGATTGTAAGAAGCATAAAACAAAAGATAACACCTGACATTTATGATATGAATTCCAAGACATTGAAAGAACTAATATTAACAAATGACTGTTTTTTGGAACTTGTGTACATCACAATTAATTATTGCCTAGAAAAAGGAGTATTTCCTGATTGTTTAAAACCTGGTCGAGTTATTCCACTGTATAAAAAAGGGGATAGTTCGGAACTTGGGAATTATCGACCCGTCTGTATATTACCAATCATTTCAAAAATATTAGAGTCAGTCATTAAGAAGAGAATTCTTGATTACTTTGAAAGAAATAATCTTTTTACGCCTTCTCAATTTGGATTTCGCCCAAATCGTTCAACAGAAATGGCAATAAGAGAAGTTGTATATTTTATTCTTGAATCAATGGACAAATCTCAGAAGTGCGCAAGTATCTTCTGCGATTTGTCCAAAGCGTTTGATTGTTTGAGACACGACATACTACTATTAAAATTACATTATTATGGCTTCGAAGGATCCGAAATGAATATGATGCGTTCATATTTGAAGAATCGATGTCAAATGGTGTCAGTAAATGATGTAAATTCAACCATGGGCTCCATGGACATAGGAGTGCCTCAAGGCTCAATAGTGGGCCCAGTGATGTTTCTAATATATATAAATGACCTTGTTAAAGTTATGCCAGAGTGGACCTATGTTAGTTTATTTGCGGACGATACACATGTAGGAATTAATGATAAATCTAAAGATAAGTTAAAGGAAAAAATTAGTAACGCAATGAATATTTTAAAAGAGTGGTTTAAAGCTAATGGCATAATTCTTAACGAGGATAAGAGTGTTGTAATGCATTATCAACCACGTAAAGGTATTGACAAGGAAATTCATTTGCATGAAAATGTGTTTCTCGGCTATACAATCGACGACACAATCAGTCATTCGGCTCATATTGGTAAAGTGTGTAAAAAAATGGCTAGTGCTAGTTATGCACTGCTGAAACTCAAACCTTTATTGGAGAAAAAAGCTATTATCTCAGTTTACTTTGCTTATATCCATTCTATTATTAGGTACTCTATTACTATTTGGGGAAATGGCGCTGATATGAAAAGGGTGCTCAGGACACAAAAAAGGGCAATAAGGATAATGCTCGGCCTAAGAAAACGTACATCAGTCAGACAACACTTCAAAAATAACAGGATCATGACCGCAATATCCTTGTACATATACAATTGCCTGCTTGAAATTTATGACGCAAATTTGACCAAAAACAAAGATGTACATTCATGCAACCTACGAAATAAAAACAATATTTTTAAACCCAGGACTAGATTGGTAAAAGTAGAAAAGCAGGGTATTCTTAATAAGATCTGCATGTTCAATAAATTACCGAGTAACATCAGAGAATTACCCGCGAATGACTTTAAAAGAAAGCTCAAGCAGTTTTTCGAAATTAACCCGTTCTATTCTCTAAATGAGTTTATGAAAATGCGTTTCGTAGAATCTTCGTTTTCTAATGGACAGGTGTAAATGTGTAAATGTAGAACCTACTTGTTATTAATTTGAAACGATAAGATTAATAATATTTAATTCCATTTATTTTCGAATAATTAATAGTGTGGACATATTTGAATTATTAGATAACTCTTGACTCTTGAATTATTTTTTTGACATTTATAAAACTTGCTGACATTATTATTAATCATATTTTATTAAATTAAACTTTTTTTTTTTTATCAAATTAATTATTATTAGTACTTATTTTTTGTTGTGGTTTTTGATTAGATATTTGAAATTATGTAATTATGAACTAAATATTTTGTAATGTGACTTGCCCAGTGTAACTACCAATGTTATAAGGCCAATAAATGATTCTATTCTATTCTATTCTAGCAGATGTTTTAGAGTTCTAGGTGAGATATGATTTTTTTTATCCGGAGTGTCACAGGGTAAATTTTGCAGTCAGTTTTTTAAGGTTCTGATTACATACTCTCCAAAAACATAACCCTCATTCTTGGGCAGTCGAGTAAAAATCTGGCAGGAGCATATCAATAGACACTATAATCCTAACCAATAGTATAATTCAGAGGAATATAGCTGCAGTCGTATCAGGACCGCTAAAACATCGAGGTATAAAAATGAATACGTTTCACTACAGGAAAAAACTTCGCTTGCGCGATTCAGAACTTCCTACAATACAACTGTCAGTACATACAAAAGTCAAATAAATGCACAAAAATGGATCAACGCCATCTACCGAACTATAGGAAGCAACTTTGTCTCTCTGTCTGGATGTTTGTCGCGTTATCACGGCTAAACGGCTGAACGGATCTTCATAAAGAGTTACGGTATATCACAATGTATTTTTTATGTTCACGCGAACAAAGTCGCGGTCATCAACTAGTATTCTTTATATATCATGTTTTGTTTACGATAATAATGTCTATTGTATTGTCTGATAATGACTAGCGTGATTTGAGCTGATTATAGTAAGACCTTTTTGGCGTAGATTATAATAATAAGTCTCATCGTTGCCGCTGTTTTTAACATAATTTGAATGTCATGTTTTTTTTTATCAAGATACTATCTGTGTCGCGCTTATTCACTAGCTTTTGATTAATTCTAGAGTACAAGTCCAGAGAATATAAAAAATGCAGGGCATGGCTAAGTATAGACGTAGACATAACATTGACTGTATAATAATCGAACAGAATGGCATATATTTTTTTGTAATATTGTTATTATTATTTGTTAATTTTAATAATGGAGTAGACTTACATTATCAGCCAGAAGACGTCCACTGCTGAACATAGGCCTCCCCCTTAGACCGTCACACCGACCGACAATGTGCCACTTGCATCCACTGGTTGCCCGCGACTTTTACAATGTCGTCGGTTCAACTAGTGGGAGGCCTGCCTACGCTTCGTCTTCCGGTTCGTAGTCGCCACTCAAGAACATTAGGAGTAGACTTACTTATCTAATATTATTATTATCTTTGGTATTATTATTACCTTATTTATAAGGAGAATTCTGTGTTAATACCATTGACATTTATTCTGAGCCTACAAATGTGTGTAGTTCTGATAATTTTGTTGTGCTTTTGTGGCGTTTTGTTTATTTTAATTCATAATTGAATTGAATAGACTACTTTTTCATATTATTCAGATAACATACAATCATTTTATCAATATTTATGAGGAGAATTCTGTGCATTTTATAATGAAAACCTCGTATGAAACAAAATGATAAATAAAGTGATTCTTATCTGACACAATAATGACATCAAGAGACAGGTTTTTTTTTTATTACAACAAAAGTTTTGCATGCGTCATGTACATAGAGAAGATACCAAAGGCAGTGTTACCTCTCACATTTGAAAATTTTAATAATCCTCCATTTTATGGAGGACGTACAAATTTATGGTGTTTTTTTTTATAGAACAGAGGATGTTGAAAACTGAAGAACCTGCAAAGTAACATTGCCTTAGATGTCTACTGCATTTACATGTCTAGCCTTATATTTTCGTTTACGATAAACAAGTAATTATTGCACAATTATATGAATCTTTTTCTTGTGCAGAACTCTTCCCTGTCGTGCCAATCATGAATGGTTCGCGATGTTTTACATCTTCGACCAAACGAGCTGGGCGATTATATTGTACTAATTACATAATTAGGTGTTATTGGCGGGCCTCAAAACAGCGACACGAACTAATTTTATCTTGGCTACACAAAAGATCATTGCACTTAGAATACTCGTATATTAATTGTGTAACTTGACTAGTTTTCACACTTATACATTATTTTGGAGGATACAAATACAAATACCTTTATTGGACAGTAGCTTGCCCGCGTGGCTTTGCTCGCCCAGGCTACAGTAAATAAAACACCCCATTTCACCTCTATAGAGGTTGGTTTTCGAAAAATCCTGAGACATGGCTTTCTTTATTTTTTATGCTTATTACACAAGCCGATATGAAAACGGACCCCCAAAGCTTATCAACTAACAAGCTTTGGGGGTCCATTTTATCCCTTTAGAAGGAGATTTTCGCAAAATCCGTTCTTATTGTTCATTTCCAACCATTTGAGGTTCATATTTGACGCCCCTATCATAAGTGGTTTGGTTTGGTCAGTGCGTTGATTCGTATAAAAAGGCTTGGTCTTTTATCTAGATAGATAATTATATTTAACAAAGTATGTTAAGAGCCGTTGGCTCCAAACTAATAAATGCTGTATTTTTAGAGGATAAATTAAAACTTGGTAATTTGTATTAAGAAACGAGGAATTAATCATTGAAGCAATTGAAAAACGATTTTCTTTCTACTTACCGTACCTATCTGATGATAATAATGAAGATGTTGAACTAGGTGTCAGCTTCCGCTCAGTTGATTGCTGGGTGGTTTCTTTTGCTCCCTCCACAACCTCCACTTTGTACCTGGACAAAGTTTGTACAAATATTGTGGAGCTTTTTTAAATATCTATGCTTTGCTAGGAAAACAAGATATAAGATGACGCTATGAACCACAAGAGAGAAATATAGTAAAAAAAAAATCTCTTCTGTGCTATGAACTGACCACACTCTCTGCTTTAAACGACCATGCAATCAGAAGGACATAGCAAAATTGCTACCTACTGTTCACAGGACGCGAACCAGGCTCCCATTAGCTGAGAATCAACATGTTGTTGTAATTATTAAAATATAATGTGCAAAGTATCTACATATACAGTTTTTTTTTTGTAATTTCCGGATCAATTTACTCAATTAAAAATTATAAAGTTTCGTATTTTTGGTTTTCTGTCAAAAACGTTTTGTTAAGATCGAACAAGTTTTTGTCAATTACTTACATTTATGTGACAATGACTTTATTTAACTGACTTAAAAAATATGTATATTGATGCGCAATTTCGCATTATTCTAATTTCTAAGTTTTATACGCGTTATGTTGTACCCGGGCAAGAAAACTGCGACCAGGAACACCCGGACATATCTAAGTGAATAAAGTTTTTATCACACTGATATTAAAAATACGAAAATTTGTGTGTAACTGTAAGTATGTTAGTGTGTTTGTTCCCGTTCAAGTCTGTAACGGCTAAACAGATTCGGATGAAAGTTGGTATGGAGGTAGGCTATTCCCTGGATTAACACATAGGTTACTTTTATCCCGAATTTTTTTACCGTTTCTCTAGAATAGCGGGTGAAACCGTGGGGCGCAGCTAGTTTAAATATAATTCAAATCCCAGTCAGAGTGGCAGAGTGACAGAGTCGAAGGTTGCTTAGTTTAATATCTACGAGCAAAAAATTTCCTACATACGTCATGTGACTTGACTTTTAATTTTAACCTTTATAAATAGATAACAATCATGTGAAGTAATTTTTCAACACAGTCTGAAAAACGTATGAAGACGGTTCACCAAAGTTTTTTACAGAGTTTTTAAAGACTTGCACAAACAAACCTGAAGGCAAAGTACGATCCTACTAGCACAATGGGACAATATTTTTTTATCATGTGTTCTAAAGATTATAACCATTTTGTTTTATAACTGTTATCAACCAAAAGGCAGGTTATCATAAGTGTTCTATGCTCACTGCAAGTAACTGAGATTAGATAACATTATCAATCTTGTTGTTGCTGAGATTTTATAACTCGGCTCTGAGGCCTCTACTGCTGCATTTAATATTTATGATGGAATAATTTTACCTATTTAATCTTGACATGGCAAAGTGTACCCTTGTGTTACTATGAAAAAAAAAAAATATCAACTATCTCATCATCATCAGCCAGAAGACGTTCACTGCTGAACAAAGGCCTCCCCTATGTTTTTTTTCTTGCAGGCGTCTTGTAAGTCGCAGAATGATCAAATTTTATTAAGAGGATGCTGCTGCCTGCCCTCCGGTGGGTCCGGTCGCAGTATTAGGACATACCAGGGTTCCAACTCAACTACCTAAATGCTTAATACAGGGCTATAAAGAAAGAGTATACTAAGCCGAAAAGGGCTCATAGTACTCATCCTTATGAACAACTTTTACTATGAGACCAACCAAGAAATCGAGAGAAAAAAAACAGCTGTTCTATAGAAAAATGTTAGTGACTCTCGACAAAATGTATGAAACAGCTGACTTTTTTCCCTCGAATTCAGGGTCGTTCCCATAATAAAAGTTCTCATTCATGATTTTTCGGCTTAGCATACCCTTTCCTTATAACCGAGTATATGTACATTTGAAACTTTATTTACGTAAATTAAAATACTGATTTAATAGTCTAGCCAGATATCGATAGTAACTCTACAATTATTTCAACTGCTTAGATTCCACAAGAAATTTAATTCGACAGTGTTATAATCCTTAAAAATACAATTGACATGAACGGCTCGGTGGCATATTTGGTAAATAGTACTCACTTTGTAACTGTTGGAAAACATTTTAATATAACGGCAAAGAGTGAACAGGGAGGGTCCGAGGGCTCTCCCCTGCGGAACCAGAACAAATAATCGGATATCACTCAGTTCTTGAATCGTAATAAAAATGTACAGAAGGGAATGAGTAAGTTTATTACTTTGAGATTTTGTTAAAGCATGTCCTTTGTTGCTTTGTCAACCGTATCGTTTTATCGTACTAACCTACTTTTAGGTATAGGTCAATCGTTTATTTGTAATTATCTTTTATGTCTTCTTACGTTACGAACTGCACACGCCCTGTAACTTTGATGCTACTTTAATTGTCTTATACTGCTGTTCAGATTTCTATTGTTCAGTAGGTATGCTTCTGTTGGTAACATTGGTGTAGGTTACATCAAGAACTTTTAAATTACAATGACGCGAAAATAATTTGCTATTCATTGTAATAATTAAAAATATTAGGTAAGAGCACTAATATCCTGTGATAAATTTACTCAGGCACAAAAATATTCTAACCCATTATTAGGCTTAAGGCCCGTTGAGCTGTTATGAACATATATTTAAAGGTGACAATGAATTCCGATGTCCTATTTAATTACGGCACAAGCTTCAATCATTAATACTTACTTATACACTTATATTATTATTTCCCCTTTTAGGGTTCCGTAGTACTACAAGGGACCCTTATAAGTTCGTCATGTCCGTCTGTCTGTCCGTCCGTCTGTCTGTCTGAATCCGTTACAGCCTTATAACTTTTAAAAGTTATAAACTTACATGCATGAAATTTTTCACAACGATAGTCTAAGTATAGACCTACAGTTTCAAAAAATAAAAAAAGCTTTTTTTAAATAAGGGTAGCTTCCATACATGTAAAGGGGGGGGGGGTAAAAAAAAATCGCTGCACCATGACATGTTGGGTGTCGTTGAATAGGTATTTGTAAGGTGACAATTTTGACAGAATTAAAAAAACATAATTTTATATTAATGACATGTAAAGTGGGGATTTAAAAAAATTTTTCGCCTGTACCCCACATGTGGGGTATCATTGAATAGTTCTTTTAAAATGATGTTAAGGTTTCCTATACAATTTTTTTATCAAACGTACTGCTTGCAATTGCTTGCTTACTTGCAATGTGCCCCCCCCCTCCCCGCCATTTCTAAACTATGCATCACTGAAACTTGTATTTTTTTAAGTTGATAGATCTTAGTAAAAACTTACTTTTAAAATTATTTTGGGCAACATGTGATAACTACTTTTTGAGTTATGCTGTAATAGCGGATAAAAACTTCAAACATCCTACGCACCTACGGAACCCTACTAAACATGGCCCGACATGCTCTTAACAAGTTTTTTATGTTATTTCGGACATTTGCAATATTTTTTTTTTCTTGTTTTATAATTTGTGAGATTTTAATGTAATTGGCCTGACCGTTTTATGTCTCAATAAATAAATAAATCAGTCTCTTTTTAAGCCTCTAGAGAAAAACCTTATTCGCATAAATATGCCCGGGTAGCACACCCCCGGCATATTTATGCGAATAACATCAGAAAATTAATTGACTGAGTGAAGTGTGGCAAAGGGATCACAATTAAATGGAAAGTGGCACTGAACTGTAGTGTCACCTCTAGTACGTAGTACATAATGCTCCAAGTTAAGCCCCAGGTGGTTCGTCCCAGAAAGATGGAAACAAAGTACTTAAACCAATTGAACTCTGCCTGGTCGACTCGTTACCGTATCCCGTATCGGAAACTTAAAGCTTTTGTAGATCTACCAACTTGTCAGTAAAATTGAATGGAGGAGCCACCATAGAGTTTGCTAAGCAACTCTGATAATTTCCCATGGACAATTTTGGTTTCCTTTATTTGGCCTAATTTAAAGACAAGTTGGTATCTCTGTAAAGCACCAGGGTTTAACGAGTTGAACTTTAAGACGGACTTCGTTCATAATAGCAGTTATTGACTTGTCCTGTAAGCTGAGGCTGAGGCTAGCCTGGACTAGTGATAGAAATTTAGGCCATTCGAAGGCGTAACTTAGCGTACAAACTACGGCAAGGCGATGCTTACTATCAACGGGGCGCGACTTTATAACCAGCTATCCTCAAATATAAAAAATATAAAATCATTTCCCGCATTTAAAAAACAACTCGCTCAACATATCATATCAAATAACTAATTAATGTAATAAAAAAAAAAAAAAAAAGAAACGTGAGGTGGGTCATTTGCAATAAATGATAATAATGTAATAATTTATATACCTACCTACCTACTTTCAGCATTCATTTATTTGTACATTTTATTTAAATTAGTTAATACGACGACGAACACCTATCTAAGCTAAATTATGTTATCACATA
Source organism: Apocheima hispidaria (assembly GCA_947579745.1). Lineage (NCBI taxonomy): Eukaryota > Metazoa > Arthropoda > Insecta > Lepidoptera > Geometridae > Apocheima > Apocheima hispidaria. The sequence goes on along the minus strand of OX388166.1, from coordinate 12,877,856 downwards.
AGTGACAATGTTGTCTTTGTTGATAATAAAGTTCTTTAAACCTAAACCTAATTTAGATAATTTGAAGGCTTAACTAAGGCCACTCGTAAAGGCCATTATTTGTATAATCGCCTCATTAGTTTAAAATTAAATTCATTACTCTTGCATCAATCTCCAATGATTTTATAATTTTACATTTTTTTGTTAAAAACAGTCACAAAAACAGTAACAGTTAGGTAAAGTGCAAACTGCTGGGTGATATTGAACTGTCATGGGCAAGAGTGACGCTTAACATCAGGCCAGCGACTTGCTCGACTCGTATCTCAATAAAATTAAAATGGAAAAAAATACGGTATTTTTCCTTAGAATGGAATAGATATATTTATTTGCCTTATTTAAATAAGATTGGTAGTTACACTGAGCAAGTCACATTTACAAAAATCTTAACTACTATCATATGACCTGACCCTCGCTCGCAGCTCACTTCACAGCTGCCATGAACTTTTGAATCAACATACATACATTGATTTACATTTCTTAAGGAGATAGGTTGTTATGGTATGCAGTTTTACATTGTAAGATCTATTCTCACCTACTTTCTTCAAGAAATATTTTAATTACGGCATAAAAGCAAGGAAAGAGTATGCTAACCCAAAAAGGGCTCATAGTACTCATCATTATGAACAACTTTAACTATGGGACCAACTCTGGAACTGCCAAAAAAAAAAACAGCTGTTCCATAGAAAACTGTCAATGACACTCGACAAAATGTATGGAACAGCTGACATTTTTTCCGCGATTTCAGGGTTGGTCCCATAGTAAAAGTTGTTTAGAATGATAATTACTATGAGCTCTATTCGGCTTAGCATACCCTTTCCTAATAAACCTATATATAGATACAGGTTGTATCATTGTGTTGTATCATTGTGTTGTATCAGTATCTAGCGATCGTTCGACTCCTGTTCCGAGCCGACGGAGCAAACGAAGTGTATTGCGTTTGTGCGCAAGTTTTACAAACCTGGCTATGAGGGAAAACTTTGGATTGTTGCAAGCAACATAAAACGCAGTTACATAGATTAGATAAGAGACCGGTACGGAAATTATTATTATTAATAATTGGAATGACAGTTTACACACTATAAATAGATTGCGCTGTGGATATAATTATATCACAGTCTTATAGCTATAGTCAAACCTGCGCGTCAGCGAAATGGGTGCATCAGCAGTACGATGGATGCTGCAGTTTCTTTTTTCTGGCGCCTTGCGATTTAACGCGACCATAACGTGACGACCACGTCGGTAGAACGGGACGTGCCCGAATGAAGTTCACGATTCACGTGATAGACGGCGTACGTGTGCTAGCCCCTTAGTTACTCGCACGACGAAAATCTCACAACTGCTCGCACGAAGTCCCTGCTCATCCTAAATCTTATATTGTAGTAGATACCAGCCCTATCCAAAGCCTGTTATCGATTCCAGCACAACTTCGTATATGTATCATCGGTACCTGACGATCCTTGTTCAACAAGCCGGCCGAGCTAACGATACTGATTGTGCCTGTTCGTAAGTTTCACGGCGGTGGACGAAGGAAAGCTTCTGAGTAAAGTGCAGATACTTTAAACGCAATATCACAGATTAGATAGTAGTATCTATCTGAGTGATAACATAGATCAGATAATAGTTACCATGTGGTACGAGAGATTAGACTAAGTGACAATGGAAATCCGATGGATACTAATTATCGCAATGTCACAGTGATACGGATTTAGAAGGAGCTAAAACACAATGACAATCCATGACAGTGGATCCGGTGGATGACAGTTGCAAATAGTCGTTCACTGTGGAGGTCTAAGGGGGAGGTTTGTTTAGAAGTGGACGTCTTCAGACTGTTAATGATGATAATCGTAATATTGTGCTAGCGGGATATCATTACAAACAAAGTAACATCGATGATCAAAAATTCATTTCCAAAACGAAAAAACTTTCTCACTGCGTATTTGCAGCCTGCGCGCGCGAGTTGGATGTAGTCGGGGCCCTTCAAACCCCTTCGAAAGTTCACTACATGAATACTCTCATACATCGCCCTTGCTGCGCTTGTCACCCTGACATATTAGATGTGACATCTCTTAATGCCCAGTAATTTCACTGAAAACATTGTTTAATTCGGAACACAGTAATATTTGCACACTACTGCTTGGTGGTTGGCCACTGGCATGCAGGTGTGCCTCATTATGATTTAGTATTATTCGAATTAAAAATAATAATACAGGCTTACGGTGTTGCCATGTTCGAGAAGCAAAGTATATAAACAAGTTCACTTTTAAGTTAGACAAGTAGTTAATAATATTGCTCGTCTTACACAAGTTTACGTTGCATCGGCTTGGACGTAGCTTGACTTTAGACTTTGACTTCATCCCCCAAGGAAAGCCTGGGATTGCATCCTTCTGCGTCTGATGCGACTTTGTAACTTGTATTTTCAAAGAAACTACGCGGAAGCTACGTTTTCAGATTTGATTTATAGTTTTTCCGCTTCTCGGATTGTTTTCAAATTAAAATTTATTTATTTTCCAAATTCAAAGTACATTGCAATAAATTATATGACAACAAATAATATAAATAATGATGTATCTTGTTGATGACAATGTCGTGCAGCACCTACACTGAGAGTAATCGTAATAGGTAGCTTCGTAGGTGGCTGCATGTCCTTCGGGAGTTTAATTAGATATTAGTGTATGCGTAATGGATTTATTCTATGATTTCTTGAAATGGTAAGTGTTAATTTTAATAAATTACTTAATTTTATATTTTTATAAACAAAATATTACAATATTCGTATTCATTGAAATGTTAATGTTAATAATACAATACACACAATTGTATTATTAAATTATTATTATTAACAGCAGTAGCAAAAAATGTTAGTAATTTAAGAAGACGTAGTTTTTAATTTATCATGATTTGAATTAAGTGTTCTAATTTATTTTAAGGAATCTCATTCACAAAATGTTCAGTAATTTCGCTTGGCGTAATTAAAATGTGCTTTGTCAACTTTTCGCTACTTAGCTATAGTGTAAAGCACAAAAACTATAATAATAATAGATTGGTAAGTACAAGTTTTAATTATACTTTAAAACCCCGACCAATTCGTAAAGAGCCTGGATCAATGTTCACTACTTAGCAGCCAGAATGATACTGGTCTCGATAGTATTTTTTATTTTTACTAAAGAATCGGCCATCAAACATACTTTCCGACTAATGGAAAGCAAACCGCCATTTATATACACCTGCAATACTAATGGCGATCAAATCAATCAAATCTAATCAATAGGTATGGTGTAACAATCTGGGAATAAGGTACCTAGTTTCTATCATAAAATTATTATGAAATAAATAAAAAAAACTTAACAATAACCGGAAAACGCAGCTAGTTGGATTATAATTACATGTTGATACAGGACTGAGAACTGGCCGCAAAATTTTGTATTCAGCTATCACAGAACCGGAACGGTCCCAAACGAACTTCAGTTAATGCCTCAATGGACGCTCTTTTCCCGCTTTATGAAATTAACAGTGAGCGAGCTTAATTTCATTTAATTTTGTGTCATTTCCAGCAATTATCGTTGACTTTATTCCTGAAGGGTGGAGGTCGCCGTTTGGGAAACGCAAGATTGAAACAGCCTTTTTCAGAGGTTCTAAGTTTGATCTGGATGGTTATGAATTATTTGAACTCTTGATTACAAAAAATCAGATTTAGATGGTTAATTTGTTACTTGCTTGGTTAATTGCGCCCACAGTGCTTGTTCACACTAGACACGCCACAGTTTGGAACACTTCATGTGGGCCTAAAGATTCATATTTGGCATACGTTGTGTCTTAAGGTAATTTTAAGTTTCTAAAACCAGTGCTTACTAGCAGTAAGAGTAGTCATTTTGTGCGAGTTCACAAAACACTAGTTCACTGCTAGACTAGAACAACCTCATCCAAGACCTTCGGGTTTACGTTTCCAGTGTTTAGCGATTGCCTCATTAGCATCGGTCGAGAGGTTATCAAGATTAGGGAAAAGTTAAGTAAAAACTATTCAATTGTAGAACCTGTATATTATACCAAGTTTTGCCAACATTCAAAAATCACCGTCGAATAATAAATCTATGAAATTGTAGAATAGAGGTCGTGCAACAAAATTTAGTGCTCGCGAGGTCAGTTCGCAGAACTACTAGTATTTTAAGTTCCAAACAGTATAGAGATTAGCTGCGGACGCAAACTAGTCCATAATATGACACCTAGTAGCTACTATAGGTACTCCCCTCTTCCAAGACTTTTAAACCCAAAATAGCATTTGGGGTTTCAAGCTGGTTGGACCGTCTAGGGTACATGCCAGGGTAATTCATGCGAATTGATTGAATTACTTCGGAAACTCTCGCCCTAACGTTTGCGCGAGAGTTTGCGGAGAGTTGTATTTCATAGAAGTTTTGTCTGCATGCACGATCAACCGGTTTTATTACCTTAGTTTCCGTATCACATTTAACAATAATCGTTATCTCAAATATCTCGATCGAGGTTGACATATTCTAGAGTGAACATTGTGTGCACATGTATGTGCTTTTCCTTATGTGAAGGCGCCATGTGTCGTTATCGCAAGCTACCTAGTTCGTGCGCAAACACATCATACAAGCGCGCATACTCCTAGCCTTAGTAGAAGGACTTTTGGCGCCAATGTGAAAAAAACATATTGCGGCTTTGTATTGTTTATCAAAACTTGTGTTCTTTCTAGTATCATATTGGTGGATTATCCAAATTAGCATCTGCATCAGCCTTTAATCAATCTACTGCTGGGATATCGAAGGGTATCGGTATAATTTGGTACCAACCTCGAAGGGTGATACCAAATGGCCAAATATATGTTGGGAAATGTGCATGAGGGTGGGCAATAAAGTGGCGAATCGTTACCATTCGTGTTGCTTATAACTCCGTCGTGTGGAACCAAAACACAAGATAAGAAAAATTACTATCGAAAAAACTCTCATTACGTATTCAACTGAAAAATACAGTTTCCATTTTTCATACATTTTGTATCGAACGGATCCTTTTTTTTTTTAGATAAATAAGCTAGGAGTAGAGTTCTGCACGCTTGTTTGATTTTGCGCGTGTACGCACAAACTACGTGGTTTACAAAAACGGTACATGGCGTATAATAAAAACAGTCTATCTGTATTTAAACGGGGCCGTTTTTGCGTTAGTTGTCCGTCTCGTGGTCCGAGTCACGCGGCATGAATAATTCACCCGCGGAAATGCGACCATCGCCACTCTGCTTACCCCTGTGAGTCTTGAATGTGGCGATCCGGGAAATTGTAAAACAGTCTGCTTCACGTATGTGTGTTCACTGTTCAGGTTTCTAAATGACAATAGACTGCTGTAGAGTAGAAAAGATTGGTATTACTAGCAGTTGCCTTTGGTTTCACGCGATGTCAGATATTTTTTAAGGGATTAAAAATAATTCTGGATATAATCTACCTCTGTACCAAATTTCATTCAAATCCGTTCAGTCTTAAGACTTTGAGTGGGAAAAAGCACACTTACAAAATTTTGCATTCATAATATAATAGTGTGATGTGATGCGAAAGTTTGGTGTATGGGTAAATGTGTTTAGGAGTCTCCAAATATACCAAAGTCAAATGGGTGGAAAAATCACATCATGTTTTGTACGTTTTTTCATCAATTTAAGAGATTAAGAGTAACTATTAACTACTTACCTCAGCTGTGATAGACTAGAATCACATAAAAGAGAAAGATATTTTTTTCTTCTCTTCTATGATTACAGTGCGTAGGAAAATATAAGGCGCAGGTCGACCAATTTATCTTTTAAGTTGGCCAAATGACTGAACCAAAATATCGCGCGGGAGTCTGTAAGTTTTGTTTGGAAACTACGATAGTGGGTCCTCCACTCATCTTTAGAGATAGGTCGGTAACATCGTCGTAGTCATAACTCAAAGTAAATGCAAAAGCACCTATGATCTGAAGATACGTTTTTATGTGTCGGTGCCATTGTCTAAGTTATGAGCTCATATTATTTCGCGGCGGATACCTGTAATTTAGTGAATCTCATTTCGAGAACGAATTTTAATGTTTGATAAAGTATGTATAAAAATGTAAAATACACTGAAACGGTCTGCAGTAACAGCCTCTTGGATCAAAGCTCTTACCCCCGAATACTGAAACGTTCGTTAACTTTAACAAAAGATTAATTCTAATACTGCCTTTGTCTGGCACTAAGCAAATGACAAAGGTAGCAATAGACTTAATCTGTCGTCAAAGTTAACAAGTGATTCAGTATTCGGGGGCTAGTTGCGTCCACAATTGTCTCATTTGCGCTTTTTAACTTTATTAAATATACAGGTGTCTGGTTAGACACTGGACACATTCTAAGATATCATTTACTCGTCATTAAGAACAACTTTTACTAAGGGGCCAAACCTAAAATCGCGATTTTTTTTTTAGTAAGCCCCTTCAAAATGTATGGTTGGCTTCTCTTTAAGTGACTCTAGTGAAGCCACAGGGCGCTAGGAGAACCATAACCTGCCTGGGCTTCCTGTCATGCTGTAATTGCAAGCGGCCGGATGCCGACCGTCCATCACACGCGGTTCCATAATGGAACTGCGGCTAGAATGGCTACTATAGAAGCATCCACACTACCCGCCGACAACTAAACTCTAATTAAACGTCATTTGCATCAAAACCCAGTGATGTGGTACGCGGCGCTTATGTAACTTGCGGCAAACCGTGATTTGTGTCCATACCAATGACTAAAGAAAAAAGAGGACCTGTTACGTCACGTCATATATGCGGCACTTTGGAACAATATGGCATCAATTCCACCCCTTTCACTAGTGATTTCCTAACACTTCAAAAACATTTGATAGTTTTTGACAGCTAACGTAGTCGCTTGGCCGGCATGCAAAACATGGCCGACGTGCCGCGATCCCAAGTGACTACAGTAGAGAATCCTTGGTCCACACGCGTCAAGTTTTGCATTTTATAATTAAGTAGCTAATTGTGCCATTTCATATATATTTTTACAGAAAATGGTATCGATACCGAGTCGGTAGGACTCTTTTCTGGAGTCTGCCTGGGGAAGTACCCAACCATCTTGGCCAGTTATTCAACCGCCGAGCAGTAGTATGCAAATATTACTTTGTTCTGGGATAAAGGGTAATATTTACAGTAAATTTACATTTAAAATCTCAGGATGATGAGCGCAGTGCATTGCCGTGCATGGTATTGGACTGTTAAAGTTCAAAATTTTGCGTGGCACTGTACTGTTATAGCATCAGTGACACTTATCAGCCCGAGATATTCATAACCTGTGATTTCTCTGGGAACATTGTCCTATAACTCGAAACTGTAAATTCATAAAACCCGGAAGTCTCTGGAAACTTCAGTCAGAAATCCATACTATTGAACTTTGTAACATGTGGTTGCTACGTAATAGAAGCTTAGTCACAATTAAAGAAATAAAAAAAGTTTCACACTGATAGCAGAGCTCCCCACTCGGTTTCCGTGTCGTGGATGACTTTAACTCGAACAACTACCTCACAGATTATAGAGTAGATATTTATACTAATCATGCAAATAATATATAAAGAACAAAAAACAAACCTCCGCCGAGAAACGAACCCGGGACCCGCTCATGGGGCGGACTCTCTACCAACTAAGTCACGAAGGTCGAATTTGCAGCGAATGTGCGAAGAAATCTGAGTAGCACACAATATTGATAGTACCGACGCGATCGCGCGTTAAATTGTAACATAAAATACCAATTTTCTAAGGATATGAAAATGACTAGAGGCGAAGCCCGGCATTATGCAGTTTGGCTGCCAACTCGTTGTAATTCGAGGAACCTCGTGCCGCCATCTGGTGGATGCAGGTTGGCGGTGAGTATTTGTGGCTGCCGCAAAAACTAGTGTAAGCTTAATGTTACCGAGGATTAAAATAGTTATCTTTTCACGAGGAACAAAAATGTATGTAATTTAATGTTAACCACGCTAAAAACTATCACAATCACACTAATATATAAATGCGAAAGTTTGTGTGTAAGTATGTAATTAGGTAAGTATATGTAAGTGTGTTTGTTCCCGTTCAACTCTGTAACGGCTAAACCGATTTGAAAGAAATTTGGTATGGAGGTAGCTTATACTCTAGAATAACACATAGGCTATTTATCCAGAAAATTGTAGCCGTTCCTGTAGAATATCGGTCGAAATCGCGGGGCGCAGCTAGTAATATTATAAATACGAAAGTTTGTAAGTAGGTAAGTATGTAAGTATTTAAGAAGGTAAGTTTATAAGTATGTAAGTGTGTTTGTTCATATTAAACTGTAACCGAATATTTTTCTGTGATAAACAGTAGCATATGTGTTAATACCACCATACATAGCTACCACCATACCAAATTTCATCCAAATCCGTTCAGCCATTACAGAGTTGAACGGGAACAAACACACTTACATACTTACACACAAACTTTTGCATTTATAATATTAGTGTGATAAACAGAGAGAGAGAGAGAGTTACTTTCGAATAAGTATAATATTAGTTAGGATATTACTTTACAATTATTTCTAAAACATTATTCCCGTTCGGTTACCGCAGCATGCCGAGGTATTCCTAGTTCCGTACATACAGCTTTCTTTTATCTCCTTGATTTACTGCTCTTAATAAAAACAAAAGAAACGCCCTACCTTTACACTAGGATATCTTCAACCTTAACACTTTGATTCAAAGTTTCAAATGATAAAACAAACTCGTCTTGAAAAGTTCTGAATCAAATATAAGACGTCAAAAATAATTCTTTGTGCAGCAAGAATTTGTTTGCAACACTCTAATGATGCCGCCATGTTTCTTAGGAAGTTATAGTTTTTAAGAAATAAATTGCTAGTATTTCTTACCCGACTACCAAAGAAATGTAATGTTTTTAGGGTGTATGTAAGTATGTTTGTATGTTTTTATATTACCTCCTGCAGCCTAAATGGCTGGACCGATTTTGAGGAGTGAGGTGTCGTTGGATTCCTATTTATGCCAAGAGTGACTTAAGGTACTTTTAATACTAAAACTAAAATTCTAAATATGAAGTTAAATAAAAAAAATATCTTATGCAGCATATTGTAGGTATCGTAACTTTTTTGACCCTTATAGTTTCCGAAGCAAAAATCGCTTGCTATTCCAAAAGGCATACGATATGAAAATTATGAAGGGCAAAGAGGGTAGAGTTGAAGAGCTCCGTACGTTCCAACACGAAAGAACCGTGCAACTGTTAGCAGAGTTTATTCGGGGGACCCTGATTTGCATATTGAGATGGGACGATAGAGGAAAATCTTTATACGTACTTAGGTACGTACGTGCTTATTTGATTGTTGGTTATGCGAAGTTTTTGTTAACTGCGCAACTTCGCAAGCCTAACCAGAAGGCTTATTTTGTTATCAAGTTGTTATTTTTATCCGTCTGCCGGAGATATCTGCGCCGCGTCGCGTTTCAGAAACAATTTGATTACGCTCCAATGGAATTTCGGGTTCTTCTTTATTTGATAGTCGCTCCAAATTTTAGGAACTTTTTTACGAAAATCGATGGAAAGTGAAAAAGGACGATAATTTAAAAATGTCACCGATATTCGAATATTGCTACCACAAAAATATATACCAATTGATTGAGTACAGTTTTAGGGTTCCGTACCCGTCCGTCCCGTTAATGGGACGCTATTAAGTAGCACACGCAGTCTGTCGCTCTCTCCGTCCTACCTTTAACAGGTTATTTATATCTTTTGATCCGTAATAGGTAGCCACTTGAAATTTTCACAGAACCTGTTAGAATATTTGTTACTAGCTGCGCCCCGCGGTTTCACCCGCTATTTACTTGCTACAGAAAAAGAATATTTTTTCGTGATAAAAGTAGCCTATGTGTTAATTCAGGGTAGCTACCTCCATACAAATTTCATTCGATTCAATTCAGCCGTTACAGAGTTGAACGTTACACACAAACTTTCGCATTTATAATATTAGTGTGAAGTGTGATAGGTCGTTTTAAGCGTTAAATCAAAGACATTATAAGGAGAATTCTGCGCGTTAAATATTAAACCAAAACAGTCGTTCAACGACCTTTGGAACTCCGAAAACAGAAACCACCGGAAATTTAGACCCTTCTATGTGAAAGTCTCTAACAATGCCAGTTGTTTAGAATAAAATATATTTGTTTAAATATAATTTATAGATTTAAAACATTTGAATATTAATTTGGAAATAAAAATTATTGTTATTATTTTATAATTTTAATTGTATCTTTTCTAATGTAACGTTCAATTAATAGGTATCCCTTCACCAAAAAATATAAGAAACTAGGTGTTACCCGCGACTTCGTTCACGTAGACCTAGGGAAGAAAAAGTCCGTCCGTCTCCGATCTTTGAGCTATATTTATGCAAAAATTCAGTCCGATCCGTTCAGCCACTTAGCCGTAAAAACGCGACAAAAACCCAGACAGAGAGACAGAGTTACTTTGTTGTTTATAATATTAGTTAGGATAAAGATATAATGCGATCTTTAACTAACTTACAAATCATCATCATCATCATCCAAAGCCAAAAAAATATTTAAAAAATTAAAAGCTGGTATGAAAGGTCCCGCCGGACCTGACCGCCGGATCGGACGGACCGCTTGCTTACTTGAGAGCCATTTCTCGTTCCAGGCTTGCTGTGTTAACCACCCTCGCCTACACCCATCACATTGTAACATCGAGTCAGTTTGTGGCCAAAATGCCTAGCTGTCAAGTATTAAAAAAAATCTATCTCAGTAAAATGAGCGTAATGCTCTGCCGCATATGTTTTTGAACTGTTGAAGTTCATGGGTTTGGGTGTAAGGCACAGATCACACTAGATACCGCATTACGAGATTCGTTGTTCCTACAAAAAGTCACCAAAATTTGAGGAAGGCGCGGGTCGCGGGGAGTGCGACCAAGTGTTCTCATTGGCTATTTTAAGGTTATGCCTACTCGCGCCTAACAATCAACCAATCAGAATAATTTTTATAAGTGTATTTAGACTGATGCGTGGTGCGCTTCAAGCGTCCTGAATGCAGAATCTAGAGTGTGATCTGTGGTGTACGGCGATTAACTGTTAGGGGCATGCGTGACGATTACCATCAGGCGACCGACCTGCTCGTCTTGTCATTTAGTAAGAGAAAATGCGACTATAGATAGGTACTTACCTACCTGGTATTATCACAAAAATAAGAACGATCCAATTAAGCTCTACAAAGAAGTTGTCTTTACATTTTCCTTTGCAAATATTATGAGCAACCGTCAAAAGTGTTGGATTAAAATAACGCCAGGCGTCTTAAGAAAGGAGCTCAAAGGTTACAAAATTTTGAACTTTGTCTTGAAAGACATAAGGTTGATTATGTCTTGTGTCAATTCTAAATGTGTTTGTCAAGACACCGGGCAGTGCAGACGAGCCACAAATTCTTTTGAAAGTGCTGTTATCATCAAAAGGTATAAAAAAATGTGTTGGAAATTATTTTATTGTAAGTACGAAAGTATGTTACTCTGCCTGTCTATGAGTCCGTTTGGTAGCTTTTTTGCTAAATGGTTATACTTACCATTATAATTATTACCTACCAGCTGCGCCCCGTAGTTTCACCCGTGTGGTTTATGTTTTCCTAAACCACGCCAGTAATGAGGCAAACAAAACAAAAAATAATAATTCAAATCTGTCGAGCTATTTTTGAGTTTTTGCGTGACTATCCCACAGCAATTAATTTTATAAAATTACTAGCTGCGGCCCGCGGTTTTAACCACTATTCTAGAGGAACGATTATTTTTTTCAGGATAAAAAGTAGCCCATGTGTTATTCCAGGAAATAAGCTACCTCCATACCAGATTTCATCTAAATCCGTTCTTCCGTTACAGAGTTGAAAGGGAACAAACACACTTACATACTTACCTACATATATACTTACACACAAACTTTTGCATTTATAATATTAGTGTGATATGGATAAATCGCTGACAGGTTTTTTTTCCGATTGATTCAAGAAAACTCCAATATCGCAAGTGAAATCGTTATTTACAGAGTTACTTTCGCATTTATAATATTAGTTAAGATTAGGATAATTTCCACCACCGCGAACAAACATCTCTTGGCGCTCTAAGGGATCCCCCTTGTTCAGCAGTGGACGTCGTCTGGCTGATGATGATGATGAAACCGATCCTATTCGAGACAGTTTATATATTTTTTGGGTGAATAACTCACATTGCGAGAGTCGGACTTACAGCAACTACGAACAGCATGTTAATATTCGTGGCAATCGAACCTTCAAGCTGCTTGGTAGCTTCACGGTCCAACAATCCTCGCTCGTGTATAGTAAAATTTTAAATTAACACCTCAGAAGCGCAGACAATTAAGCTATTTTGTATTAATTTAGAGGTTTTACAACAAACATTCTTGCTTATGGTCGCACTTACCGAAGACTCCGAGATATTTTTGTAAAATTAAGAATAATAATTAAAATTAAGATTACCCTACTTAAGTAGCTTACCTATTTGTCAAATAAAAGATCCCCAAATCGGGTTCAAGTCGAAAAAGAAATTTATGCGAACAGAAATTTCTTGCAAGTTATGAGTCGTGCCGTCTACTTACATATACTTAGATTTTTGAAATATAGGGCTAACCTAACCATTAACCATGATAGTATGTATTTAATATCTTGGGTTGCTTGGGAACTTGACCTTGTATGCGGATGACACACGTCTTTTCTATTATGGCAGCCACATTGAATATGTCATGAGTCAGGCTCAGAGAGATCTCAACATTCTTTCAAAGTGGTTTGTAGAGAACCTACTTACAATAAATACTTCTTAAACATGCTACGTGGTATTCGCTGCCAAAAATAAAAAAATATCAACAAACACAAATTTAACGATTAACAAAGTGATTATACATAAAAAATCTAACCTTATTCTTAAGACAAGCTTTTACTGGTACGTTACATTTGTTCTATTTGTTCACGAAATTCCAGTGTTAGTAGAGTACCCTCTACCCCTTTTAGGGGGAAATGCCCCTCAAATAAAAATCGCCGCCGACAAAAAAATGTCTATGAAATTATTGAATCGAGGTTGTGCAAAAAGTTTGTACTCGCGAGGTCTACTGTTCGCAGAACTACTAGTTTTAATAGTTAAAAATATTACGTATATATCTGAACTTCGTTTATTTTTTTCTGTCAACATTGGCTGTAGCATTATCTAGGAGCTTTGCCAAAATTTAAGTTAATAGCTTTTATAGTCCTGGGAAAATTGCCTGTGTCATATACACGTACACAGCTGACACCGGCATCTTACTACAAGAGTTGTCATTTTACCATATTGGTATGAAACCGTACCAAAATCTATAGATAGGCAGGCGTACTCACGGTAAACATTTTTTCTATTCTCTGGGCGTATTCCATGAATTTGGATGATTATCTTGACTTGTGAACGCGGATAAGACATTTCGTTCACCGGTCTTGACAGACAGACAACGAAGTGATCTTATAGGGTTCCTCTTGAGGTACGGAACCTTAAAAATACCTTGATGTGTAATTAATCAGATGAGCTGTGCTCAAACGCGTAGCTTGTAATCCATAATAATGCCATTTAAGAAGGCGCTTAAAATTTAGATCCCGTCTTGAACCTGTTTACTTTTAAAATCCACTCGGAAAGGAAATTAGTTTTTAAATGGCGAGGAAAATTGCTGGAAATGGCGGTAAAGCCGGTCGTTGCTTCGAGGAAGTCATTCTTTACTCTGGCGTTTTTAATGTTTTCAGAAAATCTTTTTGATGTCGGTTACCGCATGTAATTCGTTACGTTTCCCGAGCAATGCAAAGTTACGGAACTGAGTGTTTAAAAATATGAGTAAAAAACCAGTGTTTTTTTTTTCCAATGTTGTATTATTCGTTTTTTTTTTTAAATTGTTATACACAACAAGAATAACCAAATATAACAACTAAATAGAAAAAAGTTTCAATATGCACTGCGTCACGGATCTGTGGGAGGACGATTGCATTTTGATACAGTCAGTCTTCCCGTAGATCCAACTAACTATCAAAAAACAAGTGTTTATATTACTTGTTACTTTTGCTACATACACTTCTTGTAATCTAAAAATCATCACAATAAGCACGTTATGGTACACGCCCTGATCATGATAATGAGCTCTGTGACATATCAGTTGCCATATTTTGTGCCCAATCGGTTCAATAAACGGCAGCAGTTGTAAAAATGTTTTTTTTTTAAATCCAGTTAGCAAAAAGGTTCTTTTTTATGCGTTTCTTTGTATCCCTTAAGCTCTGTACAGTGTATAGATTCCCACATCGTTTTGTCCGGGTTCCGCATAAACTGTAAGTGTATTGCGAACAATATAAGAGATTCCGACCCACAACTAATTCTATTGTGGCATCCGGAAAACTGCCATCAGTGGTTGGACGGATCCCGACGAGCGATATTGAAGCGGATAGCGAATAGAATTGTTCTACAGATCACAAGAGTTGACATTCTTCTGCCCAGTCAGGTTTTTTGTGTTTGTTGTAATAATTTGTCACAAAAAAGAGAGTATATTTCATTTTTACTAAAATAATCTAAACTTAAATGTACAAACTAAAACTATACTAAACTAAATAAGTACCTAATCAAATTAAATCTAAAATATCTACAAATAAAAAACGGCATTTAGGTCGCTGTCTGCGGGTAAGGTGCCCAAAAAGCTCGCGACATTACTTCGTTGAATTGCCAAGCTCACCCTTTGACCGAGGTAAGCGCCAGCTCTTTGGTCACCTGTAATTTCGACTAGGCGCCTGGACAGCTCCTTAACTAAACAACGGGCGGCCGGACCCCAAGGTCCCATGGTCTCAACCCCAAACGGAAGGAATATGTATCTCTCGCTGAGCGATTCATATTTCCTCCGTTTGAGGTTTTTTTTTGTAATAATAATACAATTATCGGACTGATGACTTGTGAAAACTAAGCACCAGGTTATGGTTACGTTAAGCTGTAGGTCTCAAAATAAATTTTAGAACAAGCAAGATAAGATTCAAGTTGAAATGTTTCAAATGAACAAGTTTCCATTTTCAATACAAGATAGAGAGGATGAACTTTCGCGTGCTCGGATTAAAATAGGTCAACTGAAGTGAAACGAAATAACAACGTTAGACTAATCCAAAGCTTGTGATTAAAGTTCTAAAAAATAATAGCTAAGCTTTTTTAACTTAAGATGAAACGTTTCTCACATCGCGCCAAATTCCAATTTTCTTATGATGTCTTTTACTAATTCAGTTCAGAGTTTATAAAAATAGACTTTGCGACAGCGAATATGTCTTACTAGCTGCGCCCCGCGGTTTCACCCGCTATTCTACAGAAACCGAATATTTTCCCGGAATAAAAAGTGGCCTTTGTTAATCTAGGATGTAAGCTACCTCCACGCCAAATTTAATTCAAATCCGTTCAGCCGTTACAGAGTTGAACGGGAACATACACACTTACATACTTACCTACTTACACACAAACTTTCGCATTTATAATATTAGTGTGATTAACAAATTAAACATACCAAAAATCAAAGCCGTAAACCAATCTGTGTAGATAAATAGCTAAACCAAAATCCAAAATGAAAGCAGTCTAATGGATATTTTGCAGCTAAACCAAATCAATGACAGACATCTAGGTGATGATATCAACATTATATTATGTTGATCCACTTTATCTTAATCTAATTAACTTACTAATATTATTAACTTTCATGAACCCATGATGAGTGATTGAGCTGGAATTGACAAAAAAGACAAGATACTTTGAATTTGGCGCGCTGTGTGACCCGCGGCAGAGCGTTGAGTTATAAAAGCTTGTCTGCAATCCATCACCGTTAGCCCCCAAATAAAATCGTACTCAAGCCAGATTTGATAAAAGTCTCCCCATCAATATCGCCGGCGCGCCCTCAAACAAAACATACTTTACACCCACTTTACTCCAATACTCTCGTTTCCGCGTCATTTACCTAAAACACCTCTTAGCTGAAGGAAATTTCCTGTTAAATATAATATTCGTTTTATTCTTGTTAGTGAAAATGAATGACAGTATTATTGAAATTGAAGCTGGAGCGTGGAATCGTAAAACGAAAAACAAAAGAGCATTTATATATTAAAAATACACTGGCCAAGTCCGAATTGAGCTCGCAAGGTAAAAATTAGAAATAGTTATTCGAACTCTTAGCTCAAGTCACTAAGCCGGCTTAAATTACATTATTTATTTATTTCATTAATATCATATTATAGTACAGTATAATGCACGTAAGTGGCGTTGTAGAGTAGCATATAGTACGATGTCACGTTTGCTGAAATAGTATAGTAATAATTCAATAGTTAAAAAGTGCAAACTCTCGATATTTTAGTAGTGGTAGCTCTTCTACAGTATCCGCCTGGGTAAGTACCACAAATTTTCCAGTTATTCAACTGCCAAGCAGTAGTGTGCAAACAATACTGTGTTCTGGATTGAAGGGCAATATATGTCTCCAGCGTAATTAATGGATCTATTCTGATAGCATCTGATATCTCAGGGTGACGAGCGCAGAGTATTGCCGCGTATTTTTTTGGACTTTTGAAGTTCAAAGTTCTGGGTGGCACTAAATTTTCATGGGCAACCGTGACGCATAACTTCGGGTGAGCGACTTGCTAGTCTATTTACTAATTTCCATATTTTTTTTTAAATCCAAATTGGTAAATAGACGAACAACTTGTGCAATGACATCATCTGCGCATCGGGTAATTTTTAGGTCTGTGGCGGAAGGTTCCGCAGAGCAATTGCAACTTACGTGTACATGCGCCAACTTTTACCGACTAATATGTCGCTTTTTGCTCAATATGTTTACCGATCACTGTACACGTAGTTATAACATACAAAAGTCACGGTATATTTATCTTATAATAATAGTATCTTCCCTCGGCATAGGCCGCAGTTGACCGTCACGCGTGAGGGGTCACGTGATCCGTTAAGTGTTTGCATCCCAACATGCTTAGCGTTACTCGGACGGGTCGCGATCCGGTTATTTCGGGATATATCTAGTTATTTCTGATGTTAGGGCGGGATTCGTTTAGTTATCAAGGGAGATTAGGGAATAGAAGACATTTGTTTTAGATCTATATATACATAATATATGGGTTCTATAACGCTCCATACGTATAGCTTGCGTCTAGGTTTCCGTGTCGAGATGCCATGGATGACACACAAAGACACGGAAACCTACCACCCAAACCACAAATTGATATTTAAATCACTTAGTTTTCTGCCAGGCCAGGAATCGAACCCAGGACTTCCTGCTTATAAGGCGCGCTACCAACAAATCCAGGGGTCTCGTCGATTTTAACTACTCTATATTTCGGTTAGTGTCGAATCCGGCGTTATATTGTCCTTGAAGTGAGTCTTCAAAACAGCATCTATAACAAATCTTTTCTGTTTTTCCGCTGCAATACAATTTTTTATTATTTTTTGTGTAACGTAAAAGATCCTTTATTCAAATTGTGATAGCAACGATATTGCAGCGCAGGTCCTCTGTTAATTTGAATCCTTCTTTCTGAATTACAAAAACAACTCTGAAGTCACATAAATAAACATTGCCTATTGATAAGTAAAAAAATTCACTGCAGAAAAAATATTTCCCAGGCATTTTCCTAAGTTTATTTGCCTCGCCCTAGAAACCCTAAAGCAATAAGAAAATCTATAGCAATAAGCGAACCTTTCCACTTTGCACTGAGAAACTTCGTTCCTCCGCCTTCGAGCCTTATTTCCCATTCAAACTGATAAAGAACTGAATCAGGTAGAACCTTCGAGCGTTTTTAAAATGTGGCGAACCTCTAGGCTTGAGTAAACGGAAAACTATCATTTATTCTTTGACATTAGAGTTGCCAGAAAGTTATATCTTAAGTTTTGTGAAGTATTGGTTGTTTTTTTCCGGCCAATACGTAGGTTATTGACGACTTCGTTTGTTTGTATCTTAGAGCAACACAGGTCTCCGGCCGCCGTTCGCGTCGGTACCATGTTGCTCAATGGTTTGCATTGAGGAAAATATTATGGAAAATTTACAATTACAGCTTACAGTGATAGAAAGGCTTAAATACGTAAGTGAAGATAACAATAGTCCTCATAAAAAGATCGGATAAACCCACACATGCTGATAGAAATAAATTATCCACTTCGCTATTTTTAGATTTATAAGAGTCATAAAATGCTCGCACGAAATTCAAAGTACCACAAAAATACCCGAAAACCCCGACTCGCATGCCACAAAATCCGCCCGATTTACGGTAAAGCTTCGTACCCTGGTATCACAGTACCGGAAGTGACGTAATAAAATCAAAGCGGCTGCCAGAGCGGTGGGAAACGGCGTCGAATTGAATTCCTCGACGGCGCATTCAAAGGAAATTAGGTTGAAGTAACATCGGGGAAGCGATGCCGTTTAATTCGTAAGAAAATTCTGCAACTTGCCTAATCATAACGAAGATCAAAAATTACAGCCTTATCAATTTAAATTTCTTTTTTTCCTCTAATTATTTCCTGGAAGCATTCTGTGTATATTTTAAACGCAGAATAAAAAGGCGCCTTTTTATTTTTTTGATTTCCATACCCAAATGGGAACCAACGGAACCCTACGAGTATTACCACAGTGTAAAAATGGATTTATAGACGGTGTCATTAAATAACTAAGCCTTCGGCGCGAGCTCTTTCTTTGCGTCTGTCTATTTAGATTTGTAACTTTTGAATCGTAATAGGTAAGACGAATTTAGTTAATAATAACTTATATACATTTAATAGTAATAGTTAATATACCATTGACATTTGACATACACACATACAAGAAACACCTTTTCTACGTTTTTATTTTGTGTCCATCTTAATAATGTTCAAGCGTCAATCTTGGTATAATTTTGGTCCATACTATAAAGTTAACAAAAAAAAAAATGAATTGGCAAATGTATATTTTGATTTTTGGTTCATAAATACATTACACAATGTGTTTTTTGTGGTGTTTTGTGCTTTCAGTGCGCGCGTCCGACTCACACTTGGCCAGTATTTTATTAACCACAAGATAATTTTACGACAATCAGACTTCGGTGGTCGAATATATAAATACGTTGATCTGTCTGATGTAAAAACTCAATACATAATAATAAACATTAGTTTGAAAAAATTGCCCATGCAAATATTTTCCATAGACAAAGGGGTATTTAGAAACAACAACATACTTCGAAATTTAAAAATGTATATTATACAAACACTTTTTTTTTGTAAAGTTATAATTAATCTACTTCAGAATAAGTACATGCTTAGCTAATCACCAAAGTACATAACTTACAAATTACAGTTAATCCTAAATTAATTTGGTCAAAATATCGACAGATATTGGTAATATTTGTATTATGGCACAATTGTTTTATAATTAACAATAATAAGACATATTATTTAAATTCAACTAATTAGACAGCTCTAAAAATCATTGCTATCCTTGTCTTACATTTTAAAACGGAAAAAGATGCCGATAATCTTAGTCCTGTTATATTGGTATAGTTAGTGCTTGGTACACGAGAATCGAAGTCACTGTCTCCAGTTCTACAGATAGACTCGCTCGATCAATACTCGATAATTACACTTATAACGGAATGTTGGGTCAAAAATTAAATTAATTTAAGCCTGGATCTTTTGTCGCGTTGCTTTTAAAAACATATCAGACCGTAGGCCGATCGTATAATTTGGGGCGACCAAAGTATCGGATACTCGTCGAGCGCGTCACTATTCTTGAAGTAGGTTGAATAGAGCGATAAATGAATCAACAAAATGACAGCGATACACGACGTGTCGACACAATGCCTGTCGTCAGGCTATTTGAGTAGCCGACTTGCCTTATGTACGAACGGCCTAAACCTAAATGGAATCTAAGAATTATTATTGTACTATGAAAACTGACGTGGTTTTGACACATTTTGTTATAATAAAACGGGAATACTCACGTTAAATTGAGTCGGTTATTCTGACTATAATTTTGATCACGTTCGGTGACCTTTATCAAGGAAAGCTAATCGTGACACGCGCGCGACCTCGTCTTGCCTTACTAACTATAGTCGGAATTACCGACACAATTTAACGTGAGTAATCCCATTTTATTATAAAAAAAATTATTACTGTTTAAAGTTTTTTTTAAAGTATTGGCTCATCGAAGTGCGCATGGATACAACCGCTACTATCAAAACACACATTACGCTCTTTCACGACTGAAGCCACCAAGCAGAGTTTTTTGTGTTGAATTTGTTGAGATTTTTTAAATAGTTTTTTTTTTTTAATTGGCTATATGTTCATGATAAGACTGACAAATACCAGTTGAAGTTATAATTATAAATTATAATATTGTTTACATCCTACAGCGCGTCACAGTTTTGTCGTTACCGCGCGTTAGTGATACTGGTGCGCACACCACTGGTTATATGCATTTTATATTTCTTGTAGTACCCAGACTTACTATTTTACCTAGACTAGCAGAACTCTAAAGATTCCCGATGTATTAGTATTTATAGTATTTAGAATCAGAACTATACTACGGGTATTCTTTGAGCGGAGCCAGTTCGACAACCATGGGCAAAGGTGGTGCGGACGGCGTGACGAGCAGCGGGCTGCCGACCTGGCCCTTCGTCTCCATGACGGCATGTGTGGGCTGGATCAGCATGGTCTTCCGCTTGCCGACGCGTAGCAGACCCCGCTTGGCTGCGATGATGAGGAGCACGGCGGCCGATACTGTAAAGGATAGGATCTGAAACGAAAAATGTTTTTAGGTGAACGATTAATCTTTTAATGCGTTAGGCTTGTCTAACATAAGCTAAACGATAATTAATGATGTCTACGATTAAAATAATACACTTTGTTCTAATGTCTTAGTAATATTATGAACCGTAGATAGATCTCAATTTAACCTTTTTGTTTTGTTTTTGCTGTCTTATTTTTTGTATTTTTACGTGGCTCGGACCTCCATACTAACAGCCAAGATCTCCTGAGACCCATTACCCTACATCCAACTGATAACAATAAATCTGGCTAAAATTCGTATACATCCATATCAATTTCCTAAGCTTATTTGCATATACACATTAAGCCATTATTATTATACATTATTCCTAAGCTTATTTACATTATATACCTAGCATACATGATGGTGTGATACAAGCCTTAGTCAAGTCAATAATTGAGTTATACCGTGTGTTTGGTTAGGAGGGATATATTCTAGGATATCATTATACTTGTGATTTAAAACAACTTTTCAGTAGATCAACGCTAAAATCGTGTGAGAAAAAAAGCTGTTTCATACATTTCGTCGAGGGTGATTGTCATTTTTCCATGGGACAGCTGATTTTTTCCCCGATTTCAGACTTGGTCTCATAGTATTTTAATTAATACAAGTAAAATGATATCTTTAAATATGTATGCCGTTCTCGAACCGAACATTCAATAAACTTACAAATAGTCGTATTAGGTAAGACCGGAGAATGTTCTGGAACCCGTCCGTCGTGGAATCATATATGTTTTGAAAACTGCATTCATTCAGTGATAAGTATTCATAAACGTCTTTGTTTCTAGAACAATGATGTAAGTTTCTCAGAAACAAAGACTCGTGGTTACTTTATCGTGGTCTAATGGCTTTCAAATACTAATATTGGCATCAGACTACGGTTAAAGGGGCTTTACAGCTCATTACAAAAATGTTAGATTAGATGAATTTTGAATTTCGAATAATATTTTTATATTATTTATATATATTTTATATTTTCTTCCGTAATATTCACGTCCTCAGTCCACATATTGGGAGGCCTACCTGTACTGCTTTAAGTACCATGCAAGGAATGTATATGTAGGTTTAACAATTTCAGTAAGGACGTCCTAGCTGTGGGTTTTCTTATTGTTTGCATGTTTTCGGGATAAAAACTACCCTAAATAAATATATCAGTGGTCTCTATGTATATGTTGTACACCATCGTGGACAGATTCACTTTTGCGTTTACCTGGTGTTAGGGCAGACGACGAAAGTATACCAGAAAATAATTACATAGATCTTACAAAGCACAAAGTATTATAACAAAAAATATTTTGGTAGGTAGCTAGTCACAATATTAATTTGTTCCACACATTTGTATTCAGAAACGTGTACCCAAAGTATGACCGAACCGAAGAGCCTGTATAATAATTGCCAACTGGCAACCCTATGTATCTATCTATCTAGTATCTCGTGTAATTTATGATTATAGAAGTATAACTTTCTGCTAAAATCGATTAAACCTTGCAAATACAATTAAC
The DNA here is from genome assembly GCA_947579745.1 of Apocheima hispidaria. Lineage (NCBI taxonomy): Eukaryota > Metazoa > Arthropoda > Insecta > Lepidoptera > Geometridae > Apocheima > Apocheima hispidaria. Next base: position 12,855,485 of record OX388166.1, on the reverse strand, counting down.
ATTACTAGAATTATGAACCTGTACCCTTATTATGAACGTTCGGGATTCTGATAGCATGCCATCCCGCTCATTCGAACGTACTCGCACTATGCGCGGTCCCGCTTGCGCACTGTCACTATCATGATGAGGAACATCCATGATAAGGGGGCTGGCTAACTCTGCAATTTTACTATGAAAATAAATTTCTGGTACTAGGTACAACCCGGCATCTTAACTTATATGTACTGTTCTATAAAATAAATACCTACATAAAAAAAACAATAACTGCTGGTTTGGTCTTCTAAGCGACTGCTAATACATGCACAGATTATTCATTCATAATTAGTGCCTATAGCTACAGCAATCTAATATACGTAAACAGGAAAACATAGCGTTCGTCCAACTTATCCAGTCCCGCGGAAATTTCTGGAAATAATGAACTTCTTATGCATTGGTTTTGTGTCTACAATTTGCGACTGCACTGCTGCGTCTGGGAGACTAGATGTAACTCAACTTTTTACGAATCCCATGTTCACGTAAACATATCGTCTTTACCATTAGTAATTTCACTCCTTAGAGCGTAAGCGATGGCTTTATTAAAAAGAAACGAATTAAATGTCGAATATACATAACCTAGCACAGCCTTAAAAAATAACACGCAGAAAAAAAACTTTTACTCACAGCTGATATCCCAAAAGTGGCGATCACTTCGTAAGACATAAACATTTTGTCACGATTATCAGCTAACTCTACGTAAAATCAAAAACAAAACAAAACTATAATTGCGCTTCTTTTTGGTCCACTACTGACTGAATAACTGCACGAATGAATGAACGTGCGCACTATGGAACTCGATCTACGACACAGACGAACACTGTGTCAAGGTGAACTGAGAACAATATATTCAACATGCATTAAAACGTACAGCAAATCTGGCACAGTGCCGACTCCGCGTATTGTTGAAAAACCAAGATGGCGCCTGTTAACCTGTCACTGCATGGAACGGCAACGCCTCGCGTAAACGTCACTTGAAACTCGTTTTGTATTTGCGCACACGCATTCCGCAGATCTCGGTGTTATCTATGGCCGAATTATCATTGTTCAAATATAATTATATTCTACGCTTTAAATGGGGGCTGCTTTGTATGCAAAGTATTTTATTAAATAGTCTGTTCATCCGCTCGTTGTCTGTTTTTGTACCTAGCCTTTATTATCCGGAGGTCGCGGCCTTTTTAAACGAAATGCGAGTACCTAACCGAAGTTCGTCTCTTGTGTTGAACCATATTCCATACAGTTATATAATAGTCTCTGCACACAGGCTTATTCTGATGTTTTAGAAAAGCAAATCCAGACATGATGAGAGTAAAATAAGCGGACACTGATGTTTTTAGTAGTTTGTTTCATTGGATCCAATGAATTTTGGATCTAGCTATCCTCGTCCAAATAATCAGATCAGACCCAGCAACCTTTAACTGCAGATGACCTAACGTAACGGAACGACATAATTTCCTAAGTACCTGATGGAATAAAAGACAAGGAACGAAATATATGTAAATGGGCATAAATTTATCAATTTTTAAGACAACAGAAATTTCAGATTCTGATTGAATAATACCTAGAGTAAAATAAATAATTTTGCAGTAGATGAGGACATTAAATTAATAGTAAATTATGTATTCGTACTTTCAAAAAAGGACTAAATTAAAGTTAAATGCAGTGTACGAAACAACCCAGAAGATTAAAACTTATGTAGAGTCAAAGGTTGTCAAATCAAAAATTACTTTAAAAAACGAGCAATCTTGAGTTAACTCTGATTTCCTCGTTCTAAAAACGAGGAAATATCATGAAAACACGCGTCCAATCAACGTCCCCGTTTCATCACAATTATTCTTCAAAAAGACCATACCTTTACAAAGGCTTGTGTTCATCTGACGACACATACGTGACCAGCGTCACAACTCGTCTTAAAACTCCACACGAGCTACTACCATATCTCAATAAAAATCTACTAATTTTTGTACAATCACAGTGGGTCTTGGCCTGAAAGTTATTTTGACATAGTTCGGAGTACGGCTTGTTATTACTGAACCTGGTTGCCGACCTGCCTACCAGATGTTGTCATAAATTGACTGCATGCAGTGAGATACAACCTTATCGCTGCTAGGGTTATTAAATCTCGAGTGTGGAGAGGAAAAAATATCTGGCTTATGGATTGTGACACAGTTGTTTATCGGTCATAACAATTATTGCTTACGTGTTTTTGCAGCCACACTTCCAGAAGTAGAGTTTATAATTTTTTGTCAAAGGCTGAGGAGAAAGGTCGAAGCGTTTCCGGTTTTCCTTTTGCTTTATGTGGAATGGAATGGTATTAAATGCAATTACTTTATTTTTTGTGGTGAAAAGTCATGTCGAGGCACGACTAGATGCCCTACTCTTCGTTTGCCTGATAACTTGCAATTTCCAAGTAAAAAAATTTAGACGATTTTTTGGAACTGCGAAGCAGTAGTTTGCAAACATTACTGTTTCCGGTTTGCTTGGCAATGTGTCCAGTTGAGTTAATTAGCATAAAGAGATACATCTAATATCTCAGGATGACGAACGAAGTGCATTACCGCGCATGGTGTTCAAAATTCTGAGTGACACTGAACTGTACAGTACGCCTGATGGTAAGCGTTACGCTTGCTAATCCGCCGCGCCTGTATTTCTTATGCATCCGTAATAATTATCTCACGGCTGATATTATATACTGAACGGATCCACCAGAACTTTTGTATAGATATAGCTTAAGAGTCTGAGACGGACAAAGGCTACTTTTTCTTTATAGGTCCACGCAAACGAAGTCGCGGATAACAGCTAGTAATAAATAAAAATGAAAATACCATATTGCTCTAAAGATATTTCACAATCTTCTGTCCGCCTTTTTTCCTTTTAGGTCTTTTTTATACTTCAACATTTTCAACTTTTTTTTCCCGAGCAAGTGCCTTTATTAACTTTAAGCGAAATACATACAAATTACAACTACCTAGACTACTTAACCTACTACATAACAATAACAGTTGAATTATCCAGAGACCATTAAAGGTCTATAGACAATCCAAATGTTCAAGCCCACTATGCCCACTGGCGGCATTACCACGCTGAATGGCAATGCTTATGCGTTGAGCCAAATAAACGCCAAATAAATTTTCAACTTGTTTCCTAACAAACGTGACCTACGGACATTTTTTTATTGCGATCTCAGGTTTTGAAAGTTATCTGCTGCAACTTCATTGTGTCAATGCGCATTTTATGTTAGTAGTTACATTTATCTATTCCTTTAATATTAGATAGTAGAAATTTGGAGCTACTGTGTGCTATATAATAAAGGTGACACCGCATTACGTTGCGATGTTGCGACGTTTGGTCACTTTTCTCAACTTCACTCAGTCACTCGCTAGAGCTCGCTCTGTGAACTTGTATCGTATTATTTGCTTAAATACTCCGAAGTGCGTACTACGAGACACTCGGATATATTAATGCCAATAAGGTTTACATTTTTCTAGCGAGACATTGTTTTTTTTTTTTTAAAGTTTGTCAAATATACCACAATTAAATGGGACATTGCAGCGTACTGCGGTGTCGCCTCTATTATGTAGTACATACTACATAATAGCTCAATGGCTAGAAATAGTTTTTCCTTTCTGCTCGCCTACATCAGGTGGGCATTCGTCGATAAGGGCCCATCGGCCCATCCGGCCCATGGCCCATTGCCCCTAACGGCCCATATCATCGCAGGCGGTAAATTAAGGTGCAAGACGAGGGTCCGGAGTCCGGACGCCTGATGAAGGGCGGAGGAAATTATACTGGGCGGGTTTTGTTCCGACTAATGAAACGCTTTCGGTGTTCGGAAAAACTTTTAAAACTACTGTTTGTTGTGTAAAGTTACTCAGGAGCGGCACGGGTTGGGTAGAGAGGGACAAGTGGCATGAAAGTAAGAGCCTACTACAGCCACAAAGCAGTCTTATTAAAATAAAAATAAAAAAATATTATTTAAATTTACCTTGATAACGCAAATATATACAATAAACAAGTATATAATAAATAAGGGAGAGGCCTATGTTTAGCATTGGACGTCTTATGGCTGATGATGATGATGATGATACAATAATTGAATAAATACTAAAATTATTGTCATCATCGTCATTAACCAGAAGACTTCCACTGCTGAACAGAGGCCTTTCCCTTATTTATTATATACTTGTTTCCCCACGCTTGGCAGGTGGCTAGGGGATCGCAGAACCCTTAACGTTTACTAAGAGGACACTGCTGCTCTTCCTCCGGTAGTTCTGGTCGAATCTAGTCATAGTCGGTGGGCCAGGGAATGTCCTAAAACTACTAAATTATTGTTTTACATAGTAATGATATACGTATTACACATACACAATACACATACAACAAAGTACATAATACGTAATAACATATGTACTTTTCAATGTTGTAGAAATGCACGTGTTGTTTGTACATTATTCAAACATCTACCTGGCCGGGAATAGAATCCGGAACCTCCTGTTTATAATGCAGACACAGTACCGACTAAGCCAGGAGGGTAATATCGGCCAGTAATGTCCGGCGTGATAAGCACTGTTCCAAAGGATGGTCACACTGACCACGGAAGTAGTTTACTCTCTAGTACACGAATACCTTAAATAATCTGGAAAGTTTCCGTACATGGGGAATTTTAGGGTGTGCGTCGGGAATTCCTTTCGAAGGGATGGGAATTCGTTACTAGGGGGCGCTAGGGGCAATGACTCGTAATCGAGTGTGGGGTGTTTATCGAGTCGCGATCGATTGAACCTAAACAAATTTGATTTTACTCAGATATTACTGTATAAGGTACGGATGAGGATAAGAGACCAGGGAGACCCTAAAAGTATGACCAGAACTTGAGGCATGAGGCATCTATGTCCTCTTAAGAAACTATGAGCGTTCTGCGATCCCCAAGCCGTCTGCCAAGCGTGGGGATTATGGCAACCTCCTCTCCTCTGTCAAGGGGATGTCTTTATTCGGCAGTGGACGTGTTCTGAGTGGTGATGATGATGAAGGTTTAGATTTGCGTATCCTTACTTTTACTAATTGTATTTACCATGTCCTAAGAAATGGTGAGCTTTTTAATAACTTTGTCATAATAACCTATATAGGTGTCGTCACCTGCTTTGTTGTTCCGCTTTCAAATTATTAATGTCTCGCATTGTTATTGAAATTAAATGGCTATACAACTATACATTCAATTTTTTATTTTTTCTTTACTATCCTAACTAATATTATAAATGCGAATGTAACTCTCTCTCTCTCTGTCTGTGGGTATTTGTCGCGTTATCACGACTGAACGGCTGAACGGATCGAGATGATTTTTTGCATAGATATAGATTAAGGGTAGGAGACAGACATAGACTTTTTTTTTTGTGGGCCCACGCGAACAATGTCGCGCTTTAACAACTACTTTATTACATTTGTTTTAAAGAGTCCTGTCAGCTATTGGCCTATTGAAAAATAAACTATGGTTTGATATATTTTCATTTAATAATAATATTACTATTTTTATCGATGATTTTGCTAAAGAAATAAAAAACATTTAAAAGGCACCATCATATACGTTTATTTAAATCTATAAAGTAGCTGTTTGGCCTTGATGGAAGCTCAAGTAGGTAATTATTATTGGCATCTAAAGTTTCTTTCAGACGAAGTAGAAACCTTCCAATATTCACTTAATTAGCTTTCTTTGAATATGGTTGAAAGCTAAAAGTAAAATAACAATATCAAAGTATGTGGTTATTTATCCCACGCAGCCAGGTCACACAAGGTTACAGTCCTGAAAGCCAATTTGCCGGTCGGTTACCGATCGTACACCTTTGAGCTACAAGTTTATTAACAGAACTGGTGTGTGTGTATTCATACCTACATACATTCATAAAATGATCATAAAGTGGTTATTTGTTATAGCAATTTGCTTTCCAAATAACATTTTTTTAAAATTAATATTTACTGTGCACCACTGAGTATATAACAAATAGACAGCTTATACATATCTTACGTAAATATAAGTATATTTATTAAAAATATCTCGTGTAATATACTTCTACAGTGTTCGTATATATAACGGGAGTGTCATGTAGTCACAAAAAAAAATACTAAACCTAAACTAAACCGGTCAACGCCCCGCTGGATAAGTGAGTAGTGTCTTTGTTTTATGAACAGGAAGTCCCAAATTCGATTCTCGGTCAGGCAATTTTTTAAATGATGAATTAAAATTTTCTGCTCTGTGTCTGAGTGTTATTTGTCGATGATTTCTGTCACCGACCTATGAGATTACTCAGCTGACAAAAATGGATCGCCTATGATTGGCGACCTCCGACGCGGTAAGATTTACTTCAAAGAGATTTTAGGCATATGCGATCCACTGGTTATACATCTTTGCTGAGTACCAATGCAGTATAATAAAAACTCTACGCTCAAATTATCAGAGCTAGATATATGAGTAAGTACCTAAAGCCCACGTACAAAAATATTGAGCGAGATCAGGATTACAGTCCCTTCAGTCCCTTATCATTTAAAAAGGTAAAAGATTTTAAATTTTGAGTTTATTTAAGTCGTTAATTGTAAGTATTCTGAAAAATTGCAGAGAAAACAAAGAAAATAAAACGATTGGAAAAAGTTAACACGACAACCTGTATCTTACAATTTTATTTTATTTTAATCTATATAATTTTATAAAAATAACAAGCCCTTTTCTCGTGCTCATTCTGGCAGGAGACTTTAACAGCAAGCACGTCGTGTGGGGCTGCGACGCGACCAATCCGAAGGACAACCTTCTCAACCTCTTCTCTGACGAACTCATCTTTGACATCATTCCCCCAGTACCTCGACCCACTTCCCCGATGTCCTGGGAAACAGACCTGTCATACTGGACATAGGACTTCTAAAGGACGTAACCCTCCAGTTACACTCGCTAGAATTGCTTCACGAACTCGACTCTGACACCGACCAGTTCTGATGTGCCTCGGCCCGACCTGACGGACAATCCTCCCCCGACCAAGACTGTGGTGCATTGGAAGCAATTAGGCGAGGGCCTAAAAGCGATCAAATCACCCACTTAGACCAAATCCCCGAAGATATCTCGACCCCTGACGACATATCCCGCTAGTTTGACGCTCTCATTGGCCACTTTAACACCGTCCTTGGTGAATCCTCTAGGCAAATCCCAGCTGAGGACACCCGACGCTGGGCCCTGCCCGAGGATGCGAGCGAGTACTGAGAGCGAAAAACGCAGCCACAAGGGCCTGTGGCTGGAATCACATTAAAGAGAACAGAGCCACTCTGCGGTATTACGAGCGTGCCGTAAAGAACCATATTTAGTGAGCTTCGTAATCAGGGGTGGGAAACCACGATCCCGGAGATCCAACCAACTCATACTGGAAGTTAGTTAGATCTCTGAAATCCGAGACCGTGACCCCCTTACCTGCGACTTACCCCTTACATGCAAAACGCTTATCTGCACTACGACCTCGAACTCCACTACTTTGATGCGGTCTCCCATCACCCCAAACACCTAGAAGTCAACTTCTAAAGGGCTAAAATGGATCCTCAAGGTTTCTATTAAAATAAAATAATTTTTCATGCTAAGCCAATGTAACTCAAATTTGTGTAATAAGCATAAAAAATAAAGAAAGTTTTGTCTTAGGATTTTTCGAAAACAAACCCCTAAAGAGATGAAATGTGGTGTTTCATTTACTGTAGCCAGTTATTTAATAAACATAATTTACGTCATTGCAACATATAAACGGAGACAAGAAATAAGAACAGGCTAAACGTCACCACAATTATATATAGGTGCAGTGCAGAGCATGAACACTTTTACAACATGGCGCCTGAAATTATACCAATAAAACTGAATTGGTACCAATACTACACCGTAGCACCATAAATCTGACCAGCGCCAATAACTAGAGTCCGATACAAATCAGGAGTAATGTCCTCTCTAATGTACAACACAGAATGTCCTTGGTAATGTACTTTGTAATGTTCACTGCTGTGCCTAATGTAAGGTATGGCCGCTGTAATGAAGCTAATAATTTGTGGTAGTCGTGCACTCAATCACATAGACCAGATTTAACATAGAAACAGTAAACGATACCATCGACTGCTAGCTTTTACCCGCGGCTTCGCTCGCGGGGGCCTAATTTTTTTCATGCATTTTGACAATATATGCTTTAACACCTCCCTTGATCCCATAAAAAAATTCTGTTCCCTGGTTACACGTGTAAAAGACACATGCAGCTGCGCGTCCGAAAAGCAGTAAGCCCATATTTTTACTTTTCATAAGGATAACAACTCATTACGTCACGGTTAACTTTATCCAACCAAACATTTATCTATAACTCAATGCTATTGAGTACCTTTTCATCTGAAACTTATAAAACAATCACATAAACAGTAAAAATAAACGAAAAGCTATAACAAAAACATTCGGATACTTATGACACACTCTTTTTCACACGAAAAAGTGTAAAAAAGGTTTAGAAGACTTACGCTAACAAATTGATGCTGAGCCTTAACTTGGTCATAACTATCCCAGAGAGTTCACAAACTCACCTTCACTGCGACTTTATTCACCTCGAAAAACTAACGAGCCAGAAAAAGTTACAATTGTGGGAGTTTTTCTTGTAAACTGCTTACACGCGGTCTGTGGTGAAATAAGATGGGTACCTTGTATAACAACAATACCAGCTCGTAGAATAGCTAAAAGGGCTTTCAAGATGAAAAATATGTAATTATTTTTTAAAGTAATTAATTTAATAATAATTTTGTTGGTTTGGTGTATTTTGTTTTCAGCCTGTAAGTTTCTGCTTACAGGCTGACCAACCTTCCCCGACTTTTCCAATAATTGCTGTTTTGTGATGAAGTATTATGTCAGCCTGTATCAAAAGGGTAAAAAATATAAATAGTATTTTGATTATTTCTTTCAATTGTAAATCGATTTTATTTAATATTTTTTGATACAGTTGCATTTGCGGTGACCCCATTTAATCACACTAATATTATAAATGCGAAAGTTTGTTTGCAAGTCTGTAAATATGTAACTGTGTTTGTTCCCGTTCAACTCTGTAACGGCTGAACGGATCTGAATGAAATTTCATTTGAAGATAGCTTATACCCTGGATTAATACATAGGCTACTTTTTATCCCGGAAAAATATTTGGTTGTTGTAGGATAGCGGGTGGCTGCTTCACCTATAAGTTCAAAACAGGTAGGTAAATCTACCTAGAGACTATTTTTAGGTTATTTTGTATCGTAACGACCCCGCCAGCGAAGCCGCGGGCATAAACTAGTGCTATCTATATCTAACTGGAATAGGACACGTTATCTTTACTATTGTATTCCTTTATACTCTTGTGTTTTTAAGTGACTAGTTACTATAAATATAATGATTTTGAAATTTGTGCATCACGTTCTTATTCAAAACAAAAAACGTGTCTAACAAAAAAATACTTAGTATAAAAAACGGGGTGAATTTAAAATGAGACAAGATAGGGTTTTTGTGCAGTGGCGACCCTGCTCAATCTCTGTCGCACAGTACAGGCAGTTTCACCATGTTTTACCCTGATGAGTCGAACAGCAAGGTGATAAGCGCTAGCGGTAGCGGAGATGGACGCCTTTGGGCGCGAGATAATTTACGGGTAAGTTTCTTATAACGGGACAAGGCACGGTTGCGCTTCACCGAAATTGAATTAAAAAAAAACTAAGGTTTGATTTTAGTACAATGTTTTGTCCTTCCTTTTTAAATTTCTTCTTTTTAAGCGCGTGAGTTTCTTTTCATCTTGCATTTTTTTTACTTAAAGATATTGTATTGCACAAGCAGTGAATAAACAACAATGGTGATAGTTACATATTCGTTTTTATCGCGTTATCGATATCCTACAAGCCCGCTGTCTTGTCTCTTGTCACGTCACGAGCTCCCGGTAATCTCCCTGCACGCTCTAATAAAGTGTCACGAAGTAATCTCACTCTCACACGTCTTAATGTCGCCCTCTCACTTGCACGATCGAATTAGCCCGCCCGTTGTCTTCCGGCATTTTAGTTTATAATGCTTCTACTTGTACAGGGTTTCCACTATTTACAAAGGCTTACGGGACGATTGCTTGTTCACAGCTTAATACGTTGGAACTATTACTTCATTTATAGATTAGGATTTTTCTTAAGTTTACATTGGCGTCGCATTTGCTAAGCTAAAATAATCAGAGAGGACTAAAACTAGTAGTTCGCGCCAAGCTGAGACCTCGCGATCCCTATATCTTCACAACCCCTGGACCGATTTAGCTCATATTCGATTTTAAAAATTGTATTGAAATGAACTACTTGCCTACAAAATTTCATGAAGATCGGATCAACGGTTCGCAGGTTATCATCGGACAAATATACATACAAACATGCATACAAATGCCGATTTGTCCCAGTAAACTCTGAGACCTTCGCTTTGCTCGGTCAATTATAAGCGTCTCTTTTCTTTCCAGTATGTTTGAAAATGATCACAATAGTTTTAGAGCTGTCAAATTTAGTTTAGTTTAGAGAGTGGCACAATAGAATCGATACCAAAATTTTCATTTCACAAAATCGACTTTTCAATCCCATTAAAAAAGGTTGGAAATGGAAAAGAGTGTTTTGTTAATCCAAACCTCTTATAACACGCCGCGTGACATACTTATAATTGGATTTAGATTAATTTTGCTAACGTTGCTTTACGATTGTTAAGATAATGATGCTAACTTTAGCTATACCATTTTCGCCATAAAATGTAACCCATCGTTGTCACATTGCTCAAGAATGAACAGAATCGGGGTACTGATTAAAATCCGTTCATTACTGGCGTGTAAGCCGCACGTTCGTTTCGCGTCCCGCGTCCCGTCCGACCGTAGTAAACTGTCACGTAATACGGCCCTCCTGTCACACTTGCGCTCATCACTTGAATTAGCGGAACGAAATGAACCTTTAATCCTGTTTTTGTCAAGGAAAAGACGAATGAAAGTACACATGTGACGGTTTGAAAAGCTACAGAGTAGAGAATTTCAATTTATCAAGTCAGTCTGTTTTAAACGATGTGTTCGTATAAAATGGCGTGAGAGTTACAATTACAATGGTTTCCAAGACTTTTTTCAAGTTAGATTTATATAACACTAGCTACGGCCCGCCGTTTCATCCGCGTGTTTTCTTTTTTCCTAAACCACTCCAATATTCAGGCGAACAAAATAAAAAAAAAACAAATCGGTCGAGCCATTTTCGAGTTTCTGCGAGACTTACGCACGGCAATTGGCTTATAGTTATACTAGTTGCTACCCGCGATTTCGTTCTAGTGGATATAAATAAAAGTATCCTATGAGATATACAGTATTCCTCCAGTAGTTCCTAATCTTGATAAAATTATCAAGATTCATTCAGTAATTCAGTGAAAACGCGACAAACATCCAGACAGAGAGACAAAGTTGCTTCCTATAGTTCTGTAGATGGCGTTGATCTATTTTTATGCATTTTTTGAAGTTTTGTATGGACTGAAAGTTGTCATGTAGAGTATCCATTTTTATACCTCGAAGCTTTATTGATCCTGATACGACTGCGGCTATATTCCTTTGAATTATGAATTATAATATAATACTAGTAGTTCGCCCCGAACTGACACCTCGCGATCTTTTGTTTTACAAGATTTTATTTCACTTACCTACATAATGTATAGATAGATACCTAAATGATATGTTGTTATTCCAAATCAAAAGTAGTCATTGATTTTTCGACCACATTTTGACATTTAACAAAGCATATAACAGATAGGTAATGCATGGTTCCTATGACAGTAAATGATGATGATGATGCTGCTTTTTTTTGGTACATCATCATCAGCCATAAGACGTCCACTGCTGAACATAGACCTCCCCCCTTTTGGTTTTGGTACCTAAGTGGTCGTAATGTTGTGAAACGTGACTCTTCGTGTTGTTTCAAAACTCCATAGAAACCTCTAGTAAAGTCTCCAGCACTTTACTGAGGCATGACGTGGACTTGACCACGACTTACTTTGCTTGACTCAGACTGTGACTGAGACTTTATTTGTGAAATATTTGACTTCACTTAAATATTACAATACTTAACACTGGCTAAATACACAACGTCTGGAGCCAAAACATAAAAGAACAACAACAACCCCGAAGTAAGATTACCCAGAGACCGATATCAAACCAATTAACAACGTACCCAGCATAGTTTAATTGAACGGATTGTCGGAAACTTAATATAATATTAGAGCAACGTTATTGCATGTCACGTCAAGCCGTAATAAAGTGTCATGGCGTCATGTCCCCTCGCTTGCACTACACAGGCGCTGTTAATGAGATAGCTGTGTTTGCCTTGTTCCTCTAGTTTGCAAGGCACGGCCTTATTTACCCAACCCCTGTGGCTTAGTGGTTAGGTTGGTATTTTAATAAGGGTAAGCTTAGTTTCCGCTTCGGTTTCCGTAACGGTACATCCTGCTGAGCATCAATAGTTAGTGGAACGCTGTGCGCCCCAGGCCACGCCACTCTAATACAAAGATCGATGCGCGAGTTGTTCGAACTTGGTAAGGTTATATTATCTTACCAACTCGCGCTTCGAACTCTGCATAAAAATGGCGCGACCTTGTTAAATCAGCAGCTAAGGCGCACAACGGCCCACTCTTCACACTAATATTATAAATGCGAAAGTTTGTGCGTAAATGTGTAAGTATGTAGGTATGTATGCAAGTATGTATTTATGTAAGTGTGTTTGTTCCCGTTCAACTCTGTAACGGCTGAACGGATTTGAATGAAATTTGGTACGGAGGTAGCTTATACCCTGGATTATCACATATTAATACTTTTTTTATCCCGGTAAAATTTACAGTTGCTTTAGGATGGCAGGTGAAACTGCCGGACGCCACTAGTAACTAATAAAATATGAACAAACTTCAGTATTGAACTCGAATTAAAACTTTTTATCAAGATTATTTTTTGCAAACACAAACAACTAAAATGATGTTACTGTAATGTTACTGATATTCAGGCGACCGACAGAGTTTACCATCACGCAGTCCTATTCTTGTTTTCTGTCATTTACGAACTCAGTTTTATTTATCATTTATTCCAAAATGTTATCATGTTGATTTATTCAAAAATTGACAATAACGTTCAGGTGTTATCGTCATAGAATTTCGTCACTTTGCCGGTTGCCATTACCTCCACGCTGAGCAGTACGACTAACTAACAAATACAACAGCCGGCAAATATTTTGAAAATAACATCACATGCAGCACCACAGTCGATTTTCAGGGCTTACTCCAGAAATCCCCTTAGACAATCCCCTGCGAAGGGAATTCCTGGATTTTTTGTCCATTAATCCCCTTAGCATCAATCGGGTGTCTTCACCGAAAATATAGCGCGGAGAGATTTCTACGTAGGTAAGTGTAAATGCGCCAATTTTTGTCCCAACTACGCCGCTTGTTGCTCAAGATTTTTGCTGGCTATTATATAATGATAGACGCTATTCTATTTAGAATTTTGTATGATGAAAACAAAACGTAGCAAAAAAATAAATGACCCCCAGAAAAGTTAAAACGGGAAAAAGATTCACAATCTCGACAAAATATGCGAATAATTACGGAGTAACTTTTCCTTGTCACAGGACATCTCGGAGTTGGACAAAAACGCGGGAAACCTGACAAGTTCAATGAAATTTATTTTAAAGTTTAGTTTGTTTGAACTTTCAGATTGAGGAGTTTTGTTTGTGATGTAGCGGGCGATTATTTTTGTTTTTGTGGTAAATGCGATAATATAATGATATACTTTATGATATCTATGACTTTATTTTATCTGTGGACACTCGGAGACGACGGTTATGTATTGTGGCCTCAGTCTTCGACCAAAGTAAAATGAATGGACGGAGCCCAAGTAAGAGAATTTTGAAGACTTTAAAGTGAGCCATCGCTCACCTTGCTTCAGCGCTCTCAGTCTGTAAAAAGTGCGGTACGTTCTTCAATACTCACTTACTTGAGGAACTGATAACTGGTGGGGAAGAAAGATTCTTGAGTGGCGACCACGAACCGGAAGACGTAGCGTTGTTAGGCCTCCCACTAGGTGGACCGACGACATTGTGAAAGTCGCGGGCAGCCGGTGGATGCAAGTGGCCCATTGTCGGTCGGTGTGGCGGTCTAAGAGCGAGGCCTATGTTCAGCAGTGGACGTCTTATGGCTGATGATGATGATTTTCTTCAATACATGCGATCCAAATATCCGCAAAAAGGTGCCTTGATATTATAATATTACATTCGCTATCTCTTTTTTGTGACAAATGTACTATACATACTTTTAATTACGTATTGAAGGCTATGTTCGATTGTTTTGAGTTGTTATCTTTAAGAAAGTTGTGTGGTGAGGAGCATTCATTTTGCTTTGGTCAAAGGTCTCAGTACCCTTATTTTATTGTAATCTAAACTAAAATTTAATTCAACAGAAAGCCTCTGGAATACCGATATATCATTAAAAGAGGATAAAATTTAAACTTACTACACAACGACCCGCCGACACGCGGCAGCGCTTAGTTAAGAAATCACCCTTCCCATAAAACAAAATACGTCGCCAAGTACATGATGGTTTGTTCCAGCAGCCTCACTTGAGAGCCAGTTGTCGCTCCAGGCTAAGTGCGCTATGCATCTTAATCGCTTAATCAATTCTAAATAGTTGTTTGAATACGTCACGTTAATTTATGTTTTACTTCCAACTTTTCTTTGTTACAGTTTGACGCATAAAGTGAAGTGAACTATTTCACAACAAGTAATAGTCTAAGTCAAGCAAAGTCACGGTCAAGTCCAAGTCAAGCCCCAGTAAAGTGGTTGACATTTCACTAGACGTTTTCTTAGTAAGTTCTACATTTTTTATGATGTTATTGATCTTTTGACAGTTGCTACTTGGAACACAGCCGCGGCGACCAAAATAGGTACAGTTTGCTTGCAAACAGATTAATCATCGGAAGTCCAGCTCTTCCTCATCAGTAGAGATTCCACGTCATTACTGACTAACTGAATGGTTCCACTGAACAGTTGAACAAATCACTGCAGTAGATTTGTTTGTTCGGTCGATCTGTTTGTCCTATAGATTTGCGTTGGGAAATGAACATTCCGTGTTGCTAAAACTACTTACGTAGAATTGTTTATTTTGTTTAACAATTCACTGGGTTTGGCATTGATGGAGCTGTTGTGGGATAGTTTACTTTTGTCGAATAATCCATACTTATTTTTATAACAAAGAGACGTAAAAAGCAGCCCATCCGCCTGATGGTGAGAGGTGAACGACGCCTTTGTACTACTGCTACGCTCCAGTGGTGATGGTTGTCGACGCTTTGCAAGCCTGGAGTTGTTTGGAGTAGTTTTTTTTCAATGCTGCAAGTTGGAACTCAGCGAGAAGACCTTCGGGAGAAGGCCATTTCACATAAAACGGAATTTGAATTGTGACATTTTGTGTTACGTGGCACATTTTTTGTGAATAAATATGCTGTGTTGCATGTTTGTTAGTCCAATCGTGTTTAAATGTAGGTATACGATAAATGGTCTGTGTTGTGAACAACTTTTGCAGTATTAGTGTATGATGCGTCTTAGAGTGATTAGTTCCTGTGTATTTTATATGTATTTATTATTGTATCATTTTCTTGTTTTCTTAAAGCGCAGCTGGTCCACGTCCACTCCACTGGACAGTAGCCTAATTACTCCGTGGAAGCATCTTGTCTGTGACAATAGCCTGCCCCATCGATCATCAGGTCCTCTTAATCAAGGAGACAGGATAGGAAGAACGAGTGGATAAAAAGGTCCTCGCCCACTCTCTCGGCTGTTAAACGAACACTTGAGGTGGGCTTCAAGACATTCACGTGGAAATATTTCTTTGGATATGCTCTAATGCGATAAGTACTGTTTATGGTATAAAACAGCGACCTAGTACTGATAGATCCTCATAGTTTTACACTATATACCAATAATGGGCAGGGCACGTCACTCGAAGAACCGATAACCGATGGGTAAGAAAGGTTCTTGAGTGGCCACTACGAGCTGGAAGACGCAGCGTAGGTAGGCTCCCGGCCACCGTTGGATGCAAATTTTCAAATTGTCGCTGAGTGTGGCACTCTAAGGGTGGGCCTTTGTTCAGCAGTGGACGTCTTTCGGATGATGATGATAATCATAATACCTAATATACAAAGTAAAATTATTAAAGATATAAATCACTAAGAATGAATATCTAAAATTATATATTGTGCCTGTTTATAATAAGTTTACAAGTACCCATCACAGTTTTCGTTTTTTTTTTTATGTGATGGAGATCGAAAAAGCCGTTTAAAAAAAAATGTTTTTCAAAAAAAAATATATTTCTAATGTCTAAACAGATATACAGTTTTTGAAAATTCATACTATCTACAAAAACTTGCTAAATATGTGAGATAGCTGTAGCAATGCTATATCATAATCCAGAATATTAAGCATGTAAATGGGGATAGGTCTTATCGTGCCCAGCTATATGCCAAAATGTTTATTTATTTAGTCCTTCGAGATATCTTTTTATTTCTTTTTCTTGTATACATTTTTTGCATAAGATTTTTTTATGGGGCCTTAATTTTTTGGTCACTTATTCCCAGCGATTGATGAAAGTTGCTCGACGCGTGTAGGAAGTTGAAAGTAATGTGTACCTCTAAGGAGATCTCGTTCTTCGTGGCTCGTGTACGGTCCAGTGACACTGATCGATGTCGGCGCCACAATTTCTCCGAAAACCATTTGGAGTTGACTCCGCTGCCCGCAACGAATACCTACTACGGTTTGTCTCGGTTTTTTATTAACCGAGCTAAGCGAAGGTCTACGAGTCTACGCGAGCAAATCGACAACTGTATGAGTGTATTTTTGTACGACGATAAGGTGGATACCATCGAGTCGATCTTCATAAAATTTGTAGACAAGTAGTTATGTCATATTTTTTTAAGTTTAAATAATATGAGCTAACATGTTCCAGAGGTTGTGAAGTTATATTATAATACGACGCGAGATCTCATTTCTGCGTGAACTAGTTGACTATAATTTACTCGGCTTCTTCTGAGGTTTCTGAATTTGGTCATTACAAAATAGTTTAATGCTAGGTCATTAGAACCAAACCAGCAACGGATTTCATCACGTTTATTTTCTATAACAATATTTTAAATCTCGATGTCGTAGTATCCGCTTGTTATAAAAGCAGAGGTAGAAATAATACGTTTTGGTACGGACTTATACAATACGCGCTCTCTTATACGCAAAATTAACATTTGTAATAACATAAAATTGCGCCTTTGCCAGCTATTTCACCGCCATGCAGTAGAGTGCAAGCCTTACTGTGTTCCGGATTCAGGAGCAATGTTTTGGGCATAAAGATATTTATCATTATTTTAATATCTCAGGATGACGAGCGCAGAGCGATGCTGCACAGCGCACTGAGCTGTAGACAAGCGTGACTAGTCACTAGGTAGCATTAAAACATTTTTTTAAGACGAAAAATCACGGAGACGGTAAACTATAGTCGGAATGACCGACTTAATTTAACGTGAGTATTCCCGTTTTATAATAAAATAAATCACGGAGTGTTCATTAAAAATAAATTATGCTAAGAATAACATTGTCAATTTTTAAAATAAATTTTTGTGTTGTTTTCTATAATGGCGTTAAAAAAAGTGGACAAATTATTTTTTCTTTCGTCATAATAAAAAATAAAATGAAAATTACGATTTTCATAATGTTGAAAATGCGCGATCGAGATAGCGTATGACGGGAGCAGCCTCTTAATGAAAGGCCCCCTGTAAGTGAACTCCATCGCGTCTTGTTATATCTGGTACTCCGTGTAGTTCCAGTTCCACGTCTTGGTGAGGGTGTTGTCGTTCCGCTTCGGCACCATCGGCGGCTTCATCAGAATATTTTCCCGCTGGAACAAGAAACGTGGTATGAAATCTGACATCACGCTGTCCTAGCTCACACAATCAATATTTTGATGATTATATAATTACTGAGAAACATGAATGACAAAATGTTTTGTCTATTGCTTAAACATAAGCAAATGTTGCGTTTTTTTTATCGTGTCATTAATTGTATATTGGAATGTTGATTGTGCTTAGTGGGCCTATATAATAAATTGAGTATAAAAGGGATATTTTCCCTGACACACAAAAAATTTGTCATCTTACAATATTTTCAATATCACTTAGAAAACCGTATTTTTTTACTTAATATTGCTATTTACGTAAGTACACTGTATGCTTCACGAAAATTCGATTTCAATACCCTCATGATTCTTTTATTTTGAGATATTTATTATAGGAATGCTTGTAAGTATAATTTTTAACACTATACATTATAAAATCTAAAATCTTATGACATGAAACACGCAGATATCAAAATGGTTTGAAAAAATCAACGATGGAATAATCCAGGCTATTGTAATCGCATCTTACCTACTCAACATAATAATATTAATTTATTAATTTAAAATCGTAGTCGAATAAAGTTTCGACTCCAAAAAATTTAATTTAAATCTGCGCTACACATTTCGAATACAAACTTAACTTTTAAATGCATGGCAAATGCACTAAATATCAAAAAAAAATAATTAAAATTCACTCTTATTTTTACAAACGGTTAAAGATCGTCGCACACAGAACTCCATAACACATCTCTCGCAAACAACAATGGACACGCGAAGCGAGAATTCTCATTAACCTTAAAGCACATAATTATCAGATTCATAAAGCCCTGGGATTTGTCAAAGCGGCCGGTGAGCCTTGAAATTAACAATTTGTACGTGGTGCCCAGATGATCATGGTGTAAATTAGAATTGCACAGAATTGTAACTAAAACTCGGCGCAATCTTGGTGCACTCAATGGCAGGCACTTGTTGCCGTCTTGTTGCGCATCATTTCAGCCCTATATTATTACACTGACGATGACGTCATGAAATAGTTGCACCGTGCTTCCCGCGGTCTTACCAGGGGGAGCCAGAAGGAATCGTATTTTTTCCGACGACAAACGTAGATCGTATTAAACTTTCTAGCCTTCAAAAGATATGTTTGTGCCAATCATCAAGTTGATACGTTGTAAAACGTATGCTGTACTGGTAATAAAGAGAAGGCTGAATTTTTTAAAGGTTGGTCCTCTGATGTTTACTAATCTGTGATCGTGAAGGAGATTATCTATGAAAGCTACAGAAACAGGGTTATTACAATTCGTGTTTCTTTGTAACACATTCTCGTAAAATAAGATGGACTCGCGACCTTTTCGTGCTTAGTTGATAATTATCGTAACATAAAGGGATAATACCATGCCTCCAAGTTATGAGAACACAAGCTTTTGAGAGCTGCTTATTTACCCTACGCAAATTGCTTGTTTGTGATTTTAGGTAGATTACGTATTGTATATAGTGCATTACTGCAGCGGCAGACAACAAATGCTTTTTTTTCCTAAATTTGTTTTTTGACCAACGATTTTTATTTGTGAAATTACCCCAACACAAATATATATATATATATCTTTTTAAACGTGCTTGGTAATTTGCACTTTACTATCGTGGGATTTTGTTCAATAACCTCGCTATTTTCGAGAGAAGTGAAATACAAGTCTTGGATGCAATTAAGCATAATATCTAAATGACAGTTGTTAGTTCCCACTTGCGGTCACATAAGAACAAGAGATATATTTCCCATTATTCGAACCTGTACAGTCGCTTGCGTATCAACATAGGTTAATATTCCAACAAAACACCGTGATTCGCGACGACATAAAGTTAAAACGTCGACTTATTTCAGCGAGTCAAAGGTTTATGGTTGCTATGAGTTTTCAGCCATCAAACCTTTTCATTGCTTTCGATGCTGGTTTTGTGAAAAACAAAACTTTTGCACGTAAATTAAAACACTATTGTAATATTTCATATTTTATTTTATTACATTGTAACCTTAGTTAATAAAATTCGATAGTAAAATATGTGAAAAATGCATATTCCATTTACGTCCAAAAGTGCCGCTGTTTTTTTTAGATGTTGCTATCAAATACATAGATTTAAAAATTTCTTCGATTGAAGTTAATGTTAGAGGCACAGTACATTATTTAGTTTAGTAATGGCGGCGAAACCTTTACAAAGCCTTTTTACCGTATTCCAAAATTTGAATTTCAAATGTTTGAGGGAAATATATTAGCTCCTAATGGCCACAGAGTTGGAGAATCGGCCTCAAAGGCGACTGACTTAATTCTAGATAAACTTCTTAATTTTGTAACACTTTTAAGAAACTCCAAAGAAGATTTGTAAGTATTTTAGGGCTAATTCTATGAAAAGATTATATCTCCGAATGAATTTTCTAGAAATTAAATAGTCGGTTAGTAGTAGGAATGAAGTTTTCGGTTGGAAGCCGAAATTGTTGAAAACCGAGTTTAAAATGTTTCTGTTCAAATATTATCTTGTAGCTCTTACGACTTTGAATAAACTTAATTAGTTTCGTTAGATAAAGAAAGTAGTTTGCTTTTTGTTGTTTAAAAGTGGCTGCCATTTTGCTAATATAATACAAGTACCATAATAGAATAATAAGCCGAAGAGTTGAAGATATGTTATAGTTGAACGAGTCCGATACGAGTATGTAGTACTCGGGTCGGTGTCGGTGGCCGACTGTCACACGATGATGTAGATTATGTTGTATTATTCTCTAAACTAAGGCGCACCACACACCAATCCTTCAAACGTTGTACACCACACAAAACATGAATCGTAGATCTACATACACCACATTCTAGGCCAAAAGTTACAAATTTCTTACCGCATACAATACATTAAAACCCAACCAATCACCAACCATTTTGAAATAAGGCAATATTTTAAGGTTAATTTTGACACTAATTCCAAATTGAAATTTCAAGTAGAACGTACCATATTTGAATTCAAAATGTCCAAAATGTTGGTTTGATTGAGGGCCAGATGCACAAAGGTAAGCTTAACATTTTCCTTCTTAATTGACGTCTAGCAAGAGTAGTTACCTCAATAGGTACAGGTCCGTCGGGCTCCGTGTGTGGCCTGGCAGCCGGCGGGTCGGGCAGCGGCTCGTACTCGTCGGAGAGTCCGCTGTCAGGCGACTCGGGCAGCCTGTTGTCGTACACGGTCGGCCCGTTGCGACTCTTGTGCACGCAGTAGTTGCCCGTAAATGGATTCTGGTACGCCACTACTGTTCTGGAAATATATATTTGTGGGGATATAGTCATTGCGTAGTCGCCGACATAGCTTTCAGAGTTTGCAAGCTGAAGTGGAAATGGGCAGGCCACATCACTCGAGGAACCAATAACCGGTGGGGGAGAAAGGTTCTTAAGTGGCGACCACGAACCGCCGAACAACCGGTGGATGCAAGTGGCTCGTTGTCGGTCGGTGTGGCGCTCTAAGGGGGAGGCCTATGTTCAGCAGTGGACGTCTTATGGCTGATGACGATGATGATGATGATGAGTCATTGCGATAGTAGGTTGTACATGGAGTTGAGAAGACTGATACTAGCACTTGAAACACCCTCAACTATTTCGTAGTTATCAGGTGATATTGCTGCATTGAATTCAAAAGTAAATTAAAATTCTAGGTTTAATTTGCCTTGTTACTAGTTTGAATGTAACGTAGTAAGTTGAAGCCAATATACTAAAAAAACTAATTTATTCATATAGATGCATGAGCGTGTGCATGTGTGTGCGTGTTTGGGAGCAACGAACTCCCTCCAAGTAGATCATACGCGTGACTCTGACAGCGGAATTGCACCGTGACACCCAGGCACGCTTGAAGGGCCTCGGGCCTGGGATAGATAACCAGACAAGCCAATCTGGCCACCTAGCCGCGTGATTATATGCTCACCCGACTCCTCTCACCATTCATCATTTGTTTTAAAGAATAATAATTATAATCTTACCTAAGTTCCTCCGCCGATTCTCCTTCCTTCTTGTGTGAAAACAGAACTTTAGTAGGTCTAAGTAAAATTGCTACCTGAAAGAGTAAATAGAAAAATGATAGCTAACATCAAAATATTAAAAAAAGTTTACAATCAAATCAACGGTTATACCAAAATTAAAGCTAAAAGCTTCTACAAACAGAACGCACCACACAGGCGCAGAGTAAGGCATGAGCTGCGCTCTCTCTGCGTCATCATCCGCGTGCGGCTTGAACGCGGGTTTCATGGATAAACCAGTGAAGGTACATCAAAACGGCCGCAGGACCGTGCAGACTGTCACTCGACTGCGCTCATTTTGGTTGAAACGGCATCACCCATCCAAGCTACGGTGCTCACCACAAAGTTTGAACTTTGTCGGAGGAGAAACAGCGGAAAAATAATTATTGGTGTCTATTCCACATCACACATTTACTATTCCATGTATTACAAAAAGGGCGGGCTGCATTTAAATTACTCTGTTGTATAAGCAACAGCGTAATTTAAATACTTATGTTTAGAATAGAATAGAATCATTTATTAGCCTTATAACTGATTTGTCATATTAGGCAAGTCTTTATACAACATTTTACAATTATTACATTTTAAACTTTAACTAACACAATATTAAACAATTATTATTGTCAATATCAGGCACGTGTAATGATAATATTTTTTAATAATAGTTTATTAGAAGCCCTAAGCACTCAAACCTCAGCCCCATGTCACCCTATAGTATGACTGAAAGAAGGTAGCGGATATTGACAGGCAATTCATTAAAAAAATGATTATAATGGTGCATACCTGCCCATCTCTCTGCAGTGTGTAAACTCTGTACACACAATAAACACATGTAGATACTGTTAGGAATAACTGAAACAACCACAAAATTAGGATTTGTTATAGCATATAATTATTTTTACACAATACTAGCATAGAATATTAACAACTATTTAGATGTACCTATCTTAAACTTACTGTCTATTCAAGCAACTCACGTCATTATTTTGGCGTCAGAGGCTGTAGGCCACCAAGGGCCTTTATTAGGCCTTTATTAAAAATCTAACACTTAACCGATGGAAAATTCCAAATTAATTTTCCCTGTAATGTGATGTATAAACAGAACTTCGTCATTATTTTTAGTTTGTATTTTCGAGGCGAGGGCCGAGCCTAGTTCCCGAGCCCTAAACCTGCAAGACCGAAGGCCGAGCTAGCGCGTAGGAAGTCGCTAATTATAGTAATTTCTAAATCTGCGATTATTTTTACTATCACTTAGATTATAGATTAACCTTTCAAAGTAAGTAACAAAGAAGGTTCAGTTCATTTCAAACGTTCCATTTAATGAATGCACTTGTAAATAAAGCCTACTAATATAGGGCCTACTATGGAATATGCGACACAATACTTACCAATATAACTAAAAGTATGATATCGATGTAAATAATAATCATATTATTATTTTCACTACAGCACTCACTAAGGATATTCACGGTTTTCTACATTTTTTCACAAAAAATGTCACAGAATCACAACCGTGATGTTACTTTTTGAAGAAAAGTCATATTTTGGTGGGTCTCTTCCCTGCAAGATCTTCGTGGTGATTGGTCAAAATATCTGTTGCTTGGTTCTGATTGGTGGATATTGTAGGAAAACAAGATGAACCAATTGGCAGTAGCAACAGCGGGGGATGAGCTTCTGCACAAACTGTCAAAGAGTAAAAGACTGAACAGATATAGATGATTATTTTTATACACAAATAATAATAGTTGAAAAATAAGCTGCCTCCATGTCACAAGCTGGCTTTAGCTTATGACATAGAGGCAAGTTAAAACTAAACACATATAAATAAACTATATATACCATATTATATAAAGTCTTGTACAGGGTAGTCATTAGTCTGCCTATGATACCTTTCGTATATACTCGTTCTACTGATGTCTCGAATTTCAAAGATGCTTACTGTTAGACCTGCAGACTGCAGGTGGACTAAGAGTCCACAGAATAGTGTGCTAGAGGAGTGATAACGATAACCAGGGGGTAAACCACCAGAAAGACGATAACATGATATCGTCAGGACAGAGGGCAAGTCGTGGACGAGATCGGCGCACGACCGGACAGAAAGGTGTGTTAAATAAGAAGCCTGTGTCCAGCAACGGATCGACATGAGCTAAATGGATGATGATACTGTTCTAAAACGTAAAAAATTATACAGCATATATGTGATCAGTTTAATTTTTTATATATTTTACCAAATAAAGTCCCTGGCCCCCTTCTGCACGTTACTCTGTGCTGTGACCTCCCCGAGTGCTGGCGCCAGGGCTGTCGCGCCGTCTGGCTGCTGACCTACGTACCCACTCATCACAATCTCGGCTGTGGTTCGACATTACCCACGTGTAAATGTAATCAAACTCCTGGGCCAGAAGAATTAATTTTAAAGACTTTAGGAATGTAAAGTTATTATCTGCGCCTTGTACAATTATTCGTGTTTTGTTTCAGCTTTCTACATATATTTTTTCATGGTACTGGAAGATGAGACGAGTATATTGCTCACCTGATATTAAGCGTCACATTTGCGAATAACAGTTGTATGCCACTTCATCGGTTAAAAACTATGTGCGGCAATGCAATGCGCTTTTCACCCCGAGATATTTGAGCCCAAAAATGTTGCTGCAAACAATGTCCTTCAATTCGGAATGCAGTAATTAGACTACTGGTTGGCGATGGCGGTTGAATAACTGTCAAAGGTGTGATACTTCCCAAATGAGTCCTACCACCTACAAATTACTACTAAATATTTCTGATTTTCTTACGTTCTACTGAGTATTCGATAAGATGGGCATATTCCAAGATATTATTAAGACCAAATTTTACTATGGGACCAAAAATGAAATCGCGAAAAACAAAGTCAGCTGTTCCGTTTATTTCGTCGAGGGTGCATTACTGTTTTCTATGAAACAGTTGATTTTTGATCGCCATCTAATGATTGGTTCTTTATTAAATGTTGTAGTAAATAGGACATTAGATTATACTGCGGTGTCGCCTCAGTATCTAGTACATAATATCACAACGGGTGTAGTAGTGGTTAGTAGAAGAACTAGCGAGAAACATAGAACTTACTATACATAAAGTTGCTATTTTATGTAGAGTACTTTTCTTCTTTAATTAACTTATTTTAAAAGCTTCCGCAGCGAAGCAACTAATAAACTTAAAAGTTCCTGTGAAACTGAACTTCTGATCCGTCGTGCCCAAGCCGTATCGGTGTCAGATCTTGGTCCTTCGCTGTACTCCGCGAACTTCCAACTTGATACTTTAAACTGCACTTTAGCGTCTTGATCCTTTAGCTGAGTTTGGATAAACTTCAACGAAATTTCTCGTCGTTCTCGAAACGTCGTATAATTACGTTCTAAAATATAATTTATTATATTGTGAAAAAACCTTTGACTATGTAACACGCAAATTATGCTTCAGGCACACCGAAACGTCGGAGAAATAAATAAAGTAATAAATAAGTTTTTAGCGTGGTTAAGTCCTGTGAACAAGCATCAAATTATGTGTTCAAATCGCCAAAGTTTAAAAGTTGCATCTATATCAAATACTTCAAACTAAACTCCTAATAACTGGACTAAGCAATATCGCCTTGGAAAAACAAACCACAGGATATGCTAGGCCGTGCTGTTCTTTATATGTCTTTCATCTCTGTCTGTCGCGAATCTTTTAGTCCGTAAATGACTTAAGTCAATTATATTTTGTCATAAGTCTAATTTTGTCATTTTAGCTCATGAGATTTTTATTGTCTATTTCTATTTAGCCAGAAATAAAGGTATTTAAATTAAACTGTCTAAACGCGCGACCTAAAATATCTTGGTCTTCTAAAGCGTAATGAGCTCTCATTACGCTTTAGAAGACCAAGATTAATCTATAGCTATTAATGGAAAGAAAAATCCAGGGAAAATTACCACCCGATAGAAAACGTAAATGTACTCGTGTAACGTGCGAGCAATGCTCGTTGCTCAAAAATCTTCGGACATGATTCAACCTGAGCAAGCGATCTCTGATCCACGCAGCTGTGACCATAATTAAGATAGCTCTAATGATAGCCAACCTCGGTAGGAGAAATCATCTCACTGAGACGAAAAATAAAAGTACAAGGTCGTAAGGTCTCAAGTCGACATCCCGAATAGAGACCTCACGACCTTATATATCTTGACAAAAACTTCACCGATTTTGCTCGTATTCACAATTCTTCTATCGAATGTTTCTGCCAAATATTATCAAGATCGACCAGTAAATGGCGCCGCAGCAAACTTCCTCCATCATTTTGGAGGAAAAACTCATCCAATCAGAAATCACCGACGACAAAAAACGTCTTTGTTCTCGCGGGGTCGACTGTTCGCAGAACTACTAGTGTAGTTGGTAACATATCCCGTGGAGCATTGGTCCTCTCCCATGGCCAATTCTTCATCCAATTGCCGAGTTAGACGTCCACAAGTCCAGATGCACTGCAAACTTCCTTCTAAAGTTGCTTCAACAATTTACTGCACAAATTAATTGAGGGAAGTTTCAGCTAAGACAATAACCGGGTATTGTGCTTGCTTGAGAACTACTTCGCTGTAAGGCCCGGCTCTTCTGACTCTCGCCATCTCGTTCGCACTTTTACAATAATAATTTAAAAGTTCCTGAGAAGAAATTTTAAAACTTCTTGACCTGTTATTATTTTTTATTTTGGCGAAGTAGACAAAAAAATAAAATGTTTTCGAGTATTTTTTTCTTCTCCATTGCCAAAAAAAAAAAACATATTAAAAGCCAAACAACATGCAATAACATATCGCATATGCATTTAAATAACATTAAAAAAACGTGGTAGCTCAGTGGGAGTACGTTCGCCTCACATTCGTGGGGTCGTGGGTTCGAACCCGGGCGGGCCCGTACCAATGAGTTCTTTGTAACTTACGTACGGATATACCACTGGCTTTTCGGTGAAGGATAAACATCGTGATGAAACTTGCATATTTTCGTAGAAGAAATTGGATGGAGTATGTGAATCCGCCAACCCGCACTGGGCCAGCGTGGTGGCCTAATCACCCTTAGAGGGTAGGCCAATATCTCGGCAGTGGGATGTTTGTAGGCTGATGCAGAACATGCAAATTCTGCAAATGCTATTAAACATTGACAATGGTATTCTAAAGTTATTGGGTGTTTCTATGTAATCTGGTTCCCATAGTACAAGCCTGCTTAGTTTGGGGCTAGATGGCGCTGAGTGTGAAAATCATCCACCAATATTTATTTAGATAATCATCAAGTTATTTTTTTTAATATACTCTGAAATTTTTAAAAAACTAAATGTTTAAAAAGTGCGAGACTGATAGCTGGGTAGCCGGCTTTTAAGAGGATGTTTCCGTGAACGACTCTCTTGTTTTTTTGTATTAGTTTCGTCAGGTTTTGGGGCTTTCGAGACCCTCACAATACTGGGTGTGCGGTTAGACGACAAACATTAATTTATAAGATATCATTGTACCCTTCACTACGAGTATGATAACTTTTAACAATAGACCAACCAGGAAATCTCTAAAAATAATCAATTGCCTCAAAGAAAACTATTGTTCAGAAATAAACTTGCTGCGAAAAAAAAACCCTAATAAAAATAAGCATATGTCATTCTCGAGACCTTACTATAGTTATTAAAGAAAAAAACACGTTAACTCAATGTTTCCAAAACTAGCTTCGCGTTTGTTGGCTTGTTTTTTCGACTATTTTTCGATATTATCAATTAGTATAATATTAATAGACAATCAATTAATAACATTAATAAGTACAAGACCTACAAGTACAATAGAATAACTCGGTTACCAGCCGCTCGCTGTTTCTGTGTATCGTTCAGCCTAAATGAGTGTTGGGCTCCAGGCCTGCGACTTGAACTCATGTGTCCGAGCCCTTACCTGTAACTTCGCTTATTCGTGACGCCGGCTAATTTAGATTTTAATCTATTTTATTGTCTCAGTTCGCGCCATCTTGGGACAAGTTTTAATTGAATATTCTAATGAATGGACAATGGAGTTGTAATAAGCTGTAGTCTATTACGTTCTTGCCGTTTGTTGTTACTATATACATCAATAGTTATTTACTTTAAAAAAATATTTTATTTATAAAACCAAAATGCAAATTTTAAAACAAAACTGAAATAAAAACTAAAATGAATAAATAATAATAATTTCTTCTTCTTTTTAGCAGCACTTAGACGTCCCTTGCTGGTCGAAGCCTCCCCCACATTTACTGTTGCCATAATCCACACGCTTGGCAGACGGCTTGGAGATTGCAGAACTTTCACCGTTTACTAAGAGGCCGCTGCTGCTGTCCTGCCCGTGCTACTGTGCATGTCCGGGTCCATTTAATTACTTAATTATACTAAATGTAAACTAGCTAAAACTTTAAATGAAAAATGTTGTCTGCGAACGCAAGTTGTGGTAGTCAGGTTTTTTTCCTACAAATTAAACTTAAATTGGTTACCCTAAAGTTTTGGGACTAATCCTAAGCTTAGCACTAATATATAGCACGAACTATAATAGAAACAATAAAACTTTTACTACAAAAGTATAAAATAGTGATAGACGAGATGATCAAAATCACTCGTCTGATGTTAAGAATCACGTTTGCCCGGATTTTGAACCTCGCGGCAATGCTCTGTGATCGTCACTCGTGAGGTATTAGATGTATCTCCTTATGCTCAGTAATAGGAATGAACACAGGCCGGAAGACAGTACTGCTTGCACACTACTGCTTGGCGGTTGAATAATTGTAAAAAGTATGATACCTAGTCAGACTCTGGAAATGAGTCCTACAAAGGAAAACTACAAAACGAAAGCACCTTCCACAAAAGCTTCGTACGCCTATACGGGGTTATAAAGAAAGTGTTGCTAAGACAAAATAAGCTCATAGCACCCATGATCGTGAACAACTTTTACTATTGACCAACCCTGAATTTGAGGAAAAAAAAATCAGCTGTTCCATACATTTTGCCAAGAGTTATTGACGTTTTTCTGTGGAATTTGATATTTTTTTCTCGATTTCAGGGTTGGTCCCATAGTAAAAGTTGTTCATAATTGTAGTGTGCGCATGCATACATACGCCGTCTCGTGTGCTCCTGGTTGGTTAGCTTAACGTCGGTGTCACGAGTGCCGCGGGCGATTGTGAACTGAACGAACAGCGAGGCTACTACCAGAAACGTCACGTGACGTGGGCATCGGCGAGCCAGTGTGAGGGGATAGTGAAACGTAGGAGTTGGAAAGCAAACCCTACAATAATTATGAGTACTACGAGCCATTTTCGGCTTAGCATACCCTTTCCTTATAAC
The DNA here is from genome assembly GCA_947579745.1 of Apocheima hispidaria. Lineage (NCBI taxonomy): Eukaryota > Metazoa > Arthropoda > Insecta > Lepidoptera > Geometridae > Apocheima > Apocheima hispidaria. The sequence continues at coordinate 12,826,136 of OX388166.1, read as the reverse complement.
TCTATATATACTAACAGTTCTACGTTTGAATCACACTAATATTATAAATGCGAAAGTTTTGTCTAGGTGTTTCAGTAGGTAAGTATGTAAGTGTGTTTGTTTCCGTTCAACTCTGTAACGGCTGAACGGATTTGGATGGAATTTGGTATAGAGATAGGTTATTCCCTGGATTAACACATAGGCGCCAACACATACTTAAAAATTGAAACTTGACTTGAAAAATAACTGTTTCTGTAGAATAGCGGGTGAATTTTTAACAGCTAGTTAAAAATATAATTATGGTTTGAAATGATATAACCCCACAGTTAGACGACGCGACCCCACTGGTGCCAAGAATCCTCGCACATAAACATCATTAGTAAGTCCAAGTGAGAATGCAGCCAGGTTCCTTCCTGCAACGGGCAACTATATTTTGCTTACGTTATCGGTTAAGTGTTATATATACCTGTAAATTTGGTAATAAATCGTTTTTCATGGCCACATTGGTAGTGGGTACTTCCGGGTTAAAATCTCATGGGTCCAAAACGAATACGGGTTCTAATACGATAGTTTCCTTAACGACTTCCTGTGGGACCCTCTCAAGTATTAGATCAGTTGACCTACTCTTTATTACTGCAGGTAAGCTCGCTTGATGCTCTGTTAAGGGCGCTCTCCCAGCCACTCTGACACTTTCTCATATTTCCAACATTTTTGGTTTTAAATTTAAATAAAATATCATCATCACCCATAAGACCTAGGCTGAACGTAGGCCTCCCCTTAGACCGCCACACCGACCGACAACGTGCCGCTTGCATCCACCGGTTGAACGTGACTATCGCAAAGAAGAAAAAAATGAAATACCACTGAGTTAGAATTTAAAAAAATCTTTCAGATATATTTATGTTTGTTGTTATTTTATATTTTGACGAATCTTGAAATGTCCGGTTTTTTTCCTTCTTCTTCGTGAAAATTGAAAAATTAAAAAAAAAAAAATTACCTTAAACGTTGACATTATTAATCGAAAGATAACTGACTGAATGACTCTTTGCTTTATTAAATTTCCACTTAGTGTTTTTTTTTAATTAAAAAATGTTGAAAAAGTGCGAGCGAGGTAGCTTGATTAGGAGAATTTTTTATTCAATTGCCCTTATTAATTAAAAAACAAGATACGTATATACTAAATCAAACTACCTAAATCATAAGAGCAACTTGCTCATAAAATGCCTTTACTTAGCTACAAAAAACAAACAGTTGGATATAACCCAGAGACCACTGAAGGTCCAAAGGTAATTCAAATGTAACTAAGTAAAGAAGAAAAGTACATAAAAGTATTTTTTTATAAAAGATAATACTATGAAATGTCTTTATAATTAGCACAGAATTCTCCCTAGATATAGATAATTAGCAAGTTTTGGTTTTGTTTCTGAAGTTCACAGACATATTGAGAGAACTCAATTTATCAAAGAGATTTTTTTTTCTTTTTTTTAAATTAACAAAAAATATAGGACTTATAAAATTAAAACTCTTATTTTTTTAAAGAATCCTTTTAGTTGTTTTAGTTTTGAGCTGTAAAAGTTGAGCAATTTAGTTTTTTTGGGATTTTATCAAGTAAAGTAATGTAAATGTACAATAAATCCATTTAAAAAAAATACAATTTGCTAAAACCAAAAAAGCATTTGCCACAAAAAAATTCTAAAACATTCAAATTCGATTTATAATAGAACTGTTTTTAAAGAAAATTCAATTTTCAAACTTGATAGCATTTTTAACGGCAATAAATCTTTACAGCTTGTCATTTCAACCCTTTTTAGGATCAAAGAAGCTATTTTGTAGTCTAAAATACTATTTTGTAGTTCAATAACAAAGAGAACCTAAAATAATAACGTTTCTTTCATACGAAGATTTCCATAGGTCCTCTTATTGTCATGTCTAGACGGACAAAATAAGCTCGGAGGGCTAAAAGGGTTTTATAGCGTCATAAAACTTTTGAAGTAGCTTTCGAATTGAATACATTTTACCAGATTGCGTTATTTTGTCAAAATAACTAGATTTAAATATTTTAGCTTTTTAATTTATTTTAGGATTAGAATAATAATTTATTACTTTTCTACTAGATAGATTTTAGCTAAATCCTGATCAAGAAAATCTACTTTACAGTCTGTTTGCTACTAGATGATCGCTGACAGTGAAAAATCCGAAAAACGAATGAAAATTTAATGTTTAGCTTTCGCTTCGTTAGTTTACTAACGTAAAGTAAAATTTGTTGGAACTTATATAAGCAAACTGATTCGTAGGGAGCGAAATACCGCAACTATATAATGTAGCTGTTCACTAGAAATAATATCGATCTCTTTAATTATTTACATACAAGTATCATTTTGCGGCTTACCCTGCCGATTGAAAAAGGTAGCGACATTCGACGCAGCTCTCGAAATGCGAGTTTTTTGAAATTGGTAAGATTATACTCCGGTGATATTATCCCCGGGGTCTGCCCCAGTATCGGGGCAGGGCAGATGGGCCTAATCCGGATATTCTAACTTGTGGTAATTTTTTCATACAACCAGACGTCCTTAGTGCTCACACTGAATATTATCTTTGGCTAATCTCATCTATTTGCATTATATGTTTAGTTTGGCAATTAAATATTATTCGTTTTACAAATTTCCATCAGCAGATAATAATCAGTACAACAAGTATTATTTAAATTAAATCTGTAGCATGGCTGCGGTAACGTACATTCGGCAAGCTGTCAGAAGTTACCACGCAGCAATACAACTTACTAAGTACGAACTAAGTCAAAGTTCGGCGAGTCAAAGCCTTCTCAGAGTTGTTTGTACACGCTATTGTTATTAACATCATAATTGTTTAATAGCAATAATTGTCTTTTTTGCGTCTGTCTAGTCTTCTTTACTGTCTGCGCCCCCACTTGAAATTTATGAGATTTTCTACAGTTTCCATCATCATCATCATTCACAGCCTTCCTTATCCCACCGCTATCTGGATATTGCTGTGCTATCTGCCAGTACTAATCCAGTCCAGGTTCGCCCCGCGTTGGTATCGTCGACCCATCTCACACTTGGATTCTTGGGAAAATCAAGGTATGATACGCTATGCTGTGTATGTACACACACACACATTCTCACACACTCACATTCAGTCTATTTCAAATATCGCTTCTATAAGTTTTCTTTGATCACCAACGTACCCACGTAGCCTGTTGATAAGCGTCAAGCGACAATGTGGTCGAAGATGAACCACGCTGACGTAGAAGATACTAATTCACTAATTAATAATTAAACATTATAATCAATAATTAATTTTACATTATTACAATTTTCCTAAAATCATGATAGTTGACCGAGCGAAGCGAAGGTCTCAGAGTTTACTGGGACAAATCGGCATTTGTATGTATCTTTGTATGTTTGTGTGTATATTTGTCCGATGATAACTTGCGAATCGTTGATCCGATCTTTATGAAGTTTTGTAGGCAAGTAGTTTACTTCAATACAATTTTTAAGTTCGAATATGAGCTGAATCGGTTCAGGGGTTGTGAAGATATAGGGGTCACGAGTCCTTAGTTCGGCGCGAACTACGAGTAATAAACTTATTTAAATAATTTTGCACGCGTGTTGTTAATGGATGAATTTTTTTAGATTTAAGAACTTGTAAACCCATTATCACGCAAATAAAAATGTTGACTTTGACACTCTGTTGTTGCGATGATGCTTTCAGCGATAAGGCCGCCATGCACTAGCTTACATTTAAGTTCTTCTTTATGTATTTCTGATGTTCTGCTGTATACAATTAAGAGTTTCTCTCTACCTATTTCTATCTGTAACATTAGCTCAAGCACTGAATCCCCTCTCCGTGATAAACGACATCAATCTGTCTATTACAGTTTGTAAACAAATTACCCAATTAAATTAAGTTGTTGTGGTATTTTATCTCGCTGATTAGATGTTTATTTACTAGCAACCAATTAAAAACAATTGCGTCGCTTAAGCCGCGTCCACATCGAAGGCCGCGCGGCTCCATGAGGCCGAGCACGTGGCTCGGAATCCTAAACAAACGTTATCTATGACGACTACTCTTTTTTTATTAGTATCCCAGTGATTGTATATCTTGCAATACAGCTACGTAACAAACTGCGTTGTTGTTATAATGATATATGGAGTTTTAAGAAAGCATGCAGTTGCAGTCCGTGTGCATTGTGACATATCGCATGCATTTCATAGAATTTCATACATTACTACTCCACAATGTTCTGCAACGTACAGGGATTGCATCTGGATTTCCTGGGGCTAGGCATTTACATATAAGCCACGTCCTTTTTGCCACTTTCTTGGCCATTCTTGCCTTTGGCCATTCTTGTGGACACTGCTTTAGCAATCTAGTGTCACATATAATTTACTCGCCATAGTCCTTTTATATGCTAACTACTGAGCATCGGCTGCTCTTGATTTACAAATTTTAATGTCCTTTAATGGCCAAGTTACTGGTTGCTGAGATATTTTAAGTATAAAATAACAGATTGGCAATGTTCGAGTCTAACATTTTTTTAAATCTGTAATTTCGAAGTTCAAAGCAATGTAAAAAAGGTTAGAAATGTAACAATATAATGTACCTTTCCTCGTAGTCGAATTAGACGATTACATTATCTACTTAATTATTTCTCTTAATTTGATCAGCTTCGCTATGGCTACAATAAAGTACTCGGTTAACTGGAAGGCGAAATGCGATCGAAGCTCTTAGTTAGCGGTGTAAGATTACTGATAGCTTTTAAACTGATTAAAGGATTGTTTACTGATCACGCATTTTACTAAAGTTTGAGTTCTTACAATATTAAATGGGGAAAAGTATGAAAATAATTTTTGGTGACTATTTTATGTAGATTTTATTTTATTTTTCAAAACTAGTCATTTTGAATTCGAATATCTAATAATGAGAAAAAATCGAAATATGAGAACAAAATAAGCATTTTCACGGTCAATATGGTGTATCATGGTTTAAACAATTCTTTGAATTTCGTAAAGCGAAGGCCCACTTCTGACTCGTTTGGTCTATATTTAGTTTGTAGAAACCTTCTATCTAAGGTACAAGCCCCTAAACAACAGTATCCAGACGCTAAACTTTCTAGTTGAATCCTCCAAAGGCAACATAACCAGAACTAATAGTACAAATAAGTAACATCGTCATGACAGATAGTCTGCGTGCCGCTGCGTACCGCTGCGAGCCGCTGCGTGCCTCTGCGTACCCGGAGGGAACACCATTACTCAACACAATGCGCATCTTGTACCAAGTTCAAGGGTGTGGAGACAAGGAGATGCAGATAAAAAACTTTCTACGCACGCAACTGAAATAGAGTAGAGTTTATGTGAGAAAACGTCGAGAGGAAGCCACATATGATTGCAGATAATGTTGTTTGCTAGCTGCCGTTCTGTTGCCTATTTATGACTTTTAAGCTAGGTCACACAGCACATCGAATCTAGGCTGGAATACGGCGGCAAGTATGGATAAATAAAATACTGTAGTATGAATGCTATTTATGAAAGTAATACGATTCGAATTTAATAAGAACTTCAATATTATTTCCAATTTAAAATTATTATAGAAAAACGTCACGCTGCAAACAAGCAAATAAAGATTAAAAACCTGGGCATATTTTACCTACTAGAGAAAAAAACTGTCTTGATCATTTTATGTTGAAAATAAATAAGATAAAAGTTTCTGCATCTATTGCTGTTCTACATACTAGTATCACCGACCACTTCACGTTACTATTAAGTTTATCCAAAGTCAAGAATATACCAATTGTGAACAGGTTAAAAAAGACTGTCGACTTTGAATATGCTTTAAAATATCTAAAAGAAAAGAAGCTATCTGATCTACTTTTCTGTGAAGACCCTAATTTATTGATAGACTTACTCATAGATAAATTGATTGATTCAATTAATATTAGCACTACTGTTACAGAAATTCCTATGAGTAAACGCATAATTAAACCTTGGATTACTACTGGTATTCTACGTTGTATTAAGCATAGAAATAAATTACAAAAACAGTTACGGGCTGAATCTTATAATGACATTTTAAAGATAACATATACTAGATATAGGAATTACTGTAATAATTTGATCAAAAAACTTAAAAGGAAGTATGAAAGAGAGTTACTAGCCAAATCTATAAAAAACAATAAGTTACTCTGGAAGAACATTAAAAATATTACCTATTCAAGTAAAAATATTAGTCAAAATACGGAATTATTAAGCATGAAGGCATCCCCTAAGGAATCGGCAAATTTTATTAATGATTATTTTACGAATATTGGTAAATCGCTAGCCCAACAAATTAAACCTTCTAAAAGTACAAATACAATCTATAACCAAGTAAACTCTTTTGTTCTTCTTGATACTGACATTAATGAGGTAGATAGAATATTGATGGGTCTGAAGTCTGATAGCTCACCTGGTTGGGACGGTATCTCAACTAGATTTCTAAAATGTATTAGAAGTGAAGTTGTTCCTATCCTAACCCATCTTGCCAATATTTGCTTTCAAAAGGGAGTTTTTCCAGCCCCTCTAAAACAGTCAATTATAATACCGGTCCACAAGGGTGGGGACGGAAACGATATAAATAATTATCGACCTATATCTGTACTGCCAGCTATATCAAAAATTCTGGAAAAGTTACTTAATTCTCGATTACTTAGCTATTTAAATTCATTTAATATTTTATCTCCAATGCAATTCGGTTTTAGAAAAGGTAAATCTACGGAAGACGCTGTAACTGCTTTAACATCACTTGTAGTAGATCAACTTGATAAGGGAAATAAATGTCTAGCAGTTTTCTTGGACCTTAAAAAAGCGTTCGATACCGTTTCCGTCCCGATTCTTGTGGAGAAGCTGGAAGGTATTGGAATAAGGCAAAACGCCCTAAAAATTTTCTTAGATTATTTGTCTAACAGGAAGCAGAGGGTTAGGGTGGGTCTAACAATTAGTGATGACATGGATGTAGCATACGGTGTTCCTCAAGGAAGTGTGTTGGGCCCTACTCTATTTTTAATATATATCAATGATTTATGTAATTTGTCATTTAGAGATGCCAATGTTTTTTCTTATGCTGATGATACTGCTATTGTATTTTCGGGAAAATCTTGGCACTCCGTGAAAACAAGTGCAGAAACAGGAATATCGCAAGTGGCTGATTGGTTAAAATCAAACCTTTTAACACTAAACACTTCTAAGACCAACTACATATGTTTTAGTATCGACAAACGTACTCAGCCACCTTCGGAATTTAATATAAGAGTTCATGATTGTGATGATATTAACCAGAAAAACTGTAGATGCCCTAGCATTCACACGGTATCACATACTAAGTACCTAGGAATCGTTATAGATTATAGACTATCTTGGTACGCTCATTTAGAGCAAGTATCCAGCAGAGTACGGAAATTAATTTGGATATTCAGGTCACTTAGACATGTTGTTCCTAAAAAAAGTGCTCAGTCTCCTCGTAATTTATTGAATGATATTTATGTGGCTTTAGTACAATCTATCTTGATATACTGTATTTCAATCTGGGGAGGAGCATCTAAGACAAAATTTATTGCGGTTGAACGGGCCCAGCGTGCTTTAATAAAGGTAATGTATTTCAAGAATATCCGGTACCCCACCGAAAGTGTTTATGCGATTAGTGACTTACTGTCGGTAAGAAAGTTGTATCTTGTTCACTTAATTTTAAAAAAACATAAAACCCTACCTTTTGGTGCTAGCATCCAGGCAAAAAGAAGAAAAGTTTCCGCTGTGCAAATACCAAAATGTAAAACGGAATTTGCTTGCAAGCAATATAATGCACGTTCGGCTAATGTATACAATAGAGCTAACAAAGATTTGGATGTATATTCAAAACAATACTATGAATGTAAAAAATGTATTATCAGGTGGATAACACATTTTAATTACAATGAAACAGAAAGGTTATTACTTCAGGCTCAATAACGTACATACACGCACACATCTTCACCCACACATGCACACACACACAAACACTGGTCATCATCACTGCGAACCCTGACTCTTACGAGTACTTGAGTATCGCAGTGATGATACCCACACACATACACACACACACACCCTCACTCCTATTATGTAAAGATGTGCTACATTAAGAAAGAGTAGGGACTCTTAACACAGGCATTTGTATGCTTAAAAAGTGTCCCTGGTTGCTTAAATCTGTTTTTGTAATGTGTGTTTACTGAATAAACTTATTATTATTATTATTATTATTATAATTGGTTGAAACCAAGATGTGTCAGCTGAGCAAAGTCTCTGCTCATTTCAGAGAACGCAACAGAACACATACCTACATTAGAAAAACCTCAACTGGAGAATGTATGAAGCAGTGGAATTAAGATTTAGAGCTGTTAGGAGTCAATGTCAATAAACTAAATACCAGCTAGTCACGCTGGTTTCGAGTTACAAAAAAGAATTATATTTTTTTGCCACTTTCTTGGCCATTCTTGCCTTTGGCCATTCTTGTGCCACTTAGTTTTTTAGTTGTCCTTCTGCCCTTCTCTAATCACGGTGGAGATTTCAGTCGAACAAATGTAAGGGAGTACTCCTCGTGAAATACGGTGACATTAATCTTTTGACTTATCCTCTGGAGAGATGAGCGTTGTTTCGAGTATGATTTTGACTTAGACTTGTTACTTTGGCCATGTAGTTTGTAGAACAAACGGCTTGGCTTACTCACACTGTGGTATAAGCCATATTGTAGGAACATTGTAGACTACGTAGACTTATTGTAGACCGGTATACATACAGTCATAGACAATGCCGTAGGCCTTACAGTAACGCGGTACCGGCCTGAATGGCCTAAGCCGGAGTCTGGCGTAGCTGAAAGCCATGTAGGCCTTCCATAAACCAATCGTAAATCTGTCGTAGAAGTCTCAAAGACCTATCGTAGACTGGTCATAAGCCATCATAGACCTATTTTAGCACTATCGTAGACTTGACTTAGAACTCTCAAAGACCCGTCGTAGACTAAACTTGTCGTAGAGTGGTCGTAAGCCGTCGTAGACATATTTTAGAACAATCGTAGACTTGACTTAGAACTTTAAGTAAATTTTATTCGTTATTTTGGTGTCGGCTGTTTTACATTAAAACCTACCATTGAATTATTCCGGTCCAAAGAAATGTTCAGGTTGTAAATAGTACTAAAGGACACTCATCCAGAGCTGCTTAACTTCGGTGACCTATTACGACTACGTAGCTACTTACGCCACGAGCGCTACACGATACGATTAATCAAAGGTGAGTAAGTTTGTATGTATTCCCAACTCTGTCGACGAAATCGATTGGAATATGAAACGGAGAAATGTGAGGGTGTAAAGTGTGAGTGTGAAGTGTGAGGGTGGGTTCATGCACAAAGTACCTTTCTCGATTCTGGTAAAAAAATAGAAATAGAAGAAAAAACGTGTACTTATTTTTTTTATTTTTTTATGAAACTGAGACGAGAAAGTCCCTCGCCTGAGGGTAAGCGTCACACTTTCCCGTAACATTTAGTTCAGTGCCATCCAGAATTTTGAATTTCAACTGTTCAAAACCACGCGCGGCAATTCATTGCGCCCGTTACCCTTATATGTTAGATCTTTTTACACTCAGTAATTTTGCTGGAAACATTGTCATTTAATCCGAACACAGTAAATTGCGAATACTACGGTTCGGCGGCTTGCTTGGAATTTTCCTAGTTCTCCTTATTTATTAAATATAAGCATAAAACATAACAAAAAATTGTCTGTTTAACTGTTTATCAAGCATGTCGTACATTCAACGAACGCTTACGAAGCACATCCTCCGATTCGCCTGCCAAGCGGAAACTACGTCATAAATCTCGATGCGGCTCGACGGGGGACAGTCAGGGTATTGTGAACGGGAAAAATATATGTACCAACCTATTTTGCTTTGAATTACAACAGTTAAATACTTAATATCGCCATTACGTCAAACCATAGAAAATCAGGACAAAGACAAAAAAAAAATCTTCTGTCTCTTTGCATCTGCTTTTATTTGCTTCGTCTAAGGCTTTTATTAGATAAACATATAAATAAGTCACAGAATTCTCCTTATAAATTATGTCTTTGAAATAAGTATATATTGGTAGACGTTTTTCACACACAGCACCATCTAGCCCCAAGATTGTACTATGGGAACCAGATAACTGATAATAGAATACCTTTTTTTTGTAAATACATACATGGCAAACATAGAACACCCAAACGAAGAACAAACATCCATTTTCATCACACCAATGCTTGTCCTGGATGGGAATCCTACCCACAACCTACAGAAGGCGGAAGTCCATGCACCCACTGAGCCACAAGGCTAGTCTACAAAGAGATTACTGCCCACTAACCACGAACTTAGTTTCACTTACCATGAACAAGGCCACGTCTGATTAAGGAACCCTTACGTCCGTCTGCGCTAAGCTTTGAAAGCTCCTAAGTTAGTATTTAACTCTCTGCGTAGACGTACCTTACAGTGAAAAATGCGTTACACCAAACTTAGGAGGCTGCCTCAATGCGAAAGACATGTCGTAACTTTAAGACACCGAATTACATGTCAAAGGGCTACAATGTCAAACAAAACTGTGTCAATTCAATTCAATTCATTTATTCGGGCCCTGGGTTAGCACAACACTTGGTAACTGTGTGCCACAGATACCGCATAGAACTTGATCATTATTTCATTAATTTCATTCAAACTTCAGTTGTAGAAGTCACTAATCAACGATTGACGTTTGTTTGCCTAATGAAAGACAACCCCGAATCAGTGTCGTAAATTTAGGTGTCGCCTAACGTCACTAGTTATAACCTAAAGTTTAGGCAACTCCTAAAAATGTAGACATCTGATTTAGGCACTCCTAGGGTCAGTGAAAACCGGCATTAACATCTTATATTTCAGGATAAAGGGCGCGGTGCATTTACGCGCATCGTTTATAACTAATCGTTTTAAATTCTGAGTAACGTTGTCCTGTTCTGGACAAGCGTGACGGTTACCATCAGACGGAAAAGTGCTCGTCTCTTCCCTAAGTAAAATAAAAAAATCTTGTCCTTAAAGGCTTTCATGAACCAGACGTGTGGGACCAGCAATACACGTACATCTTAAATGCGACCCAAAAACACTAAATATGTTTACAGGGCCCGTACCCTGAGGGTCTATTGCGATAATTGTTAGGTTCAGCAGACGACGTTCCGCGACTACGAACCGTATCGCCGCGCGATAAGGTGTATGGTCGCGCAACGGTGCCGGCTGAACCTAACAATCATCGCAATAAGCACCTCACCCGGTGTCGCGCAGTTCGATAGAAGGAACCTCGTCGTATTAAATTTATTTTATATGCAATCTACTCCTGCACGTACGCCCGTGTCCAAGTTCCTTTAGTACCCTAAGTATCAGCCGCTTCAAAGAATGTTCTCTAACAGGAAAAGCCGGAGACTCATATGCCAAGAAAACAAATAAGTGTTTTTTTGTTTAGATTAGTTTTCTTCCGAAGTTTGTACATTTTGTTTGTTACAAATAAATAGTTGTCTATTGTATATCTGAAATACAGTAGCGCTCAGTCCTTCACGCCCCATTTACTAACTTTTCGTAATTAATTTAAAACACTTGTGCTAGTTTCACGAACTTTACATTCAGGTTTTCGCAGCCTTCTGGATTATCGAATTCAAGATTATAATTCAGAGGTAAGATTTCAAAATGGCCTACAGTTAGTAGTTACTAAACAGTAATCACGATAATAACCAATGATTAAATAATAGTTACTCCGTGACCACAGTTGAGTAATAATTACTGAAAATAAAACCACCGTTATATAGTAGTTACTATGAGTATAACTGCGGGATTTCGTGTGCAGCTTCGTTTTCTGGAATATCAAAGGAAATGGACGCAATAGATTAAAACTACTGAACACGGCACTTTGGGGATAGTTTATTTGGTAGAAAGACTATTGTTGTATAACTTAGGTAATGTGACGAAAATTGCAAATTTTTGTCAGTGTCAAGCTTATAGAATACTAGCTGTTATCCGCGACTTCGTTCGCGTAGACCAATAAATAAAAGTAGCCTATGTCTGTCTCCTACCCTTAATCTATATCTATGTAAAAATTCTAGTCGATCCGTTCATCCGTTTAGCCGTGATAACGCGACAAACACCAAGACAGAGAGAGAAACAGATAGACAGATAGAAAGAGTCTGACAGATAGACAGATAGACAATAGACAGATAGATAAAAAGACAGATAGACAGAGTTACATTAGAACGTGTAATATTAGTTCATAGATAAAAATGTATGTATTAATAGTGTTTCAATACGTTAATAGTTTCCAGTTTTGGTAAAATATAATTTATTATCAAAGTCAAGCAAAGTAAGTCACGTCAAAGTAAGTGCAAATCATACCGGTCATAATGGTATTTATCCACGAAGCCGGGTCTACTGCGACATGCTACTAACACATTTTTAAACATCTGCCTACTACTATCAGGACACTAGCTTGCTACACAGGGCTCCTATTCTAATGCATTTGATATTATTTTTAGTCTATACTGATCTTTGTAATGTCAGTGAATGATTGTAATAACGATTCTCGCACGCTATTTGCGTACGAGAGTAAAGTCCCTGGTGCCAAAAACCTTCATCTATCAAATGATTAGTTCCCCAAGACATCTGCCGTTCTCCTTGCATAATTCATCTATTCTTCAAAAATAGGCCACATCGACTAAATGTCCCTGGATAAAACCCTTTCCGGAACCATTTTCCAGCTGATTATGTACGAAATTGTGAATATGACAGGAGAAATATGTCAAAGTCAGTTTTCGGATCCCGAAGGTGCTCGAAAATACCCGAAGCTGAAATGTCCGGCTTACAAAAGGGTTGTGGTCGGCCGCACACATACAATGCTTATCGGGAAAATTGACTTTTCTTTTCCGTGTCATGGAGAATATTCCCAGAGGAAATTAGATTTAGATTGAAGCGAATTTTTTTAACTACTTTTTACCAAAAAACTTACGATCGTACCAAAAATGCTGTACTACTAGGTTAAAAGTGTAGAGACATTAATGCAACTAAGAAATTTTGTAGAGCAACTGGCCGAGCGCCCCCCTCCGCTGCAGTCGTCTCCCAACCGCGGCCTGAGCCGTAGCTTTGTAATATTATAGTAATTAATTAAATACTTCAAGTAATTTCCGGTCCTTATTTTAGCTGTCCAACATAATTAGAAATAGACATTTTAGACAAGTAATAAGATTGAACCTTCAGCATGTATAATAAGGTTCAAGAAATGTATTCTCAACAGATCATACTTGTGGATTTTAAGAGACGGACGGTCCGACAAGTTTTTGGATGAGTGCCCTGGAGGACCATTGATGACAGCACTACCGTGCTTCAGATGTCACGTCAAAGTTCGAATTAACAACTCGATTGGTGCTATGTAATAGTATTGTCAACGAACTATGTAGTAAGTAAGTAAGTAAGTAAGTATTAATGACCTTAAACGTGAAGTTTATAGTTCCCTTACTTATTATATTATTTCTCTAATTATATGCATACTAGACTCAGTAGCAGAGGAACTGCTGCCAAAACTGACCTTTGCAAGGTGAATGGTGTTAGCAATAAATGTAAACGTAACTCTAAAAAGTAGATTTAAAATATGCTCAGGTCTCAGTTACAAGGCTAAAACCTAACTAAGCCGTGTGTGATGCGTTTGAGCGGCCTTACCTCTGTCATTAGGGCTAGCGACTCAGTCCACATGAAACAAACCTATTAGGCAAATTGGTTCGAATTCTAAATTGCTGCCGTAACTTCTTGTTCCTTTTTTAGATACCAAAAGTTATTGGCAGATTCTTTAATTTTTTAAAAACGTTTTAAGGTTATTCCTGTTGACATCATCACTGAACTGTCTAGGCTAAGTGTCTAATTATGTAGATTACATTCATAAACAGTGCTATGTAAGACAAAACACTTAAATTTTGAAAAGTTACTTCATTTAGCAAGTGCCTTTATTACTTAAACGAAATACATTCAAACTAAAACAAACCTTAACTCTTGGCCTAGTAGGTGCACAAAACGAGCATTTGGATTACAAAGAGACCATTAAAGGTCTAAAGATAATGCTGAGGCTTGACAAATCCTGCTAATCACGCTAAGTTTCAAACACTAGAGTTCTTTAACGAGCATTCTACAAATTATTAAAATTCAAAGTTAACAGAGTTACGCGAATAAGTCGGCTTATCCCGGCCAAAAAGGGAATTACCCTTAAAGCCATTACATTCCACAAGTTTATCATTCCTCACTCGTGCTGAAACGATCTGTTATTAAGTCGAGCATCATTAGGCTCATTTTATTCCGATATTAATATTTATTCCATCTGCCTCGGGCCCCCGAGTTATTCAAGGGGCCCGTTATTCAAATGAGGCCCCCGTCGAACCGGCGAACAAATGTCACGATTAATCTTCGGATGGTAATGACAAAGATTCAGTATGGGTGTGCGAAGGAAAAGACAGGACATAACACAAATTGAAGCACTTGCATACAAGTTACTTGTTGTTTTCTCTCCGATTTTTTCTGCACAATCGCAATTCAACATTTTCATAAAAAAATTTAGCCAAAAATTATTTTTTTGAACTTTTAGTTCAAAACATGTGCGGCTATGCACTGCTATCGTCATCCTGATATATCAAAATAATGTTAAATATCTTTATGCACAGTAATTTCACTGGAAACTTTGCTATTGCTTGTAAAATAACTGAATCTGAAATAGTTTGATTTGACAGCCCCGGTGGCTCAGTTGGTAGTGAACCTACCTTCTGTGTTTGGGGGCGTGGGTTCGATTCCCATCTAGGACAAACATTCATGTGATTAACATTTGTGTTTGTTCTATGTCTGGGTGTTAATATCTGTATAAGTATGTATTTTAAAAAAAAAACTATGTACGTATATCAGTCTCTGGCAGCCATATTACAAGCTTTGCTTAGTTTGGGGTCAGATGACCGTGTGTGCGAAAATGTCCCAGATTTTATTTATTATTATTATTTGATTATATCTAAAAGATGTGAAAGCCATTCGTAGTGTCAGCTTTCAAACAGCTAGCCGGTCCACGCTGCTAGTGCCATCTAGTTTCAAGTGCAGAAATAATTTGCTAGTAATAAAATATTGTTATCGTCTAGTAATATTAATTTAGTTGTAACTCTTAATAACTTAAGGGGGAGGCCCATGTTCAGCAGTGGAAGTCTTACGGCGGATGATATGTTGATAAAGCGGGACCTAGAGAATTTGAAACTGTTAGACGTGTACCTACCAACTTTGTAACCCAGGCTCACAGGAAAAATAAAATGAATAAAAAGTGTAGACACAATGGCTCCGTCTCACCTTCCTGGTACATCAGTTAGGGCCGGGGCTGCCGCCGCTCAAGCTGAACACCTCAAACGACGCAAATATGCACACCTTGACCGGGTGTACATGTTCGCTCCGTTTGGGGTGGAGACGATGGGTCCGTGGGGGCCGGCCGCTTTAATCCTTTATCGGGACTTGGCCAGGCGCTTGGTGGAGGCGTCGGGTGTCCAGAATGCTGGCTTTTATTTCGCACAGAAATTGAGCATTGCCATTCAACGAATGCTGGTGGCATTGCCACCGCCAGCATTCTGGGGACCTTTCCCTCTACCACGTCTACCACTTACGACCACTAATGGTCTTTTAGTTTAGTTTAATTTTTATAGTTATTTTAGGTTTTAGTTTTAAGTTTTCTTTCATTGTCTGTTTTTTAAGTTGTACATAATAAATTACTATAGAAAATTGAATTTGAATCACAAAAGCCCTTACTGTAAAACCACTGCACTAAATGCTAATGATTAGCCAGTGAAGAGGTAGAACATAAATTCAGGCACAATACAAGCTGAGAAGGTTGGCGGATGCTTGACAATGCCTAACGACATTTAAGGCTGATCTCGACATTGACTGCCTAATTTTGGATACAGGTCGTTCTACCTTTTACAAGCATCGGTTCTGAGGCTAAGACACTCGACTGCCTGGTCTGTTTTTCGGGTTGTTGTAAGTAGACTGAGTGTTCGGTAAGACGACTTATATATGTATATATATATATATATATATATATATATATATATATATATATATATACATATATAAGAGTATATATATATATATATATATATATACTCTTTACAAGTTTTCAAAAATAAAATTGTAAAACATCTAAATGTAAACAATACAAACGAATAATTTCTGACTTTTTCTTGCGTATCTATGTTTTAAATTATGTGTATATAATTATTATTATTTTTCAAACCACGCTTTTAACGGTGAATGCTTTAAACACCTGTTACTGGTGTACATATCAGAACAGTATCTGTTTTAAAAAGTGTTACCCCATAGATAATAATGAATATGTATACTGTTGGTGTTTCTTTAAATAAATAAATATATATATATATATATAGATACTGTTCTGATATGTACACCAGTAACAGGTGCTTACAGCATTCACCGTTAAAAGCGTATATATATATGTGGTGTGTTATCTATCAACGCACTCGTATCTAAATGTGAGTCTACGATAAATGCTAAGTGTGGTGTAAACATTTTGTGGTACTAGTGTGTGGTATTAAAAGTATATATATTATAGTAATCCATATTTAAAGAACAACTTTTATTTGAACACACTGAAATCTGACCGCCATCACCGTCTCGCACCACTTCCATAGGTATTATGTGCACCGATCCTAAAAGTCTTATATATATACTGAGGCGCATCACAACAGTACCACAAAATGTTTTACACCACACTAAACATTTATCGTAGACCTACATTTATACACAAAAAGTGTGCGACATAACACAAATGTCTTACAGCACAAAAGTATGTCTTTGGTTTGTGGTGAAGATTGCTACCAGCACTTTTCAATAATATTGTTGATGTCCAAAGGTAAACATATTCATGAAACCAGTTACAGTTTATACTTAGATACGTTTTCAAGTAAAACTTAAATATAAATTCCATAAATATGTTAATTTGTATGTAATTTATGTATATCCATTATTTATATATCTCAGTCTCTAGAAAAGTACTTTTTACAGAAATTCTAAAATAATTTTAACATAATCTTGGCTGGAATACCTACCAAAATATACATTTCAAGCCTGCTGGTAGCAACAGCTGGCTCGAGAAGTACTTCGCCGTTTCGAGGAAAAATGAATAAGTATCTCTTTGGAAAGGAAATCAGATTTTTCATGGATCTAGATTGCTCCCGTTATATGAAACTGTTGGAGCGACTCGAAGATAATATCTTGTAAAATAGGCACTTAGGGACGTAAGTGTTACCGTATTTCCTACGATGCCGGCACTTTACATGAATAGCGGTGATAATACATCGTCTCTGTCCGAATGCGTTGAAATGATAGAGAAGCAAAACACTTAATTTACTGCAATCGATTCACAGAACATATAAAACTACGTACTCGAGTGACAAAATCATTAACATCAGCCAGAAAGTTAACTGCTGATCTATGGCCTGCCCCTTAAAGAGGTTTGCCCACGCTTGGCAGGCAGCCTGGCAACCGCAAAATGGTCAACGATTACTAAGAATACGCTCGTCCTTCTACAAAAAAACTGAGCCCAGACCCACGTCTGGGCACAAATTTGGACAAGCATGGCACGGCGTCAAACTGGGACAAACCAAGATACAAAATATAGGTACACTTACTGTCTATTACTTTTATATTATTTTTTTTTATGTTTCTTTTGTCTGTGTTTTTTATTACGAAATAAATATTTCTGTATTTAAATATTACGAATACATAATAATAAATTCACTTAATTCTGTAATATCTGGCAAATATACCCAAACACACATACTAGAAAAATACGTGTTAGTTTCAGGAGCACTATGTCGTTCTTTGCTTTATTCGAAAAAGGTAAGCGCTTGGCCTCATCCCGCCGGATGGTAAGCAATGAACTGGTCTGTGATAGAGCACGCATACCTAGATGAAATACTACTTTTTTTACTACTATAAATTTGAAGAACACGCTAATGTTAGGCAAAGTAAGTTCGTCTAAGCCTCTGGCTCGTGGCTTAGTGGTTATTATTATAGTATAGACAACCGGGACCTACTACTTATCTTGTCATCAGAACGACGGATATGACATGACGTCCATCCGCTAGTCTATATTATTCTCTGTAATAAGTTCATCATCATCATCATCGGCCATAAGATGTCCACTGCTGAACATGGGCCTCCCCCTTAGAGCGTGCTCGCGACTTTCACAGTCTTCAGTCTAAACTTGCTGGGTTGGATTCAGGCGCTATGAAAATCATGGGATTATGGGATACGGCAGTAAACAGGATGAAAAAGATAGTACGTCAGTCAGACTAAGCAGTTTTGAAGCCTGAAGGCGCTCCATACTATCCTATAACTAGGGTAGAAAGTAGGTATACAAATAGGTGCCAATTTATAGAACAAATACTATAATTATTGTATGAAATCCAACCCTGATATAAATGCCAACAAACCACAATTAAGCTAAATCAGGCCCATATATTTATGGATTCCTATTTTTTAAATCCTTTCTTTATTTTTTCTTTTTCCGTTTGTGAAAAAGACTGAGTGAGTTAATCAAGTTGCAAAATAATGCACCCAATGAATCCTTTCCCTCAGCTTTCAAACTTCCACGCTAATGTACGACGCTTGTTCAACTGCACTTCTTCCTGTATTCAACTCCTAACTAATTCACCCACTTTGAGTTTAGCTCTATCGTACGTCTGGGAATGGATTACCGCTCGTTAGACGAGAGTTGGAAATTATGAGCTATTCGGATTTGTGGAATAATAGTTGTGGAGCTAACGGGCCACATAGTTTTGCCGAGTCCGTCTGTCCGTCCGTCTGTATATGCCGTCTTTTTTACTTATATTATTATTATTATTATTACTTTTATTTTTTGCTGTTGTTATTAGATCTTTCGATGTACTGAAAAGACGTATTTAATAGGGTATCGTTAACATGTAATTTCAAAATAATTATTTGGTTTATAAAACTGCTTTTCGAAATCACGTCCCATTTTATAAATATTCGAGCCCAAAAGTAGCTATGTTTGATTCTAACACGTGTGGGTTAAGATTAGAACCTGAAGGCATATACTGAAAAATATAAAAAAAATACTCAAACTAAAATTACTTTTATAATTTTCAAGACTTGCTAGACTCTTATCCATAAAGCTTCTTGTATTTAAAAACAAATCATGCTGTTGCTGACACGCGTCACTCATGGTCTGCGCTGCACCTGTCAAGCGTTACTCATGGCCGGCGCTGCTACTGACGCGTCACTCATGCCCTGCGCTGCACCTGACATGTACTTCTCACGCCCTATACTGCTACTGACACGCGTCACTCATGCCCTGCACTGCTACTGACATGCGTCACTAACGCCTTGAGCTGCAGCTGACATGACCTGCTCACACCCTACGCTGTTACTGACACGCATCGCTCACACCCTACGCTGTTACTGACACGCATCGCTCACGCCCTGCACTGCAACTCGTAAGAGTCACTCTCGGCCTGCACTGCTATTGATATGCGTCACTCACGTCCGTCGCTGCTACTGACATGCATCACTCGCGCCCGTCGCCGCTACTGACATGTATCACTCGCGCCCGTCGCCGCTACTGACATGTATCACTCGCGCCCGTCGCCGCTACTGACATGCGTCTCTAACGCCATGAGCTGCAGCTGACATGATCTGCTCACACCCTAACCTGTTACTGACACGCATCACTCACGCCCTGCGCTGTCAGGCGTCTGGCTGCCTTCAATCTCTCTGTTTGCTGAACGCACACGCGTATTATGTTTAAGCCGTTTCGTTTTAATAAGCGAAGCACAATCTATAGCTGAGTTTAGAGATCCAAAGCTCATTTAACCATGTAGCAAAATAGCACCATAAATACAGTTTGTTTCAAGGTCCCAAGGTAATTGTAAGATCCCCGTGTACGCTATTTAAGGTTCGTATCACCTTACCTATGGCTCACTGTATCACCTAGTGTCACGTGCAGACTTACGTCCAGCCGCCGCGACGATCTGTCAACGACTGACTCTGGCGTGTCGCCCCACCACTTGTGTACATGAGACAAGGTATTGTATCTATTTAATAGATACATACACTACATCCCTTCCTTACTAATAATTTTGTAATTACTAATTTGTAATCAGTGTATGACACAAGATCATTAGACCGAATCCATAATTACATGCAATGGAGCATTTCACTTTAATCAAGTAATACTATACAGAATGACGAACAATACTACACAGAATGACTAACACACATTATTTAACCGAGTCACGAAATATTACGTTTAACTTATTATCTTTTCAATTATTAAATTTAATATTCTTTATCTTCTGATATATCTTTTACCAATTCCCATTCACCTTCCACTTTCTTTTATTTATTTCTATACATTCCTACGAAGCTCTTGTCATGCTGCCTTCTTCCTTACCATTATCCCCTTCTTCCCCCACACAGACAGCTCTATCACGTGAGGGGTTGGATTAAAGGTTGCAGGTTTATTTCCATATCTTTTACCAAAAACTTTGTCTCCTTTTGTTATTTCTGACTCCTCAGCTCTTCCGGACTTAATAGTATTTCCCTTTATCTTTTAGAATTTTTGTCATGATTTCTGCATCAAGTTCTCCGCTGTTCGCTGATTGCAGAGTTGAATATAAGTTATTATGATTGGTATTCTTATAATGTCTTAATATCTTTCCCCTCAGTTTGGCTTGATTCAGTTTGGTTATCTTGAGACGCTTCAGTGTATCTCAATTTTGGCACTCGACGTCACCATTCAATTCAGCCCAATACGATACTGTACTAAAAAGCATACCTACATTATCTACAGAAGATTTTAACACCTCACTCACAATTGCGTCCATTATTTTAAGTAATGGCTGTTAGGATATTTAATAAATTGCCGAAAAACCGAAAGATTTAGAAAATGATGATTGTTTTATTAAAAATCTAAAGTGCATCCTCGAATCCATTTATTGTTACAATCTGGACGAAATTTTAAAGATAATTTTGTCGATCTCCGAATGAACCGCTCCGTATTAACTGTTGCCATACCCTAATAGGGTCATATGTATTACTAAACCCAAAACATGTCATTTAAGACCTACATGTATCCACACATGTCGCAATAATTTATTGAGTATTGAGTAATAGAAATCGGATATGCAAGCCGACTAAACTATAATTAATATATATATACTTGTGCTAGTTTTTTGTCATTTTTACTCTTTGTGGTTAGCAATGGTTATAACAGCTCAATCGTAACGTCCGCTCAGGATCTGCGTGAAGCTCTTGAAGTTTTAATGTAGTTGTTGGTTTCGGTAGTGTTCACGCATTTCGCTATTATCAACGTCACCTGTCATCTGTCAGAAGAAATGCGTTCCCGCCTTTCTTCACCCGGTTGACAGGAGTAGTCTACATTAAACCAACGTACTGGTAAGTTCCCGGCGCCGGTAATTTTATAATATTAGTGTGCAAAGGCGGTGTTTCGTGGACATTTTGGTCCTCCCTAAGCCTACAATACAATTCGCGAGTGTTAAAAAGTGTAAATCTATCAACGAAACTACAATTTCACGTAAGTACTGTAAGCTCTGCATTGTGAACAATTTGCATCTTAGAAGTGTTTAAACTGTACAAAGTGCTATTGTTTAGTGATATAAACGCATAGTTCAAAGTTTAAAACGAAAAACAATCAAATTAAGTGCCTTTCTAACGAAAGATCGTAAAAAATTTTGCAAATCATTTTCGAAATCGCGTCATAGCCCCTAACGGACAGAACGGTTTAGTCGAATCTACCTACTTAGTCAGAAAAAACACCAACGGATTTCTTCAGAGGTCACGATGGAAGAGCATTCGGTGATTCTTTCTTGCCAACAAGATAGATATGAACAAATTCAAAGAGCCCAAACGAACTTTGGGAAAACATCAAAAAAGAATATGACATATAGTTATGTGGAGGCTCGTATGGGTAGATTGGAGGAAATTTGGAAAGAATTTCTTAGTTCTCACGAGAAAGTTGTAGGTGCTATTGCCATACAAAACAGGAAAGGTTTACCTTATTTTGATAAGAACACTTTTTATGACTGCGAGGAGTTTTACTTAAGTTACAAAGGTGAATTAAAAACAAAGCTCGACGAATTGAAACCAGCGACACAACTAATTCAAACACAAAGCTCTCAACAGCAAGTGTCTCCATACACACCACATCATGTAGATATAAGACTACCTGTTTTAACAATTCCAAAATATTCAGGTTCTTATATAGATTGGCCGTCATTTCGTGACATATTTGAAACATTAATTCATAGCAATCCAAACTTAAACAATGTTCAAAAGTTGCATTATTTGAAGACAAGTTTGGGCGGTGAAGCTGAGCTGCTTTTGAAAAATATATCTATCACAGGCCAGAACTACACGCTAGCCTGGGATACACTCATTAATAGGTACAGTAACAAAAGATACATTTCAAACTGTATATTCAAGAATTTATTCAACATAAACAAAATACCTAATGAATCTGCTGCAGCTATCAAACAGCTGTTAGATACAACTTCAGAATGTTTAAGCTCCTTGAAGAATATAGGACTAAGTACTGAGTCGTGGGATCCGATAGTGGTATATCTTACAGTTTCGAAGCTAGATACAGAAACTCATAAACTATGGGAACAACACATCTCATCCGATTCTCAGGACATACCCACATTGAAAGTTTTGTACAAATTTTTAGAAAACAGATTTCGTTCTTTAGAAATGTTGGGTAATTTTAATAACACTGTGAAAACCAAGTCATTTCATGCAGCTGCAGCGGTGCAAGATATTACTACAAATAAATGTGCATATTGTAAAGCCGATCACTACTTATATCAATGCAAACAATTTGCTAAACTCAATTACAATGATAGGCAGAAGGTAGTGCAAACCAACAATTTATGTTTTAATTGTTTAGTACCAAGACATTCAGCCTTTCAATGCAAGAGGGAGACACGATGCCGTCTGTGTTCTAAGAAACATCACAGTCTTTTGCATCCAGTTCAAACCGGTCAAACGGGAAAACCGGTCATAAATACAACGGAGCCCGGAGTACCAGAAAAACATGTAGAAAATACAACTTCAGTGTCACACTTTTCAAACAACCCTGGTCAAGTTTTATTAGCCACTGCACTAGTAGACGTGACGGCAGGAAATGGAGATTCACACGTCTTCCGTGCACTCATTGACCAGGGATCACAAAGCTCGTTTGTATCAGAGGACTTCGTTCAGACTGCGGGTTTGAAGCGTTGTAAAAACAACAGCGAGTTTCACCTTAGTGAAGGAAAGACATTGCATTCCAAGTTCACAGTTGAATTTGAAATGAGGTCAAGACACAAAACAAACTTCACTTTATGGGTACGTGCATATGTAATCAATCACATCACAACCAACCTACCACAGAACCATTTCACATTGCTTAACTGGCCAGCGTTACACACAATGTCACTTGCTGACCCTGGCTATAACAAGCCGGGCAGGGTTGACATTCTTTTAGGGTCCAGTGTTACAAGTAAGATCATGGATGAGGGATTGTCTCGGAGCCCAACTGGGACACTCGCGCAGAAAACACACTTAGGTTGGATTCTATCAGGTGACACTACTTCAACAAGGGAAAACAACAGAATAGTGAGCATGCATTCTTGTGTATGTGAAAACAACATGCTCAAGCAGTTCTGGGAAATGGAAAATGAATTTCTCACATCTGAGCGTAAAATGACAAATGAGGAAAAAAGATGTGAAGAAATTTACAAAACAACAACATCACGCACAGACACAGGTAGATACAAAGTGAGTTTGCCCCTTAGAGAAGGAGTACAGTCTCCTGTGGAAAAATGTGGAAAAACAAAGGAGATAGCTGTAGCTCGGTTACTCCAACTTGAGAAAAAATTCAAGCGTGATCCAAAACTTAAGGAAGATTATACAAAGGCTATACGGGAGTACATTGACCTAGGTCACATGACTGCGGCCGATGAAAAGCGCAAGGATGCAGTGTATTTACCACACCATGCTGTCATTAGGGAAGACAAGCAGACAACAAAGACCCGGGTGGTAATGGATGCATCATGTAAAGGGTCATTGGGCTTTTCGTTAAATGATACACTGCTCACAGGGCCAACAATACAACCTGAGTTGCATACCTTGCTTATGAAGTGGAGAACATATAAGGTGGTACTGGTCAGCGACATAGTCAAGATGTTCAAACAAATTCTTGTAGCTGATGAGCACACTGATTACCAGCGCATAGTATGGAGAGATAATCCAGAAGAAGACATTAAGTCATACAAGTTACTAACGGTAACGTTTGGAACAGCTTCAGCTCCTTACCTTGCTATACGTACACTGCAACAAGTAGCAGAGGATGAACGCAGCAGGTTTCCTATGGCTGCGGACATAGTTAAAAATTCATTTTATGTCGATGACCTGATGAGTGGGTCTCATGATATAGAGACAGCAGTTGTGATATACAACCAGGTGAACGGACTATTAAAAGCTGGAGGATTTGAATTACAAAAATGGTCTAGCAACTCAGATGAAGTTTTGAATAAAATATGTGAGAACAAAAGTCAAGCCCAAGGGTTTCAAATAAAGTTTGATCAAGTCTTCAAATAACTTGGAATAATGTGGGATAGACAAGATGACAAGTTCAAATTCACTGTGAAACTACCGGAGTCAAGTGGTCCTATAACAAAAAGAAGCATCTTATCAGACATAGCAAAGCTTTACGACCCATTTGGGTGGCTATCGCCTACGATTGTCATAGCCAAGATATTTATGCAGAAATTGTGGTTATGCAATGCAGGATGGGATGAAAATCTGCGGCAAAATCTCATAGAACAATGGATGCAACATGCCTACCGTCAACAACTGCAACAACTTGAGAAAATCGAGATAAACCGGTGGATACACACACAACCGAACAACCTGCAAGTAGAAATACACGGGTTTGCAGATGCATCCAGTACAGCATATGCAGCAGTTTTATACACGAGGGTGGTAACTCAAGAGGGTGTCATTATAAACCTTTTAGAAAGCAAAACAAAAGTGGCACCATTGAAACAGGTATCAATACCTCGCTTAGAGTTGTGCGCAGCAGTGCTTCTGGCAAGGCTGCTATCTGAAGCAAGAGAAGTTTTAAATCTTTTACCATCGCAAATATACGCTTACACAGATTCAATGGTAGTGCTAGCGTGGATACAATCACAGCCAAACAGATGGCAAACCTTCGTGGCCAATAGAGTGGCAGAGATTCAAGGCAGATTGGACAATGATCGGTGGGGCCATGTCAAATCAGAAACCAATCCCGCGGATTTGGCTTCCCGGGGGGTGGACCCATCAGAGTTGGTCAATAAAATATTGTGGTGGCAAGGACCTCACTGGTTAAAGGAAAAAGAAATCAAACAAAGCAAACCACACTTAGCCCAGACCGAGTTGGAGCAAAAGAAGCTTAAGCCTCAAGTGTTTCACGCTGGGGTATCGGAAGACATCTGGGATAGATTCTCATCACTCAACCGAATGATAAGAGTACTCACATATTGTAGAAGATTTCTGCGGCTAAAACAAGAAAAAGAGGTTAGAAAACAACAACAAGAATATCTCACGGCTGCTGATTTAAGACAAACACTAAACAAGTTAGAAAGATGGAAGCTCGTACAAAAGATGACGAGACACTGTTGGCGGAGGTGGTCAAATGAATACCTACACACACTCCAACAGCGTCATAAATGGCAAGATGAGACTTCTGCACCTACAACAGGGGAGATCGTTCTAGTAAAGGATGATTGTACTCCTCCAACCAAGTGGTTGATGGCAGAAGTCATTGATGTGCTACCTGGACCAGATGACCAGGTCAGAGTGGTTACTTTGAGAGGGAAGAACACCACATTCAAGCGGCCGGTATCCAGACTGGTTGCTCTACCAATCAACCACTAAACCTAGTCATCCATGGTGGGCGGTAGAAATTCGGTGGAAAGCACCTAGTGCTCCCTAAACCACAGTGAGCTCACAAGGAAGGTCACCGAATCAATAAATGGCCAGGAAACACCGCCTTTGCACCCCACCACCCACATCATCAAGAAACAGTTATCGAAGACAAACTAGATACAGTCCACAGAATACAAACATACAACAAAAGTACAGAATGATTCAAGTCTCATCTGCTCCTCACTCGGCGGATGTAACAGTAGGTAGATTCACATCCGAGTCCAATAGGGAAAGAGGGGTAGAGTCAAACGGGGAAAATACGTGTAACGTTAACCAGCATACCAGCTGGTGCCTCCATGAAGAAGAAGACAGCAACAGCTGTAAGAAGAACGAAGTTCTTGGTGGGCGGAATGTTCACGCATTTCGCTATTATCAACGTCACCTGTCATCTGTCAGAAGAAATGCGTTCCCGCCTTTCTTCACCCGGTTGACAGGAGTAGTCTACATTAAACCAACGTACTGGTAAGTTCCCGGCGCCGGTAATTTTATAATATTAGTGTGCAAAGGCGGTGTTTCGTGGACAGGTAGTGATACTAAAGTGCACGCGTTGCAGAGTTTTACTAACACATTAATCAATCCTCAGCCACCAGAATTCGGATCGGAGTCGTCTCTTCATTGATTTCGTATAATACTTGTAGTCTAGTAATGTAGTCGCTCCTCTCAATTATTTCTCTGGCCTCTGCATATTTTGTCGGGCCGAATATATTTTGTATTACCAGGCTTGTAAAGTACAATGTACCGATGCATTAGGGGTTGAACTTTAAACATACATCTCAACGCCTTGGCCGTTACTTCGAACCAAATAAAAACAACAGTGGCTTATGTTCCGTGAACAGGTCGAAATCTTTCGAGAAGAGAAGTGTATTGAAATGTTCTATAGCCCTACGAGTGCTTCTTCTTGGCTATAACTCTGTTTACAACTTTCGAAAGTACGATTCTAATCCAGAGAACCATAGATCTAGAGAATGATTCTTGGACTATTCCGATCTATCAAAAGTCAAAGTAAAAGTTATTTATTGCTAAACATTTGTCTACAAGTCAAAAGAATAACCGGTTGTATACAATACTAATAATAGCCTTAGGTTTCTATTACTGACAATATCATCTACAACCTCATCAATGCTTCTTCTTGTTTCCCCATCCATTAGTTAACAATATTCGCCTTCTTTCCTTTTTCTTAAGGAAACCATCCGCCTCTTTTTCCTCCTTTTTTTCTGATCTCCAAAATACTCTTCTGTCCGTATTGATATTCAAAGATGGGGTTGCATTACGTGTATGTCTAAGTAGAAGATAGGGATCTTAACAAAAATGACTTGAAATTTTGGAACGGATTGCGCTCTTGAGCAATTTGATTAATATCGACGCCTTGTTTTAATACAATTATAATACAACCGAATATAATGCCGTTTCTCTGCCTAGCGATTTCTTCGTTTCGTTCTGAATGATTTACACAGCAACGCTCAAACCATCCGCCTATGTCTATAACACTTTCAACGATTCCTTTAACTTTTAAGATGATCACCTCGTAAGATGTGTTTTTTTTTTTTTTTCTTTTTTTTTTTCTTCTAAATTTTACGTTAAAGTATTCTGAACTTCTTCCTCTTCATTTCCTAAAACTGTTCCTATTCCTTCATTCTGTCTGTACTACTTTCCGCTCTAATTGTTGATTTTGACTCGTGCAAAATCTTATTTTCTTTTTTTTTTCTTATTAATCTTATTCTTATTTTTTATTTTATTTCTTATTTCTTTTTTTTTTTCTTTTCTTTGCTTTCTAGCTGCAGGTTTTATGGTCCACCTTTTATGTATTTGCTTTCGTAATTAGGTACCTACCTTATAATTAGTGTAATAAAATGTGTTGTAGGTAATTATTTAATTTCCTTTATGACTTTGGTATATAACTTTAATATACAGTACGATCCAATACAATATAACTTATACACCAAAAGACAATTAAACCCAAGTATAAGCAATAATATAATATTATGTATTGTTTGTTTACTTATGGATGAATTTAATAAATGCGTGATCGTTGTACAGGTTTATATTTATGTTTCTAATTTGCGTATTAAATTATTGTTATCTATTTATTATTTTATGCCTTTTGCCTTCTTTTTCGTGTTGCTTGTCACAGAATTCACTTCAAGCGATGAGGCCGCCAATTAGAAGCCTAATCGATAATACTACTTACTGTATATATTTTCCTATACTTTATGTGATTTTTTAATAAAAAGTTATCTTTTTACCTACTTTGTCTAAAGTAACCATTTTGCTTCTTATCAAAATCTTCTTCCGTAGATCTGACGACATGCCTCGTTCTGATCTGATCGATTGTGTGATTCCCGGTTTATCAGTTTAAATTTGTTTGCTGGAACCCTTAGCCAACAACGTCTCACGGCTTTTTACCTCCTCCTGCTTAATGAGACGAAAGATACCTATGTCTTTCGTAAGTTTTGTTTTGTTTGGGCTGGAAGTAATTATCAAGCAACAATCAATTCCTATGAAAATGCTTACATTACCTGTCAGGTTGTAAGAGATCTTTTGAAGTCCAGCTTCGTAAATGTAAAAGTATCATTGCTTTCTTTCCAACTGACATTTTATGCCAGCCGCCTTAGGGTAATTTCGCAAAGGCTGTTCATATTTTTCTCTTCTGTTTTTTCTTTTCTCAGTCGTTGGTAGCATATTTATTCACCATCGTTAGTCCAATAACCATTGTACCTCCAATTTTATGGAATTCTTGATAATATTCCTCCAGTTTAATGGAAGTCTTGAAGTATATCTCCAATTTAATTCGAAATTCCCATAATTCATTTTGTTTCAACCTATTGTATGGTCATAACTATACGCATAAGTAAAAATGTCACAATTTTTTGATTAATAATAAAAATCACAATAAAAAATAAAATACTACCCAGAACAAAATACAATTATAATTCAATAAGGTAATAGGTACTAAATAAAATCAAACATTTAACCACTTGTTTGTTAGTCAGTCAGACAGTTAATGAAAAATCTTTGAAATATACCTCCAATTTAACGGAAGTCCAAAATTATACCTCCAATTTAACGGAAGTCCAAAATTATACCTCCAATTTAATGGACTCCATATCCATACCTCCAATTTAATGGAAGTCCATACCTCCAATTTAATGGAAGTCCATACCTCCAATTTAATGGAAGTCCATGCCTCCAATTTAATGGAAGTCCATACCTCCAATTTAATGGAAGTCCATACCTCCAATTTAATGGAAGTCCATACCTCCAATTTAATGGAAGTCCATACCTCCAATTTAATGGAAGTCCATGCCTCCAATTTAATGGAAGTCCGTACCTCCAATTTAATGGAAGTCCACAAATATACCTCCAATTTAATGGAAGTCCAGGTCAAGACAAGACGAAACACAAGGACAACTCACACTTAGACCCGGAGCAGATAATTAAATTCATCATTTAACATATGCCCGCCCGGCCTGGAATCGAACCCGGGACCCCGCTCGCCCATAAAGCAGACGTTTTCCTAACACACAACACATATTGCTAGTACCAAGATCAACATGACTACTTAGCTCTACCCGACTCCACATGCGTAGCTCTATATGACTCTACCTGGCTCTATGTGAATTACTCTACATTACTCGCCATGACTTACATCACCCGTTACGACCGACCAATTCCTATCTTGTAACAAAATAATTATTATAGGTATTATGACAAGTAGATACTAATATTATCATTAATGTGGGTAGTTACTTTAATTTACGTTATAAATCAATGAAACTGCAACACTTGCAGACTACCCTGATTGACAACGCTAAACATCGCAACAACCATAACTTGCTACACTTACTTTTTTTTTTTTTTTTTTTTTTTTGCTACCCACATACCACATACATCGAAACATCGAAGGCACAATTCATCGATTAAAAACAGTTCATCGCCCAAACAACAATGAAATCGGTTCACAATTGGCGAAGGTAAAATTGCGCACATTACAAACACACAGAAAAAATAGGCGAATTCTGACCATTTTATTCCTATAAATAAAATAATTATCATTTAGTTAAAATTTATCATGCATCGGTGATAGTTGTCTATGATCGTTATGAACACCAGCCAGCAAGTCCGTTCAAAACCGTCCAATCAAAATTGAGTCAATAACAACACTAGCCGAGGTAGTTCACCGATTTTCTACCCTCAACAAAAATAAAAATATTTTGAACTTTATTATTTCCTAAGTAATAATATTTATTCAGTTAGTCATATAACAAGTATGCAATAAAATTATTCGTTTACTGTTTTAATCAACAACAGTAGGTAGATACATGTCATGTTTCTCTTGGCACATTGTCGTACCTACTAATGTTATTTTTGAAATATTAACCCTTTTGGCGCTCTAAGAGGGAGTCCTATGTCCAGCTGATGATGATGAACCCTTTTTTCCACTGACCTTTTTTCCTCGTCGCCACTTGTAAGATCCCCGTGTACGCTATTTAAGGTTCGTATCACCTTACCTATGGCTCACTGTATCACCTAGTGTCACGTGCAGACTTACGTCCAGCCGCCGCGACGATCTGTCAACGACTGACTCTGGCGTGTCGCCCCACCACTTGTGTACATGAGACAAGGTATTGTATCTATTTAATAGATACATACACTACAGTAATCATGTAAACGTTACGTACCTACTCCGTGTCAAAATTATCTTTGCCTATAAATATTTTGATTAAAAAACAAAACTAAATCAAACAAATTACATTAACAACTAGTTCTCTATTCTGCAAGCAAACCTTAAGTCAAGCGATTCTCCACGGAGCAAGCGAAGTGCATTTTTAAGCACCTAATGTAGGTAAGTGGCAGAAACAGGGAACGAGTGGTTCACAACTACCCGCAACATACCAGGCTACAGGAAGCAGTAGTAGAGCTACATCTGAGCCAGAATTCTGGCTGGTGCAATAACACTTTAAAACCAGAATGAAAACCGATGAATGTAAACAAATTTGCTAGTAATATAATACCGTGATCAGGATTTAATAATATTAGTAGTAAATTTGTTCACGGTATTTCAAATACCGTCATTGTAATTCGAAACCTCACGCGAGCTTTTATGAATTGACCTTTGCTACCTTTTTGAACGTAAGAGTATATCTGGTATCTGATATAAATAAAATGTTGGTACTACAGAAATTTAAAAGTACGTGGTACTACAAGAAAATGTTTTCAATATGATTTTCACAATTTTATCATAGCTGTCAGATCGTTTCTTATTGCGGCTCGACTATATATACTGTTTAGTCTGAAATCTTAAAGATTTAAATCGCTCATTCTAACTATTAATTAGAATTTTCTTTCTGCCTCTCTAACACTCACAGTTTTGCGTCCATCGACGAAAACACCGTTTCTTGCCCGTGTTAGGTACTAACAGTATAAGGGATATTCGATTGCCTTAGTCTGCCATCTGTAGTGGCCGCGCCCTGGGCCACCAGAACTAGAAGAGATAAGCCTAGTGAGGGGTAGGGGACACAGAAATACGTCATATTAAAGAGTTTCGAGTAGAATATCATTTACTGCCAGTAAATGAGTCATCCAGTCTGCAGTCATCCATACGCTGGACGTAGACGACACTGTCGTCGTAATAATACATAAGTGCCTACTTTCTTTGGTTCATCATCATCAGCCGGAAGACGTCCACTCCTGAACATAGGCCTCCTCATTAGAGCACCACACTGAATGACTATTTGCCATTTGCATCCACCGGTTGCCCGCGACTTTCACAATGTCGTCGGTCTACCTAGTGGGAGGCCTACCTACGCTGCATCTGCCGATTCTTGATCGCCACTCAAGAATCTTTCTTCCCCATTGGTTATAAGTAAGTTTTTCGAGCGATGTAGCTGAAATGTAGATATGTAGCATGTCCTGCCCGTTGCCACTTCAGCTTGCAAACTCTGAAAGGTAATAATATACTATGTCGGTAGTCGCCGTTGTTGTTCTTCGACAAATATCCCCATTCCGGATTTTATTAAAATTTTATATTTTAATTGTTCGTTTCATGAGTTTATGAACTGTTCGCCACGGGGCACGTGCAAGATAGACCTCTTTGCAGATTGCCCGGAGACGTCTCGAATGAATGTTTCAAGCTGGCTTCGACAATAGACGCGGTTCTTAACCAAACTGAACGCTTTGATGCAGAAGACTTTAGAACCGGGGACTTGCTTACCATTGCAGAATAGGTTACTGAAGCTTTTGTTTTTTTTAAATATGTTTTATGTGAGGGCTTTTGAAGTCCTATTTTGAATGAGCAAGCACCAACATCTTATCAGAACGCTTTCTTATTTTCTGTTTATTTATTTGTATGTTTGCCTTTCGGTATAAATTTTACTATATTAGATTTTAAACTAACTTATCGATAATCAGCAGACTTGATACTTTGAACAGGTCAGAACTGGATTACAATGCAGTTATCCATTTTAAAAACGAGGTAGATATGAAATCTTTCAAAAAAGTCGTAAAACACGTTTTGTTCATTTACCTTGCGAACTATGGTTCCTTATTAAGGTCATCGTGGTTGTGACTAGATTTTGGTTAACACTTGTTTCGGTTTTACTGATGAGGCATATTGCTTTAAATAGACCTCACATTGAATTTAGATATGAGGCATGTGACCTCAACAACAGTTGAAAGCTTCTTGAAAGGAATACTGTATCCAATTTCACAGCTCAGATCTTGATAGGAAACAATCTTTTATTAGTTGGAAAATGATAAATAGAATGTATCTGTATAAAATATAAGTCTTTATTGAAATTTACTTAAAATTAGTCTGACGTAGCCCGTAATAAATCTATTTACGCTAAGTGAGTACGTCATCTTTTGCATCGGCAGATGCGTTTGAGAGCTCGCTTGATCCCAGCAAAGTAGTGTATCACTTGCTCCTGAAACAAGGTTATAAAAAATAAATAAGAAGAGTCAGTACGGGTCGTGGAAAAAAAAAAAAAAAAATCTTCGTTGAAAAAAGTAGAAATCTTTGTTGGTGTTCGTGGCATGATTCCATAGATTTTCTACCAAAACTGATATTATTTCGTTTTCAATTGAAACAATCCTATTGAAAACAACTCAGACGTTTACAACAAAAATGCTACATACAAGAAGCTCATAAAAATGGCAATTTTCGGACTTACTTAAATATGACTTACCTACAAGATTTGAATATAAATTGACATTCATTAGCACAAAACAACCTCACATACTATTATCATATACACATACTAGATCATTAAGAGATCTCACGAGCGCCATCCCCAGCATAAAGTCAACGAAATCTATTTCATCTCACTTAATATATTATATGAGGTCTCACCTGCATGAGGTTGAAGCACATGGCGACGAGCGCCATCCCCAGCATGAGGTACATGGAGCAGACGATGAATGACGTCTGGATGCGCTCCGTGTACACGCGCTCGCCCGGCACGAAGTCGCCGAAACCGATGCTGGATAAAAAAATATATACATTTTAAAATACCCCCAAACATTTCGGCAAAGAACTCATAAATTTTAAACCGCTGGACAAACTTGAATAGCATAGTTATTAATATAATGTGTGAAAATTGTGACTGGCCACTAATATTATTATTTTGTGATTTTGTATGAGTCTGTGTTACTTGAAATAAATGATTATTATTATATAACAACTCAATATACGATTAAATATTTTTAAGTATTGTTCTTCACCACACCTTTTCCTAAGTCCAAACTTATTTTCATTTTACCATTTTAGTTTCAAAGCCATTTTCTTACCTACTGAGTGATATGAAGCAGAAGTACGCTCCATCGAGCTGGTTCCACTTCTCCCACATGCCGAATATCATTGAACCGAACATTATGTACCTGAAAATAATAATAAAATGACAATTTTAATATAGCCACGCGGCTTATTGTTGGCCAGGGCTAACTACTCATCCTCGTTGCCGAGTTGTTCTACAAGCGACGTTTTTTTTACGAAGTTTTTTTTTTGTTCGTTTACGGTTGTTGTGGAACCAAGAATTCTACCTTCTTCCAGAGCTACTTTTCTGTCCTTCATTTCCCACCAGGTGGTAAATGGCTAGTGGCATCGAATCCTTTGGGTTGAGAATACTGGGCCCGTACCGTGACGTGCTTATTGCGATGATTATTGGGTTCAGCCTCCGAAGATGGATATCGAAAGATACTTACCCTACCATGATGGTGACGCAGACGCTGATCGGCACAGTGATGGTCTGCGCGTCGAACGTGACGTAGCTGAACTCGCTGGAGAGGTCACTCTCCGTGCGGTAGTCGAGCGAGGAGGCGCGCGGGGGCTGCGCGGGGCGCGGGGCCGCCGGGTACGGCATCGATATGCTCCGGAGGTACTCTGCCCTCCTGGAATCAGCATTACACACACTCCTCAGAAACATTACTAACAAATAGCGTTAAACAAAATGATCAGTAGCCGTGAGTAACATTCGTAATTTATTGAATCAATTTGTTTTGACCAAGTTTACTTACAGTATATCACAATCACAGAAAAAAAAATATTTTCTGTGACCACAATCCACAAATTATGTAAACGTATTAAGATAAAAAGAAATGCCTGTATATACTAACGTTTGTGCAGCCTTTGCTTAGGTTTTTTTTTCTGTATTTATATTCTTATAAAATATGGAGCGTGGTTCTTGACATTTTAATTGGAAGCATTGGCTCGGGTTTAATTTCATCTGGATCTAATTTTCTTAATGAATTTAAGGCTAACCTTGGAAATCCTCTATGAGGGTACGGTGGGTACGGCGTGACGCCATACTCTGGCGTGACGTCAGACTCGGAGTATCTCGATCTCCACCCTGGAGGACGCTCTATGCTCTCTGCTTCACTTATTTCTAACTGAAACAAAGTAGTAAAATTATAAAAAAACAAATGATACTGCCTGCATTACTGTCTTTGAGATCAAACAGGAGTGCTGCTGAATCCGAACCCAACTAGCATAAGACCTAGGCAATGGCGCAGCAAGAGCGAACCCTGTAACTAGCAGGGGCATAAAGAAAGATGGAGATGAGTGGGTTTTATCATCAGTTTTTGTGATTTTATTCCTAAAATAATAATTAAATTGCTGCAGACACATTATTAGTTCTCCGGAGTCTTTGTCTTGAAAGTGAAAATGAGAAAGTGACTGCCAACCTTTATAGCGTAACTAGCTGTTACCCATGACTTCGTTCGCGTGGACCTACAAAAAAAAAATCCTATGTCCGTCTCCGACCCTTAAGTTATATCAATGCAAAAATTCAGCTCGATCCGTTCAGCCGCTTAGCCGTGATAACGTGACAATCGCCCAGACAGAGAGACAGAGCTACTTTCGAATTTACAATATTTGTTAGGATATATAAAACGAGAATTCAAGAGATTGTATTAAAACTACTTTAAAAAACTTTAAAATGCATGTCGAACTTACAGGAGGTCTTAACCTGCCCCGCCTCCGGAACCCAGGACAGCCTCTACAAAGGCAAACGAGCGCATACAGGCATTTGAACCAGCGCGCCAGCAGCTCCCCCACGTTGCTGAGGTACAGCAGGAACAACGGCATGCCCAGGAGGGCGTAGAATATGGTCATCACCTTGCCCCAGTTAGTTCGAGGGGAAAGGTGACCATAACCTGGAAGAACAGCGGAAATTTCACTAATTGCTTTAATGTACAAAAGTTTGCTTACAAGGCAAACGCTAAGCAAAGAGCCATTCTCATCAGCCCCTTCAAATCCAGTCCTCTTCCAGCCGTTAGCACGCTGCTGATCGTCGGGATCCATATCCGTCCAGATTTGAGCCTATCAAGTATCTGAATTACTTGTGTATTGGCTTATTAGAGGATGATCTAGGAAAAACGATACATTTGTTGTCTTTTGTTGTCAGGTGTTAAGATCTCATTTTGAAATGACGGAAATCACTAACTTACCTGCGCAACATTCCTCTCACTTTACGTCATGTCTTCTTTTATAAGGAAAGTGCCATTATTATATGAAGAAAATACATACAAACCACAGAATTCTCCTTATAAATTTGATACAAACTTAACCAAACTAACTACCGACTTATTCTACTACACAAAACGAACAATTGGATTACCCGGAGACCATCGACGGTCTAAACATAATCCAAATGCTCAATCCCACTACCTGTTGACAGCGTATCCAGCTTGCGAACACAAGTTACTTATCTTCATGTTATAATCTGTTTTGGGCCTTGGTCTACTCTATCACTCTACAATACCACCTAGTTATCCGCCAAAAAACATATTCCATTTTGTCTGGAACATCAAAACAATGATAGATTGACCGTCTAAAACACAATCACTTGTATATGAAACTTTTGACGTTTTATGTTGTACGTTTAAAAAAAAACAGTTAATTATAAATTAATATTTTTTGTCTACGTCGAGGCTATGTCGTGGAATCTACGATCCGCTACTTACGCTACTACTCACCTATAGTAGTAATGACAGTGAGCGAGTAGAGGAAGGCGCTGGAAAAGCTCCACTGTCTGGAGGACCGGCCGCCGTCCCAGCCGCGCTTTACAGCGCCCACTACTTTCTGTTGATACTCATACAAATCCTCGCTTATCCTGAAAAATACGGTGGTTCAATGGTTGCTAAAATAAAATCAAACTATTTAAATATTTGGCAACGTTGAAATAAAGTAAAAATTTGAATGAATCAATTCAACATTCTTAAATATTTCGCCTTTGTTTCCGGGAAACCGCTGTCGGCGCCGGAAATGAAAACAGCAGAAATATATCTAGATCTGTGATACACTAATTAGAAAATCGTACAGAATGTAGCATTTTCTGATTTACTAACTGTGAAATTGTTTGAACGAATCTTGGCAAGCAAGCCAATTGAGATTTTAGTTCGAAATTCTGGGTGGCATTGCTACTGCAGCTAACGTGTCGAAATGGGTCAGCGAGGCAATTTTCAGAGAGACCTGCTTGTCTCAAAAAATCTAAGTAAAAATTGAAATGCTGTTTGTGATTGATGTTCGTGCCGAAAACCTGTTGCTAACCTCGTAGCGATGTTTTCGGCACAACACATTCCTATCCCAAGCTAAGCAATCTTCGATCGAACTATAAGATGTCTTACTTCTCTCTGAGTTCTGTTTCATTGAACAAATTAAGAGCCAGCGTGACGTTGTGCCACAGGTACTGTGAGAAGTTTTCTCTTTCCCACGTCATGTTATTCGCTCGCTCCATCTCGCCCGCACCTTCTATGGCCTGGAACATGAAAGCTCCTGAAAGAGATAAAAGATTGAGTGTATAAAGAAGATGCAAAAGATTACAAGTTGCTACTTTTATGTCTTTCTAAGAAGCTATATAGTCTTCTCTTTCTGTCTCTCCCTGACAGCCTCTGTCTCCTCTCTGGAGCACTTCTCTTCCTTTCATGGAGTTTTCTTTACACTAGTGATAAGAGCATTTCCAAAGCTAGTGAACATAACGAACGATGACCATAATTATAAAACTTTGTGAAAATTAATAATATATTTTTGTCTCATCTTATCATAACTATCTGCACTATCTGCCAAATTATGACAAAGAACAATGAAAAAACAATTATATCAAAAGAAAAGAAGTCAAACATCTTCTACCTAGATACATTTCATAATAAATCCGAAGTTTGAAGTTGATTAGAGACCGTAAATCAGATCATTACGACTTTTAAAATGACACCGCGCGTTTGATCTACCAAGTATTCCGATGAAGTCTTTGAAGAGGTCTCTGGGGCAGGAATGA
Organism: Apocheima hispidaria; assembly: GCA_947579745.1. Lineage (NCBI taxonomy): Eukaryota > Metazoa > Arthropoda > Insecta > Lepidoptera > Geometridae > Apocheima > Apocheima hispidaria. Next base: position 12,788,251 of record OX388166.1, on the reverse strand, counting down.
TTGTTTAATGATTCCCAGAAGGCTACTGCGCGTATAATGTTAATTTTATTGAGACAGTTTGTACTTCTTCATAAACATGTTGATGATTCAAAAATAGAATACCAGTGATTGGGCTAAGTACTATCCCGGGGGAAGCCTATGTCCACCATTTTATGAGCTGGATGATGGTGGATGCTGGATTGTTGTGTGCTGGAGATGCACTTATACTTTACTGCAAATTATTCTTTAAAAATTATGTCCCATGCAAAATGTTGTCAGGCCTGCTTGAATGATTTCGAAGCACTGTGGAATTCAGTATAAAATAAAATAAAACACAGAATGAAACATTTTCTTGAAAAAAAAAATGATTTTCCATATTTAGCTAAAAGCTTGAATTTGCGTTTGCTTAAGTCTTTTGTAAACTTGTCAGTAAATTTCTAAAACGATCGGATGTGACAATTATATTCCTATAGGTGGATAAAATATCCACTATGCCTCTATTGAGTCAACACAAATAAAGACACAGCGTCCTACTTGATACCTACTAGACTTTTGTGATAATTTTATTATGATCATTTTTACGGTTGAGAAAGGACCAAAACCAAAATTCCTGGAAAGGCTACTAGACAAATGCCGTCTATGTTACTGTGTATACGCTGAAGCGACTCAGCGGAAACCGCGGCGTCGTAACCCAAAGATAGATTGTCAAATATTCCAGGAAACGGGACCACACACGATTCCCGTACGACGGGGATTTCTATATATTTATTAGTTTTGGCTTTGCCAAACTTTGTTTCTTTGTTTTTCTTGAGCTCTATAACATGATACAAATGTTACCAAATTCTAATAAGAAACTTTTAGAATTTGAACAGTCATGATTACTTTACTAAAGTCGCGCAGTGTTTCATCCATGAATATGCGCTCGATAACCTTTTTCGTAATCACTGACAGGACAAATTAATGTTGAATAGGCGTGGTCTATCAAGACAAATTCAGGATAGATCCGCTAGTTCTAACACTACTTATCAATGTAGGACAGTGTGAAATAATGCACAGGATTTTTGGGAACGTGAAGCAGTCATGCCGCCTCATTGTATTATTTTTCGTCATTGTTTTATGTATTATCACATTAAATACGCACTATGTGTTTTATGTACTGCACAGACTATAAATACCACAATTATTTTCGATTACAAAGCTCTGTTCAATCTTGAAGATATAGGAAAACGAAGCAAGGTTGTTAAGGGATTTACAAAGCGTAAAATCATAAAATCCCTACATCTTTATCAGATCAGTATGATCAGTATAAAACCCGGCTTGCCACGTCGCTGCCGTTCCGAGGTTTCACAGCATTTTCACAGCCCAAAATGACAAAGAAAGCGTCATGTAAAGTTAAAAGGAGGCACCCGAGCGTAAACGCTTACGCTTCCATTCTGCTTTCGCTTTAGCCCCTTTCGCTCGCTAATGATGTGGAGCGACACCCAAATTCAATTATTGTTACGCGGCATGGATGCCAAAAAAGACGTTCTGAATTTAAAGGTCGATATTATTGGGACCTGATTACTTTTGGGGGAAGGAAGGTAACAATTTCTACGTACCTAGTAATTTTGCCTTGAGAAAACGTAAACCCAAGCGGGACGTCATTGCAGGACTCACGGCCATATCGGACAAGAATGTTTCTTGGTCTTGTTTGTTGAAGAACGTTGTTTATGTTCTGAGTGATTCGAAACAATTATAGCTCATTAAGCTAGGCCAACGAAAAGCTAGGTCAAAAATTAACAGATTTTTCGTACGTTCAACAAAGTAACAAGTTATTCGTAGATAACATCATAACATTTATCACTGCAAACGAATTTAATTCGTCTTGTTGCTTTATGGCACATAAAAAGGATTTGCAATTTTATTTTGAACCGATTTATCCACAGCGAATTAAAAGGATAAAACAATTAAATTTATTTACCATATACAAATACGCACCATGTGCTTTAAAAGCCAGATTACGGAAACAATATCCACAGTATGCTAAGCTTTGATTATGTTTATTGTTGTTTATACGAGTACAGCTATATTGGCGCGATTGAAACCATTACCGTATCGTAACAATACGTGAGGGGATCCGGGATATTTATGGTCCGCTTATTTTTATCCCGAAATAAAATGAAGTTACGTGGCCATTCTATTGTTGAAACGACGTGTTGCCGACTTCTTGTTTGCTTTTTCTGAAATATGGACAGCTGAAATGCGAATTTCCGCTAAATGACGCTGAGAAAATTAAATTGAGGCAATAAATTAAATTCATGACGGAAAGCAAAATTTTGCTTTTATCTTGTTGCTGGTGTATATTGTTCAGACATTTCAGCAGATACAATCTACTTATTCCGCTTTATCAAAGGCTTTGACATGAAACAAAAATTGATAATTCGATTCTGAATTGAAGTCGTGGTAGCTCGGTGGGAGCACGCTCGCCTCATATTCTTGGGGTCGTGGGTTTGAACCCAGGTGAGTCCGTACCAATAACTTTTTTGGTACTTACGTACGGACATACCACTGGCTTTTCGGTGAAGGAAAACATCGTGAGGAAATCTGCATAATTCCGGAGTAGAAATTCGATGGCGAATATGAACACAAACTGGGCCAGCGTGGTGGATATGGCCCAATCACCCTTCGAGGGTAGGGATATCCCAGCAGTGGGATGTTAAAAGGCTGATGCAGAATTAGTCTGAGTCCTGCTACAATAATGTTTGTCTATTCTCCTTGTAATCTGTGAAAACATTTAATTGACCCTCTAATTTATATTTTTATGTACTTACTCTAACTTATTACTGGTATGTACCTAGCTGTATATATTCCTATGAAAATCAAATAGAATAAGAAAATTATAAAACCACGAAAAATAGAGTGGCAATACCGACTGGAAAATTGATCACAGCAAATACCAGGCTGGCCATTGGCTCAGAAATACAGTGAACACAGTAGAAACACAGTTCGAAGGTAATGGGTTCACATAATATATTTTTTTGTAAAATTTTGTTATGAGTATATGTATATTTTGGTATGAGTTTCCACATATTCATGGGGTCCCGTCCAGCAGTGGACACCTAAATGTTGCTAGGAAGAAAGGTATCCAAGGATGATGTCGAGGGTATAGTGGAGGAGAAAAGTAAGAAGGGCTGACCTCACTACCTGTGGAATACATAGTCGAAAAGAGAGAGAAACTCTGTCGCAGTCAAACAATGAAGCATTGATAATTCGTGGTTCGAACAAATTTGAAACGATTTGGTAAGTTATTTACCGAGGTTAGACTAATAAACCTTGATATAACAACCGCAAAATGTGGCGACATTAACGACATCAATTTCCTTTCCGTTTAGCTATTTAGGTTTATGAGGTGACAAATAAAGTACACGGATTGTCGATAAATATCGAAGAAATACTATAACAAGGTGATGAATAATTAGGTACTAGAGTAGTTGAGCTGTGATTTTATGTACATTGAAACTCATTATACTTACCACTGAATATTATATGACAGAGGTATAGCTTACCACGACTAAATTACCGATATTATTCGCCATGTATTATTTACCACAGATAAATAACAGATCTATATAATTGACAATTATTGAGATCGAACCGTTTCATGAAGTTGGTCAGAGATCGTCGTACATATACATAGGTACGTGTCTATGTGTGCGTGCGCTTTTTATCGCTCTTTGTATGGAGCGAACAATCTGTGGCTATTTATTTCGTGGTATAACTCACCAGCAATAGTGTAACCAACGACCAGCACGATGACTCCAACATTGCTGAAGAGGAACGCCAGCAGAGCGCGCACGTACGCACGGACGCGCGACGCGAGCCGCCGCCGGCGACGCGGCATTATGCGCACGACAGCGTCATCGCGACGCGCGACGCACCAGCTTTATACCATGGCTGTGTGCTGGAACAAGATAAAAGAAGGCATAAATATTAATCTCGAGCCTTGGTAAGGTGGTAGATAGGTTTTTGCAGTGACAGGCCTGTGGATTTGGTCACGCGGAGCGGCAGACTTCGGCGCGCTGTCTAACAAACTAGAAAGTTAGAGAGAAATATATTTTACAGACGTGATAACGGTATGAAATTTAAAATAAATGTAATAAAATTAAAAAATTAAAAACTTCCGGGGTAGTAGCCGGACCTTTGTCAGGTATTAATCCGCCAAGCAGTAGTGTTTGAAAGACTATTTTGTAGTGAACTCAACTGATATCTCTTCATGACGAACGCAGGATTTCTGAAGCAAAATTCACGCAATCTGAATAAGGACCGCTATAAGGACATGTGACCGACTTGGTTCGTCTCATCACTCGATTGTAATTAATTATACAGAGTGAGATTTTGAGAGGTGGCTCAGAGGACTTCAATACCTACCAATTTAACTATTGTCTCCAAGGCTAATAGCGAAACAAATATCCAGCTGTTTTACCATAAATGTTTTCGTACTTAAATTACCTTTTTTTGTGGAACAGGTGCTTTTTATTCTTTCTCTTATCCACCTTATCATGATTGGGTCCACACTCATATTGGTAGGCATTGAGGTCCTATATCACTTAGCTTCCGCTGCTCTACGTCTCAAATTACAACATGTATAAAATAGATAACTTTCGTACCACACCTTTGCCAGTTTTACAATCACCAAGCAGTAGTGTGCGAACTTTACTGTGTTCCGGATTAAGGGGAAATGTTTCCTGTGAAATTACTGTGGGTGATGAGATTGATCTCAAAGATGTCAGAGTGATGAGCGCAGTACATTGCACATGGTTTTGAATGACGTTCAAAATTCTGAGTGACATTAATAATGGGCAAGCGTGGCGCTTACCATCTGGCGAGGGGCTTGCTCGTCTCGTAATTTAGTATTATAAAAAAACAAGAGTAGACTTACAAGGCAAATCATTATTATTGTCGAAAACAGAACCGTACAACTTGTTTCCCCTTTATCAAACACCTCTGGGTGAGTTCTGTATTTTATTGTTAAAGACAATAGTAGTGTGCCATCATCTACATTCACGAGTGTAGCGTGTACTATTGTACCCATAGTACAGCGTGACATTGGGCTTACACGCACCGGGACAGCTTAGAAGCCGGGACAATCAATCATCGGAAACTGGGTCACAGTATTTACTTTGCCTTTGGATTTGAGTCATAAATCCCTGGCTTGACGTTTCAATACATTTGCTTACAATTATTTCTGTAGCGTCAATTTGCATACATTAATTTTCTTCGACGTAAATAAAGAGGATGAGGATGTATAAGAGATAGTCCTTCCGCGAGGATTTGGCTCATTCGATGCGCTGCGTGACCAAACTCTGGCATTTATCTGGCGCAAGAAATAAGCATATCCATTCAGCGCGGAAATGCTGCCAGCATGCTGGTAATGCTGCTAACTATCAGTGGAAATTTGGGTTACCTTTAGACCTTGAAAGGTCCCTGGGTAATCCAACTGCTCGTTTTGTGTACAGTAGTAGGCTAGGTAGTTTATATGTTATAAAATTTTAAAAGTTTTTTTCAGATGGCTTCGCGGACCACTTTGGGCGCTCCCGTGGACTACCAGAGGTCCGCAGACCACCGGTTAAGAACCACTGACCTAGACGGAATGTTACTATTGTGTGTTTGTGTGTCTGGGTATTCGGTTAGACGATAGTAATATTCGAGGACATCACAGTTCGAACAACTTTCAGGAAACTAAGTGAAACCGCGAGGCACAGCTAGCAAAGCATACGTGGAGCTGGAAGATAACAATGACATAACACGGGAGTCGAGTTATTCAGACCACGGTTCGAATTAATCACAAGCTTTCAATACCTCGTAAACAACTCCTACGCAGCTGCTCACCTGCGACGGCTTACTGCATTATATACATACTCGTATTTTATTTACCTAGTCACTGCTAACGTGTCTGTATGCCCAAAATTACGCTGATAATATAAACTAAACCTAAACTAGCTGCATTTTACGGTTTTCGTGATGTTCTATATAGCTATCACATTTATTAGGATTTTTTAAACTATCGCCCTTTCATAAGTAGCACACTTATTTCCTTGACAAATTGCATAATGGTTCGTTCAGCCGTTTAATTCGAGAAAGGACAGATAGACCGACTTCTTTTCACATTTATATTTTAAGCGGCTTACACTACCAATGCAAGCAGCTTATACTACCAATGCAGGCAGCTTATACTACCAATCCATTTTTATGCAATACTCGAGGCTTGCGTTCTCCGAAGTCGGTAAGATTAACTGCGCTGGTTTGAGCGAAGCTGTACAGTGCGACTCAAAAGTTTACTCCTTTTTGTCCATCGCACAGTTAGACCACAATATTACATAAAATAATTCAAATAGAACGCCCAATCATGCAATGAAAAAAAAAACAGCTAAAATCTTTCTTATCCCGTTTTTTTTTATGCTGTCTCCTTGCTGACCAGTGCGATTATTTTGAAAATGAGGTTGGCGCACTGAAATATAATAAGTATTAATGCAATTTTCTGTAGACTTTCGAATTTTAAAAACTCTTTCCACGTTAGTGGATAAAATGCACTTTTGCACTCAGATTTCGAATGATAAACGGGTTTTTTTCCAAGCTTGTGAGGTGAAAAAAAAACCTTTACAGTGCGTCGATCCCATGTTTGTGTATTTTTTACAATCGAATTCTCACACTATTTGATTGATTCCATCGAGATCCGAGATCTGAGATAGTGTTGCGGAAATATCGTTAATAGTCTCGATAGTTTATGTTTAGAATTCTGACAATCGAGAGAAGATAATATTATTCATGCGGAATCTAAATCGATGTCGGAAGATATTTTAATGAAAAATGTTGTTTGTTTTTTTTAAATTTCTTTTTGCTTGTTTTCCTATGATTGTTTGTTTATATTAGAATGCCTTTTTGACAGTGTAAAGAGAATCCTAACTTAATATTATAAATTCAAAAATAGCTCTGTATATCTGTCTCTATGTCTGGGTGTTTGTCGCGTTATCACGGCTAAACGGCTAAACGGATCGAGCTGAATTTTTGCATAGATCCGAGACGGACATAGGCTATTTTTTTTTGTAGGTCCACGCGAACGAAGTTGCGGGTAACAGCTAATACTAAATATACGGTTGGAAGCGTAAGTTCCAAGTCAGGTAACAACTCTACAATTCTATGTGTGTTTGTATCACGGATTATTTATATAAATAGATACCGCATTGCGAGAGCGTTGTTGCAACAAAAACTCACCAAAATAGAGGAAAGCGTGGGTTGCGGGGACTGCGACCAAGCGTTCTCATTTGCTATCTTAGGTTGCGCCTATTCGCATGTAGCAATGAACCAATTAGAGTATTAACCCGCGCCCCACGAATGTGAGGCGAGCGTAGTCAAAAGGAACAATACATTGCATCAAGGGCCAAGTTGGTGCGACGCGTGACAAACAAAATGTCACTGGGTGTTCCAACTGTTCGTTTCATGTTGGCTAAGTACTTTACGTAGGCCCACTGTTTGTGCATATTGTTTATTTACGAATAAAGGCACTTGCCCGACAAAAAAAAACATCAGAATGTGAAATAATCACAATGCAAAAAGACAGCTGTAGAACGACCGGAACAGGAACAATAAAATTTAACATCACAATAAATTTAAAAACCAGCTGGTCTGACACTTTGGGACATCATCAAAACCAACACAATAAAACCAAAAACTCGTGTTGAATAACATTAACCAGGTGGTAGGATATTTTTGTATCAGGTGGTAACACAGAAAAGAGAGAAGTAAAAAAAAAAAACTCTTCTGTGGTAGACATTGGATTATTTTCTGTCGCACACGTCAAACGGTAAAACGGAGATAAAGCTCTGTAATTTTGCAGTTCACAAACGTAAAAAAATATTTGACACTACCCGCCATGTGACGAGACAGAAAGTCGCTCGCCTGATGGTGGGCTTGCCCATACCAGCTCAGTGCCACTGAGAATTTTGGACCTCAACAGTTTAAAATTCGTTAGTTAATCTCTTTATGGCCAGAACATTGTGTTTGCAAGACGAACCATTTCTAAACTGGTTTTTTTCAATCTATTAGACTTCAGTGCTCGTTGAAGGTGTCCCTCATTTCCTTCTATTTGTCACGCACCGTCGCTAGCTGGGACCAGTCACGATGAAAGGTGTTGACGTCGTCCCGACAACGCTTTCAGGGTCTTCCCAACCAACAAGTAAAACATAAAAACCGACTGCACAATGTAGTTTAAGATACTCCGCATATCAAAACGAAACTATATAACGTAATATCGCAGTCCAAAATCAGTGAATCCGTCGACGGAAGGTCACATACAAACATAACTACATACTAACCTGAGCACCTCAAAAACATTAACCTTCTTCTGGGAATCCGGGTTAAGACATAAATAAACAGGTCTTAAAAGCGACCACTGATTGGTTTTTATTGCCCATCACCCTACCTTTAGTACTTACGTAGTATAAGTACTTACAAGTCTGCATACTTGCCTCAAGTGTTCTGGTTAATGTCTATTCTGGTCTAGTACTGAACGGATCATTAATTTTATATCACCTTATCCCGGGATTTATCGAGGGATCTAGGTTAGGCATTCAGTAACACGCCTACTAGACACTAGACAGGATTGTTTAGAGAAATCCAGAAATACATGAACAGTGGGCATGACTATCAATTCATTTAAAGTGATGGGAGTAAAAATCCACCCAGTCTTGCCTATTTCATATATTTCTGGATTTGTTTAAACAATCCTGTCTGGTATCTAGTAGACATTCTACTATTATCTCTACACGAGGATGAAATAGTGTTGGGATTTCTTTCTATCCAGACAATATTATACAAAACTTTCGCTCTTATTCCTACTCTGGTAAAAATCAATTGTATAAACCTTCAAGACTGTTAATGTTAGACACAGATTTTTCCCTATAGATACTGCATTAACAGATTTTTGTTCTGACAAAAATAATTGAATAAATAATATTGGTGGACTTTTTTACACACAGCGCCATCTAGCCCCAAACTAAGCAAGCTTGTACTATGAGAACCAGATAACTGATAAAATACATACATTTTTTTTTTTGTAGATACATACATAGAATACATAGATACACCCGACAAAGAACAAACATCCATGTTTTTCACATAAATGTTAGTCCTGGGTGGGAATCGAACCCACAACTTACAGCTCAGAAAGTGGAATTCATCCCACTAAGCCACGAGGCTAGTCGCACCAAAGTTAGGAAAGCGAGGATTGTGAGGTATCAGACACATATTATTAATGGCTACTTCAAAGTTACGCGTAACCGCGCCTATCAATGACCCAATGAAGAGTATTTACATCAATGCGGTCCCATTGAAATATACAGTGGCTAATTTGTGATCCTAACCGTTTAGTGCGTATTGGTACAAATATAATAATTATAATATAACTTTGCTATGATTCATTTACAAGCCACTATGCTACCACTTGCATTAAGGTTCTCATACTCCTATCTGTATAGACGACAAGATGGAATGCCCTCAGTATCTTCTCCTAAGTGCATTCACGTGTTACGGCAAATGGCGGCGTAGAGATCATTTGGAACAGAGAAAAGAAAATAATCCTGACACAGATAAAAGTCTTCTCTCACACCTTTTAAGAAATCAAAACGAAAAAATTACGGGTTCGCTGCCAACTGGTAGTGCGTTTTAAAATTTGGACTATCTATAATATCTAAGTATATAAGTACGCTACCACACGAGAGTTGAAAGTCTTTTTAGCGCATTTTAGCGATACGAGCCTGTCTTGCTACATAAAACGTTAGGTTCACTTACCATCAGTCAAGACCAGCGCGATCATTACGTTCTTCGCTGTTATAATCATCCGGACCCGATTCAAGAAGCCATCAGTTTTAACCAGACATTATTATAAAGTTGGCCCTTATATAATAGGGAGAATTCTGTGAATTTTAACCTAATCGTGTAAAGCCGCTATTTTTGCTACAGACAGAAGCAGCAGTTTAGACTCACGCTTTACCATTTTTATAAAGCCTTGCCTCGCTCTACACAAAATTTCAATTAAAAAAACGTTTTGTCGTTACGTAGGTAGCCATTAATTATCAACATAAAATAAATACAAAGGCCGATTCAACAGCTAACTAACGTTCTTGCTGAAAACGATAGACGATGACAACATGTTTTCATTAATCCTCTTATGTGATGTGTTTATACATCCTAATAACATCTGTTTTAAATAATTTTGTTTTACATTTGTGGAGATTTTTTAAATATCTTTTTTTTTATGAATATACTTACAAATGACCAATATATCTACATAATTTATCGCAATTTTAGACATTTTGTAATTCTCATGTCTCCACGACACACTAATGACTGTTCGTCATCAACACTACCATCTGCCCCACTGGAATAACTGTGCCAGCGGCCCAGAACTTCGCTCCGGTATTTCAAGGAGCTGAGTGGGCTCGGGTAGATTCCGGCGGCTGGACCGGACAACCTGGTAGATACCAGGCCCCACCCGGTAATGAAGCTTTACGAGAGATGAGACCCTTTTTGTGATGGAGGGAAAATCTTAGAAAAATACCCGGCAACATTGGGAACCTGTTTTTTTTTTGTATTCACTTAAACTGCCTCGGTGGTCTACCGCTAGACTGATGGAGGGCACCAGGATCTCCATACCAGTATACTCCTCTAACACTGGTTCAAGCAACACTCTAGCATTTTATTTCAACCTTACATTGCTCTCGCTTTCTCTACAGCAGAACGAGAAAATTTTAATTAAATACGGGTTTATGGTAATTAAACAAGCAGTCCTTTTATTACGTATTTTTTTCTAAATTTCTAATTAAAAATCGTCTCTAACCGTAGGTAATATTAGATTAATAGGTATAATAGTAATATTATACTTGTAATAAATGGGCACATTGCTAAATATTTTGTTTTTTTTTTTCATTTTGGCATATACACTTACTGTCTATGTACTGGTGCACTTACTGGCTTTTCCTCGCCATCCTCTCTTGAATGTCAGCCACCATAACTCCGTCATTAGGGTAGGGCCACGCAATCAGCGTTTGATGACCGACTTCACGAGGGCATAAAACGAAAGAGCCGATGTAATTATTGTGCTTTGACAGTTCTAAACTTGATTTACGTCCCAGTGGAGTGCAGACAATGATCTTTACGGCTTCTTAATGGTTTATTGGTCTGTTAAACTGTCGAACTATTGTTGTTATAGCTTTTTGGGTACTTAATACTGGACAAATTCATTCTGCGAATTGACTTGACTCAAAAACTTTGCTCGTCCTCCTCCAACAATGTTTTGAGGGAAAGTATGAAATCGCAAAATGTTAGGTCGGTTTACTTTTTATCCGACTGCCCAAGAATTAGGGTAAGGTTTTTGGCCTGTATGTAAAAAATCCGTCCGATTGTGTCCGATTCTGATGAGAGAGATGTCGTTGGATTCTCCTTTGTTTCCGGTGCAACAAACTGAGCAAACAGAGGGCGGTTTGCTCAGCTTATTGCAGACAATTTTCCTCATGGTATAATGAAAAGTAGGTAAAGCGCGTGTTACTCCTGAAAATTAACGTTTATTTAAGTAAATCTTGATTTATAATTTCTTGGGCGTAGATAGCTATAAGTCATCATACGGGCTCCTTGCCAACTTTTGGCTTTATTAATGGCATGTATAAATTGTAAAATATATACATGACAATAACGAATGGTACACAAGAAGAGATGGCTATGATCAGCAGCTGCGGGCGAATACAGAATGGAAATTATGAATTATAGATAATGACGATTACAACTCCTTGAAACATTTGCCGACACATTTTTTTTCAGATAAAAGTTAATATTAGTGAGGAGATAAATACGAAATTTTTGAAAAATTTAGTTCTACTGCCTGATGATTGAATGTTCTTCAATAAAGAAATATTTCACATTTCTCAACTCACAACTCAATTTCTTTAGTAACAGGTCGTTAATGAGCCAAAACGTCAGTCGAGTGGACAAGTTACGTAAGCTGTTACGATAGGGCCGGCCATCCATCACTCTAATGTATTATTTTAAGTACTCTCGTCTCTGTGACCTTTAGCGATAGATTTGAAATTACGTTTTTGTTCTTTTTGAAACAAAGGACCGATGTAAATATAATAGTGATCTTTGTAAGTGCCTATAACACAGTGTTTAAACTCAGATATCTGATTAGCGGCAGGTGGGTGATTGAAGACTCCAAAAGCCATTACTCTCAATGCTAACATGGCTGGAAATTGCGATTGAAATCAGCTTTTTTAAGGGCGCCTTCAAATGTATATTCACAATCGCATAAGTACCTATCCATTCACATTCAAAAAGATCAATGAACCTCAAAACTAAAAGTAAAAAGAAATACTTGTTTAATGTGATCCGACTTGGCGTCTATCCAAAATCTATGCAATATCTTTAATTTATACTTTCTTATTAATCAAAACTAACTTTTCGCAGAAACCATACGAGTTTAATCAGGAAGTTGTGTTATGTATGTTATATTTTTCAAGACGTTGTATATTGTTATTATTAGCATAGAGAAATTATACTAAGAGTGCTAATGTTCATAGAAAGATGCGAAACTCGATTGTAGTACTGATAAGAACGTAATTAAGGCGCTAGTAATTTAATCTGCGACATGATCCTCACAATTCCTGCTTGTCTTGAAATAGAAACCCAAGCTTATATTTGTAATGGTACTGAGAAAAAAACGCGACTTGTTTTGAATATTTTTGCACAAATAACATCAGTAAATTTAGTAACTTTATATTTTATTTGCAAAACTCGCCAAGTTCTCAAAATATGGCGATGGCATTATTTTTGGAAACATATCAATCATTTTTCTGACTAAATACATAGGCGCTATCTAGTTTTGAGCTGATTTTTAGGGGTACACTTTTTTGTATGAAATTGTTATTCTTCTTGTGTACATTTTCTTTGTTATTAGTATAAACAGCATGTTAACGTTGTAAGAGACCAATTGGAATTTCATTATTATATGTTACTCTTGTTGAATGAATAAAGCAAATTCTAAAACAAAATACTTAAAATTACTAATGTTTTGTGTTAACATAAACAAGTTGTGTTATATTTTTGTTAATCCTCGCCTCGGTCAGAAAATATTCAGTCCTCTAAAATTTTGATTTGGAATTTTGTGCATTTGCGATCATTTCATTTCATAAAATCCGAAACGAGGATATTCGCCGGAGAACCAGTCACCGATATAGCTTTCAGAGTTTGCAAGCTGAAGTGGCAATGGGCAGGCCACATCACTCGAGGAATCGGTAGCCGTCGGCAGGCCTCCCACTAGGTGGACCGACGACAATGTGAATGTCGCGGGCAACCGGTAGATGCAAGTGGCTCGTTGTCGGTCGGTGTGGCACCGTAAGGGGGAGGCCTATGTTCAGCAGTGGACGTTTTATTGCTGATCATGACGATGATGAGCGTTTCATTTTCGTGAGAGGAGAATAGGTATGAGCTATGTTCTGGGTAATATAGTCTGTGGGTACCGCGGCCGTATTAGAGAGAAACGTAGTACGCAAAGCCCCTTCAGCGCCCTCATTCGTCACTGTACGTTGTGTTGTGCCCACTAAAATACCTCACTAGACAAATATCTTAACTGTAAAGCGAGTGAAGTCAGAAGTTATTACGTATTATGATTGTAAAATTAAATCATTGAGCTTTGATGTGAAACGTCATACGCCCACGCATCGTTCATGTTGAGATACTGTGATGAGCAAGGCCATAGGACTAGCGGGATTAAAATAAACCTTAAGATAAGCGTACACCACCTCTGTATGGACAAGTGTCCATAGAAAAAGCTAAATGTTATGAGTTTTCGATGCTTTTTTAATAATATGTTATCTAACCCGTGAAATATGCTTATAGGTCTGTTTTTTTTAATAAAATTAAAACAATATTTTTGTATATAGTTACAAGCACCTAAATTGACGAATTTTTGCGTTGAAATTATGAGCTTTATTATTAGCTTATGACCATAGCTATCAGCCGGAAAGTGTTTCTCTTTCGCTCTACCTTGTACAGAAGCTTCCTGCAATTCCTCTCACTCGCATAGTTTTTATGAAACGCCAACGAAGTCCTGCGACTGCGTTAAATCTCAAGAAATCGCTCGCTAACCGCTGATGTTATGACCACACGATGACATCATGGACGGATAATATTATTGATCCAGAGATTACATAGCAACAGTGACGTTTCGCTATGTTAAGTCATTAGCACAATACTGTAAAGCCAGACTAGACTGCCAGTTCCTTCGGCGTTGCTGCAGCAGGCATGTCGTAGTACTAATGCCGAGGACAAATTATCTGACTGATTGCAAATTTTGACATTGTACCTAATCGACTTTTTATTTTTATTTTTGAAATAATGTAGTATGTTATTATTTTCTGACTTATTTGGGCTGTGTGATTGCTTATTTTATTTTATTGTAAGTGTACTTATTATATGGCTGAAATAAATAAATTTTAATGTAATTTAAAAGAGTGTTACCGCATGAAAACGGCTGGTTAGTCATCCTTGGTGTTGGCTGTTGAAATGGAGAAAATATGGTTGAAACTATCCATTTGGATGCAACTGCGGATGCGGCTAGTTATCTGTTAATACTACGTTGATCCTCTCCAATATATGTATATCTTCAATACTGTGAACATTTAATACGAAGGTCTAGCAAGCGCACCGCGACAAAATCTGCACTATTATTTTTGTCGTCCAAAAACAGGACACAGGTTCGTATATGTATACGTTTGTCCCATTTTCGCACGACATACAGAGTAGAGAAGATGTTGCTGTGATGCGCATGCTACGCCAGATGGCGAAACAATAGTGGACGCGACTGATTAGAGTATAGACTGATTAGGGGGTGCAAAGAGTTTTCCCCAGAACCGCTAATTTCATCAAAAGTTTTAGGAAAATTAACTACCACTGATACCTATTTAGGTAGTCTATTGCTCTCAATTGCATGCAAGGGGAGTAGAGCGACAGCAATACAATTTTCAAAACTTGCCAAAACCTCGCGGCAGGGCACTGTTAATCTTAACCGCTGTTATCGTGGCCACAGCGCCTCTATCCCTAATAACAATGACGTTTGGCTACGTGTCACGTGGCGCCGCAGTAACATGGATTTATGTGGCGGAGCCAAGGTGAAACTACATTTGTCGCAGTCCGATATTACTACAACATACTTCGCTTCGCTTACGATTTACATCGTCCATGCTTCGGATCAATCGATGTGTTCTATCCTTTTTCTATGGCGTGTATCTGCCCACTAACAAATACAATCATGAAAATAAATCAAAAAACCTGACTGCAATATGTAAACTATGTCAATCTAGGCATAAAGAAGAATCTAACGAGACCTGATTGGTCAAAATCGGTCAAGCCGTTTAAGCAGATAATAGAAACCCACACGCATACTTACATACATAATGTAACTTAACCATACGCAACAAAAATTCGGGTAAAAATACTAGTGTGACGTAAGTATTGCGGTATAATCAACCCACCCTAATAATCGAATCACACAAATTATTATCCTACCGACTGAGTAGACAGGCTACACACAGCAGACCTACAGCAGTATCTCATATAAAACACTAACAACGGATTTTCGAATATTCATCCCCCAAGGGGATTAAATAGGGTATGAAAGTTTGTATGGTAGTTCGTTATTTTATTTTGTACTTAGTTCTTCAACACGACTTCGTTCGCGTATATTTAATAAAAATATCCCATGTCCGGTTTTTTGATATACAGTATCTACCTTGTTATCAAATTTTATCAAGATCTGTTTAGCCGTGATAGCACGATAAACAGCCAGACACAGAGATAAAGTTAGTTGCTATATGCCTTTATCATTAGTTCGCTAGATGGCGTTGATCCATTTTTGTGCATATTTTGAAGTTTTGTATAGACTGACAGTTGTGATGTAGGGAGTTCTGAATCGGGCAAGCGAAGTTTTGTCCTCGAGACGAACGTATCCATTTTTATAGTAATCATTAGTATTCATTATTTTCATTATTCATATTCATTTCCGACATATAACAATGGTGTTATCAATAAATTATTTGTATTTGTATTCAGCTTTATTGGTCCTGATACGACTGCGGCTATATACATCTGAATTATAATATTAGTTAGGATTAGGATTTGAGAGGCCAAACGCCGAGCACAGTGTACGAAGTCGCGGGTTTCAGCTAGTTTTACTGTTGTCTGCCTTGAGGAATTATTATTATGTAATTCGTTGTTACCTTATTACGATTAAACGTGATGGCTGAAATCGAGGAAATCTAGATCGTCGCGGATCGCGGGGTTAGGTCTAGATTATTTTTATCCAAACATTAGTAGTTCGCGTCGAAACTCACGATCCCTTAACCGATTCTGCTCTTATTGAAAATTAGAAATTTTATTGAAATGAACTACTTGCCTACAAAACTTCATGTAGATCGTATCAGGTACGATCAACTATTTTACCCACCGTAAGGCCAGGCTAGAAATATTTTTTTTGAAAAAATAAACATTACTATTCCTTTATTCTTATTTAATTAGGGTATTAGAAATATCATCTACTCTTATAACCTAGAAGGGCAGCGAGCTAATTCGTATTTAGGGCAGTTTTTATTTAAGAAACATAAACACATACCCCAAAAACTGTCACCTGAGTTACCTGCATTCAGTGTTATATAAATGGTGAATGAAACACGAAAACTTTATTCATTATTATTTATTTACTCTTGCATGCATAATCGAATATTTTGGAAAAATCAGTCTTCATAGTATTCTTAAATTTAAGTACAAAACTAACTCACATTGGTCTTTTGCGTTACCTTAATACGAAAAATAATAGCTAATTCTTAATAAATCTAAATATAAAAGAAGTACAAATAGAAATGAATTATTTATAGAAGCTCCCCAACTGTAAGAATAAAGTACTGGTAATATAAATATATAATGGAAAGAAATTAGCATTTTATGATCGGAAATATAATGTTTATATTGGGGACAGTAAGTAACTCCAGAGACAAAATTTGGGTAACGCTTAAGACATACTATAAAAATATTGGTATAAATAATGGACGTCATATAATTGAATACACTTATCAATCATTTGTTATAAAAATTAAAAAATAAACTTAATAAATCAACAACAACAATCATTTTGGATATTTCAATCTCACTTTTCGAAAATATCAATAGGGGTTTCAAATTTGTATTGCCCTTTTCCCAATAAGGGAAAAAAATTCCCAATAAGGGAAAACTTTGCCCAATAAGGCCGGCAATATTGTCTTCATAACTGACATGGCTCATATCATTCGTATCAATTCTGAATGTCTTTGCATCATCACTAACAACCCGTAGGAACATGACTTTCACTTCGCCGTCTTCTTCAATAGGAGTCAAGGCCTTGCACACGTAAGAATACATTTTCTTTTTATTGTATGTGCCGTATACAAAGACGTGCAGAAAATCACCAGCTGACACCAGTGGTGGAGCGCCATGATTACTCGTCGTAGCCACCGGTCCTGCTGAATGAAAATCATCAAACCTAACATCACCCATCGATCTATGTTTGTTATTTTCTTTGTTATGCTCTTGATCTGGCTCTTCACCATCAATATCAGATGAAGATCCATAAATTGCTCTATAAATACTCCTTTCTCCTTATGGCTCTTAATCCTTTCATATCGCTCTTTAATCGAATTTGTCAATAGCTTATAATTTTGTTTCTCTTTTGGATCTTCAGATTCTCTTTTTTTAATCTTGTATCTATTCAGTCTTTTCTTGTACTTCTCACAGTTTTTCTTCAACTTCTTGTTTACTTCTTGTAATTTTTTGTTTAGTCTGTGCACTTTACTTCTATCTTTTCTTATTTTCTTACGTCCGCGTTCTCGGGATGCTATTGATGACGGAGATTTTGGTTGTGACTTATTGTGAAAATTGAGTACGCTTACTGGGGAACTTGGTGGTGTTTCATCCAAAATCGATTGTAAATTATTCCTCTTTTTTCTGTATTCTCGTTGTCTCATCTTCCAGATGACGTTTGCTTGTTTCTTTTCAATTGGCGTCAAGTCTTTTGCAAGCTGTTTAACTTTGTGGTAGTGTTCACGGTTCTTTCTTTTAGCCTCTTCGTATTTTTCGGTGTTCTGTTTGAGTCTCTCCCTGTACCTCCCTTGTTTTTCAGCCGCCGATAGTCGCGCCATTTCACATCTAATAATATTTCTGAAAATATTATTTCCAATTTATATTTGTATGTACTTACCACCTACCTTTTTACTATAACTATAGTCATAATAAACAAAGTAGTAACAAGTAGTTTGAAAATTTGTTGAAATAGAGTAAATTTTACTTTATGTGCTACAAGCTAATCCCACTAAGTACGTAAATGTCTTAGGAGTTACCAAGAATGTCTATAGAGTTACCGTCAAAGTAACTCAGTATACAAGTAACTCAGCAGACAATCGGAGCATTTTCATGAAAAGAGCACATTATAATTTGGTTATGGTACTCGGCGTAAACTTTAATCGAAAATATATGTTAGGTACTACAAATACATCTGATTATATTAAATAAATAATAAACTTACATCGAAAAATCGTGGACACTCAGTAGACGACACAAAAAGGCACGCACTCTCTCTGAACGTTCTTCGAGGACTGGCGGCTCGACGGCGCTATCAAAGGACACCGCCGCGCCATGCGAGCGAAAGCAAACATAAATGAAGCTACCTACGGCAAACAGTGCCATCTATGTGTCTCCGGGTGAAATTAACGAGTGTAACTCAGTATACGAAGGTAAAGTCATTCCACTAAGGGACGCAGATTTGATAAATTTTTTTTAAAAAGGGATGAGGTCTTTTTGTTCTTTCTTATGTACACGATAAACTATAATATACCAACTTGTTGTGTAATAAAAGTTAACCGAAAGCAAGAAGTATAAGTTAATTTAAAATGTAAGTTCACGTGGTGAATGTGGGCTTCGGACAGCAATATTTTGTATGGAGCGAATTTTTCATGTACTGAGTTACCATAAAATTTCATGGAAATTAAAGATTTTCGAGAACGTAATCAAGTTTCCCGTAGTGCCTAATAATCTTAGATACTATTGTTATATTTGTTATGTATGTAACTATAACCATATAGCGTATTTTAATTAAAATATGTCGGGGACAGCAAAGTGTGGGTAAAATAGTTGATTGACCCATCAGCGGTTGTCAAGTTATCGTCGAGTCGTACATAAGTATAGAAGAACAGATACAGTAAGTAATCGTATTGACTAGACTTCTAACAGGCGGCCATATCGCCTAAAGTGATCACTTTCGGGTAACTATGCCACGTCGTAGACCTTGGCTTCGCTAGGTGAATAACCACAAAGAACAAAATGACACGCTGAAAACGAAAAGCGATTTTACTCGACGAAGTGAATAAAGTCTACTAAATTCACGGTTTACGCCTATTTTTTGTGTAAAAATATTGACCCATTATTTACCTAAAATAATGTTAGTGTCGTACGCAATGTTTATCACGATTGATAACAAAATGGGCGGGAATAATGGAGCCAACCGAGTTTGTTTTCACAAAGTGCTTTTTACGCGCCGAGACCACCCGAGATTGCGGTGATTCATGCGGACGCGCCTTTATCATGTTTCTTTTAAAAAGTTTTTCTTTTAATGAAATTAAGTACCTAACTATACTTACCTAAATCGCGAAATGGAGAGGCCACATACTCGACAAGACTGGCAAAAAAAAAATAACAAACAAAAAACCGCCTTCACAAAATAGTCTGCAATGCACCATTGAGATATTCTTGGCGCCACTCGTGTAATACTTATCATTAGTTCCGGTCGCCATCTGTGGTCTTCTTCAACAGGTCCACTTCACCAAATGATACTTTCTGAATGCAAATGCTTGACTTGTTCATAAAAATACCTAAACCGCTATATGTATGCCTCTTATATTTGAGGAGTTACCTAAATTCCTCATGGATCTCAATGATAAAAATGGGTTTCGATCAAAATGGGACCAACCTCGAAATATCTTTTCACTTATAAAAATATTTTTCTAAATCGGCTTATAACGACGGAATACTGAGGTAACAAGCAAAAAAAACAGTCGACTTGAGAGCCTCCTTCTTTTTTTTGTAAGACGGTTAAAAAGTCAATTTGCGCATAGCGGTTTTATGACATGAGTCAAAAGACCGGCGAGATAGATAGAGATGCTACCCAACTGCCCAAGAAGGAGGTGGTTTTGGGTTGTATGTAAATACTATGTATGTTTGTGTTTTAATAAAATGACCTGCTATAGCCTAGACGGCTTGACCGATTTTAATAAGTGTGGTGTCTTTGGATTTTTCTTTATCGATGGCAAGGCCAAAGAGTAAAAGGGATGAATAGCGTGAGGAGAGAAGCGAGTAGAACAGTATGTCGCCGCCTCGCGAATACGCTTGCTTACATAATTATCTTAGTCTCTCATACTTTAAAGTTTATGCGCTCTATCACCAGCTACCACCACACTAAATACTACCTACTTTCTATACTAATGCTTACAGAAGAGGTTTTTTTCTCGAATTCAAACTGAGACTTTGCAGTAGACCGTTTTGGTTAAATTCGTTTTGTTCACAGCGCGGGTGTAATCGCGGCCAAAAGCTAGTTCAGTATAAATGCTTAACTGTGCGTTTTACAGCTACACCGATATTGATGAAATTTAATAGAATGCCATTATGCATCAAGGACATAGAATATTATTAATACCCGACATATACGGAAAATCTTAAAGATCATGGGGTAAAACCGCAGGATATAGCTTAGGTGGTTAGGTATAACTGAATTTGACATTTACTCAAAAATAGAATTGATAAATCCTCCTAATATGTAATTGTCGTTTTTTGAGGAAGACAACAAATGCCTAATATAAATACAGTGATATAAATATTGTTCAAAATTGTAGCAAGTTGACGAGTCCATAACGGAAGCATTCTTTACTTTATATATTTTGTAATTGTTAAGAATGCAACTGTATGACAATAAAGAATATTCATTCATTTATTCATTCTACATGTCTACGGAAACGAGACGAGAAGCGAGTCACTCTTGACAACTTATTTAACAGCTGACTGCATGGTACCCGAAGCATTTGGGTCACTGTAACCCATCACTCAAACTGCAAAGCGATCTGCTACCACTTACCTATCTCGCTTTAATCGGGAGCACTAAAAAACTTCTCCAATGAAAAACTTTTTCCATAACAGTTGAAATTAAAAATTGGCTGGCTTTTTTTTTGGCAATTGCAATTTTTTAAATTCGCTACTCACTATAGTTAATTTATTACACAACACCATAAATCACTTTTGAATAAGAATTTTAGACGAGTTTAGTCTTTTGTTGTTCTTTATATTTTTTTTTATTTTCGCACTTCCTTCACGGAACGTAATTATCATTACGAAATTTCATCGTGGCACAGTAAGTTATTATCTAATAGAGGACCCATGAATAAATTTAAGCTTATTTTTCGTTAGTAACTGGGCAGGTAAACTGTGAGTATGTTCTGTTGATAGTTGCCCATGCGCCGACTAACCAATAGGCCGGCTGTAGCGGGGTTGGCTTATACGTGAACATAGATTGCCTACATATGCAGAAGTCGCTATCATAAAGAATAGAATCGAGATAAATCCTAACTAAAATTATAATTCAGAAAATATATTTGCAGTCGTATCAGGGCCAATAAAGCTTCGAGAAAAAAAAATACGTTCGTCTCAAGGAAAAAACTTCGCTTGCGCGACTCAGAAGTTCCAACATTACAATATAAATTCATAAATACATAATATAAATTCAGTCAATTAAAACGTCAAAAAATGCACAAAAATGGATCAACACCATCTAGCGCACTATAGGAAGTAACTTTGTCTGTCTGTCTGAATGTTTGTCGTATTATTCCGGCTGAACGGATCTCGATAAAAAATGATAAGAAGTGACTGTATATCACAAAGACGGACATAGGATACTTTATATGTCCACGCGAGCGAAGTCGCGGCTAGCAACTAGTGTTAAATAAAATATCATTAATCTAGATTGACAGAACTGTAAACGCTTTTATCATAGCCCTTATAAATAAAGCTAAATACCTAACGTTAAGTACTTATTATTTATCAAGACATACTTACATAATAAAGACCGCGTGGACCACCATCTCACAAACGAGAGGGAAAAAATAATTTTGCTCTTATTTTCTCTCGTCGTGCCGATGTCCGTTGTTTTCAATGATATTCACACTAGAATGGCATACTCATTGGCACTAGTAAGCCCTCGCCTGCAGCTCAGGCTTATAAGGCGTCAACTTACCTGAAATAACTCTAAAATACTACCCTTATTTTGTTACTATTATAATGCTGTAGTTTTCTTTCCCCTTGATTCATCTGTAAAGAACTACCTACCTAAGTAGATGAAAAAATGTGCCTAAATGTGTGATTGCTTTCTGTATCTTCATCTTCTTTGAACCGTCTCGTCTAATATTAGTAGCGCGCGCGACGGCGGTCGTTTCGTATCAGTTTTGGTTTTTATTGTGCCCCGTTCGCCGGCCGGTATATTTCTGGACTACTCGCATTTACGGCTGCCACCGACCGCGTTCGACGCTCGTCCGTTGACTGACCGTGTCGTGACGTGGACCTCCCTTTCATTACCTCTTCATATCGTGATATACGATGTGGACTCCCCTTTATTTTCCTTTCGATGTCGTGAATGTAGGATGTGGACCTTCCTTTCTTAACCTCTTTATATCGTGATGTTCCTTGTGGACTCCCCTTTATTTTGCTTTCGATGACATGGACGTAGGAATCATCATCATCATCAGCCAGAAGACGCCCACTGCTGACCATAGGTTATACATAGGCATCCACCGGTTGCCCCCGACTTACACAATGCCGTCGGTCGACGTATGATGTATACCTCCTTTTCTTTACTTCTTAATATGTACGATGTACGATGTAGACTCTCCTTTATTTTCCTTTCCATGTCAAGGATGTAGGATGTTGAATTCTTTACCTTGAGTATATAGAGTTTTTGGTTTCATCTTCTTGTCGTGTGTTCTTGCGTGAAAGATTTCGCGATTGATAATTCCGTTCTTTGAACTCTCCAACCCAGCCCAGAAAGCAGCTGCTCTAGGTCACCGATGACGGATTTGACTATCTAGCTATACATGTACTCGATTCGCCACTTGTACACGTGCTTCGTACGCGCGCGCAGCAAACATTGCTACCGAGGACCTTCGCTTTGCTCGGCCAATAGCAATACCTACTATTTCAATTCAGCGGCCCTATGCCAAAAATACAATGAACAAAATTATTAACATTCTACCGACGAATCCCAAATATTGCCACAAGTATTATAAGCTACGAATAGACACCCTGTCTATCTGTTCACAGGTTCTTTCCCTCTGTAGATAACCTACATGCCCGCTCTCACCATTACTCAATTTTCGTATGATGTAAAGCATAAAACGGCGGGAGATTCGCGAATCCCATTTCCTGGGTCGATCGGCGGCGCAGAATAAATAGGCAAGCTATCTTGCGCGCCGTTTGTCTTTCGAATCACTTTTGTTTTTCAGTTACAGACCCTACCTAACTACCTATTTTGATATTATTATCTATTCTGTGACAGAGTGAAAGAATTTATTTTTTATTAGATTACCCGCTTATAGAAGACTTAGACGGACGAAACCTTTTAGTTTAGTGAAAGTGTAAATAGTATATTGTACAGCGCTAACAGAACACGGGAACAAAGTGTCCTCCCCTTAAATAGAGACAATAAGAAAAGTGTTAGTGGAGACGTTCTTAGATTTTAGTCTTCTTAGCAGATTAAGTTAGAGTTTACTTATTTAAACCATATTATAATATGGTGCGTTGTTAACAAAACCAACCCGCGACTTCGATCCAGTGGACATAAAAAAGTATCCTATGTCTGTCTTTGCGATATACAGTTACTCCTTATCAAATTGTATCAAGATCCGTTCCGCCGTTTAGCCGTGATAACGCACAAACATCCTTACAGAGACAAAGTTACTTCCTATAGTTCGCTAGATGGCGTTGATCCATTTTCGTGAATTTTTTGACGTTTTTTATGGACTGACAGTAAAGTTGTAATGAGTTCTGAATCGCGCAAGCGAAGTATTTTTATACCTCGAAGCTTTATTGGTCCCGATACGACTGCGGCTGTATTCCTCTATTGTACTCTATTGTACTGTATTGAATTACAATATTAGTTAGGATTAGGATTATGATAAAACAACTCGATTAGCGCCGATCGCCGCCTAAACGAAAGATAAAGAGAGAGAAATATATAAATATATTTTTAATAAATATATTTTTCATAGTTATTCTCGTAGCTCTCTCTCGCATTTTTTAAATATTATATCTGCACCGTAAAAAACTTTGCTTATAGGTTTGATTTACAAGTTACCTTTTTCTCAAAAAAATATTGAAATTAATACCAAATACTGAGGCGGTGAGGCCTAGGGTCTGCTGGAGCTGTACAAAAATAAAGCATAAAATTCAAAGAAATGAAAGTAGTAGTGTGCTAACGGTAGACCTCAAGAGCACTTGAAAAAACTCGTGAACTTTTTTGCATAACCTCAGTTCTACAATTTCATAGTTTTATTTTGTCATCGGCGATTTTTGATTGGACGGCTTGCTTTTTGATCGGATTGCTGCGGCGTAGCAAACTTTCTTCCTTTTTGGGGGGAACACCCCACCTACCTGTACTATACTTACTATGGGAATATTTATAAATTATTTATTATTAAGTATAGCATCGGCAGTACACTACACTTATTTGCAGGTTCTATTAATACTTCAAAATACGATAGAACGTACATACGTGTACACTCACCAACATTGATTATTACTGATCATTTCGAGCAAAAATGCCTTTATTCGATTCTGACTAGTAAAGTCTCTACCACTTTTATTACTGCGGCATGACTTGGAATTGACCGTGACTTACAATGCTGGACTTAGACTGAGACTTCTTTTTGTGGTGGTTCACTTGAAATATTACAAAAATTGACACTGGCTAAATACACAAAGCTTGGAGCCAAAACACAAGAGATATTTTTTTTTTATATAAGGGGGTCTACACATGGCCTGACCTGACATCGTGTGATAGAGATGGCTATATATAAGTTTGTTGGGGAGCGAAAGGGAGAAGCTATAACCTTAATAGTTTGTATCTTTTGCTCCCGTTAAATTCAAGTCTAGCTGTCCCTTTCACACGGTGTCAGGTCAGGCCATGTAGCGAGGCCTATAAACCTATAAAGGCCTCGCTGCATGGCCTGACCTGACCTAGCATGATTTCATCCATGAGGGTGTCTATACATGGCCTGACCTGACATCGTGTGATAGAGATGGCTATATATAAGTTTCTGGGGGAGCGAAAGGGAGAAACTATAACCTTAATAGTTTGTTTCTTTTGCTCCCGTGCAATTCAAGTCTAGCTGTCCCTTTCACACGGTGTCACGTCAAGCCATGTAGCGAGGCCTATAAACCTATAAAGGCCTCGCTACATGGCCTGACCTGACCTAGCATGATTTCATCCATGAGGGTGTCTATACATGGCCTGACCTGACATCGTGTGATAGAGATGGCTATATAAGTTTCTGTGGGAGCGAAAGGGAGAAGCTATAACCTTAATTGTTTGTTTCTTTTGCTTTCGTGAAATTCAAGTCTAGCCGTCCCTTTCATACGGTGTCAGGTCAGGCGATGTAGCGAGGCCTTTAATAGGTTCAAAGGCCGCGGTAGCTCAGTCGACTCACATTCGTGAGGTAGCGCGTTTCAACCCGGGCAGGCTCGTACCAATGATTTCTTTGGAACTTAGGTACGTACGGAGGAAACCTACATATATTTCCGGAAAAGAAATTCGATTTGAATCCGCCAACACCCACTGGGCCAGCGTGGTGGATAGGCTGACTCCCAGCAGTGGGATGTTTTATACAGTGTCAAGTTTTGAATTAATATTGCATGCGAAGTAATTAAGTCAAGGTCCAAGTCATGCCTCAGTAAAATGGCTAAAGAGTAAAGGTAAAGTAAAGTGACTTTACTAGAGGTTTTGGAGTTTTTTTTTTTTGAAATATTACATTACTTGACATTGGCTAAATACACAACATGTAAGAAATAAGAACAAAAATAAGAAGAAAAAAAAGGCACACATAATTTTTTTTGTCTTTCATGTCTTGACAGGTGACAGAAAAAGTTCAAAATACGTCTAACGCCATCTATTGGGTAAGTTTGTTTCTAGTTTTTTTTTTTTTAGTAAACACCTCATTGACAATGACAGTTAAAGTTCTATGACTATTACGGGTTTTTTTTTTTTTTTTTTTGATAACGTCATTCAGTCAGTAAAAATGACGGACCCGGAAAAAGCAAAGTTGCACCTCCGGCCTCCGGTAACCCAAGTATCAAGTTGAGCCTCTTGATGCATTACAGCATAGAGCTATTAGAATTTTCAACGATCCCAAACTCACCGAACACCTAGAGTCGCTCAGCATGCGCAGAGATATTGGGTCTCTCCAATGATATTTGACTAGAGATACGGTGTTAGCGCACTAAAATGACCCCTGCAAATCTGTCCTTTCGGACAGATTAAATTATAACTATCTCTTCTATTCTCTAACTTTTCGCTTCCTCTTTCGCAATCGGAGCCGAATTCAGAGTGCCATTTTGAAGGTAGGGTTTACCTTCAAAATGGCAGTCTGAATTCGGCTCCGATCTTTAGTAAAATGTCATTTTAGTCACAAAAAAAAAAGAAGTATTTTTCGTATTTCAATGGGGAGTTTTCTGAAGAATTTTTCGATCTGTAATGTTACCGGCATCACGCTTCTATCACCGCACCATCCGCCACTGCTTAAAAGCTCATCGGCATAAATAATATATCGATTTGTGGAAATCGCACACTGCGTGTTCTAGCGATCCTTTTTACCTCACACCTGCAAATTGTGGAATGAGTTTCCACCGGCGGTATTTCCGAGTAACTACAACATGGGAATCTTCAAAAGGGCTGTTAATAGAGTCTTAAAAGGTCGGCAAGGTATCTGTGATACTCCTAGTATCACAGGTATCCTTAGGCGACGATGATCACTTACCACCAAGCGGCCCGTATGCTTGTTTGCCACCATTGGCATTAAAAAAAGATCCTTTTCACTATTTAATCGATGCCGGCTACGGCAGCGGGGCACCGGCTTTTGATAACGTTTTCACAGAAAGAGTAACATAAGATCGATCGTGGACTGGCAACACATGCCGACATTTCCTTCAATTCTTTCCTCTTGACATTTCGTTCAAGACGATCGTTTTCATTTCGGCTTAACACGTTTCGTGTCATTAAGACTTAAAAGTAAGTTATTTATTGAAAATAAAACTGTGTATTTATAGTGAATATTGTTATTTCTGTTTGGATATGTTTTTTGTGAATTTACTTTTTGTTTGTGCGAGATTCACTTGGATTATAAAGATGCCCGCCAAGTTCCTTTGGCCGGCGGTTTGTGGTAAAACCATGGGGTTTTACTTGGTAGAACTAATTTACGCCTTTGTGATTTCCACTTTAACCGTTTATCTCTTGGGCATAACGTGATTATTATTTCGGCGATTCATGGTATGTTGTGAGCAGCATAACCTAAACACCACGTTTGATTACTTGATCACTTCGGTCAATGCTTGTGTTAAGTTTGATTTTCAGCATGTGTGCGAGAAGCAGCCAGCTGGACGCTGGCTTTGATGTAAATTAAACCATGTACAAGTGTTCACAAAACGAACAGATCGATGTGTTCATTCTAAACAAAATATATCATGAGAAAAGATCTAACTGGCGTCGATTTATCGGTTTTCTTGTTTCCATGAGTGCTGTTTGAAAAGTGTTTGTCCGATAGCTAAACATTCTTTAGAATGTTCCTGGTGGGTCGTTACCACCTGTTCTATGGTTGGTATAGATGCAATAGTTTATCCTTCCTGCAATCTCATGTCAGTGTTGTATTAGTTTTACTTCTGGTGACTAGAAGGTCAGTTACTGATGACCTGCTCTTGTTGGGCCGTGCCGGTGTCCCCTTTCTGTGAGTTTACAGAAAGATTGTAGTCTGAGTAGATTTTTTTTATTTTGTTTGTGCGATGTAACTAAGCGGTATCTCCATTTTCCAGAATGCGTTACGTGGCCGCGTATCTGCTCGCCGTGCTGGGAGGCAAGGCCGCCCCGGCCGCCGCCGACGTGGAGAAGATCCTCAGCTCGGTCGGTATCGAGGCTGATGCTGAGAAGCTCAAAAAGGTCATCGCCGAGCTGAATGGCAAGGATGTCGAGGAGCTGATTGTCGCTGGTGAGCCACCCTATTAAGCCGTTAACTAGATCCCGTCTTCATTGAACAATCATTATATTAGGTCAATTCCAGAGAATTTAAGTACCTACTATAAATGCTAGCTTGTAGGTGTAGTGAATCTAGACTAGACTAGTACACTAAGCGTATTATTAGATGCTACCAAAGGCCTCGCTACTTACAAACATTGGTAATTGAGCTCGCCATTCGACCAACCACATAGCAGGTATTCCGCAACTCTATAAAAGTGACAAACTATGGCTTTTTACAACCTTTGGTACTACTGGTAGTACCACAGATAACAAACAGAAGCAAGGGCTCTTTTTTTTTCAATTCAATTCATTTATTCGGACCCTGGGTTAGCACAACACTTGGTAACGTCAAATACACAGTTTATCTTATATCTGGCTGTCTATACATTTGTAAAGTGATAAAGTTCAAACATTTTTGATACCGCTGTACCTTGAGCATGCCGAGATGGAATCTTAAAGGGTATTTTCAAGTCTCCATAACAATATTTTGTATTTAAGTTTTTTAATATATTTCCAATCAGAATGATGATACACAATCAAACACCATCTTTCGTCTGAAAGCCCATGCTGCTAACTCTGTACCTGACACCTGTTCCTTCACCCTGCCCCGCGCCAGCTCCAAACAGTAGAGTCCTAACCTGCGTTGTAATGTTCCAGGTCGCGAGAAGCTGTCGTCGATGCCGGCTGGAGGCGCCGCGCCCGTGGCGGCCGCCGGCGCAGCCCCCGCGGCTGCTGCCGCCGCTGAAGAGAAGAAGGGTATGTCCGACTTTTAGTAACCTTGGTGAATTGTGACTACAGCAGTCATTATTAAACTCCTTGAAGAAACAACAAGCCTCAAATACAACACCTAGCGAAATAGGTGAAGAACAGTTATCCCAGTGACCCAAACCCATACTCCATTACTGGAGTATCGACAGATGGCGCATCGACATGGAAAAAGCATTTACTTAAAATTAGAAACCTAGTGATAGACTTATGAGACGAGCAAGTTTATTATGACGTGTGTAAGCGTGATGTCTGAGAATGCTAGTACAATACAGAAAAACATTTTTGAACCTGTTGCACAGCATTGGCCTCATCAATTTGTCATCCCGAGACATTACTCGATTTATGCTCCTGTTGCATACAGTAGTAAGTGTGAAACTACAACAGCTTGAATCATATTAAAAAAATATATTATAGGTCTACACTACTTCCTCCACATGAAGGTCACCTCAACTCGAACAGATAACTAGAAAGAGAGGAAATTTATCGGAGCTTAAAAGATCTAAAACCTGAAATTAGGACAGGCCACTGAGATATAAACTGTGTGATTTTAAAATGATGATTTCAAAGAACACCATCTTTCGACTGAGCCCTTGTGCTGTCACTCTAACAACTGAAGTACCGCCATAATCCTAACTTACCCCATTGCTTAGACCGGTGTCTGATGCTGTATGTTTTATGTGTTACAGAAGAGGCCAAGAAGGAGGAGTCTGAGTCTGAAGACGAGGACATGGGCTTTGGTCTCTTTGACTAAACAGTTTTTACTGAAAGGTATGTTTCTCACTTTTATTTATTTATTTATTGTTAGCAGTTTTTTTCCTGAGAATGTGTTGATACTAGTGCTAGATAAGCTGTGTGGTGCTAGTTTGGGTTGAGATCTGTCATTGTTTTCAAAGTAATAAGTTTAGTTTCTATTTCATTTTGAATTTTCTTGACCAATTAGCTTATAATGATGGTAACACTTCACTCAAAGCTTCCCACTAGGATGCCATGGAACTTACAAGTCACGGACAACTAAACAGATTCAGGGATATTTAAATATCTGCCCGGCCGAGGACTTAACCTGTTATATCCTGCTCGTGAGGCAGGCGCTACTAAGCCAGAAGAGTCGCCAAATCCAACCTGGCTTAGCTCCACACAGCTGTCTTCTCATCACTACAGCTTCTTGAACCTCCTTTTAAAAATACTATTAAATTCTACAAGAAAATATGCAAATTGATAATAATCCTAACTAGTATTATAAATAAGAATGTAAATCTGTCTCTCTGTCTTGTTGTTTGTCGCATTATTACTGCTAAACGGCTGAACGGATCGACCTGAATTTTTGTATAGATATAGCTTAAGGGTAGGTAGGGTATACTAACAGACTACTTTTTTTTTGTCAGTCCACGCGAACGAAGTCGCGGGTAACACCTAGTAATTATATAAATAATATGTAGTTATCAGTACTATAGCAAAAACCGTACGTGTGTATTTGATTTGATTGAGAAAAACAGCTTGTAAACGGAACTTCAATTTTTCACATATTTACTATTTTCTAGCGTAAAACTGGTTTCCACGATACAGGGAATCCTAGTGTGGAGACCAGGGTTTGACTAGCTAAACTAAATTTTTAACTCCATAAAATAAATATAGATTAAAAACTAATCACAGTTTAGATTTCAAAATTATTTTAACGTAATTTTATAATAATTGAAGCAACTGTTTATTCTAATATTAAGTTGCATGTTCTTATTGAATGTATAATTTTTCTTCAATTATATTAGATATCCAGTTGTCTCGCATATCGATTGTTTAAGAGTTTGTTTGTTTAAAATAAAGACATAAAGTATTTTTGATATTTAGCTTCTCAAAAATTGTATGAATACTCATGAATAAACTTATTATTATTAATACTATCAAATGCGTAACGTTAGTTTTTTTATTGTAGTTAAATCGTAGGTAATTTGGAAAAAAAGTTGCAATTTACGCGCAAAAGAATGAGCACTTGCGTCGGACTTGCCAAAATGTTCCGTAACACTTGGCAGGTGGCGCCACTATTCTTTATTATTCGAATAATACTGATTTGTGGTTTTTTTTGTTTCAGTCTGGCGGCGTCGGTCGTTATTCCATATTTGGTTTAAGAGTAACATGATAGCAACTATGTTTCTATGAAATATATTTGCTAAAAACTTTTATATTGGTTTTATTAAACTTTACTGAAACAACCTGCATTAAAATTCTTATATTATATTTCATTCGTTAATAAAATTTAAAGATGGCTATTTTTTGTATGGTCGGTAATTCTTTGTGATTTTATCTGAATATCAACACATTCATAAAGGATAGTTCTAGTAAAGTGCTGTGGCAACCGTACTGCGGCTCGACGTGTGGTGGCCTCAGCTACACCTCTGCACACCACAGCCACTATTTATTTCATAAGTGATACGTAGTAAGCTATCTTTCATAAAAACTATGTTTTAGGAATGTTCTCTAGATTTAGTTGACCGAAAACTCGGGTGTAAATAGGTTTTACGATTTTATGAAAATTGGGACACAATACTTGTACTAGTGATGCCGAACTGTCGATAGTTTCGAAAATGACTTAAGACATCGTTAGTATAGGATACTCGATAACACGGAATATGGCAACACTACTGATGACTTGCAATAGTGTCGAGTGTTGAAGGGAGTTTACCGAGGTAGGATACCACAAGAACACAGATCAGTCTAAATACACTTATAAACTCTAATCGGTTGATTGTTAGGCGCGAGTAGCCGTAACCTTGAGATAGCCAATGAGAACGCTCGGTCGCCCTCCCCGCGCCTCACACTGACGTGACATTTTGTAGGAACAACGAAACTCGTAATGCGGTATCTTGTGTGATCTGTGCACACGGATTATCGTGTAAATTAATGTTTCTTTGCTGATACTATTCTTGTTCAATAGTGCTGTCATATTTAGTGCCATCGACATGCGCACTATCACAGGATTTTCGACCGTATTGCAGGGACACGACTGATACAACAGTAAATGTAAATCTTTTAATTATATCCAAATTTATAAAATACCTAATAATATCCACCTCTAATCATCACAGAAAATTGTTCTTAGTGTTGATTACAATCAGAAAAAGTATAATTGTACATATCTTCGTAATTCTTTCTTCATTTTCATTCTTTCAATGAACACAATTAAGCTATATACCCTTTCTGTGTAACCCTGGATACCTTGCACACGCTACTTACAATATAATAAAACAATACCTATGTAAGAACAAACTAGTTTTCGAGCAGTAGACCTCGCGACCACAATCTTTTTGCACAACATCGATTACCTACATTTTTTTTATTTTTAAATTTGCTTTCATCTATCCGTATTTTGGTACTCGCGTACAGTCGTATTTTTCAACCAATCTTGACGAAACTGTGTACAGAGGTTTTACAATTTATAGATATATTTTTGTCGGCAATTTTTGATTTATGGGGTATTTCCCCCAGAAAAGTGGATTTGCTGCGGCGCCATATACCGGTCGATTTAGATAATATTTGGCAAAAACATTCAATACTCATAAACAAGAATTTTGAATATAAGCAAAATTTGTCAAATGGTTGTCAAGACTAGCTTGGTTGGTTTAAGATCGTGAGGCCTCAGTTCCGGAAATCGAGTTGAAAAATACGACCTGTACGCTAGTACCAATATAATTATTATGGTAGGACGCGTATTCAACTCGCGAAAAGCGTGCGAGATCAGCAGGGCTAGCATGCGCACCGCGACAAAAATCTTCTCTACTTTGTCGTGAAAAATGAGACAAACTTATACATAATCGTAGCCGTGTCCTGTTCTTGCATAACAAAAAGATTTGTCGCGGTGCGCGTGCTAGCCCTGCTGCACTACTGACATGACGCGACGACGGCGACGTCAGACGCGTGGTGTAGTCGATCGACGCGTCCTAGACGCGAGTCGCATCGTGTGAGAATGGTCTAAGTAGGTTCAGTCCGTAACATCGCGCAGCCGACCAGCCTAGTCAATTTGTAGTTTCTTGAAGGAGCCCTCGACGCTGCCGAAGATGTCCGACATTGTCTTGGGTTTCCCGCGGCGCGCCGCCTCCGCCACGCGCTTCTTGTTCTCGGACTGGAAGTAGTCTGCGCCCGCTTCTATTTTTGATAGCATCAGCGCTGGGAATTTTAGGAAAGTTGATGTATGTGTTAACTCACCAGTACAGTAGATAAATTATCACTTGAATATGAGATCAATGATTCAAGAATTTTTTTATCAGTTGCTTAAACCATAGATAAAATATAGTAAAACTACATAAAATGCACTTATTACTTATATTTCCCTGGCAAAATGAGCGAGTGGATGTTTTGTGCTTATATTGTTGCACACCTCCTATATAGGTAGTTTGTATCACACTAATACTGTAAATGCGAAAGTTTGTGTGTAAGTATGTAAGTGTTTTTGTTCCCGTCCAACTCTGTAACGGCTGAACGAATTAGGACGAAATTTGGTATGGAGGTAGCTTATACCCTGGATTAACACATAGGCTTTTTATCCCTGAAAAATATTCCGTTCCTGTAGGAATGCGGGTGCTACCGTGGGGCGTAGCTAGTGGTGCCTACTTACATACTGCAACAAATATCTTGAATTTCTTAGCCGTTTAGTCGAGTAAAAATAAAAAATGATAAAGAATAATGAGGGATCGAGTATCGACGCCGAAGAAAGAGAAGTAGCAAAAAAATTAACAAAAGAAGTACAAAGACAAGGATAGCTGACCTGACCGTACCATATAGAAATAGGTCGGACCCTAAATCATACTTTACGGTCGGATCTGCAAAATTTAGCCAATGACATGCCAAGCAAACGATCCATGCACTCGTACTGGCCGCAGACTCCGGAAAGGCAACTATTGAATGCTCGCATTTTAAAATCTATCAAGCCGATCAGGCTAAATACAAACGTACCTACATATAACCGTAAAACATTAGCCTCCTTCTCGAGCAAAACAATGAGTTCGGGTAAAATGAGTTTAATTAATACCTCTAGCGCTATCGAAGTCCAAATACTCGCCGCCCGATTCCTTGCAGAGTGCCTCCCTCGGCACATATTTGTCCAGGGTCGTGGCTCCCATCTGATGGATCTGCAACATGTCCATCAGCTCCTTCTTCATGAAAGGTCGCAGTATCATCATCAAGCGGTCTATGAAGGAAGGTGCGTTCAGGAAGTACAGGCCTTTCAGGTTCACGAGCATCGCTTCCTGGAAAAGAACGGTGAAACTTTAAGCGTAACTCATTAGTTGGTGATGATGCGGGACTGTATCTGTTAACTGTTTGCAGTAGTTTTCTTTCGGATTTCATTCCTCTACTGCGCTTAATACCACGAGAGTAAGTGTAAGTAGTTGGTTGAGGAAACGGTTCATAGAAGTGAACAGCCCTCGGTGCCATCTCCACGTTGTATCGTCTTGTGACAGTGATCGTTTCGGCTCGTGAGAAAACTCCCTTAGTCATTTGTACAAAATTTTATGGTCTATCCAGATACTTAGGTAAAAGAAAACCAAAAACCCGTCCTCAAATATACCTTACACCACACTCGCACTTCGAAATCTGTCAAACTGCCTGTGCTACAAGAGGTAATAAAAAACAACATTATCACACTAATGTTATAATAGCGATAGTTTGTGTAGAAAATAAGAGTTTGTGTAGTTTGCGAAGTAAGTGTGTTTGTTGCCGTTTAACTATGTAACGGCTGAAGGGATTTGAATGAAATTTGGTCAGCTTACACCCTGGAACACACAGGCTACTTTTTATTCCGGAAAAATATTCCGTTTCTGTAGAATTGCGAGTGCAATCGCGGGGCGCAGCTAGGCCTTTTTGAAAAAAAAGTTCCGCTAGGGAAACGTTCTCCGCCAGGAGAACGTATGGACGTAATGTATGGAGGAAGCTTACACCCTGGATTAACACATAGACTACTTTTTATTTCGGATAAATATTCCGTTTCTGTAGAATTGCGAGTGCAATCGCGGGGCGCAGCTAGTCCTTTTTGAAAAAAAAAAAGTTCCGCTAGGGAAACGTACTCATGTCGGAAAGCGTTTTTCGCGAATATGGGGCCGTTCAAGTATTACGTAAGCACTATGGGGGGGTGGGGGGATCTTTGTTTTGCTTATTTTGGATGACATTAGTCTAGATGATGATTACGCCATCGGTAGTTATATACTTTTTTACACGAATGGCAACCTTCCAACTTAGAATTTCGGGTTTCATGGACTGAAGACTGTTAATTTGAATTTAATATGTGTACCAAATTAAAATAAGTTTGTTACTTTCGTAAGATTATAATATTTTTGTTCCTTACTCTATGTTGAATACTGTATCAGTAAAATCTAATCTCTATCCTAAATCTATTTTCTTATTTTTAAAATTATAATTATAATTATAACATTATAATATAAAAAAAAACATCTATAATAAAAAAAAATTACGTAAGCATGGGGGGGGGGTAAGAGCTTTGCTTACTTTTGCTGACAAGGGGGATGGGGGGGTAAATAATTGTAATAAATCTGCTTACGTAATACTTGAACGGCCCCTATCTCAAAAACGGTCGAAAACACAAATTTGAAATTACCTTACACATTTACACGATGTCATACACTAAAACTCTACTCAACTCAAATCCTGAAATTAGACGCTTTTCCGCCAGGAGTACGCACGCCCGCAAGACGTCCACTGCTCAACAGAGGCCTCCTTAGAGCGCCACACTCAACGTGAAGTTGCATCCACCGATTGCCCGCGACTTCCAAAATGTCGTTAATCCACCTAGTGGGAGTCCTACTTGCATACATATGTCGAAAAATATAACCCTCCTTGGGCAGGAAATGGAGTACCTGCAAGTAATACAAGAACTGCTGCACCGTCTGGACGTCGAGGCGCGTGATGTGCCCGAGCGTGATTTTATCCAAGTCCATCAAGATAATGAGCCCGGGCCACGTGCCTTCCAGGTACTGCCACAAGTCCACCACCATGATCACACACCTGAGCAAATGATTTGAAAATGTTTAGGTAGCAAGACCATTTGTTTCGCGAGGAGGAAACCTTCACAAGTAATCCGACTGCTTTGGGGTTCAGCCGGGTTTTGTGGGGTTATACCCACTAATACTAGTGGCGGTGGCCAGCCTTAGTGCCGAAGAACCGGCTCCAGCTCAGTGGCTCCAAAGCTCTAGTGGTGTAATAATATGCGCGGCCGTTTCATCGGCCTCCTCGAAACCATTATTTTCGGAACTCTTTTGCAGAATCCACTAAGGCCACCCAAAGAAGTACCTACAACCGTTAAGAATTAGAGTGCGAGGGCATAAAGAATTATCTCAAGGTGAATAGTGCATTGCATTACCGCCCAGGGTTTTGAACGGTTGACGTATAGGCACAACATTCGGAAGTGATTTGAGCAAGCGTGACGCTTACCATTAGGTACGCATGCGACAAATCGTCTCGTCACTCGGTTGCATAAAAACAATTTCACTGAGTTAGCAACGCAATACGCTTATGAAGCGAGTAATTAGCCTTTTAGCAGTAGCGGAGCGAAGGTTTCTGTAGATAAGTGTTGCCTACTACTTACCTATACCTCTGACCTTAGTTTACTGCTAGGTAGAAAGCTACCTACCTACATTTAAAAAAACCTTGTTGACTAAGTGGGTGAAACCTACGTCGTCAATGTTCAGGATAGGCATTCCTACAATCTGTCGTACCACTCAATGAGTCTCTTTCAATTTCAATAGGTATAGGTATAGCAATGGCAATAATTTTAGAGCTGTCAAATCGCTGTCAAATCAACATAATAACCGTCATCGGCTGGTAACAGAGATGTATTGTACCTAGGTGCTTATTTCTGTTTCATTTTACATGTAAATGTTTAGTAACTTACTTGACGGCGTCTGAAAATACGAAATTTTTTGCATCGTAGTTCAAGAACCTGCAGTAAAGGACCTTGGAACCATCGAACGCTCTCATTTCTAACGGCAACAGAAGGCTGCAAAATAAAATTATTAAGTACATCTACATATCTCATAAAATAATATGTGGATCCTAGTTTAATTCACCTTTTTTTAAACTTCTACCACAGATGAATAGAACCTGTGACTTCTACTTACTGGGTTATTGCGTCCCATTCGTCTAATTCTAAGAATTAGACGAATGGGACGTCTAATTTTAAGAATTAAGCATAACTTGCCAACCTCAACCAAGCTTGCATGAAATTTTCCTCTTATATCTATCAATACAATACTTCCTGTTACCTAACAATACAATACTTCCTGTTGTATCTAACAATATCTGAAAGATCAAATTACTATCAATAGTACAGTTAAGAACAAAACAAAACACAAAAGTCAAATTATACCTAAGAATGTCCGTCAGGATCAGCGTCCCTACCAAACGTCCCCATCAAACTGGCAGCGTTACCGCGCTGGATGGCCAGGGAGATGTGCTGGGCAAGAAAATGTCCCGAACGAGGATCCCGCCCCCTCTCCCTCAAGCGACGCCTTAGGTCGGTCACGAACTTCGTGGCGTCGGAGCCGCACGATCCCGCCGTCTCGACGGCAAACGGCACGAACTCGTACGTTGATTCAAGGCTTGCGTATTTGAGACGTTTGCCTTTGGCGGCCGCCTCCGCTCCTGCGCCAGCCGCCTGCCGGGTAGCGGCGAGGTGGCAGGTAGCGAAAGTGCTCACACACGTGGCATCCCAAATTAGGCACCGCCCCCTATGCCAAGGAATCAACGTGAGCCCGTCAGGACAGTTGCCATCAGACCGCGACAGACCAGAAGGCTCCAGCACACATGGCACGTCCGTTTCGACCAGGGCTCACCTGATAATTTCATTGATCGCGTGATGCCAGGGTCTCCGCCCTGCGCACTTAATGCAGCTTAAGCCATGATGGACATTTGCATCACACACGCAGACGTGAGGGTTGCATACTGCACACCCGAGCCGAAGGCCCACAGCCACCCGAAGTTATAGTTAAGATATATATTTATATAATATACGTGTACCTGTGACGTGTAGGTACCTACCACTCAATAAGCTAATCTGACAGGATTAAAATTATCTGCGTCTCTTTTCATTTCAATATGGCGGAAATCATAGCAACCTTGGACGAAACATCATAATCCATGATAGCAACAATTTGAGAACTGTCAAATATAGTTTAGTCTATAAAATTGTTCAGAATCGAAAACTTTATCATACAAGGGTATATATTGTAGCACACACTAAACTAAACTAAAGCAGGGGTAAAAATTATCTATCTGCATCTCGATTCATTTAAATAAGTAGGTACTTAGGTATGTGAAAAAAATATGGCAATAGTTTTAGAGTTGTCAAATTTGATTTAGTTTAGAAAATGATAAATGGCTAGTTCTTATTAACTTATTATAATACGGGACGTTTTAGTCCCATACTTTTATTTCCTAAATTTAGTATGCAAAGTGGCCAGAGGGCAAGGTTTTTACTTAAATAAGCTAAAGTTTTGTGCGTCAGACAAAATATTGGTAAATAATTAAAGTGATAATTTTGAGGTTTTTCATAAAAAACACAAAGACGCTGTATTTGAATGACATTTTAATGCTTTATGGTATATTTACACTAGGTATATTAATCAAAACAATATTTAAGTTCTCATCGTTTCTATTTAAATCTTAATATTGTTTACGTAAATACATACCATACAAGTGAGAAGTTGTCTGACCCGAACGCATCTGCGATCGAATAGATTTGGAATAGATCTTCGTGGCGACTGTCTGATTGGCTGATAGGCGGAACCGAACCGAACCTTATCTTACTACATACTTTGTCTCGGAAATCTTACAACAGCGCTCATTAGTCAATTTATTGGTATTCTTCACATGTTTTTAGCTGACAGGAATGTGATACACAATTTGTGTCGCCCCTATTCTATGATGAAAAATCGACTAAAATTCGGGAGACATTCCACTTCTTTTTACGTTTTAGCAAAGTTTTATTGATTGTTACTGTGATTAGATATAATTTCTTTTGATTTATGTACTTACTTTACGTATTATGAAGGTAGAAAACTTGTGTTTAGTAAGATCGCCCCTCAGGAAAGTGACAATATTGCTCATGCTTAGGCATTTTTCTCCAAAAAGATATTGTCGGACCTAGCTGAATTTCAGTGCCCATATAGAAGCCAATTAGTTCCTTATTCCAGATTACAAATAAATCAGAAATATTTAAAAAGTAAGGAGCTATGATTTGAGCGCACCAAAATTCCTTCACTATAAGAACTAGCCAAATACAAGTTTTTTTTAATAAATAAATGATAATTTTTATTTATTAAGTGTTCCTGACTGTGCACAAGTGTTGGTGAATAGTATAATGTCGTGAAACGTGTCTTTTCGTGTTGTTTCTAAAACTCCATAGAAACCTTTAGTAAAGTCTCCACCATTTTACTGGGGTAGGTATAACTTGGACTTGACCGTAAATTACTTGACTTGACTTAGACTGCGACTTAGACTAGTTTTAACAATGAAATATGTTACTTCACCTGATATATTACAAAACTTGACACTGGATAAATACACAAGTTGTGGAGCCAACATTTAAGAGGGGGAATGTGATATCAGGAGTTTTGGCGGGAACGTGAAGAAGTCTTGCCTCGTCATTTTATTATTTTCCAAAACATGTGCTATTTCGATTGTTAATGTGTAAAAATAGTGGGTTTTTATTCATTAATTGTTCGTGAATGCGCACGAGTGTTGGTGAGTAGTATTATGTTGTGAAACGTGACTCTTCGTGTTGCTCCCAAAACTCCATTGAAACCTCTAGTAAAGTCTCCATAACTTTACTGAGACCCTATTCCTGTGAGCTCGAGATTATCTCGATCACTGTCTCTCTCATTTAGAATTTAATGGGAGTGAGAGGGCACACAGGAATAGGATCCCTGGGGCATAACGTGGACTTGACCGTGACTTACTTTGCTTGACTTAGACTATGACTGAGAGTTATTTTAATTGCGAAATATTTGACTTTACTTGAAATGTTACAATACTTGACACTGACTAAACGTATCATCCACACAACGTATGGAGTCAAAAAATAAATGGAAAATATAGTTAGTTGCTATACTGACATTTTTTTTTTATTTTTTTATTTTTTCTTTCTTGGCATCGCACTCTGTGCATTCTGCCATTTTCTGCATTAGGACTTGTGTTTTTAAAAACGGGGAAACCATAAGTCGCGAAATAATTATAGGAAGAAAAAATTAACTTTAGGAGAGGAATATGGATCAGGAAAGTATTAGGATTAGTATTAGTATTAAGTATTAGGATATTTATTATTCCATATCTATTTTTCTTTTATCTAATAACATAAAATTGTAATTACCATGAATCCCATGGTAATTACAATTTTATGTTATTAGATAAAAGAAAAATAGATATGGAATAATAAATATTTGGATCAAGGGAAGCAAGTAAACAAAAAATATTAGTAGGAAAGGTAACATGAAGGGAAACTAAAGATTCATAAAAGGAGGAAACATCATTATTTGGACAACAAAAGAATAAGTGATTTAAATCACCAATGCCACTTCCACATTCGCAGGTAGCAGAATCAATTATATGAAGCCTGGCAAGGTGAGCTGGGCTACATACATGGCCCAATCTCTATTAATCCACTTGAGTTTTGGCGGGAACGTGAAGAAGTCTTGTCGCGTCATTATAATATTGTCAATTTTCTACGTTAGATGGTCTATCTCATCCTTAGACGAAGCATAGATCCTTGATCTCATCACATGACATTGCCAAAATTATGAAACACTCTCGCAGAAGCCATAAAACAAGAATTTAATTGTTTTATTATGTTCCAAAACTTGTGTTATTTCGAGTGTTAATGTGTAAAAATTGTGGATTTTTATTCATTAAGTGTTCGTGAACGTGCACGAGTGATGGTGAATAGTATATCAGTATTGCCTTTTTGTTGTGAAAGTTGACTTTTCGTGTTGTTTCCAAAACTCCATAGAAACCTCTAGTAAAGTCTCTACCACTTTACTGGGGCATGACTTGGACTTGACCGTGACTTAAATAAACATTAAAATATACGTGTGAAATATTTGACTTCACTTGAAATATTATCATACTTGACACTGGCTAAATACACAACGTGTGGAGCCAAAACAAAAGAAAAAATTAAAATTAATCCACTTGACAGCTATGACATAGTACAAGGTCTTTTTTTTCCTCTTATCGCCGCCATTTATTTATTTAATAGACACCAACATGATATACCTCATTGTAACAAAGAAGGAGGCAAGCAATGGAAACAGGCTGAACTTGAGCTAAACGTCACCACAATTATAGGAGCAGACTACATGAAATTAAGAAGCGAGTTTTACAGTCAACGACTTAAAAATTAATCTTTATAAGTATACATAGTAAAGCGGTAGTAAAGTACATACATAGTATACATTAGATTAGCGGTCGAGCAGCATCGGCAGATGTTACCCCTGGTCCCAGGTTACGGGCCAACTAGTATTTATATTTTGTTTGGGGCCAAGGACAATAAAAAACAATGCTACTCACTAATATCCCATGGTCTTGAGCAACTTCTCATCTGCCAGCCTGTTCTTAAAAAAGTTGTGGAAGAGAGTCCTAAGCGTGAAGTGCAGGTCGACCAGCTGCTTGGTCACCGACGTGCTGCGCTGGCAGCAGTGAAACGTCAGGATTAGGTCCATGTCTGGAAAAGAAAGTAATATTTTTTAAAAACATTTAAGTAACACTTTTTTGCATACATTGTACATTTGCAATAATATACATTTTGCGTTTGCATATTTTGGTCATATGTACATTTTGCGTGTGGTTACCATTTTGTGTGTTGTACATAATAAGCCGGATGCTTTTTGTTTATTTTTTTGATATGTATGTTTTATTTTTTGAAAAATATTCTTATGGTGTTCTAAGAACAACTAAGTACTTACTTTTCTTCGTCGTATATTCGACGCATTAAAGTAGGCATTTAAACAACAAATAAGAACAAAGATATTGCGAAATTAAAAAACAAACAAACATATATACATAGTTTTTCGCGGTGTAAATAACTAATAAAAAAAATTATAACATTTAGGGGTGGGCCTTATTTATAAGGAGAATTCTGTGAGGGTGGGTTAGTCTACGCTTTTTGTACAGACAAGACGACGGTATATTTTATTATTAATAGGTACATATTTATTTCTAGAAACATGTTCTACATAGACCAATAAAAACTAATGCAACTTACAAAACAACAACAAACAATAATACTTACAACTGTAGTGTATACTCAAGCTATACTATATAAGAAAACCTACGTGGTGTTGACACAATTTATTTTAATAAAACGTCTTGCACTGACAAAACAACAACGTGCGTGCGGTACGCGTATAGCATTCCTTAAAAGAGATCACCAGATGTGATCGAAACTTTGGAACAAGGTAAAATTCATGGACGGGCCCTCACCACACGAATTCCTTAAACAACAAGTCAAAACAAATTAATTTAGGCTTCAATACGTAATTTAAAAGTATCTAGAGTATATTTTGTCACTATAAAGAGATAGCGAAATATTTAATAATATAATGTCAAGAAATATTTTGCAGATATTTGGATCGCATACATTCACGAACGTACGTCTCGCACTTTTCACAGACTAAGACTGAAGCAAGGTGAGCGTCGGCGCTTACTTTACAGTCTTCAAGGTTCCCGTCCATTTATTTGTGCGCCCTCCAGTTTTACTAAAATTAATTAAAACAATAACATTTGTTTCATAAGTGTATAAAATTGTGTTTTTAAAATTAATTACCAAAATTACTTATATCTACTTACTTACCTCAGGTTTATCTTTCCATCATCATCATCAGCCATAAGACGTCCACTGCTGAACATAGGCCTCCCCCTTAGAGCGCCACACCGATCGACAACGGGCCACTTGCATCCACCGTTTGCCCGCGACTTTCACAATGTCGTCGGTCCACCTAGTGGGAGGCCTACCTACGCTGCGTCTTCCGGTTCGTGGTCGCCACTCAAGAACCTTTCTTCCCCACCGGTTATCGGTTCCTCGAGTGATATGGCCTGCCCATTGCCACTTCAGCTTGCAAACTCTGAAAGCTATGTCGGCAACTTTGGTTCTTCGACGAATATCCTCGTTCCGGATTTTATCGCGCAAAGAAACTCCGAGCATAGCTCTCTCCATTGCCCGCTGTGCGAGTCTGAGTTTTTCCAAAAGGCCAGTAGTCAAGGACCACGTTTACTTTATCGTTACACGTTATCTTTCCTTACAAAAAATATATTTTTACGACTGTAAAATTGTGTTACTAAAATTCATTACCAAAATTACTTATATCTTATTATTATTACAAAAAATCTAGTTTGACGACTTTAGATAAAATGTTTGCGCGGAACCTGGAAGTCACATCGCATGCCTCAACATATTCACCGAGATTATTACCTACCTATCGTTATATAATTATCTACGTTTAATGACTCCTGTTAAACTATGGCGGTAATTTGCATCTGTAAACGTCAATTATTCTATCGACCTTCACAAAGACTAAATCTGCTGCATCATTTGTATGCTATACGAGGGTAATAATTATCGGCTCCAAGACTAGGTAATCTACTCATCGACTGCCGTCTAACAAACGGGAGAGAAAGAGAGAGTTTATTTTCCTCTTATTTTCTCTCGTTGTTCTCCTGTATATGGTTTTCACTGACCTGTTATAGCCTCTGCGGGTAAGTGCGGCTGTGTCTCCATCCAGGCTCGGAGCTTGGTGATGTCATCCCGCGTGATGCCGGTCTTTTTCTTATACTCCTCGTCCAGGGGCAAAGGCTGCACTAGCTCTGGCATCGTCCTGGAAACAGGAGGGGTTTCAGTTAGAAATACAGCATTTGTGTCTTAAAAATCAGAAATCTACTTACTAACATTGAACTTTTTTATGGTAAACCATTTTTTTTATAGACAAATCGTCCACGCCTTTGACTGCTTTCTATCCGACTGCCCCAGAAAGTCTAGCACGGGCGCCGGGATAAAGTTATGTCCACCCGTTTTGTCTTCGCGTCAACGTGACAAAGCTAGAATATGGATACATCCGTCTCGTTCTCGTGGGATAAATATGGTGGACAAAATTTTATCCCGGCGCTCGTGCTAGGCCTGCTGAATTAAGTGTATGTATGTTCCTGTATTACCTCCTGCAGCCTAAACCGCTAAAAGACCGATTTCGACGAGTGAGGTGTTGTTGGATTCCTCTTTACGTCCCGAATGACATAGGCTACATTTTGCAGTCGGGTATTTCGTTTTACTTTAAAAAATCAACTAAAAAAAAATGTAGTAGTGGGATGCGTAATATAAGACGCATAAGAAGAAAGTCTGACTGTCCTGTCTGACTTGAGAGAGCGCCAAAAACAATACCTCGA
Organism: Apocheima hispidaria; assembly: GCA_947579745.1. Lineage (NCBI taxonomy): Eukaryota > Metazoa > Arthropoda > Insecta > Lepidoptera > Geometridae > Apocheima > Apocheima hispidaria. Next base: position 12,743,655 of record OX388166.1, on the reverse strand, counting down.
TAAATAGATAAATAGGTAACACTAGTAGAGTGGATGCCGAAGTTGACATGCGACTTCAACTCACTTTTAACAAGCCTGACATCAAAATACTGCAACAGAGTGGATGCCGAACCTGAAATTAGGTTTAGCCTAGTCTAACACTGGACTAGGATGTAGTTGGATCTAAATGGCGTAAGAACAATTTTTTTTGTTCTTTTGAAAAAAAATATGTTCTTCCGAATAAAAAGTTTCTTAAAGCATTTCGCATTGTAAAATCAGGTAGCTTATTAATCTCTAGGTAGCTCTTATTAATAAATTCGGAGAAACCTTGGAGCAGTTGCTCAGTCTTCTGACTTTTTCAATCGAGTTCTAATTTCAAAAAGAGCGAAAAGGACTAAACACGTGGTAACTAATACAAGGGCACTCCACGTTAATTAATGCGGGGGTTAGTGACATAACCGGTTATCAAGTAAATTATAAAGAATTATTATAATTAAATTATTTTAAAGTTTTAGTTATCAAACATCAACCTCTCGTTTTTACTCTAACTTATAGTGCAGACCGGTTTTTATTTTATTGTTATTTTAAGACCTTACTGATTATTTAGAAGTAGCTGTAGATGAATAGTTGTAGATACAAGATTTAAGCTAAATGTATCTTACATTAATTAATATTACTGAATGGTCATGATGATCAAAACTGTTGTTACCTATTATTTACCTTTACCACGTTGTACACAGTTTATACAATAAAGTTTTTCTGATTGTTATTCTGGAATTAATTAATTCTATTAAATAATTTCCTACTGATAGCTTAAATCTGGCTTGAAATAGTAATGAAAATATTATCAACTTTGAATGCCTACAATAAAACTAGGAATCAGCTCAAAAAAGTCTATTTACAGTGACACTTTTACAAATATTTTTAAGCGCTTTGTTTTGAACCAACACAAAACGTTAAATATAATTGTCATTGCAATAAAGTAATACGTGGCCCCAGTTTTGTACTGTCTTTGGAGATCAGCAATGATGTTTTAAGGGTTCCGTAGGGAACTTATAAGGAACCCTTATAAGTTCGTCATGTCCGTCTGTCTGTTCTGTCTAAATCCTTTACAGCCTTATAACTTCCGAAATCTTAAACGTACATGTATGCAATTTTGCACGATAGTCTGAGTAAAGACCTCCAGTTTCAAAAAATAAGAATACTTTTGTTTGTATAATAAGGGTAGTTCCCATATATGTAAAGAAGGGATGAAAAAAAAAAATCGCTGTACCCCATCATGTAGGGTGTCGTTGAACAGGAAATGTTGAAAGAATAAAAAAAAACATAATTTTATATTAATGGGGTGGCAGTCATACAAGTAAAGTGGGGATAAAAAAAAATCGCCTTTCCCCCACATGTGTGGTGTGATCGAAAAGGTGCTTTAAAATGAAGTTAGTATTTGGTATGTACCGCTTGCGAAATATGGGCCCACAAATTTGCTTGCAATTTGTTCCCCCCCCCTGGCATTTCTTAACTATGCACCTCAGAAACTAGTTATCTTCCATGTTGATAGAAAAAACTTTATATTAAAATTATTTCAGACATAGACAGCTTTGGTTTTACAAGAACTTATGTTTTTGAATATTTAGTTTATTTTTAACCGCCTTCCAAAAAATAACAAAAAGTTCTAAGTCCACAGCTTGAACCACCTTGACTTGACCACTGAAGTCCACACCGATCCCAAAAATAACAGATTATAAAGTGTAAATAGGTATATAAGTATCAATAATTCCGTTGATTGTCCTTTAATACTCTTTGCTTTGAAGTACGTAATTAAATTATTGTTTTCTACTTTTTAGTTTAAGTTTGTTTTGTACATATAGTCTCGAAGCCGGCTTTATATGAAAAATACATGCACATATTTTTCATATATTATATTATATATATTTTATGTAGATTTAACTACACCACTACAACGCAACTACAACTACACTACAAAGTCTCTGCTTTAACTGGCAAAATTTGCTTTCATATGTCCGTATGTTGGTACTCGCGTACAGTTCGTATTTTTCAACCAATCACGACGAAACTTGGCATATAAGTTCTACAATTTTATAGAACTATTTAGTCGTCGGCGATTTTTGATTGCAGGCGTATTTCCCCCAAAAAGAGGAGAAGTTACTGCGGCACCATTTACCGGCCAATATTGTCAGAAACATTCGGTACTCAATTCTAAACAAGAATTTCGAATATGAGCAAAATCGGTTAAGAGGTTGTCAAGGTCGTGAAGTCGCATTTTTGTCTCGAACTGAGATCTCAAGACTTCTCGATACCTGATATATCTAGACAACCTTGACTTCTTCTTCGACGACAAAAACAACTAGGAAATCATAGAATAGATATTGTGCAAAAAAGTGTGTGCTCGCGGTCTACTGTTCGCAGAACTACTATTTTTTATGAGGTTTATGTTTTCATAATTATATTAACTAACTCAAAATATCTCTTTTTTACACGAAGCTTAATTTTATTTAATTACATTTAAAAATAACTTATTATATTACTCTATTCAAAATAATTGGATTAATCCCATCTGGCCCGGCGGCCCGGCCCGTTACCAGGGCGGATAGATAATTTTGAATTGGGTGAGCCCGCTTCTGCCACGGAATTATCTCGCTCGCATAGTTTCTAAAGCTTTGAAGGTATACACAGCAACTGCTTCCTCTTATCTGCTCTTACCCCCGAATACTGAAACGTTTGTTAACTTTGACGACGGATTAAGTCTATTGCTGTCTTTGTCATTTGTTTAGTGCCAGACAAAGACAGTATTAGAATTAATCTGTTGTCAAAGTTAACAAGCGTTTCAGTATTCGGGGGTTAGACGTCTACTACTTGACGAACTATTGGAGGGAGGTGTTTGACATAGTGCCCACACTTGCAGGCGGCTTCGAGATCGCAGAATATACATTGTTTACGATGATGGCAGTTAAGAACACAACTTAGTATTAGTTATTGTAATTATTGTAAGGTTTTTTTTAATTCCTCTCTTTAATTTATATCTATAAAAAAGTAAAAAATGTGTGAGCGAGATAGTACGGGCGGGAAGCGGGACCGACAATGCTATCCAACATAATTGTTCTATCTACCTTGATTTCTTCAAAATTAGCTAGAAACATGGCAATATTAATGCAATTTTCGTACCTGTAAAATAACCAACGAAAGCTTAAAAACAATCCTATCTTAACCTGCAATGGTCTCATCGCGCGAAATTCAAAGATTCTTGCGTTTTTTGTTAATTACAGCTTAATTACTCATCGTGGATTTATTGAAACTATTGTTCTAAGAAATTACTGGTAAAATGATCACCTAGATAACATTGGCTTAGCTACAAATCTCAATAAGCTGATTTTCATTTTGGTTTTTGGTTTAGCGAAAAATGTACCTGCACTAGCTTTCAAATTGAATTTTTGGTTGATGTAATGTCTTGAAACAATCTATTTATTACCGCAAAATTAGTTTTCATGGACCTGCGATGAGTAATTAAGCTGTAATTGACAAAAAAAGGCAACAAAATTTGTATTTCGCGCGCTGAGCGAAACGATGCACCTTAGGCTAAATAGTTTATTTTAGTTTGTATGTAAATAACATATTACTTTGGTTACTAAAGGCAAAATGTCTAATATAGAAAAACCTTATTCCAATTCTTTTAGCAGGTAGATGTTTCAAGTACGTAGTAGTGAAAATATTTCTGGTTTTGAATATTTTTATTGTTTACACTTTACAGGATAGGCGTTTAAGTTAACAGTGGTCCACCGATATTTATTTTAGTATAAGAAGTATATTTATTTTTATATTTTATATATAATATTTATATAAATATTATATATATATATAATATATAATATTTATATAAATATTATATATATATATATAATATATAATATTTATATAAATATTATATATATTTAAAATAAGAAGCAATCTAAGGCGCACTTTACTTATGTATTCTGTGTTTTTTGCTTTAAGTCCAGATTAGTTATTAGTAGGCGTTATTAGAAAGATAATTCCGATTAATTTCCCTGGGTACTTACCCCTAAACAAACTAACAATTATTGTTGTAGCCAAATTCGTACAGATACAGAGAAACTTGTAAGAAGTATGAAGCGATATTTTAATTTTTATACATATAAATCTACTGGAAAATTTAGTTTCTTTGATAATATCGAAATTTATTATTTATTTTTCTGTCAACGTGATTACACAAAAAAGGCAATGTAGAAAAATAGATTAAAAACAAACGAAAATATAAAAAGTGCCACTTTGTCTAGATTTACGATAAACATACTCACTTTGAAGACAGTAACTCACGTTAAAGGACTAAATAAAACGTAACTAAGTACACACTATTAAATATTTACAAGTACTATTAATTGACACAAACACAAAAACAATATCAGAAATAACACGTTAGCTCTCAACAGTTTTCCCTGATATAATAACACTAGGAAGTGGGCAGCATCGTGATACGAAGTATGTTAAAAGACCTGTTCACACTAGCGTGCGAATGACGCGCGGTGCAACGACACGGAGCTAGATACATGTGTGAAATGCTCTTTGCACTTTTAATTATAATATCTAAACGCATAGTTACGTAAAACTATTTGGCGATCATAACATTTTATAGATTTAGGCACAGATTACACCCTAAATTCTGCATTTAGGACGCTCGACGCGCACCACGCATCAGTCTAAATATACTTATAAGAAATAACTGTGATTGGTTGATTGTTAGGCGCGAGTAGGCGTAACCTTGAGATAGCCAATAAGAACGCTTGGTCGCACTCCCCGCGACCCGCGCCTTCCTTAAGCTTTGGTGGCTTAGGAACAACGAATCTAGTGTAATCTGTGGTTACAGGGTACAGTGAACCTATAAAATATAATGATACTTCACAGGTTCATAGTCTCCAGACATGGTCGTGTATCACAAACAGTACATAGGACATGTGGTTTCTTCATTGACATTGAAGGGGCGTTCGATAAGACTACCTTCCCGAGTATTGAAGAAGGTCTGAAAACCCAGGGGGTAGACCACAGAATGAGTGGTTGGGTCACAACAATGCTTGCTAACAGAACCGCCAGCATTGAAACAGCGGGTGCAACACGTTGCCGAGTCGCGAAGGGCTGCCCGCAAGGAGGAGTTATGTCTCCACTACTATGGGTGGTGGTGGTAAACAAACTTGTCGAACTCCTTAATAAAGAAGGCATTGTCACTGTAGCATACGCTGATGACCTGGTTATCATGGTCTCGGGACTTTTTGAATCGACTTTGTGTGACAAAATGCAAAAGACGCTTAAGGTCGTTGAAAAATGGTGTGAGCGGCACAACCTCTCTGTAAATCCTCAAAAGACAGAGATGATTCTGTTCACACGAAAAACGAAGACACTGAATCTCAAATCTCCCTCACTGTTTGGCACTAAGCTAACATTCAGCAAGGAAGTCAAGTATCTAGGCGTCTGGTTAGACAGCAAACTTCTGTGGGGAAAACATCTAGACTACATCACCACGAAGGCAACTAACATCTTATGGCAGTGCACCAGAGCAGTAGGTAAAGACTGGGGCCTCAAACCGAAGCTCTGTCACTGGCTATACACTGTGATAGTGCGTCCAGTTCTCACCTACGGCTGCGTGGTGTGGTGGACTCGCACCAACCTAGCACCTGCAATCATTAAACTACAGCAAACACAAAGGCTTGCATGCTCGTTAATCAGCGGATGTATGAAAAAGACACCCTCAGCTGCCCTCGAAATGATCCTGGGTCTGACTCCTTTGCACCTGCATATACAACAGGAAGCGATGGCTTCAGCACTAAGGATTAAATCTACGAACCAGTGGAAAAGAACGGGTCCCATCACAAACCATTGCAGAATAATCGACCGAGCAACGAGGATAATTCCCGAAGCTAGCAATGGTACCGATAAGATAGCTAATACACATCTGGACAGCAAAACGTACGAGCTGATCACAGAGGAAAATGTCTTTGATGGTGCATCGCCCACTTGGAACATATTCACAGACGGTGCAAGGAACAAAGAAGGAGCAGGCTGCGGTTATTACTCACCGGAGCTGGGACTCAAGGAGTCCGTGGCCCTGAACAAAACAACGACAGCACTGCAGGCGGAGGCCATGGGTGTTCTACTGGCAGCAAGAGCTGTGGGATCAATAAACGAGCTTCTCACAGCCACCGCAGAGCGGGACGGCAGAGAACTCCTCGTGATCACCATCGACAGTGCTGCCACTATCTATGCTCTTAGAAAACCTGTAACAAGGTCAAGAGTCATTGCTGAGTGCCACACAGCACTGCAAACACTATCTAACAAGTTCAGAACCATTGTGAGATGGACGAAGAGCCACGGATCATGTCCTGGCAACAACATGGCAGACACCCTTGCCAAGGAGGGTGTAAGAAAGCGGGCAAACGGCGACGTATTGGGTCTCTGCAGGCCATCAGCGATGGAAGTGCGTGAGCTACTGCGCCGCCACACCGACAAAGAACAACAAATTCTGTGGGACAAGAGAGCCGACTGTCAACATTCCAAGGCCGCCTTTCCAACCCTCAACAGAAAAATCTCTAATAATCTATTGAAATTGCAACGACAAGACCTCCGTCTACTAGTAGGCCTTATAACCGGTCATTGCAATTTGAATAGTCACTTGTACAAAACGGGAGCTACGGACAGTCCGCTGTGCCGTGGTTGCATGCAGGAAAACGAAACAGTGGAGCATGTGCTGTGGCACTGTAAAGCTACAGAAGAAACTAGAATCGCCACTAGGTTGCTTGAGACAGCTTCAACATCATCCATGTCATTCCGTCAGCTTGGCTTGGTATCATCATCATCATCGACAACACCATCTACGTCACTGGAGCAGCTATGCCAGCGGCCCAGAGCCTCGCTCCGTTATTTCAAGGAGCTGGGTTGGCTCGGGTAGACGCTGGCAGGGGGAAATGCACAATACACCCCATGCGGGACGTCAGTGCAGGACTTATCGCCCCCATCTCGAATAAGAATAAGAATAAGAATGTGGTTTCTTTTCTTTATCAGAAATGTTCAAAAGTTAGTCCTTTACCCTAATCTAGCCAGCGCTAGCTTCTTTTCAAAGATCAAGTCAAATACCGCTTACAAGAATTAGCGTAATTTTATCTTATCATTAGTTGTAAACAGTTCTTAGGTTTGTCCTATAATTTTTAACCAACTTCCCAAAAAAAGGAAATTCTCAAATCGACTGTTTTAAAAAAAATGTATGTTACCTCAGAAATCCGTCATTTATTAATCGATTTGGATATTATTTTTTTATTTAATAGTAGATACTTATAAATTGGTCCCATTTTTATCAAAATCAACAACTCTTCAAATATTATAGGTACACAATTTAAAAAAAAAGTTTATCTCGCGATTCTTGCTTATTGAGTTCGGTAATTGTTATATATTATAATGTCCATTACCAAGGGGCTGGTTGAATGAAGTGTGAGACGTGAAGCTGGTAACATCAATAATGAACGATACACTCGAAGTTGTTGACCATTATAACTACCTTGGACAGACTGTCCAGTTAGGTAAGTCCAACTTCGACAAAAAAGTCGCCTGGATAATCCAACTCGGATGGGCAGCGTTCGGGAAATTGCGTGATGTTTTTTTCGTCTTAAATCCCGCAGTTCCTGAAGAAAAGGATCTTCAAGTAATGTGTGTTGCCAGTGATGACATATGGAACTGAAACGTGGTCCTTAACTGCTGGCCTCTTGGAGAAACTCGGCAATGGAGAGAGCTATGCTCGGTGTCTCTTTGCGCGATAAAATCCGGAACGAGGATATTCGCCGAAGAACCAAAGTCGCCGACATAGTTCCCGATGGGGAAGAAAGGTTATTGAGTGGTGACCACGAACTGGAATACGCAGCACCGATAGGCCTCATACTAGGTGGACCGACGACATTGTGAAAGTCGCGAGCAACCGGTGGATGCAGGTGGCACTTTGTCGGTCGGTGTGGTGCCGGTTGACCAACTCGGTACCGGCCTGAACGCCTCCGGGTAGGCCGGACGCCTGAGCAGCTCTAAGGGCGCTCTAGAGAGGAGGCCTATGTTCAGCAGTCTTCTGGCTGATGATGATGATGTTGAATTAGTTGTTCAGTCGCTGTTATTCTAAATTGTTTATATAAAAAAATCTCACATACACGGGGGGAAAAACTCACCTATAATATTATTCAGAACGCAACATCGGGCTAGCTTTGTTAGCATTGCAGACTACAATCAAACTTCCGCGTTTTAATTTTATGAAAATGTATATGCCGACATCATGTTTATTTCAGGTTTATTTTATCTAAGCTGATATTATTTTGTCGTCGACAAAATCAGTTTTATCGATTCTTAAATCTCTTATAGATCTAGTCGCGAGTTAAAGCACCAGTACCCTATCATAACTACAATCGAAAAACTATCGTACGTACTCGATATCAATATGTAACAAAAAACACAGAAAGACAGAACAGCGGGCATTTATACAAAATACATTTGTTTTTTTTTTTTTGATTACGCAATGAATATTAAAGTACATGTTATGTTAAGTTCCACACGTTATGTATTTAGCCTGTGTCAAGTAGTAATAGTAATATTTCATGTGTCAGTCATAGTCTTAGTCAGGCATAGTAATCAAGGTCATGTCCAAGTCATGTCCAGGAGACTCCTCACAGCTTAAAGTTGGAGACTTGTTTAATTGTGAAATATTTGACTTCACTTGAAATAATATAAAAGTTGACACTGGTTGATACTGAACACCGGACACTGGACATTACACGTAGAGCCAAAATATGTGAAAAAAGTGCGGACGGTGGACGCACAAGTCTTGTGTAGATTCTCCACACGGCTGGTGCGTACCGTACTTGTATTTTGGTAGAAGCTCGTTGATGTCTTTTGTTAGGAGGATTCGTTTCTTGCCTTTTCGGTATTGTATCGCTACAAGTTAATGGTTAATGGTGTATGAAGCCGAAAATAAGGACTATTTTTAATTGATAATAATTCCGGCTTAAGTCTAGAGCGTATGAAATCTGATGACTGTGTTTTAAAAGGTAGAAAAGCCTAGTATGGGTGAAATGGAAACAGGCTCTCAAGGGAATTGCCCGCACACAATTTTAGGCGCTTGTTCACAGATTGTCTCCTTTCCCCCATCGAAAAAAATAACTTAATTAATAAAAACAGCAAATTCAGATAAAATAAAACACAACATTTAGCTACTTTACTACCATGACAACTTCTATGTGTTCGTAGGACATAGTTTGGAGGTCTTCCTGGACAATTCTCTTACATAAATAATATCATTTAGTCTATTGTACAGAAGCCGACTTAGGAACACGTACAATTTTAATGTAAAAGCATGTTTTCAAATTCAAATTCAAATTTCTTTATTAATGACAACAGGGGTCACATTTGGTTAGTAAAATACAAATTAAAACTAGGTAGTAGGTACATGTTTTGTTTTTACTTTTTGATAATCAAAATATTTTTACCTTTTTTAGTAAATTCAGTGCTGTAGGGAAGGGCTGCGTGCTGCTTTAATACTATGCTCTATTAACTGACGAACTGTTAATACTTTACAAGCTTTAAAGAGAAAAGGTAGGAAAGTAGACCCTTTGAGAATAGCTCTCTGAGTTGTTGCGATGGTAAGTAGCAACGTTTTACCCACTCCTCCCCATGAGGAAATACAGTATGTTAATATCGATTGGCATAGAGCAAAGTAAACTTGCCTTATTACATTTAAGTCCGTACTTTAAAGTCGTAAGTTTTTAAAAACAAATATCAACTTTCGCATTTTATTACTTGAAGCTTCGCTAAGGTGGTTGAACGAAAGGGGCTTATCTAAATTAACACCCTAGTTTTATATCGGTAATTTTAATATTGGGACGCATTGGTTATCATTGGCTTCGCTACAATAATAATGAACTTATAAAGTTGAGTTAGTTTGGGTTGAAAACTTAATACAAATTGTCTTATCTATATTCAGTGTTAGTAAATTATGATGAAGCCATTTATTAACAGCATTAAATCCGCATTGAAACCTGTTAACATAATATAAACGTAAACCATAGTGCGTGTTAGGTTCTAGTTTTTTAATTATCTATTTACATGTAACATTGTATGGTGACCACTCACAAGGTCACCGTTGCATAGTCCACTAGATGGTGCCTAGGACCAGGTGTCCAACGAACATTGCAAACTAGTAGCCTGGTACTATTGGTACTCGTAGCCAACTCGTTTCATTGGTACTGTCTGTTGTACGGTAAACGAAATACCATCCTAATCCTAACTAATATTATAAATTCCAAAGTAACTCTATCTGATTAGCTGTCTCTCTGTCTGGGTGTTTGTCGCATTGCTGAGCTGCAAGCTGATTTTTTGCATAGATATAGCTTAAGGTCCGGAGACGGACATAGGCTATTATTTTTTTGTATGTCCACGCGAACGAACCCGTGGGTAACAGCTAGTAACATTATAAAGTAATGGAAGTAAAGTATATTTGTTTGCAGTTATGCAATCGACCGTGTACATCACCAAAGTTAAAAATTAATATTAAAAAGAAGAAAACACAACACTTCTAAACGTAATAACTTGAATTATTGTAAACATCATTTATAAAATTAAAACTAAATTATAACGAACAAAAACGAATCTAGGCCGCTGCCAGTTGGAATTGTTCCCAAAATATTGAGCTGTTAAGTACTATGCAAAAGAGATGACAGCGCATTACATTGCTATGTCCCATTTAATTGTGGTACATAAAATAGCTCAATACAAAATGCTGGCCTTATTGCCAAGTCGTGTGGCAAATTTTGGCTAAATAGATGTCACGTGTTAAGTCGACCAAGCGTTATGAAAGGTCTGCAAAGATTTGCACTTAATTATATAATTGACTTTTTACTTAGATTTATTTCAGTCAGTTTGATTACTCCATGATTTATAATAATAGTAACGTGGCCTAACTGGTCATTATGCGTAGACTGATGGGAAATTGCATACACAACGTGATTATGATTGTTTATGACTAAGGTCATGGACTCCCCAGATTTAACGTGTATACTTTGCCTAAAGCCACTCGAACTCATGTCTTTCCCACCTAATCGACTTTCAAAAACATGGTTACCACTCTCGACTTACAAACATCCGACGTACAGCCGACATACACTCTAATTCCATTAAAGACAGTATAAAATGCTTTAGCACATCAGCCCATACGCCTGTTACTTTAAAGTTCATGTAGCGCAACCGTTCAGACATTCGTTCAAACGTTCACTCAGAGTGAACTACGTGATAGATCTCATAAAGAACGGAACGTCAGAGTCAGTCAGTATTATAGCCAAGAGTGTGTCGCTTGTGTGTTGGTTGCAGATATTTTTTAAATGTAAGTGTTTTCAACTATTTTTAACTACAATAATAAGAAATAGCATGCTCACATTTAAGATGAATGCTCATTTATAAAAATTGTACGGAATGCTAGCAACATTTATTGCATATATAAACTTAGTCGAAATGTTAAGTTTTGTGTTCAAATAGTTCTTTGACAGGTTTTTTTATAGACGTTCTCTTTTGGCATTTGGCGCTATAAAAAATGTATTAAAATTATAAAGTTATTTTTAGCGTTTTGGTATTTACTTTATTTTGTTTTAAAAGCTGAGAATAAATTGGCATGCAGCATACTCAATATTATTTATTGCAAACATTATGTAAATTACATGCAGAGTGCAGAATGAAAACACCGCACAATTTTCACCCTTTCACCGTCACAAAGTGTTTTTTTAATGAATAAAAACGACAGTTTCTTTAAAACATTTGTAATCAGATCATAAACGGACACAACATATCTTATACTATTTGGAAATTCAGACTCAGTGCGCGAAAATGCGCGAGCAAGACAACTGTGGACGTGACTATGAGTTAATTTTCACTTTTCCGTTCTTCGTTCCACCCGATTTATAGAAAAGTCACTTCGAACTTTCAAACTCACCGCCGCTAAAGGTGGGCGGTGTGAAGAGAGCGGCAGGTCACGTTTTACCCTTTACAGGAGACTATGAAAAAGAGAGTATTTTATTATCAGTATATTGTCATTTTTCTCTCTTTTTTTTTTTTTCCAGGACTTTGGTGTCGCACGTCTTGTGCATTTGCCAGTATCATGTTTTTTTGTGTCTCTTGTGTTTCCTTAATCTCGCTTACATAGTTGACTGAATCAGGCGTTACTTTACGGAAGTTCATTTACAAACTGAATCTATAATAACCAATATGTAGTGTCTTTCCGCTGTAATATCGCGTCTACTACAACAGGAAAAACTAATTAACAAAACTAATCGAAACTGAAAACAAAAATTATTATTAGCCTGAAACTGTTGATACCTGAAACAATAACAAAAAATATTTTTTAATGTCTCCCTTAAATACTTTTGAATGAGGCGTTTTCCAAAAAAAAAAAATATTGTTCTAAAATACTTACTAGATGGCGTAATAGACCTATCGTTTTACCTGTCATTGTCATTTCTGTCGAAATATTTTATGTTTATTTTTTATATCGTAAATTTTGGCTCCACACGTTGTGTCAACTATTGTAATATTTCAAATGAAGTCAAATACATAGTTACGTTACTTGAAATTGTCTAAATACACATGTGGAGCCAAAAAACACGAGAAAAAAAAAGGCACACGTACATTTTTTTGTCTTTCATGTCTTGACAGTGACAGAAAAACCTCAAGGTACATCTAACGCCATCTATTGGGTACTTTTATTACCAGGATTTCTTTTGTTTTGGAAAACGCCTCATTGTAAGATATAATTTATATAATGATATTCTTTCAGAACAAAAATCTTATTTTTGCAAACATATTGGGACGCAAGAACAAAGCATTTTGTTTGTGTAATGTATTGGTCTCATTCTGGTCGATATTGTAACCCGAGAGTGTGGTGTCACGCTAGCGCCGGTGCCTCGACTTGCGCCGGACCGACGGCCTTCAGAACATTTTGTAATTCTGTATTTAAGGTCATTAATATCACTTACTTAACATTGCAACGGAATACACTAGATTATGTATCTTATTTTTTAAGCTGTTTTTTTTCGTGGTTTGCGTTTGACTAGGTCGCAGTATAACGATGTCTACGTTGGCGGCTTGCCTAGAGACTGGTTCACTCGTGGTTTGAATAGACCCTATTTACAAACAATCTTTCGTCATAACTTGGATTTATAATAATTATCTATTAAATAAGATAAAAAAAAACAAAACACGGTTTTAAGATCGTCTCGAGGTTGCATTTTTCTCTCTAATTAACGACATTGTGCAGTCCGAAAATAACAAAGAATTGAAAATACAAATCAAAGTCAGATCTAAAAAAACTAGTTTATAATTTACTTCTTTAATCGTCTTTTGTTTTCACTGTACTTAATTTTCACTGTAATTTTTGGGAGTTTAAAAAAATGGTGTATCGTTTAAAATGTTCGATAAACGGACCCGTTGGAAACTATTAAAAAGCGACTGAGGCTCAGCTGTGACTACATCTCTACTCATACTTGGCAACAATCAGTATCCTTATTTACACAACCAATCTTTATACCGCTTTTGATGGACAGATTCGTGTCCCATTTGCAACAGCCAGTACATGCCAATTAAAGTGGCTAGGTAGTAAAAAGTAAATCGAATCTCCAAGGTCACTGTTCAGTATTTACGAAAAGTCGTCGTCCGGTTTTGTAACATATCGACATTATATTAGACGGCAATAAGCATGTAACCTACTTGCGCGGAGCCTTGCTTTAAACGGCCGTACAAAATAAACTGCTATCCAAGTTTTAGATCTTGTTTCGGTTAGATCTAAAAGACTTCACGTGATTTGCACACCAGTAAAGCGCGTTACTCTCCAGTTTGCTATCTGGTGCGGGGCTGTTACTACATGAGGATCCTTGTGAGGTCTGCTTGAACCTAAAATGAGGTCTGCTTGGACCTAACATGAAGTCTGCTTGGACCTAACATGAAGTCTGCTTGGACCTAACATGAAGTCTGCTTGGACCTAACATGAGGTCTGCTTGGACCTAACATGAAGTCTGCTTGGACCTAACATGAAGTCTGCTCGGACCTAACATGAGGTCTAAATAGACCTTATACGGATACAAAACGAGTTTAGATATGAGACTCTTGTGAGCTGAATCATCGGTTATTTTTTTCGCGAGTTTCATGAAACCCTCGAAGTGTTAGAAAGTTTGACACTTTGATGCCGGTAGTGTAAAAGTGGAAACAAAATGTTCCCGAATCCCTCAGCGCTGGTTTCTTTAGTACCAATGGTAACCAAAATATGGTGTACGAATATAGATGGTATCACAGAAGAGATTTTTGAATTTTTACACAAAATGTAAAAATTGTAAAAAAACATTTTAAAAAAAACATGTGCATGTGCAAAATGCAAAATGTAAAAAATTACGTGTTACTTAGAAGAGTAATCCGGATAAACAGAGGCCACATTTACTTAATTTTATTCTGAAAACGAAAACTGAGATACTGAGCAAAATTCTAGAGTGCGCTGCAACTGCTACGAGCTAACGTTGCGCCTACTATCATGCGAGCAACTTGTTCGTTTCGACACATAGTTGCACTAGTAGTTGGTCTCCCTCCTCTCTCCAACTGTAACTTCGCGACCCTTACATCTTCACTCGACTGATTGTGATCTTAGTCGAACTTAAAAACTGTGTTTGCATAATTTGAATCTTGAAGTTTCGTGATGATCAGATCAACGACCGAGTTACTGTCGAACAAACATACACACAATCATACATACAAAAACTGATTTGTTACAGTAGAATTTGAGACCTTCGCTTGGTCTAAAATATGACTGCGTTTATTCTGAAATAAGTAAAGTGTATTTGTTGCCTTATTATCTACTCGTTAACAGTGTGACACCAAAATACCAACCACACACTACACTCAATCACTGGCCAAATGTCAGATCACCGCAAACATCTGCAATTTGCAGAACTAGCCTATCTTCAATCATCTAAAGATGCTTAAAGTTCAAGGTTCTCTTGGGACCGTGATAATGATTCTTCGAAGTTATAAGCAGTTAGCTCGTGTAGAATCATCAGGTTTTTAAGGTTAATAACATTTTGATAGTGTAGACATACCACATCTTTGCCTTGTTATGATACTCGTGATTTGAATTTCATAATCCATATTATTTTTAGAATAATATTTCGTACTCGAAAAAGATGTCTCTGCGACGCTGCAAGCAGGTTCGCTTTTTGCTGAAAACTGCAATAAACTAAAATACAAAAAATCTGTCGACTTGAGAACCTCCTATTAACCAATGTCACCTTTCCCGAGAACGCATTGACATTGAAACAAGCTCGTTTGGCCGCATTTTTGTTAATTAAGTAACTTATCATTAGCTATAACAGGTTGATCTAGACTTTGAATTTTCGAGAACGTTTAAAATTTCTTATTATAAACTCATTGTTTGATTATTGTGTATTTGTGGTAGTTATTGAATATTTTTAACTGACTGCCCAAGAAGCCTCCTTCCTAAACGGCTGGATCGATTTTGAAAAAAAAAAAAGCTGGTCAAACATTTTGTCGAGTGTCATTGATATTTTTCTATGAAACAGCTGATATTTATTTCTGGATTTCAGGGTTGATCGAATATCAATGACATGTATTATATACATGTATTATATACTTTACACATTGTAGCTTTATTTTATCGATAATGCGTTCTCTAGATAAACATCTAGGTTTCAACACCATTGTTACCAAGTTATTGTAATTTCTTTGTTGTAAAAAAAAATATTACTTTTACTACTAGCTAAGCTAGATTAAAAAAGGATTTAGATTCAGATCGGACGATCTGTGATTTATCGACGATATTGTGAAGCGAGAGTCGAACCTGCAGGCCAGCACGCGCACCGCGACAAATTCTCTACTCTTCATTTCGTGAAAAATGAGACAAACGTATACCTAATTAGCTGTATCCTGTTCTTGCATAACAAAACGATTTTATATTTTATTGGAGTAAATACTTTTAAGTTTGGAGACAAATATTTTTATTGTATTTGTATAATACGTAGTGTAAATGGCGTTAGGTGCATAATACTGCCTACAAAACTAATACTTTTTTTATTTAAGAAAAAGTAATAAAATGTTAATGTGTCAAATTCTCGGTGATAGTGATAGTATAACAGAGTCAAAGGAAAGGGAGTGGGTTCGGGCCACAAGAGATTTATTTCTCTTTTCTATGGTTCGTGCATACTATCTCTGGCTTCTCTATTATTTTACGCCAATCTTCTTGATCGCGAAAATGTTGTTGTTGTTACCTAGTTACCCTGAACCTACGCAGCAAAGAGATTGTCTGCAGCAGCAATACATCACGTGGGGGCGCATAATTCTAAAATCGATCGCTCTTCATACATTGAACAATAACGCGTCTTACGAAGCGTGGTGTTGCCCAACTAGTGGTGCAATCCGTGTGGCAAGCTGCGATTACATTTTTGCGTATATTGTATTGATTGAAGGCCCGGATGTGGGCTTTGATAGCACAGAATTCGGTCTTAAAACATCTGTTAGCTACAATGCTTAGCTTGCCTATGCTTGCTTAGCTTAGTATTACAAAACTAAAAAAGCAATTATTTTTTGTTTCCACTCTCTCATCGTACCAAAACTCATTCGGGTCTCATACAAAAAAATGGTGTTTCAGAATAAATCCAATAAGAAATAATCAAGGCGTATGCCGAGGGGATGATTTAAAAGTGAATGTATCGTTGATAGTTTTATTATTTAACAAAGCAAAACAGACCAAAAATTTCTAAAATCTAAAAGATTTCCCGTGTAACCCAGCCTAAAGGTCACCTTAAAAAAACAAAGTGGGCAAACCCACTTTCTATTTAATTTTATTATTTAGTTTGGTGACGTCTCTGCATGCTTACTTGTCGCGTAGTCTAACTAGCCAGCCCTGGCGTCAGAGGTAGCACCTCCGCTTGGAAGAAGTTTATGGCGTTGTAGGAAGCGCCGAGCGATCTTGAAGAAGCTTCAAGGATTATGCAGATGTAGCGTCATTGTTTGGATTTAGATTATTTTAATCTATTCAAAAGATGCGCTGAATATAGTGTAGGCGAGAAGTTACACTAGTCATGCAGGTAGGTGGTAGATGGAATATACTTTAGGTTCCTGTCGCAGTATTAGGTTCATAATATATATGTTGCAAAAGCTCTGTTCGTACAGTGGAAGACCATTTAAAAACTTAAACGTTGGAAAAAAATAACTTAAAACCTACCACAACACAAATTAAACCAAAAAAATATGTTATGAAAAAACGAAACAATCCAAATATTCGTTAAAAATATTTAATACTCACGTTTTGCTGCGAATAGGGGAAGTTTGCTGCGGCGCCATTTAAGGACCGATTTTGATAATATTTGGCATAAACTTTCGGTACTCAATTGTTAGCAATTCAATTCAATTCGTGGGGTCGTGGGTTCGAACCAGGGAGGGGCCCGTACCAATGAGTTCTTTGGAACAACTAACTTAAAGACACGTCTGAAAATTTCTGAATAAAGTAGTCTTCTTCTACGAAGCCGGGGCGTGTCGCTAGTATAATATGACCCACAGCGAGTGTTTGTCAAACCGTAGCCAAACAGCTCAAAAATGTCATTGACAGCCTATCATCAGCATTATGACACGTATTAGGATAATGTACGCCCACCTGTCATCGGATACGGTGCGGTGAGTAGGCAAGTCTACTTAGTTGTTGTGTGTTTCACTAGTTCAACTGTTTGGTGGACACTAATGTACTTGCAGGGAAATGCGAGCGTGTACCTTAATTGCTACGCATTTCCAGAAAGTCTTGCTTGAGACTACGTACTAGAGGAGTACCAGTGCGATCCCGGTGCCTTCTATCTGCACACAGAAGCAGACTACCGAATCTTTAAAATTGGTATAATCCTATCTAACTCGGCTGGCGGCACCCCAAGGCAGTCGGTATTTTTAAGGTTTTCCTCTCTGCCACTAAACAAAAAAAAGGATATACCTACTTCATTTTTTTTTTTTTCGAACAAATTGTGAATTTGGGATCTTAGGAGATAGAGAAGCGCGCCTAGAGGCTAACAGGCAACGATGCTTTAGTGAAGTCTCTACTGCAAAGCCTAAAGCATTGACATAAGGTTTGTGTGTTCATCAGCTTCAGGTACATTCTGCCCGCCCCTTTTTATAATCAGACGAGCAGACAATCGTGACGATAACACCATCCGTACATTGTGGACTTCCCCACGTACCGCGTACGTGCTGTTCTTTTTCTATAATAGAAGAAGATACGATCAATTAAATGAGTTCTCGTACAAGTTCTCGTTTGAGTTCTTGTTGGGCGTACAGAAGACGGATTATCATTAACTTTATCAATCGCAGTAGCTAGAAAAGCGTATCAAATTCGTCGCCACGAGGGGACCCTCAAAGTACGTGTTCTTAGTGAAAGCCATTAGAAACTCATCCCGAACTTCGCTTCTTTTGGGGCGTATTAAAAAAAAACTGAATCGCTTCCCGTTCACGCAGATGTTTTAATGACAAATTTATATATCTGGTGTGGTGCTAGTTATCGGAGTCTTTGTGTGTTCCATGGCATCCACGATACAGATAATCCTAGTGGGGAGCTATGAATGCCTTGTTATTAATTGTCTAAATTGTATTTAATCGTTGCAGCACATGATTTACTAAGCCCATCAGTGCGAAACTTCACGCCACTAATTATTACATGCAGATAATGTTAATTATTTTGTTTTTTTTTTCTTCTTTTTGTATATTGGTCTGTTGATTTACAAGTAATGACTGTTTTAACATTGAATGCTAAGGTATTTCGATTTATAGATTAGGCGTTTAAGCAGATCTTCCTTTCCACTATCGGGGAGGAGCAATGCGACCAAAGCGACACACATACAGTAGGAATACGTAAGCACAAGACGCTTCGATTCCACATTTGCATACGCACACGCAGGACATGGAGCTGGACTTTTCCTAGATCTGGTAGGAAGCGTGCTTCATCATAGAATCCGTCAACAAGACGTTATCAAATGACACTCTTTACAAAAAGTAATTGCATTTATGTAAGAGATCTAAAGTGTAAGTGTTACAGGGCCTTTATATTAACTAACTGATGCCCGAAGTTTCGTACGTGTGGTCAGTTGCCGATGGGCTGTATATATATATACTGTATATCGAACGGTTTATGTTGCGCGTTGTCTGCTTGTCACTTGTTGATGTGAAATGCAAGTCACAGAAGCCATAACTCCAAGAAGTCACAAAAAAAAAAGGTTGGACAACGATCTCCACTATACTGTCACTGTTGTTATCGTTGTTGTTGTCTGTTTTGTTGCTGGCCCTATTCACCTAGCTGCATTTGCAACAGATGCAGAACAGCAGTTTCATCACAAGAGTTCCGGCTTGCATAACACCACGCAATAGACGTTAGCTCCGGCGCGTATTGTCAACGATAATATCTGGATCTAGATACCAGATGTAGGTCGCATTTCTATTGCTGTCCGCATGTTGTAAGATAGCTCTAATCGTAGAAGACCTTACCTACAACAATTCATTCGTAAATTATATGCAAATGTCTTCCCTGATTGTCGCTAACTCGTTCACATTTGTAATATAAAATTAAAGGTAATAAAACAGATATCACGGAATATCTTATGCCTTTTTTTCGTCTGTGTAATTTTATATAAAAAAATGTTGATAAAGTGAGAATCAGGAAAACCCTTAAGAGGCTATTTCGAGAAAAGGATAGCGCTATATACTTTCGCGCACAGATTAAAGGCTTTAGTGCGCGCTTAATTTCAATGTCACTCTCACATACGTCAGAGTGTTTTTAATACGCGCTTGCGCCGGCAGAAAGTGACAGTGCACTCGGCTGGCGCTGGCGCTGGCGGCAGGTCAAGGTGTCGTTACAATTTACGTAGGTACTCTACCTGTGTGCGCTCAGATGAACAATTGTACTTATTCACTTGACCTGAAGTTAGTATAACGTATACTAGCTTGTGCCCGCGGCTTCGCTCTCCTGCACATTATGTTACAAAATAACTATTAATAAACTAATCGAAATATCTGTTTTGAACTTAAAATATTAAGCGTTGAGGTCAAAATAAACTTGTAGAATTGGCGTCCAATGTTTTCTAGAGTACATTACTGTCGTGGTCTGTAATGACTGTGTTGCTGGTAGCGATGTTGATGGCCGATGGCGCAGCTTAGCGCAGATCCAGGCCATCACGGCGCGGTCAGCATTGCAGCCCTGATGGACAAGCTGGAATACATTTTTACAGCGCGGATAGCAAGGGCTGCAATGATGACCAAGCTTGAAGGCCGAGAGCGTAGCTAAGCTTAGCTCGAGGCCGTCATAGCGTGGCCAGCAGTGCAGTCATTGCGGACCAAGGCTTGTATTGTATAGTATTTTCCTCAAACAAAGTTATTTAAATAAAAGAGGTTGGTAGAAATTTAAGTTTAATTTCAATTCAAATTCAAAAACAAATATAAATTAATTTTTTAAATTCAAATATTATATTTGTCGATTTTCCATTGGAGGATATTAATGAGGTGGAAATTTTCACCGCAAACTAGAGTTTCATTGGCATGAAAAATATTTTATTTCCATACAAACCTAAGGCTTTCTTTCGCCCCTAAGAGATGGAATTTCGCAAAATCCGTTCATATTGCTCTTGAAGAGTATTGGGTCCACTTGGTGCTTCTCTATCGTAACCGGCTTAGTCCGTGCTTTGATCTTAGAAAAAAGCTCGTTCTATTATAATTTTATTATAGATTAATAATACAATTATTGACGTGAAGGTTAGTAGTAGTATATTCTAGTACCGATTTTAAATTCTTATCCCTGAAGTCATCGCCAAGTTTAATTTTAACAAACAAAGTTGTTTTTCAAGCTCAATTGATGTGGATTCGATGACTCTGACCATCGATTTGTCATTTATGTTGTTTTTGAACTTATTTTAAATTTGTTTTCGCAAAACATGTGCTAATGTGCTATACCTTAATTTTAAAATATGACTTGTAGTAGCGAAAAAGGGTAGTGACGTGCTCGCAAATAATGCTAATGGCTATTGTTGTAAAGACCAATAAATAACCAATAAGTATACCTATTTCTGATTTCAAGCTAATTTTAGATTTTCCACTCTAACCTTCCAACGTGGCGTACATCCACACTACTACAGTACGATGTATATTAGAAAAGTTGTATAGGTGTAACACTCTTTCATGTTAGACTCGCCTGTACAAATGTCAAATATCAAGTGATCACAATTCGCCGTGGTTCCTTACAAAACGATATTTTCCTGAAGTAATCGACAAGAAAAATTCGCATTCACTTAGTTTAATGTCTAATGTCTGAGGGTCACGAGCGCAGTACATTGCCGCGCAGGGTAATGAACTGCCGAAGTTCAAAATACTTAGTTTAATGTCTAATGTCTCAGGGTGACGAGCGCAGTGCATTGCCGCGCAGGGTTATGAACTGTCGAAGTTCAAAATACTTGAGCGACTTGCTCGTCTCGTCACCGAGTAAAAAAAAATAATAGTTTATCACCTCACGTACGCGATCACTTACCTTGCTGTATAGACCGGCTTAGCTAGCATAGGTCCAGAACTCACGGGCTCGTGGCAGGCGGATCCGCATCACGCGGTCCGTGACGCAACGGACCTCGAAAGGTCATCCAAACCAGTCCGTAAATGCGCCTAACATTCTTCGGTCTTACCACAATGCTCTCGCAAGTGCGTAGAAGATTTTTGGGCACTATAATACTAACCTGTTCAATACTCGAGCTTCTGGTTTTATATTTGTACATTTTTGTAATATATACATTAAAAACCACACAAAGTATAGACAAACAGTACAATAACACTACCACTAATAACTAACACCACTAACAAATACTAACCTCTGAATACTGAAAGGTTTGTTAACTTTGACAACAGATTAATTCTAATACTGCCTTTGTCTGGCACTAAGCAAATGATAAAGGCAGCAATAGACTTAATCTGTCGTCAAAGTTAACAAACGTTTCAGTATTCGGGGGTAGCACTAATAGCACTATCGACTAGGTCTCTAATTAGCGGCCTTATCTCTTCCAAGCAATCATACACAGACAGGAATAGCCTTTCATTATATAGAACAGCAAGTAAAAACAGAGGCCTCATTATACATACATAGTATATATACATTTGGGTACTCTATACATATCTGCTTTTAAATGGCTTGGCCCCGAATTAAACATAAAAAAAACAATTCCTAAGAAAACAGCATAGTTGGGTAACCTAGCTTCGATATCATATGGTGGTATTCACAATCAATAGTCATACCCTCGAATACTGAAGCGTTCACAACAGATTAATTCTAATATACTGCCTTTGTCACTAAGCAAATGACAAAGGCAGCAATAGACTTAATCTGTCGACAAAGTTAACAAACATTTCAGCTAGTATTTGGGGGATAGACGACAAAAACAAATTGTACTCAAAAACCGAAATCATCATCATCATCATCAGCCGTAAGACGTCCACTGCTGAACATATGCCTCTCCCTTTAGCGCCACACTGAAGACAATTGGCCATTTGCATCCACCGATTGCCCGCGACTTTTAAAATGTCGTCATTTCACTTAGAGGGAAGCTTGCAACGCTGCAATTAATGGTGTGTGCAGGTAAATTAGTTATTCTGTTCTTACTTGCAAAGCGTATCACGGGTTATACTCCGTGACCTATCCGTCCTCGAAAGGTCATCTAAACCAGTCGCGCTGACGCGTCAGACATTCCTGCCTGATCCACCATAATGTATTAAGACTACACAGATTTTTTGATAATATAGCTATTAAACTATTAAGTACTGCCTACTAGATATGAGACCGTAGTACATTGCGATGCCCCGTTTAATTGTGGTCCCTGCCACAGCTCACTCAATCACTCTGGAGAAAATACTATTCGTATAAAATTATGCCGGCAGTGCCTTGTAGTGCACTCCCGGCATATTTAAGCGAACAATACAACGCAACACGTGATGACACAGTGAGTTCTAGCGAACAACTGAGTGAAGTATGGCAAAGTGACCACAATCAAATTGGACATCTATTTTTACTGCGGTACTACTTCTAGTACATAATCCTAATTAATATTATAATTGCAAATGTAACTCACTCTGTATATCTGTCTCTCCGTCTGGGTATGTTTGTATCACGGCTGAATGGCCGAAGGGATCGAGCTGAATTTTTGCATCGGAGACGGACATAGGCTATTTTTTTTTTGATTGGTTCACGCGAACGAAGCGCGAGTAGCAGCTCGTATAATATATAATAGTAAATAATAATAAGAGCAATCTGTTCCAAATAGAAAGCCCAGAAGAAAAAAAAAATACAGTCGCAAATTGAAACATCTGCAATTCCTAACTATATTGACGTAAGACATCATAATGAGCAGAAAAAGCCCAATATTAATATTTGCAAAATCTGATATCACCACATAACAATTAGAAGATTCTTAGTCGGTCACTTGACCTCTATACCACCTTCAAAAATAAAGATCAAATCAAATTATTATCCGGAATAGGCAAAAATGCCATGCAATTAAGCACCATAAAGTTTCTACTGTAATCACACATGCATATCGAATATAATGACCACATACACCGATAATAAAACACGTATTATTGTACCTAGCTGAAGCATCCTCGATCGTGACTTTATGACTTATGATAATATCTACAATTCTACATTCCTAGATATTTACTTCTAGGATGTTGTTTGTCGTTTCCTTGTCAAATATAAAGGCATATTTTACACTAGCACTTTATTCTAGCAATTTATTCCCTGAATGGATTACATTCAGGGAATATTTGCATTGCATAAAAATATTTTGGTCGTGATTCGGCATGGTGAGACAAGTTGGTGAGGCGTGCGCTATCAACTAGTCTTATTATCTTTGTTTACCACAAAGGTGTTCTGCGATACGGCACTTTTATAAATATGATGATGTAACTACTCCAGGGTTAATATAAGTTTTTAGATGTTATTTCAACGTTAAACGTAACAAAGTTTAAATATTTTTCTGCCTACCCCACATTGTCGAGTCAAGAAGATCACGACAGTCATTGGCATTAATTGAGTTTTTGGCGGGAACGTGAAGAATTCATGTCGCGTCATTTTATTATTTTCCAAAACTTGTGTTATTTCGAGTGTTTATGTGTAAAAATGGTGAATTTTTACCTGTAAAGTGTTCGTGAACATGCACGAGTGTTGGTGAATGGTATAATGTCGTGAAACGTGAATTTTCGTGTTGTTTCCATAGAAATAAACTCCGTAGAAGGCTCTAGTAAAGTTTTCACCACTTTACTGGGGCATGACTTGGACTTGACCGTGACTTGCTTTGCTCGCCTTTGACCGTGACTATGACTTGTTTGATAATATCTAACAAAACTTGAGAATATATATGTATACTTGAACTAGCAAATGCATAAGACTTGCGACGCCAAAATCCTATTAGGAGGAAAGAGAAAAAAATATAAGCATGAATTAATCAATATGTTCAAAATAGGATAGATATATATTCATATGATATATATTATATATATTTTATATTCCATATGAGGATAGTCCTGCTGCGAAGTTTTGACGAATTCGATATTTGAAATTGTATAGCTGTCGCTCTGTTTCTCGTGCGTGCAATAGAAAGTGTAAGTGAATTTTCCTAACTTTTTGACGAAAACTATTGACTTACAACAACTTACTCATTGCGAGCGTGCCATATTGTTTGTTTTTGTGTTAAACATTAGATTTCTAACAGATATATTTTTAAATTATCTTTAACATGTAAAACTTAGCATCAAAATAAAATAGACCACTAAACCAAAAACCAAGATGAAAATCAGCTTATTGAAATTTGTAGTACACCAATGTTATCTAGGTAATCATTTTACCTGTAATTTCTTAAAACAACTTATTTATTGGCGCAAAATTGGTTTCAATAAATCCACGATCAGTAATTAAGCTGTAATTGACAAAAAACGGAAGAAAATTTGAATTTCGCGCGATGAGTGAAACGATGTACCTTAACAAAAACGCGACGTTCGTGTATCGACATTGTAGGCCGGAAAATTGTGCCGCCTTGAGAGTTTGCAGGTAGATAGATCTTTACCTGGAACTTCATAAAATATCACCTACTAGGAAAAACCGATGAATAATAAGACATGTTGTACCCCGATAGTAATGAAGTCAGATAATGGAAATAAATTATGTTGTTTATGTACCTAAACAGAATCATTCTTGGTATAAATAACTCGAGGATGGGTCCTTTTGTAACATAACACATTTGAACGAGGTAGAGGCACAACGGAGTCAATAATGTTCAAGGTATATATTAACGTTTTTAAAATATTTTTCTTTCGGTTACGGACAATTAAAATAACAAAGCTTTCCCAAAAAAAAACTTTTACTGACTTTTACTGTAAGAGTCAACTACATCCGCAGTACTATCTTATTTTATCAAAATCTGTTTCTGCTGATTGGCTTCCCATCCCCATAATAAAACAGAAAATAAGAATGTACTACCATAAAAGTGCTAATGTCCTTAGAAAGATGAGTAACTCGATTCTAGTACTGATAAGGACGTAAGATGTCGCTAGTACTTTAATCTACGACATGATAGTCACAATTTCGAAACCCAAGTTAACTCATTCGTAATTCATAATGGTGCAGAAAAACAAAGATTTGTTATTATAAATATATTTTTGAATTAATCATATCAATAAAATTATTAATTTTATATTTTATTTGCAAAACTTCCTAGATCCTCAAGAGATGGCGTTGAAAACATATTTTTTACTTCGTATATTCAATTTAGTTTGAACTAAAACAATATACTAATACTATGTTTCTATATTAATCATATTTTCATCTGCTTTTATAGCGGTTTGAACATTAGCTGACGTATATACATAAGTGATTTTTCGAGGGTGCACTTTTTTGTATGAGATTGTTATTCTTCTTGTGTAGATTTTCTTCGGTAGATACTACTAAACGTTTTAATTTCGCTCTCCCAGCCTAAGTTTTCTTTTTCACACATTTGTAATATGTTGAAGTTAAAAATAATTTAGAGGAAATTAAAATAAATAATAATTTGTCTTTAAAATAATATTGAGAAAAAGAAAAAAAGAAAGTTTTATTTTGATATTTTCGATTTTGACAAAAACGAGAAGCATTTAGGCTGACAATGTCTAGTTTCCCTCTAATTATATACGGGTTTTCACAATAATAAATAATAAATATTTAATTTCGGTGTCTTCTTATTTTCCAAAATAGAAAATCACAACATGAAAATTGCTTTAAATGTTAATTCATAAAAACATCAACCACACAACAAGGGTCTCCAACCAATGTGTGTTGCCAGTGATGACATATGGAACTGAAACGTGGTCCTTGACCACTGGCCTTTTGGAGAAACTCAGAATCGCACAGCGGGCAATGGAGAGAGCTATGCTCGGAGTTTCTTTGCGCGATAAAATCCGAAACGAGGATATTCGTCGAAGAACTAAAGTCGTCGATATAGCTATCAGAGTTTGCAAGCTGAAGTGGCAATGGGCAGGCCACATCACTCGATGAACCGATAACCGATGGGGAAGATAGGTTCTTGAGTGGCGACCACGAACCGGAAGATTAGCGTAGGCAGGATTCCCACTAGGTGGACCAACGACATTGTGAAAGTCGCGGGCAACCGGTGGATGCAAGTGGCACATTGTCGGTCGGTGTGGCGCTCTAACGGGGAGGCCTATGTTCAGCGGTGGACGTCTTCTGACTGATATAACGATGATGATTCAAAAAATATATATAGTCTGTTGTAAAGTGTTGTTATACGTAAAGTGTTGTTGTGTTTCCAAAGTTATTCTAAAGATTGAACTGACTGTTTATTTTAAAATTTCCTATTAAAAAATATTGAAAATGTTCGATAGAGGGGAGAGAGATAGATAGAGATAGATAGGGGGGGATAGAGGGGATCTTACTGAGGGGAGCGAGCTCTTAGATGGTGAAATCTAGAAAATATAACTCACCTATCCTCACACCCTACGCTTGGAGACTGACCGTTAAAGTTGCAGTAGGTACTCACATAGACCAACACTGGCCTCCAGCTGACCCGGGCAAGACTGGCCTCCCAGTTCGGGCCGGTAGCGAGTTGCTCATGATAGAGTATACTCTTTACTAAATCCCACCAAAAACCAAAAAAAACACAGTATATACGGTACCGAATTCATTCTCATGGATCATCTTTTTGATTGTCATCAATATTATAATTCTCAATGTGTGATGTTTTCATCTGCAGATGCTGCCCCTTGCACTCCTTGCCATCACCCTGGCGCTGGCCACCGCCGACGTATCTCATATCCTCCAGGAGACCACCACCACGGAGTCCCCACCACCCAGGCCGTACCTATTCGCGTACGCAGCAGGACGGTATCCTGGACATGTGGATAGGGAGCATAGTGAAGTCAGCGATGGAAGTGGTACTGTGAGAGGTAGGAACCCCTATCTTTGGTCGCATCCCCCAGGGGACATGTTCTCATACGCAACAGGACGATCTATAAACTTGACACGTGGACGGCGAGCACAGCAAGTTAAGCAACATTAACGTATTTAACCTTATGGTCGTTCAATGTAGGGTAAGTACAATAATTAGGGTTAAAACGTTTGTTTGTTGGTTTTTCAGCATATAAAAACCTAACCAGTTATTTTCGTCAAAATTGTAAGCTATTGGAAGTTTAATTAGTAGTTTAAAATATTTAGTCTGTTATAGGTGAAAATATTATAAATTGAATGAAAAACGAAAAATTTGAAAAAGTTTTTAAAGCCGAATTATATAGACGCGAAAAATCTTCTTGTTTACCTTAGC
Source organism: Apocheima hispidaria (assembly GCA_947579745.1). Classification (NCBI taxonomy): domain Eukaryota; kingdom Metazoa; phylum Arthropoda; class Insecta; order Lepidoptera; family Geometridae; genus Apocheima; species Apocheima hispidaria. The sequence continues at coordinate 12,715,723 of OX388166.1, read as the reverse complement.
GCTTAAAGGGTATATTAGAGACATAAAGGTATCTTCACACAAAGGGAGTCTTTCTTTTATGAACTTTGAATAATTTAAAAAACTTAGAACCTAGCTGTTCTAGATTGACTTATAACAGGTAGGTGAGCTGTCAGTTGAACCGAGCCATGCAAATACACTATGTGTATCATGATAATTACACTATTGCGTAAACCTCCGCCCCTAGTTCAAACAGGTTAAATAGATGAGGAAACTGAAGGCCTTCGGCAGTTAGTCGCAAAACTAATATTCAGAATTTTTAATAGAATTGTATTCAGTTCACGTCTCGAGTTCTCAGACTCAAAGGCATTCTACCAGTCTGTCTACTTTGTGGCGATTTACTTTGTTAAGTTGTAGCCTTCCTACTGATCTGTAGACAGTAATTAATGTCAGTCACGTATTTGAGTCGACTGATATTTTTTTTCTCAAATTTGTGTAGTTATGTAATCCAAAGAAGTACATGGAATTTTATATTTGTAGTAAGTATAGATCACAATCTATTATTAGCTGTATTTTAGGTTGAAACAAAAATTAGTGAGCCTTACTAGCATAGAATAAACAACATTACAAGTACAGAACACTCACTCCAAGGCGACAATTAAATAAACAGAGACTCTCGGTACCTCGCTATAAAGTAAACCTTAGCACGTCCCTTTGCACGTACGTAACTGCCCCATGATAAATGCCTACAAGTACGCAACGCGTGCGAAAAGGCCAGAGTAATCGTTCTGTAACTTTCGCACTCGTTAGGTTAGATGTAAAAGCGGCAGCGCCGGCAGCTCTCAATAGTAAAAGGTCGGTGTTCGAAGTGAGATAGGCCTGAGCCTGACGCATATTTCAATAGCCGTGCGTTCGGCGCTTAGGACTTTGTGATTCTGCATCTCATGGCCCTGCACTTATTGTAATGTGTTATAATTTTAAAAATTCCAACTTATAGTAGAAAATTTTCGTCATTCCCAATTACTTGATAGTACGATGAAAAACTTGCCATTAGTGGTGCGATTCGGTAGGGTAGTGGTGCGGTTCGGTAGGGCCGTAGGTTTGGAATGGTAATTCGGTTACGATTACCATCAGATACATTTTCTGTAGGTACTCGTTTCTTCAAATAATAGATACGCTTTTTTTGCACCTCTAATACCGTTTTCTCAATGTTCCAGGCTCGTACTCCTACGTGGACCCAAGCCAGAAGGTCCGCACCGTGGACTACGTGGCGGACAAACAGGGCTTCCACCCAGTGCTGTCGGACCCGCTGCCAGACCTGCCCCAAGACTCGGAGTCGGTGGCGCAGGCCAAGGATAAGCACTTCCAGCTTTACGCCAAGATAGCTGAGGACCATGCTACTCACCCGCATCCTGACCCAGGTCAGAGAAATCACTACGTTGTTAAATATCCTAACCCTGGCAATAAAATAACTGATTAAGTTAGAAAAAATCCTGAAGCTGGTCATAAAAGAGGACTGGAGCCCTGACCTGATAATTTTTTTTACTTTAAAATAATATGACTGAAGTAATTGAAGGTACCAGTTGGCTTACCAATGACTTAATTAATTATGGCTTGGCTCAGTTCAAATCAAAACATATAGTTTTGTTCGACTGGTCTAAACGGGACGGAGACGATCAATAAGCAATCGGCAATCGAATTGCATATCAATCGCCGTCAATACCGCAGTAGCAATCGACAGTGAATCGTCAAGGAACAATATTTACGTGATTAGTCACGTAAATATTGCCAACAGCCATTGATCGTCTCCGACCATTGGGTCGCCTTAAGACGACACTGCAATGATTATTACGTTTAATAGCGTGGGTTTAATGGCGCTTATTAGGGAAAACTATCTATGCCCAAGAGTACGCTAAGCCCTGTGCTTGGCAGGCGTCTTGGGGATCGTAGAACACTCACTGCTTACTAAGAGGACGCTGCTGCTCATCCTACTATGGTTTTGGTCGCAGTTTTTGGACATACCTGGGTTGATATTACCCGGTATAGTAACCACAGTAGGACAGGCAGCAGCGTCTTAGTAAACGGTGAGCGTTCTGCGATCCCCAAGCTGCCTGCCAAGCGTGAAAATTATGACACCCCCATTAACGGCGAGGCTTTTGTTTAGCAGTGGACGTCCTGGCTCATGATGAAAATATAATTTTGACACTTATTTTTTATACCAACTTTTTTTAAAGTTAACATGTAATAGCAGTAATGCACAATATATTCATGTATTTTATATTATCCAGCAGACTCAGTCCCGCGCCAGTCGGAAGCCGTTGCCGTTGCAACAGCGAAGCATGCGCAGCTGTTCAGAGTGATCGCCGAGCAGCACGCCAGGATCGCGGCCGAGAGAGAAGCCCTACAACAAGAGGAGGAAGAACAACGCCGCCTACAAGAGCTCCAGCTGGAAGGCTTACAGCATCTGCAGGAGCATTAATAGCTGGAGACAAGAGAAGACCGGTGGGGTTTCACTCTGAACAGCTGTATCCGAGTAGCAGCTGTTCAGAATGATTACCAGGACAACAACACGGGAGGACCCTGCATTTGTATGGACTGCAATATACAAGAGCAGTAGCCAGCTGCAGGAGGAGGCAGGTGATATTCTCACACGTCACACCTGTTCCGAGTGATCACAGAGCATTCAGGACTGCGGTTGTAAAATGGCGCTGCAGCGTGACACCTTCAAACTTATCGGTATGTTGCAGTTCACTCGCTTGGTTTGAAATAGGCGCCGGCTCGCAAATAATGTTGCCACAATACGCAGTGGGGTGCGTGACAACAGATTTTTAATTGAGGGTATATATTATAGCTAGAAGAGAGCAACAAGAAATTAATACGCGTGATGCACTAAATATTCAGTCACAAAACATGGAGCATGGGTGGACTCAGGCTGGTTCGTCTCACGAAGAATGACAAGGTTAGAATGATACGCTAGAATATATTATGTTCGAGTAAGACAGCGATATTCCAATCAAAAAAGTATATATTATTTTACACTCAGTTTTACTGGATCAGCTCTGAGTGACTCACCAATCCACTGTTTGAAACGACATTGTGAGGAATGGTTTCCATTCTATGAATTCAGAAAATTTATCCGCTCCCTGCAACGCAGCATACTCGTACGTCGTCAACTCCGTATCATTAGTATTTGTATTATCTTTGAGTATCATAGATTCTTTCAAAAAGATGTGCCAAATCATCTGCCATTATAGCTTGACTTGTTTTGTCGAGGCTGCTAAAGCTGTCAAACCTCACCCCGCAGACGCCTTCGGGAAAGATGAGCGCCGGTAACGATAACGTGTATTTTGAATAATAAGAGGCGAGTAACATTTTGACACCTCAATGGGCCTCAGAGTCTAGTTAAAAAGTACCAACAAGAAACAACGTGAATGTGTGATGCTTGGACCAACGGACACTCCAAAGAACTTCACTAATCAGAAAAATATAAACCTGACATTGTCACATATTGTGTGATTGATTTACCTTCATAATAACGATCAAAATGTCCCATAAAGTCTGTATCAATGTTGTACTAAAGCCCGGATCTCGGAAACTATTCTTTGTTTGAGGCGCTATTTTCAAGAGAGGATATCCCGCCAGAAAACTTTATTATATCCGTTTTACTTTAAAATTTCCATATTGCTCTTTGGGCGCAAAATCCGCAATTGAAAATAGCGCTAGTAAGTATTTTAATTAAAAAAAATAACTAAAAATACTCAAAATTGCCATATATAAAGTATGTTTATATATTTTGTAATTTTATACGTTTTAATATAAAGTGTAACTTACTGTGTAGAGATGAAAAATAAAATAAATTGTAAATATTTAAAAAATATCCCTCTCTATTATTGTTTGTTTTACCTTTTAATCGGTAGCATCATGAATCCATATCTTGTAGGTGTTAACAGGCTTATGATAATGATGATGATCTAGATAATAATCATTGCTGGCCGAACTCCATCCAAGTGTCAACTATTCAAAGGGGATCGAATTGGTGAGCTTATGATTTTGTCGCTATCGCGCGTAATGTTTTCTTGTAGGGGTAAACGAACTGTCAAGCGGTTAAATGGTCAGTGCTTACCCCAAGATGACTAGAAACACTAGGAATATGTGTAGCTGGTGACAAATAATAACATGCTGTTCAGAGTGCAATAACGTTTATTATGTGACTGGTAAGCAATAATCGTAGCCAGTTCATAGCAGCGACAGAGTTGTTAAGAGGATGAGGTCCCATCTGAAAACAAACATAAGTATTAACTACAATAAAAAGCAAAATAATTATAATTATTTTGGTCAAATATAAATGGTTAATTAACTCTACTGTGTGTTTGGTTAAACGACAGACATATTCTAAGATATCAAAGTAATTAATATTTGCATATTAAGTCAGCTGTTAGCCAATCTCAAACAAAACAGTAAAAAAAAGTGTTTTTTTTCTTTCTGTGCTGCCTCAGAATAGGTATCAGAATTTTCGTAGTTTACAAAATCCTTATTTATTAACAATAGCGATGAAAATGTAACATAGTAACATCTATGTAAAATAGTCAGGTACTCACTCGGTGGAGGTCCAGGGGGAGGTCCCATCGGTCCGCCGCCGCCGCCGCCGCCGTTACAACCGGCCTTGTGGGCTGCAGCTGCTACAGGAGCACTCATGCCGCTCTGGAATGAACCATCAACGGGCTCAGTGATTGAATCAACGCTTGCGGGTTGTGATCTAGACGAGTTTGCATCTGAACAATACTCGCCTCGCAAAAAATAGTATCTAAACTGAAAGTTAGAGTTTTTTTTCTCTTATGTTTTGGCCCCACAGGCCTATGTTCACCAGTGGACGTCTCATGGCTGATGATGATGATGAAAAAATAGCCCTGTATAAATAAAGTAATTGAATTCTTACCACGAGAGCCAGCATCGCCGCCATAATCACCATCAACACTCCGAGTAACTTCATGTCTGCGCTTCACGGACACTGTCACCAACACCACGCTCAGCCCTTTATATGCCAACACGACAGGAAACTCTACCGTTTATCAACTATTTTACCATTATTTACTAAATAGTGTCTAATGACAATAGTTATTTATTGTAAGAATAATCGCTCGAAAATGGTCGTTTTAGAAGTGTCAGAGCGTGAAATTCATGTACTTTGTTACGGTTTTCAGAGGCTACTGTGAACTACTAATATACTTAATAAATGAGGTGTGTTTGTTGGTTTGTTTGTACTTCTTTCACGCAGCAAAAGAGCAACGGGTTGACGTGGTTTTACATCGGTACAGTATAAAGGCTAGACAGTGACATATTATACTACTTTTTATTCCGAAAAAAAAAAAACAATTCAAATAGGATTGTGCTATATCGGTATGTCACGGACAAATTTATTACGGATTAATTACGGAAATTATGTAATTATGAACTAAATATTTTGTAAATGTGACTTGCCCAGTGTAACTACCAATGTTATAAGGCCAATAAATGATTCTATTCTATTCAAAAATAACTTCTTCCGTGGTACATGTGCAGTGTTTACGGGGGTAAAACCGCAGGACCCAGCTAGTGATTATTATTGCTATTAGACGAAAGACTTTGAGAGCTAGGGTCAAATTATGGACGCAAGAGGCGCGTTGTTGGTTGTTGTTGTGCAGCAGTGGACGTCTTCTGGCTGATAATATAGTGTAATGTTATATAATATAATATTTTTGATTTCGTTGACTTAGCTTGATTTTTGTACAGCTCCAAGAGATCGTAGCCTTATTTGATAATAATTTTAACTTGATACCTTCACGCGTTCTTGAGAAAAGGAGTCTGACAGACAGACAGTCAGATAGACAGACAGGCAGATAGACATCAAAAGACGTGGGTTCAACCGCGTGAAAAATCCCTCAGGAACCGTACATTTTCCAAGGATAAAAAGTATTAAACTATATCCATGCAAAAATTTTGGTCCACTCGTTCCTCTATTGCTGAGTGAAAGAGGAACCAACAAACACAATTTCGCATTAATATTAGTAGGGATAGTAACTATAATAAGTGATGGAGAAGGTAGATTTGCAATTTACTAGATATTTAAAACTGCACAACAATGATATATTATTGCTAGCATAACAATAGGTGTTCTTATAATAATGTCCTTATTGCGAATATATAATAATAAAACTAGCAATTAAAAAGATAATTATGTTCATTTTTATTTTACACAATGCATATTCTAAAACTATAAAAACATGCATTTTATGTATATCGGTTGCATTACAACATTATGTTGCGAACAACGCTGTAAGTCATAAAAGTTTGCTTCAATGCAACAATATTTTTTGTTTTGCCGGTCACCAAAAAATATGTCTTTCTCTCTCAACCCTTATAAGAAGGGTTATATAAAACAAACAAAAATCACATCAAGCTGGTACATTTTTTTTTCCTTTTAAGAAACACGTTCTATGCAAACGGAGACGTGCAATATTGTTAACGGAACTAGATCTATTCATTAATTTATCTATGAATTTCATCGCATATAATCCTTGATGAACTCCTCGTGCTTGGTGACTTGCGTGAAGGTAGTATAGACGTGGGCATTGCAAAGGTGGTCGTTCGTAGGAGCTGTTGATACTACTCCGCGCAGGAAGTACCGCTCCGCGCCCCTCTCGCGCGCACGAAACGCCAGCCCGCCCCCGCTGTCACCCTTGCACACAGCACGCGCCGTCCCTGCACAAGTCCACACACAAGCACAGAATAGATAATAGTATAAATAATCACGGCGTACTGTGTAGATAATAATAATATACTTGTAGTACAACATAAAAAAGTCAAATTGATATTTAATGTTGAGATAATGTATATTCACACTATTTATTTATTTATTTATTTATTTATTTTAATATATAACGCTAATATTATATATGCGAAAGTGTTTGCGTAGGTGTGTAAGTTGAACCGATTTGAATAGAAATGTGGTATGGTGGTAGCCTGTACCCTGGATTAACACATAATATGCTACTTTTTATACTGGAAAAATATTGAGTTTTTGTAGAATAGCTGGTGAAACCGCGGGGCGCAGCTAGTTATTATTTAATTAAAAAAAAAAAAAAAATAGCAGAGAGGATAAGTAAGAAAGAAAAAATCTCCGAAGACGTAAAACGTCGTGGGAGAACGCACACAATGATCTAATACCGCAAAAATAATCAAATTATGCCAATATGCAAAATAAACGAGAATAAACAACGATAAATATTTAAAAAAAGTTATTAAATAAATTAAGTAAAAAATATATTTTGATTTACCATTGATAGCCCCAGCACAGATCTTGTCGCTGGTAATGAACTCAAAGAATCCCGGCGGCGAAGCCGAGATACAGGTCTCGATGTCGACGTACGGCAGCTCGACGACTTGCAGCACCGGGGATTCAATACCGTCCTCGTCGGTGAGTCCCCAACCCGCCACCTTCCCAACTGCGCCCACGTGCAGCTGCCGACGGCTAAACAAATAATCAAAGTCGACGCATACAGGACGCACGTACGTGCGAAACTCGAATGCCGCCTCAACGATGACCACCGCGATGTCGTCCTGGAAGTTGGAAGCCGCGCCTAAGAACCGTGACGGGATCTTCACTTCGCGCACGTCTGATTTCTGCGCATCCTCGTCTCGAAGATTTTGCCACGGACGGTAGAGTTTGCCCACTGCTACGGCGAAGTTCGAAGCCGGCAGCTGTTTTTCCAGTTCCGTCCAGAAGCAGTGAGCGGCGGATATAATCACGGTTCTGCTGATGAGGGAGCCCCCACAGATCTGCTTGTAGGGAGTACTTGTTTTCTTGTATATGCCAGCGTGCCATGGTAGTTCACCGCGCTTAGCACTGTGCCCACCCAGGACCATCTGTTCGCCTTCGGATGTTACCAAACCACACTGTGGAGAGCAAACGTTTATAATGTCCCACACGCCGTCCGTGCAGTGCATGTTAACAAGTACGCCAGAATAGTAGTAGTTCTCGCGACATGTCGACCTAACCACGGTACCGTCCTCAACCAGCTCTTGACACTCCTGAGCGCCGTCCTGGGAGCCGGAGTTCTTGGGCAGACATACGTATTGCACGCTCGGGTGCTTATTCAATAGGCACTGAGATATACATTTGGGAGCTTCGTCTGACCACCAGCCTTTTGTGCAGTATGTAGACTGTGCTCCGACGAGCTTATATCCCGAATGGCAAGAATAGTTGAAATGCACGGCCTCAAAAACTAGCCCAGGATGAGCGTTAGGAAGATCGGCAACACTATAATACCCGTTCCGCGGAAAAGGTGGTAAAGTGCATAAGCCCTCATTGACCGGCGAGCAAACAATGACGTGGTCCCATTCGCCATTTCGGCAGTTCATGTTCACGAGCATGCCCGAGTAGTGGTAGCCGGGCTTGCGACATTTGGGCCGTACTGATGTGCCTTCTTGCACCACTTCACCACATTCTTTGGCTTCTTCCTGGGAGCTGGAGTTATTAGGAAGACACAAGTATTCCACACTTGGATCCTTTTTCAATGAGCACCGAGAGACACATTTGGGAACATCATGAGACCAATATCCTCTAGTGCAGGTAGGCTGCTGAACGCCTACGAGCTGGTACCCCGAATGGCAGGAATAGTTGAGATTCACAAACTCAAACGTCTGGCCGGGGTGTGCGTATGGAAACCCATCAGCGCTATAGAATCCATTTTTCGGGAACGGTGGAAGCATACACAGGCCCGCATTATTAACGTGACATAAGTCGTCAAACTCATCAGAACCATCAGCGCAATCCTTAACACCATCGCACTTACCACTAGCGTCCACACAAGCTCCGTTCTTGCATCTGAAATCCAATCCACTGAAACATCTATTTGTGGCGCACATTTCTAGACTTTCATCTGATCCATCCTTGCAATGCACTGTACCTTCACACTTTTGCTTTAACTCGATCAGCGTTCCATCTTTACATAAGCGTTCGTTTGTCTCACATTTCTGTAGATAGTTTCGTTTGCGGCTTGCAGGAGTACATTTTTTCCTGTTAAACGCGCAAGCACCAGCTATTAAAGCGCAGGTTCCGTAAGTGGTTTGATTGCGGCATTCCAAGAGAAGCTCATCTGAATTATCTTCACAGTCCTTGACTCCGTTACAGGTGGCGGTACTATTCACACATGCTCCGTAAACGCACTGGAACTGGTCAGCTTTGCACTCATTAGTTCTACAGATGACGAAATCCTCATCACTTTTATCTGGGCAGTTGACCGCACCGTCACATTTTGATTCTGAAACTACGCAAGTTCCATCATTGCAACGAAACTGCGCTTCTGTACATTTCGTTACGAAAATTTGAGCATTGCAGTGACTTAGTGATGCTACAATGATTATCAACACTTTGTAACGTAGCATGATTAGGGTTATACATTAATTTGTTAATTTACATTAGAAACTTCTCTACTACACTTTGAACTTGTTTTTCCTCAAGTCAAATAACTCTAAAAGCATATTTCTTAAACTCAAATTTAAACACTTTTCTACAGACAATCGCAGACACTGAGAGCCGTGATACAAACACTAAAGACTTGCTTGGAACTGCACTGATAAGGCTGGGATCAAGAAGGTTATCCCCCTTGTTAGATACATACTGTTATTCCCTACTATGTATTAATGTAACGTTTCATGCAAACAAAACCGATGAGTCATAAGTATTCAAACGCTAGTGAGAGTTCATTGCCTTCGATATTTTTGTGTATGAAAATATTCATGTTGAAGGTGAACTAAACCTGTTTCGTTAAAATACGTTTAGCTTAGAAATCAGAAATGGTGCATTGACTAGATAGTTTTCAGAAGCCTATTTATATTTTTTCTACTTTGATACTTTAAGGATTCTTATAGAAAACTTCGGCCGAAAGAGCCCTTTTTGGCATTTTGACAACTGATAAGTAAGCTGGTTTTATTTAAATGACTCACATCGTTTGAGTAAAGCACTATACAAGCCTTGGTCTGCAATGACGTCACGCTATGACGTCCTCGAGCTAAGCTTAGCTACGCTCTCAGCCTTCGAGCTAAGCTTAGCTACGCTCTCAGCCTTCGAGCTTGGTCATCATTGCAGCCCTTGCTGACCACGCTGTGATGGCCTGGAACTGCGCTTCCGCCATCATCATCGCTGCCAGCAATAGTCATGACAGACCGTGACATTAATGTTACAAAAAACGTAAGAAATTTAAAAAACAGTAAAAGTAAATTGAATGTGTCAAAGAAAATGTGCCACATTGGAGTTCCATAGATAGACCATTATTTACTAAATTGTGTCTAATGACAATAGTTATTCATTGTAAAAATAATCGCTCGAAAATAGTCGTTTTAGAAATGTGAGGCTACTGTGAACTACTAATATAGTTAATAAATGCGAAGGTGTGTTTGTTGGTTTGTTTGTTCTTCTTTCATGATGCAACAGAGCATCGGGTTGAGGTGGTTTTACATCGGTACAGAATGAAATATATCATATTTCATAAATAATAATAATATTTTATATGTAAAATTGCTAATCTAATTTGGTGTTATATTTTTATTTTTTTGTACTATTAGGAGCAACAGATATAGGCTAATTCAGTTTTTTATTTTTCTGTTTCAGACATAGCGCAGCACGGTACGGCCCAGCCAGACGCCAGTGCTGATCTATTTCTTAATTTAGAATAATAATTTCAAAGTTGTAATATTTTTCTTTTCAAAAAAATATTTAAAGTTTAAATAAATATTAGGGTAAAAACAAACAATTGTTCATTATTCCTATTGTACTGGACGCGACGTTACAGCGGAAAGACACTACATATTGGTTATTTTTGACACAGTTTGAAAATGAAAAAGTTCTTCTGCAAAGTTACGCCTGAATCAATCAACTAATCGGTCACAGAATTCTCCTTTGTAATCGGTACAGTTTAAAGGCTAGAAAGTGACATATTATATTACTTTTTATTTCGAAGAAAACAACAGTTCAACTAACACGAGAGACTTTCGGAGTTAGGGTTAAAATTAGTCAACCAAAGTACAGTCCGCGGGCTTTCAATTGGCTTTCGATTCGACCTCGTTGCTGGTCGTTGTGTATTATATTATTTCAAGTATATTTAGAAAATGGTCGATTTCAATTAAATATGTATTTACTAAAGAGCGGAAAGTGATGGTATCTGTCATAAATGGTTTTAACTGCTCCATACAGATATCAGAAGGAGAGCGCGTCCAAAGAGAACGCCCTGAAAAAACAAAACTTGCCGATTTCTGATCGACAACCAGTCTTTTTACCAATGTGCCAACTGAAAAGCCGTTTACTGTATTTGTTATATTCGTGTTAATATATATATTTTATATTTAGAGCTATTTCTTCCAGACAACCTTGGGATGGACAGAATTATGTATGAAAAAACACTACGGTCGGTGGTGTAGATATCTACATAAAATATATATAATATATGAAAATACATGCATAATCCTAATACTTACATAGAAATACATACAATAATTACACACTAAACATATTTTATTAGATATAAACAATATATTAATCATATTTTATAAAAAAAACTTAAAAAGTCAATTGAGAAAACACTTACAAATATAGTCAATTAAAATTACAAAAATTACCCACCCCTAACTGTACCCGGCGCAAAGGTGCCCATTACGCTGGCCGCATTGCCGCGTTGAATAGCAATGGCTAACCTTTGCACCAGGTACGAGCCGGAGCGAGAGTCACCGGACTTCTCTTTTATTTTACGTCCTATCTCCCAAATCAGACTCTTGGCCTCCGAGCCCCAACAGCCCAACGTTTCCACGGCAATGGGCACAAATAAGTAATGCGGCTCCATCGCCGCGTACTTCTGTCGCTTTTTAAAAGCGGCATCCTCCGCTGCGGCTGACGGTGCGTGGACGGTGCGACCCAGATGGCTGGCGGCAACAGTGCTGACACACGTGGCATCCCATACCAGGCACTTGCCGTTCTTCCAGGGCACCAGGGTCAGCCCATCCGGCCTCTTGCCATCTAACCTGCATAGACCCGGAGGCTCCAATACACAGGGGACGTTCGCTGACACAAAGGCTCTCCGGACTATATCATTGAGAGCATGGTGCCGCGGAAACCTCCCTGTGCAACGACGACAACTCAAAGCGTGATGACCATCGGCCTCCACCATGGAACCGCAGGTGCATCTATGGGGTTCACACACCTTACAGCCCAAGCGAAGAGCCACCGCCACACGTAGAGAGTCATCATCCAGCAAAGTGCCCAGGTGAGGTGAAGGTAGCGCGTGTAACCATGCCCCCGACTCCGGTTGCGACACAGCCCTGAGTCTGGCCAGATCAGTCCCCGCGGCACCCTCCAGCAACTGTTCTTGGATCCTCTTAGCCGAGAGATCATCCCAAGCACGTTGGACACGCGGTGAAGCAGGGCTTGTTGCGCCCGCGCTGAGGGCAGACCAAGCTGTCGCAGCGTCTGACACAAAAGGTATGCTTGTCCCGTCACCATTGGAACGTAAAATTATAGTGACAAGGTCCGCCACCCCATGTGCCGACGCCAAGAAAGCCGGCAAGCCCACATCACGCACACACCGCACCCCGAGACCCCCGTATCGGATGGGAAGAGCTGCCTGTCTCCACTGAGGCTCACAAAGAGAGACATTTAGGATCAGCTCAACCGCTGATTTTAAAGCCTCGTCAAATGAAGAGACTTCTTCAGGACAAAGCCAGGTAGGGGCAGTCCGCAAGAGATACGTTATTTTGGGAAGGGCGAAGCACATGCGCAATAACACGATCGCCACATGCGCGGAAAGATGACTGAGACGTTCTTGAGCATTCAGGAGAAGCTGTATGCGAGATGAAATGGCTTCTGGCACACCATCAAGAAAAATAGGAGACCCCAAAAGAGTGAAAGAGTGAGAAGAAAGTTCCTTGAGGCCAGGCAAAAAAGAACTGAAGCGTGAAAAGTGTGTACGAGCTCCAATGCTGCAGGGGAAGAATTCGCATTTAGAGGGATTCACCTCCAGACCCAGTTCTTTGAGGCGTGGAACAAGAGCCTGTAGATCCTGGTGGACGTCCTCCGGTGATCCCCCAAGGGTGCCATCATCCAGGTACCACAAGTTCAGAGACGATTTAAGTTCTGATATAACCTTGTGGATAGCTAAACTGAAGACGAGAGGCCCCAGCGGATCCCCCTGCTGCGCTCCCACTTGTGAGGAAATGAGACTATCATTAAAGAAAAGATTAGAGGGAGAATAATACACTTGATAAAGAAAGGGGTACAGAGAGGGAATTTTATCCTTGACCTCGCTCAAAAGAACGTCTCTTTCCAGGGTATTAAAAGCGTTGCATATATCGAGTTTAAGCACTACGCAATCCGAGTGCTCAGGGTTCATGACGAACGCACGAGTGGCGTGGATAGCAGCCTCGCACCTTCGTCGCGTCCCGAAACCTAGTTGGTGTGGCTGCAAATACTCCGACATAGCCTCTCTTACGGACCGACACGCCAGCTTGGCCGTCAACCTCCGGAACACGCTGCCGATCGCTATTGGTCTTAGCCCCCCGTCTTTTTTCCTAAGTGCACAAAGAGAAGCTCCATACAAATAAGGGCACACCAGCGGATTCAGCTGACCACTCAATAGAAAGTTTGCAAGTCTTGTCAAACCCACTAGCAAACGTTGACCGTTTTCACCCGCGGGACCAGATGTAAGCTCTTTTAAATGCCCGGGACGAATCCCGTCCAAGCCCGCCGCAGAGCCGCTGTAGAAAGAGCTCAACGCTAAGGCAACGTCCTCCACTGACGCAGTTACCGCCGAAAACGACGAATCTGGCGCCGACGGAAAGTTGAGCAAACGCGATGGGGTCGGGTGCTTGAGTTCAAGGGCGCTCAACGTACCGGGGTCATGTTGCGCGAACGAGTCATCGGAAACCAGAAGCCGGACAGCCCCCCGAAGGTCACCCTCGAACACTTTAGACTCGATGGCTTTCCGAGTCCCGCGCGACGCAGGATATCCCGGCGCACTCAAACCGCTGTCAGACTCTTCCACAAGGTGATCAGAACCGGTAGACTCGACGTTTGCCTTCACCTTTGCAGTCATGTTACCAGGTGCGTCCTTCGAAGGAACTTTTAGCGCAACATACGCAAAAGAGAGAAGAGCGGACCAGTCCTTTAAGTCTCTTTTAGAGCTTAGAAAAATAGTGAATACCCGATAAAACAAAATTTTAAATCTTCATAGACTACGAGATCTCAAGATTAACACAAAAAATAATCGAATGTACAGTAATAATTTCCTTACAACCATTTAACATAAAAATATTTTTTTATTTAGTAGGTACTTATAATATAACTTATATCACAGATTATAACTGGAAAACTGGAAATCTCCGTCAGGCCTATAATGTGTTAGTATTGAAACCTTTGGCTGTAGTCACGACGACAGCACAAAAGGGGCGCAACTGCAAAATGGAGATTGTAGCACAATCCCGCTCTCACCATCGCGTCGATCCAGCCCCGCCAGGCGCACTGTCTTTATAGCCGCGGCCTAACTGAGGCCATAGCCCTGGTCCAAGATAAGATAGGATAGGCATAGGCTAAGATTAGTCCTAACCTAGCGAGTTACGTGGCTACTTGGTCATGGAACAAAATATTTTAAAATAGGTAGCCGGCGCCGGCAACCTGAACGGCTGCCGGAGATGGACAGACGAAGCGAAAAAAAATTATACCCGAATTGGATAACTGTAGATTAAGCTATTATTTTGTTTTATGACCACCGTGACACCGTTCTGTTGTGATATAACCGACTCAGTATCAGGTTCTCAGGTTTTTATTTTTATTAAAATACTTAAACTTTTTCGATGACAAAAACGAGTCGGATAACCACCAGGCTTAGGATTTTTTTTGTATAACAAACCGGAAATCCTTCCTTCAGATTTGAGTTGGTTGAGTTGGTCCAACCCTCCGGCAACGTTCCAATATATTTCATTTGGTCCAGAACGTCGCTGTTCTAGAACGTCGCCCTGAGGATGATTTCGGGAGCCGGCCGGTACGTACGGAATGACGTCATCGCCCGGGACGTTCGCATCGAGAGGGTGGGGGAATTCGTTGTCCGACCGTGTTATGTTTGACCGCGCAGACAACGGACCACACCCCCACCTCCACAACATTGCCCCCCTCCATGCACGTCCCCCGGACATACGTACCTGGCGTGCCCTCCCTCGAGATCTCCTCCTGGCTGGCCCAGAAGCGAGCAGAGAAGAAGAGGGCGTAGAAAGCGCCATACAACCGGATGAATGATGCAACCGGACGAATGAACGAGAGTGACTACAGCCCAGTCGGTCCGCGGAGGGAGCTGAGACGCCGCCGGTTGGATAATACCGGCAGGTCGCTCGCCCCTCCATCTTCCCTGGGGGCAGTGTCCCCCAGCGCCCAGCCTCGGCAAAGAGAAGAATCCTCGCCGCCGAATTTCCTACCTCTCTCAGCTGAGAGAGGCAGAAGAACCCTGACTGACTATATTTCATTGTTGCCGGCTACGGCAGTGGAGGCACAGGTTGTTCTATGACCAAAACCAGGCATCTTGCTAGGCTCTAGGCTACAATAAGAATGCATGTCGTTAGCGTTCATGCGTTATGTTCTGCTGCCAACACGAATTTGATTAAAAGCCACCTGCCACTGAGAATTTAGTCTCAACAACATTGTCCCTAGTCCAACTCTAGTTTCTTAAAGCTGCCCTGTATGCCAAAAGCGTCCAACAAACGGGTTAACAAAAAAATATCGCTTAACATTCGCGCAGTTTGCATTGCGATACTGCAGGATTCATTTTGCCAGATATAGCTCAATGAATAAAATTCGTAAGCTGAATTAATAGCAGTGGGCTGGCAACATCTCTCCAAGAACGTACAACCGCTGGACAACAATATACGAATTCTTGAGTGGAGACCACGCTAGGCAAACTCAGTAAACTTATTTATGTAATAGACACCAACATGATATACGTCATTGTAACATAGATGGATGCAAGCAATAGAAACAGGCTAAACGTCACCTCAATTATAGATGCAGACTACATGAAACTAAGATAAGCTGCACCCTGCGCCATTTTGAGTGCAAGAAGCAGTCCTATAGTGTATTATAATTAAACTATTTTGATATCTATAATGATCCTAATTTACGACACTGAGTTTATATTCATCATCAGCCAGAAGACCACCACTGCTGATCAAAAGGGGGAGGCCTGATTTGAGGAAAGGCCGGATGAGCAGCATAATCTTGTCCATGAAGTGCGGCGCGTTGTTGAAGTGCACCCCTTTGAGTTTGATCAGCATGCATTCCTGCAAGGAGTTATCCGAATGGACTAAATAAGGGTGTTGGAATACAGGCAAAAAGGTATTGATTTGTAGATGTCGAAAACTCCTGATGGAGCAGTCAATCTCTCTTGCCGCTGATGTCTTAGCCATGGATAACAGTTTGTACTAGAGTGTAGCAATAGGATGGGAGTTCCCTCCCGGGTTACAGCCCAAGCCGAGGTTCGTACCGCATTCGGTGCCCTTGCGCTAGTTACCCTCGCGCCGCAAAAATAGTTTTAGGGCCTTTTGCGTTCGCCAAAGACCGTTCATAGCTGTAGAGACTATTAGAGACCAGCAGCTTCATCATCCAAATCATCAATGTTTGTCGCATTATCACGGCTAAACGGATTAAGCTGAATATTTACATTAATATAGCTTAAAGATCGGAGACGGACATAGGCTACTTTTCGTAGTTCCATGCGAGTCGCGGGTAACTACTAGTAGAGAATATGTACGAGAAGGAAAAGAAATCGCCTTTAGCGACTTGTATGCACAATAGTTTCTATCTATAATTTAAAAAAAGTTAAATTATTTGGAAAATATTACCACTAACGAACAAAATAATATTTGACCTTTTTATCATTTCCACCACCTGCAGACCTACCGCACCGCGACTAGATTGTCTCTGCGCTTTTTTCGTCAAAAAGAAGGTGAACGGCCACGGCTGTGATTATGACTACAGTTTGCACAACAAATAGGGTAAAGAAGATTTTGTCGCATTGTGCGAAACCTGCTAGTCTAAACATAACATCAACAGTGAGGTTTTTCAGTTCAAGGTGACTTATTCATTATCATCATCAGCCAGAAGAGTCCACTGCTGAACATAGGCCTCCCCCTTAGAGCACCACACCGACCGACAACGTGCCACCTGCATCCACCGGTTGCCCACGACTTTCACAATGTCGTCGGTCCACCTAGTGGGAAGCCTGCCTACGCTGTCTTCCGTCTTCCGGTGCGTGGTCGCTGCTCTAGAACCTTTCTTACCCACCGGTTATCGGTTCTTCAAGTGATGTGGCCTGCCTATTGCCACTTCAGCTTGCAAACTCTGAAAGCTATATCGGAGTTATTCATCACCAGGAGCTTATTCAGTCCACTACAGAGCATATGCCTCCTACCTCATTCGCCAATTTTAATAAATTGGTAATCAATTATTTTCCTTATCGTCATTACCTCTAACTTTTTAACATGACCCATTGTAGATTGATCCATGTCAATGATGATGATAAATCTGAAAACATAACAATCCAATATTTTTTTTATCAGGCAAATAAAGTCAAATGCAACATTATTTCAAGGTTTTGTAAAATGAAAAGAGCAATGATATCATTTGCACAGCAATTGATTTTTAGGTATCTTTGGCGGAAGGAAGGTTACGCGGGGAGATTTCAAAGTACGGTACATGTACCAACTTTCCCCCACTACGCCGCATTTTGCTTAGGATGTTTGCCGGTCTCAGTACGGTCTAGTGAGACTTCGGTGTCTGTCCGTCCGTTTGCTCTGTGGCAATTAAAAGCTACTCATTTCGAGGAAAAAAACTTCATCAAGTACAGGATCTTCGATGTGCAAGTTTTATTCGCATTTCACGAATGTATTGCCTATATTCCTCATTCGTCTTGTCTTGCCTATTCAAATCCTGTAAACGAAACATGTACATGCTAAACATGTTTCATGTAGTCTGCACCTATAATTGTGGTGACGTTTAGCCTGTTTCCATTGCTTGCCTCTTTCTGTGTTACAATGACGTACATCGTGTTGGTGTCTATTAAATTAAATTTATATAAATAAATAAAAATAATATTAAATAAATAAAAATAAAATAAAACTAATGTTGTGCTACATACCCGGGCCAGGTTCCCTCCTGGTACTGCCAGAGGTCGAACACCACGACGAAAGTCCGCACCGCGTCTTGGAGAAAGAAGTTCCTAGGGTCGTCATCCAGCAGTCTCAGGTACACCGCGCGGTACCCGTCCACTGTCGGCGTCGGCAACGGAGCGAATAAACTAAAAATATAATGTTCAAGTGATCAGTCAGTCTGAGAAAGAAGCCCAGAGACTCAAAGAGTGGGTTTTGAAACCAGACGGAGCAGGAACTGAAGAAAGACCTTGAAACGTTCCAGGTAAACTCAGGATTCAGCAGTTTCTGGGCGTGATGGCACTGGTTCGGAATGAGATCTACAAACCGAACTGTACTCGTACTAGAAGGAAGCTTCTTCTTTGCTTAGAGCCTATAAATTTGCTTGACCTACGTGGCCTTGTAAGGAAATATTGTGTTGGCTACTGGCAAGGCGCCAAGCGCTTTACCGCTTGGCTTAGAAGCCAGTTTTTGTCTACGAGTACAAAGCAGCGTTTCCAGCATAGATGCGCGAAGTACCTAAGCGGTACGCGAGGGAAATAAACACCAATAAAATTACTTAATTTTTTAGCATAATGATCCTATAGGTGTTTTTTTTATCTGTCACCTCGCTTAGCTATCTCATACGTCGCTGGTGGAAACGAACGCTTACCGAGTATCCAGGCAACGCAGTACGCTCCAAGCTGATTACTTTGTAGTGCGGTGTGACCTCTGAAGAGGTTACTTACATGGTGTCAATCGAAAACTGCACTTTCTTGTCGAAGCGGCGTTGGTGAAAGTAGCTCGCGAATCTCTCGGCACTGCGGAGCGTATAATGCAGGTCCAGCACCTGCTTCGACACCTCCATGCTGCGATTGCAGCAGTGATACGTGACTATCAGGTCCAGATCTGGAACGTTATATTATAATTTTCAGTACAAGGTCGATATCCGTTTAAATTTAAACTGTTTTGCCAAAGGTAGATCTTTTTCTTTGTTTTTATTTTCGGAATCTTTAGATGTGTCGTTGAAACCAGTTGACCAGAGATACATTAGAACAGTTTAGAAAATTTCACTAATTGTGCATGTCAGTTTTACACGATACTTTCCAGTTTTCCCACATCATATTCATATTCATATTATTTATTTGCCACTAAGTTTACACAGGTCTTATTATAATATAATATGTCGCCCATTTCGGGCATTGCAAAATTATGAGGACGCTACATATCAAAGTTTTTTAATATAATAAAATTAAATAAATAGTCTCGTTAAAAATAAGGACGGAGAGATGATGAGATCAGATCGTCATATTTTCTTATTAGCCTTAGTGGCTTCAAAGTATTCTTCAATGGAATAGAAACAGTTTAGTGCAATGTTTTTTTTTTTTTTTTTCTCCCTGGGTATAAAGCATAAAGAAAAAAAAAGTATAAAATACACTAAGTTTTAATCCAAATTAGCGCTCCCTGTCCGTGGTCCACCTACTTAGTACACATAGCCGTACCAAAAAAAAAAATTGGGTTAGGTCAGACTAGATTATCAGATCTTTAACGTAACTTTATCTTCAAAGTAAGGAAGATGGGTACTTTATTTATTTGCAAACAATATTTTTAGAATTAGGCTTTCTAATACAAAATCGGTCTGTAATACAAAATACCAGTTTATTAGTGGGGAAGGGGAAAATTTTACGTGTTTTCTCAGAACAACACACATTATAATAATTACCAATAACAGACTAAATATTATTTTATAAAAATAAATCTGTTTGTAATTTTATATAAGCCTGCGTGCTTGCGAAACATTATTCTTTTTCATTCTCCAATGTTTTATATCGATAGGAAGAATGTACTAGTGTATATTCTCAGCGTTTGAACTAATTGTATTTATTTTAATGTTGAATAAAGATGTTATAAATTCAAAAAATTGAAAAATAGAAACAAACTAATAAGGTTACCTTACGCACCCATGAAAATCATATCTAGCTATGCCTAATGCCTATCGCATGATATGTATTCTGTGATAAGAAATTGAGCCACTTTTTTAAAAGAGTGTACTTACCTTGTTTTTTATCATCAAGCACCCCGTTATATTTTTTACTAGCTGCTAACTGCGACTTCGTTCGCGTGGAACTACAAAAAAAAGCCTATGTCCGTCTCCGACCCTTAGGCTATAAATAATAATTACTAGTTGTTTTACGAACAGTAGACCTCGTGAGCACAAACTTACTTGCACGATCTCAATTCTATATACAATATCATAGAATTATTTTTTGATATGAGGATATGATAGATTGTTTTTTTAAAATTAAATATTGATTAAATAGTCATCGACGTCCAGACCTCACGACCTCATATCTTGACAACGTCTACACCGATTTTGCTCATATTCGAAATTCTTGTTTAGAACTGAGTACCGAATGTTCCTGGCAAATGTTATCAACATTGGCTGGTAGATGGCGCCGCAGCAAACTTCCAAAATCGCCAACGACTAAAAAATAAAATTAAATTCTATAAAATCGTTTCGTCATGATTGGTTGAAAAATACGACCTGTACGCGAGTACCAAGATACGGACAGACGAAAGCAAATTTTTCCAGTTTAAGCAGAGACTTCGTTTGCTTCGCTCACTCGGTCAGTAATTCTTATTTGCGTTTACAATGGAACAGCAGGTTTTTAACGCGATTTCAGGACAGGTCCCGCGGTAAAATTTGTTTTTTTAGAGTAAATTTTAAAGTAAGTTAATATATTGACATCCTAGAATAATGATGTCCGTCGTCTAACTGAACACCAAAAACACCGAACATCCAGTATAAAAGGCAAATTGTAGTATTTGTATGAGGAAAAAACTGCGATTTAAAACGAGGAATCTCAAATAGATTTGTGGTAAAATAAGTCCAAAAACTAGTCGTATCTTTCTCTGATTTGGAACTTTTTGTCAAACATACAAATAAGGTTTAAATACCATAAAAGATATACAAGGGAATAAAGAATAAATTAAATAATACAATCAATTAAACGGCTGCTGCAACACACGCTAGTTGAATTTTTGTGCTTTTTATAATATCAATTCATTATGAAGTAAATGCCGGTGGATGCGCGCGCGCATCTGCTACGACGCGATGCGCTGCGCTCCGGCGCGGTCCGCAGGTGGAAGTAAGTAAAGTAAGTAGAGGCCAGCATTCCGGTCACGGGATGCACCGACCTGACTTATTGTTAGGTCTTTCTTAATAATATAATAAATATAATAATAGTTAATATTTTCTCACCCTCTCCAAATAAGTAATTAATTTTTACATTTGCAAATAAAGAATTAATTACAACGTTACATATTTTTATACATATCCTTGTATTGCGAATTCATCAGCCTACGAAATAAACTATGACCCAATGCGCTCTTTGCTATTAATTTTACGTTAGGTAAAAGTAAAAAAACAGCTATCTTAGCTTTAAAAACAGTATTAAGATTTTATTACTTAGTTAATTAACACTGAGTTTTATAAGAAACCGGCCAAGCGCGACTCGCGCACCGAGGTTTCTATACCAAAGTTAACTAATTCAGTTCGGGATCCAAAGCGCGAGCGCGACTCACACTTGACCAATTTTTAATATTTCCTGTCATACTATAGTTTGCACCATAATATCTAATCTCACCAATATTCAAGAACAGAAAGAGCAACAACAAGAAGGAACTTATAAACCTTGCTTAAATTTAATCAATGTTTAATTGGTCTGCCTCGTTTTCGCACGTGACATTTCACTTCAGCCAAACTGACAGAGCACTTCCCTAGCCCTAGCCTTACTTATATACGATGCTTAAAGTTGATTAATGCCTAAACTGCCTATAAACTTAAAATTTAAAAAAGGTCTTTCAAAATCAACTAAATCTATTACTTATAAGCGTGCATCAGAATTTGGAAAAAGTTTGACAAATTTAGCGTGATCATTTTGTAGAGTTGCTTCCTTATTCATCCTCTTTGCCACTTGTGTTTCCGACTTTACACATCGTTATAGTCGGAAGTATGTCACGCAAGTGATGTGACATTCACGTGATCGTTTTACTCTTGAAGACATGGATCTTGTAGTATGATGCTTCGTCTAAGCTTGAAGACGCAAACTAAAGATGAGCTAATTTAATCTGATCTTCAATGCAAGGGTGATTTCGACCATTTTATATGTCGTCTTGTAAGTAACAACTAAAAATGTAGTTTTAATTGACCGAGAGAGCGAAGCGAACGAATGGTCCCGGCTTTAACTGGCAACATTTGCTATTAAAACTTGTTGTTTGAATATGATTCATTTATTGCGTATACGGGTATACAAGGTGGAATTAACATTAAATACAGACTGCCATATTGCGCCTTTCGGCATGCAAATATATATAAACTCATCATCATCATCATCCACAGCCTTCCTTATCCCACTGCTGGGCATAGGCCTCTCTCTTGCTATGCCTTAACCCTGGGTCCTGTAACAATCTAGTCCAGGTTCGACCCGCGATGGTGACGATTTCGTTGAACCATCTCGCAGCTGGACGACCAACGCTCCGCCTATCTTGCCTCGGCCACCACTCTGTTACAGCCTAGCAACGTGTCCTGCCCAGCTCCACTTAAGATTCATTACCGCTATTCCGACATCTCGAACCTTTGCCGAAATGCCTATGTTGTACCCGTACCGGTAGTTGTTGGGAACGATGCGCTCGAAGTTGTTGACCATAATACATACCTTGGACAGACTGTCCAGTTAGGTAAGTCCAACTTCGACAAAGAGGTCGCTCAAAGAATCCAACTCGGATGGGCAGCGTTCGGGAAATTGCGTTATATCTTCTCGTCCAAAATCCCGCAGTGCCTGAAGACAAGGGTCTTCAACCAATGTGTGTTTCCAGTGTTGACATATGGAACTGAAACGTGGTCCTTGACTACTGGCCTTTTGGAGAAAATCAGAGTCACAGAGCGGGTGATGGAGAGAGCTAGTTTCTTAGCGCGATTAAATCCAAAATGAGGATATTCGCCGAAGAATATAAGCTTTCAGAGTTTGCAAGTTGAAGTGGTAATGGGTAGACCACATCACTCGAAAAACCGATAGCCGATGGGGAAGAATGTTGAGTGGCGACCACTAACCGGAAGACAAAGCGTAGGCAGGCCTCCAATTAGGTAGACCGACGACATTGCGAAAGTCGCGGATAACCGGTGGATACAAGTGTCACGTTGTTGGTTTTTGTGGCGGTCTAAGGGGGAGGCCTATGTTCTGCAGTGGACGTCTTCTGGCTGATAATGTAATGTAATATAATATGATATTTTTGATTTTGCTGACTGAGAAGCTTGATTTTTTTACACCTCTAAGAGATTGTAGACCTCTTTACGCGTTCCTGAGAAAATTAGTCTGACAGATAAACAAACGACGCGGTTTCACCCACGTGAAAAACCCCTCAGGAACCATACATTTTCCAGGGATAAAAGTATCAAACTATATCCATGCAAAAAAATTCATAAAATTTTCAGTAACTATAATAAATGACGGAAAAGGTAAATTTGCATTTCACAAGATATATAAAACTATGCACAACAATGATATATTATTGCTAGCATAACAATAAGTATATCTTCTTGATTTCCTTACAACATTTATCGGTCTTATAATCATTTTCTAATGCGAATATATAATAAAAAAAATAACAATTAAAAAGATTATGATGTTCATTTTTATTTATTTCTAAATTATGAGTTGAATGGTACAAAATGGGGAATATTCTAAAACTATAAAACATGCATTTTATGTATATCTGTTGTATTACATTATGTTGCGAACAACGCTGTAAGTTATAAAAGT
Source organism: Apocheima hispidaria (assembly GCA_947579745.1). Taxonomy (NCBI): domain Eukaryota; kingdom Metazoa; phylum Arthropoda; class Insecta; order Lepidoptera; family Geometridae; genus Apocheima; species Apocheima hispidaria. Next base: position 12,691,751 of record OX388166.1, on the reverse strand, counting down.
TTGCTTCAATGCAACAATCTGTTTTGTCTTGCCGGTCTCCGTAAACTCTCACTTTCTCACGCATTTTTATTTTAAATTACAACCCCTATAAGAAGGGTTATAAAACAAACGAAAATCACATCAAGATTTGTCCATTACCAGACTATTGGTACAAAATAAAATGTTTTTAGTGTTTGCCAATAAAAAATAACTTCTTTGCAAAGCCGAGACGTGCAATGTTGTTAACGGAAGTATATTTATATATATATGAATATTATAAGATAGGTGATGGCAATATGATAGATCTATGAACTTTATGGCACATAATCCTTGATGAACTCCTCGTGTTTGGTGACTTGCGTGAAGGTAGTATAGAAGTGGACATTGCAGAGGAGTTCACTCGTCGGAGCTGTTGATACTACTCCGCGCAGGAAGTATCGCTCCGCACCCCTCTCGCGCGCACGAAACGCCAGCCCGCCCCCGCTGTCGCCCTTGCACATAGCACGCGCCGTCCCTGCACAACACACAAGCACAGATTTGTTAATAGTATAATTAAACACGGTGTAGGGTGTAGATAATTATATACTCTTGTCATAAAAAGAAAACATAAAAAAAATCAAATAGATAAAATATCAGAGAGGATAAGTACGAAAGAAAAAAAGGCGTAAAACTTCGCGGGAGAACACACACAATGATCTAATGCCACAATGAGTAATCAATATGCAATATTTTATTGTGCCAATATGCATAATCAACGAGAATAATTATAATAATAAATATCAAAAAGAAGTTACAAAAACCAATTTAAATAAAAAAAAGATTTTGACTTACCATTGATAACCCCAGCACAGATCTTGTCGCTGGTAATGAACTCTAAGAATCCCGATGGAGAAGCCGAGGTGCAGGTCTCGATGTCGACGTACGGCAGCTCGACGACTTGCAACACTTTGTGACCGTCCTCGAAGTAGTGTCCCCAGCCCGCCACCTTCCCAACTGCGCCCACGTGTAGCTGCCGACGACTGAACAAATAATCAAAGTCGATGCATACAGGACGCACGTACGTGCGAAACTCGAATGCCGTCTGAACGATGACCACCGCGATGTCGTCCTGAAAGTTGGAGGCAGCGCCCAAGAACCGTGACGGGATCTTCACTTCGCGCACATCCGATTTCTGAGCGTCTTGGTCTTGAAGATCTTGCCAAGGACTATAGATTTTGCCCACTGCTACGGCAAAATTTGTAGCCGGCAGCTGTTTTTCCCGTTCCATCCAGAAGCAATGAGCTGCGGATATAACCACGGTTCTGCTGATGAGAGAGCCCCCGCAGATCAGCTTGTAAGGAGTACTTGTTTTCTTGTATATACCAGCGTGCCATGGTATTTCACCGCGCTTAGCACTGTGACCACCCAGAACCATCTGTTCGCCTTCGGATGTTACCAAACCACACTGTGGAGAGCAAACGTTTACAACGTCCCATACTCCGTCCATGCAGTGCATATTAACGAGTACGCCCGAATAGTAGTAGTTCTCGCGACACGTCGACGTTACTACAGTACCGTCCTCAACCAGCTCTTGACATTCCTGAGCACCGTGCTGGGAGCCGGAGTTCTTGGGCAGACATACGTACTGCACGCTCGGGTGCTTATTCAATAGGCACTGAGAAATACATTTGGGAGCTTTGTCTGACCATGAGCCTTTTGTGCAGTATGTAGATTGTGCTCCGACGAGCTTATAGCCCGAATGGCAAGAATAGTTTAAATACACGGCCTCGAAAACTAGCCCATGATGAGCGTTAGGAAGATCGGCAACACTATAATACCCGTTCCGCGGAAAAGGTGGTAAAGTGCATAAGCCCTCATTGATCGGCGAGCAAACAATGACGTGGTCCCATTCACCATTTCGGCAGTTCATGTCCACGAGCATGCCCGAGTAGTGGTAGCCGGGCTTGCGACATTTAGGCCGTACTGATGTGCCTTCTTGCACCACGTCACTACATTCTTTTGCACCTTCCTGGGAGCTGGAGTTATTAGGAAGACACAGGTATTCCACACTTGGATCCTTTTTCAATGAGCACCGAGAGACACATTTGGGAACATCATGAGACCAATATCCTCTAGTGCAGGTAGGCTGCTGAACGCCTACGAGCTGGTACCCCGAATGGCAGGAATAGTTGAGATTCACAAACTCAAACGTCTGGCCGGGGTGTGCGTATGGAAACCCATCAACGCTATAGAATCCATTTTTCGGGAACGGTGGAAGCATACACAGGCTAGCATTATTAACTTGACATAAGTCGTCAAACTCATCAGAACCATCAGCGCAATCCTTAACATCATCGCACTTACCACTAGCGTCCACACAAGCTCCGTTCTTGCATCTGAAATGCAATCCACTCAAACATCTATTTGTGGCGCACATTTCTAGACTTTCATCTGATCCATCCTTGCAATGCACTGTACCTTCACACTTTTGATGTAACTCGATCAGCGTTCCATCTTTACATGAACGTTCGTTTGTCTCACATTTCTGTAGGTAGTTTCGGTTGCGGCTTGCAGGAGTACATTTTTTCCTGTTAAACGCGCAAGCATCAGCTATTAAAGCGCAGGTCCCGTAAGTAGTTTGATTACGGCATTCCAGGAGAAGCTCATCTGAATTATCTTCACAGTCCTTGACTCCGTTACAGGTGGCGGTACTATTCACACATGCTCCGTAAACGCACTGGAACTGGTCAGCTTTGCACTCATTAGTTCTACAGATGACGAAATCCTCATCACTTTTATCAGGGCAGTTGACCGCACCATCACATTTCGATTCTGAAGCTACGCAAGTTCCATCATTGCAACGAAACTGCGCTTCTGTACATTTCGTTACGAAAATTTGAGTATTGCAATGACTTAGTGATGCTACAATAATTATCAACACTTTGTAACGTGGCATGATTGGGGTTATAATATATTAATTTTGTAATTTACATTAGAAACTTCTCTACTACACTTTGAACTTGTTTTTCCTCAAGTCAAATAACTCTAAAAGCATATTTCTTAAACTCAAATTTAAACACTTTTCTACAGACAATCGCAGACACTGAGAGCCGTGATACAAACACTAAAGACTTGCTTGGAACTGCACTGATAAGGCTGGGATCAAGAAGGTTATCCCCTGTCGCGCCACCACCAGGGTCAAGTCCAGGTTAAATAAACACATTAATCGTTACGCAACAAAATCTTCATGGGGGTGAAATAATAAGTCGACCGTTATCATTGCAGGTAACGCCTTGCTAATTATTTCAGTAGGTTTTGCCTTATTCCTGGGCCTGATCAGTTCAGAGTAACCCCACGATCGACTATGGCTCCAGTCAGGACACATTCGTCTGCGTCCAGGTGCCTCGCATAGGGTTCCTGGCCGGTACAGTTTACCCGATTATGGCACCCGCCGGACATGGGGCTTTTGCTTCACGAGGACCTCCTCCAACCCCTTTAGTCCTGCACTTTCTCCTAACTACATAGCCGATCGTCTGTTATACCAGTTGAGTGTACACCGGGTACCTCTCTGGGGTGAGCTACCCTAGTGCGCATTCTCTTCCTTTCCAATTTCCTTGACTCATAATGTACTTTGTACGAAATGATTGGACACCGTTCGACCGTAAGCCTTACTTTGATACGGCCATCTCATCATTTCATCCCATGGTTCTTATCGAACTATAATTATGTTTAAGCACTTACCAAACAGAGTTAGCCCGCCTCTTTTAACCGAGGTATCCGCCTGGACCTCCCCTGTGCTCACCCGTGAGCTGTGCTCTCGCCACCATTAGCGCTGCGCCTTCTTTTATGTCGAACCTACCGATATATTATTTTTCCTCCCGACAAACCTGTGCTAAATAATTTTATCATAGTGCAAAAACTAGATTGACATAAGGATTTATAGTGACACTTACCAAATTGTTGACGGCGACTCGCGTAACGCGCGGCAATCCCCCTTGTTAGATACATACAGTTATTCCCTACTATGTATTAATGTAACGTTTCATGCAAACAAAACGTAAAAAGTCATACGTATTCAAACATTCAACATTCAACATTGTATTGAGCGTTCATTGCCTTCGATATTTTTAAGTGTATGAAAATATTGACTTTGAAGGTGAACTAAACCTGTTTCCTTAAAATACGTTTAGCTAAGAAATCAGAAATGTTGCTTTGACTAGATAAGAATCTTCAGAAGCCTATGTATATTTTTTCTACTTGGTTACTTTAAGAATTCTTATAGAAAACTTCGGCCGAAAAAAGCTCTTCTTGGCATTTTGACAACTGGTAGGTCCTTAAGCTGGTTTTATTTAAATTGCTCGCATTGATTGAGTAAAGCACTATACAAGTTATGGCGTTTGCGTTTAGTAAGGTACTGTCGACAGGTAGTTAGTTAATTGAGCTAGACCTACCTACCTAGATTTAGCTGGCCTAGTGGGTTCGGAGTAAAAACACTAGTTACTCATAAATTGTAGAATTTATTTTTGTTGTTTGAATACCCGATAAAACAATTTTTTTAATCTTTGTAGACTACGAGAATGTACAGTAATAATTTCCTTACAATAATTTAACATAAAAATTATGTTTTATTTAGTAGGTACTTATACTTATATTTTAACTTTTATCACAGAACATAACTGGAAAACCGGAAATCTTCATCAGGCCTATAATTCGCCTATGATTTGTTAATATTGAAACCGTAAGAAACCTTTGGCTGTAGCCACGACGACAGCGCGAAAAAGGCGCGATTGGGCGGGAGCCACGGCAAAATGGAGATTGTAGCGCAATCCCGCTCTCGCCATCGCGGCCATCCAGCCCCGCCAGGCGTACTGTCGTCATGGCCGCGGCCTAACTAAGGCCAAAACCCTGGTAGGTGGCTTAGGCCAAGATAAGTCTAACCTAGCGAGTTACGTGGCTACTTGGTCATGGAACAAAATATTTTAAAACAGGTAGCCGGAGCCGGCAAGCTGAACGGCTGCCGGAGATGGACAGAAGAAGCGATAAAAATTATATCCGAATTGGATAACTGTAGATTAAGCTATTATTCTGTTTTATGTCCACCAGGACACCGATCTGTTGTGATATAACCGACTCAGTATCAGGTTCTCAGGTTTTTATTTTTATTCAAATACTTAACCTCTTTCGATGACAAAAACGAGTCGGATAACCAGCAGGTTCAGGATTTTTTTTTGTATAACAAACCGGAAAAAACCGGAACCGGAACCGAAAAGGAAGGATTTCCTTCAGATTTGAGTTGGTTGAGTTGGTCGAACCCTCCGGCAACGTTCCAATATATTTCATTGTTGCCGGCTACGGCAGCGGAGGCACAGGTTGTTCTATGACCGAAACCAGGCATCTTGCTAGGCTCTAGGCTGCAATAAGAATACAACATGTCATTAGCGTTCATGATGTTCTGCTGCCAACACGAATTTCATTAAAAGCCACCTGCCACTGAGAATTTAGCCTCAACATCATTGTCCCTAGTCCAACTCCAGTTTCTTAAAGCTGCCCTGTATGCCGAAACCGTCCAACACGCTGGTCTTCCCTCCAGGCCGCTTAGTCTCATCCACTCGCTTCTTGTTCTCTTCCTGGAAGAACGCTGCGTTTGCTTGTAGTCGCTTGATAGTGTCATCTGAAATAAAAGTAACTAGTTAAGGCATGACAAAGTTGCTGGTTAAATCTATATATCGACTGGTAGTAAACACATGCAAACACCACTTTTCCGTTGAGTTATTTGCGACGTCCGAGTACCAAGGAGCGGCGGGAACACAAAAAAATATCGGTTATAATTCACGCAGTTTGCATTGCGACACTGCAGGATTAATTTTGCCATATATATCTCAATGAATAAAATTAGTAAGCTGAATTAATAGCAGTGGGCTGGCAACATCTCTCCAAGAACGTACAACCGCCGGACAACAATATACGAATTCTTGAGTGGAGACCGCGTTAGGCAAACTCAGTATATTTATTTATGTATTAGACACCAACATGATGTACGTCATTGTAACATAGAAGGACGCAAGCAATGGAAACAGGCTAAAAGTCATCGCAATTATAGATGCAGACTACATGAAACTAAGATAAGCTGCACCCTGCGCCATTTTGAGTGCAAGAAGCAGTCCTATAGTGTATTATAATTAAACTATTTTGATATCTATAATGATCCTAATTTACGACACTGAGTTTATGTTCATCATCAGACAGAAGACCACCACTGCTGATCAAAAGGGGGAGGCCTCTTAGAAAACGGGTGAGTTGCCATAATCTCCACGCTGGGCTGACGGCTTAGGGATTACAGGTCACTCACAGTTTACTAAAAGGACGCTGCTTCCCGTCGTCTGGTTCTCTGGTCGGTGGTACTGCTCGCAGTTTTAGAACTTACCTGTAGTATATGTGCAACAGTCCACAATATCCGGAACTTACTATACTCATAAGATTATCAGGTATTATGTTATAAGGAAATCATTTTTTTACCTCGAATAGCCTCTCTTGTTTTATACGCCCCTCCATCTTCAATCGGGAAGGCTTCCTTAGATATATAGTTGTAGATGCCGTCGTGCCCTACAGAATGAATAAAAATCATGTCCAGCAGCTCCTTTTTGAGGAAAGGCCGGATGAGCAGCATAATCTTGTCCATGAACTGAGGCGCGTTGTTGAAGTGCACCCCTTTGAGTTTAGTCAGCATGCATTCCTGCAAGGAGTTATCCCAATGGACTTGATAGTGGTGTCGGAATACAGGAAAAAAAGGTATTGATTTGTAGATGTTGAAAACTCCTGATGGAGCTGTCAATCTCTCTTGCCGCTGAAGTCTTAGCCATAGATAAATGTTTGTACTAGCGTATAGTAATAGTATGGGAGTAGAGCTGGACGGGTGATATTTTAATAATAAAATCAAATATAGAGTGATTTTCTTAGACTGACATTATATATTTACCTGCAAAATTAGAGGAAAGTATAATGCCAGAATTACATCTTATAAGTCTTTGTGACAAAGTACAAGATAAAACCAAAAAAATACTGAAGGGTTATTTTTTGTTGATTTTTATTTCAAGTTGGTAAATAAGTAGTTTAGTTGTATGTATTAAACACATTATTAATTTTTCATTTAAGTACTTGTTGAAATGTATGTCGAAATAAGAAATCTTAACTAATAATATACATTTGAATGTAACTCTGTCTCTCTGACTCTCCGGTTGGGTGTTTATAGCGTTTATATTTGCATTTATTTATTTATTAATGAAAACGGTAAAAACCAGTTACATTAATTACAAAGACAAAAATAATATTAATTGTTAATTGCATAGATATAGCTTAAAGCCCGGAGACGGATATAGGCTACTTTTCGTAGGTCCACGCGAATTAAGTCGCGGGTAACTTCTAGTAAAGAATATGTACGAGTAAGAAAATAAATCGCCTTTAGCGACTTGTAAGTATGCACAATCGTTTCTATCTATAATATAAAAAAAGTTAAATTATTTGGAAAATATTACCACTAACAAACAAAACAGCATTTGACCTTTTTGTCATTTCCACCACCTGCAGACCTACCGCACCGCGACTAGATTTCTATGCTCTTTTTTCGTCAAAAAAAAGGTTTACGACCACGACTGCGATTATGTACACGGTTTGCACAACAAATACCGTAGAGAAGATTTTGTCGCATTGTGCTTAACCTGCTAATGTAACCATAACATCAACAGTAAGGTTTGTCAGTTCAAGGTGACTCGTTCGTCACCAGGAGCTTATTCAGCTCACTACAGAGCATAAGCTTCCTCCCTCATTCGCCAATTTTGTGCAAATACCGTCACCATCACATCATCATCATCATCAGCATCAAGACATCAACTGTACCGTACCGTCATGCCATAGCCGTGTTATGATGTCACTTATTATTTTGAGTTCTAATAGCTATTCAACGGCCAGTTATTACACTCACCTGCAGGTAATAAATTATTTTCCTTATCGTCATTATCTCTAACTTTTTCACATGACCCATTGTAGCTTTATCCATGTCAATGATGATGATAAATCTGAAAACATAAGAATCAAATATTTTATTTTACCGTGCAAACAACTTGAACTGTGCAATGATCTCATCTGCACAGCAGTTGATTTTTAGGTATCTTTGGCTTTTAGGTTGCGAGGGGAGATTTCAACGTACGTGTACATGCACCAACTTTTCCCCCACTACGCCGCTTTTTGCTCAAGATGTTTGCCGGTCTCTGTACGGTCTAGTGAGACTTTGGTGTCTATCCGTCCGTTTGCTCTGTGGCAATTAAAAGTTACTCATTTCAAAGAAAACTTCATCAAGTATAGGGTCTTCGATGTGCAAGTTTTATTCTCATTTCACGAATGTATTGCCCATATTCTTCATTCGTCGTGTCTTGGCTATCCAAATCCTGCAAACTAATGGTGTGCTACATACCCGGGCCAGGTTCCCTCCTGGTACTGCCAGAGGTCGAAGACCATGACGAAAGTCCTCACCGCGTCTTGGAGAAAGAAGTTCCTAGGGTCGTCATCCAGCAGTCTCAGGTACACCGCGCGGTACCCGTCCACTGTCGGCGTCGGCAACGGAGCGAATAAACTAAAAATATAATGTTCAAGTGATCAGTCAGTCTGAAAAAGGGGCCCAAAGAGTCAAAGAGTGGGTTTTGAAACCAGACGGAGCAGAAACTGAAGAAAGACCTTAAAGCGATCCAGATATACTGGTTGGATTCAGCAGTTTCTGGGCGTGATGGCACCGCTTCGGAAGGAGATCTACTAACCGGACTGTACTAGAAGGAAGATTATTCTTTGCTCACTGCCTATAAATTTGCTTGACTACTCACGTGGCCCTTGAAGGAAATATTCTGTTGGTTACTGGCACACTACTGAAAAAGTGCCAAGCGCTTGACCGCTTGGCTTAGAAGCCAGTTTTTATCTACGAGTACAAGGTAGCGTTTCCAGCATAGATGTGTGAAGTACCTAAGCGGTATGCGAGGGAAAAAAACATCAATAGGAGTACTTAATTTTCCTAGCATAATGACCCTGTAGGTGTGTTTTTATCTGACGCTTCGCTAAGCTATCTCATACGTCGCTGGTGGAAACGAACGCTTACCGAGTATCTAGGCAAGGCGGTACGCGCCAAGCTGATTAGTTTGTAGTGCAGTGTGACCTCTGAAGAGGTTACTTACATGGTGTCAATCGAAAACTGCACTTTCTTGTCGAAGCAGCGTTGGTGGAAGTAGCTCGCGAAGCTCTCGGCACTGCGCAGCGTATAATGCAGGTCCAGCACCTGCTTCGACACCTCCATGCTGCGATTGCAGCAGTGATACGTGACTATCAGGTCCAGATCTGGAACGTCATATTATAATTTTCAGTACAAGGCCGATATGTTTCTGTTGCTGTCCGCGTTGCGCAGCTCGGCCGGCACTCATGCCACGCCGCGCGCAGCCCGCTTTGTTTACCTCACCTACCCACTATTAGCATGTTTATAGGCAAAAAAATGTTATTCAATTTCTTTATACGTAATGCTTGCCCTACAGTTTACGTGTTTTCTCAGAACAACACACATTATAATAATTACCAATAATAGACTAAAAACTATTTAAAAAAAAACAGTTTTAAGTTTTATATAAGCCTGCGAGCTTGCGAAACAATATTCTTTTTCATTCTCCAATGTTTTGTACCGATATGAAGAATGTACCTACACTAGCGTTTGTACTTATTGTATTTATTTTAATGTTAAATAAAGATGTTTCAAATTGAAAAAGAAACAAACTAATAAGGTCATAGCTTGCCCCTTACATACGCTCCCATGAAAATCATAATATCTAGCTATGCCTATCGCATGATATGTATTCTGTGATAAGAATTGGAGCCACTTTTTCAAAAGAGCGTACTTACCTTGGTTTTTAATCATCAAGACCCTGTTATATTTTTTACTAGCTGTTACCCGAGACTTTGTTTGCGTGGAACTACAAAAAAAAGGGGAAAAAAAGTAGCCTATGTCCGTCTTCGACCCTTAAGCTATAAATAATAATTACTAGTAGTTCTGCGAACAGTAGACCTCGCGACCACAAACTTATTTGAACGATCTCAATTCTATATACAACACCCTAAATAGTTTTTTGATTTGAGGAAATGATAGATAGTTTTTTTTAAATTAATTATTTATTAAATAATCGTCGACGTCCAGACCTCAAGACCTTATATCTTGACAATGTCTTCACCGATTTTGCTCATATTCAAAATTATTGCCTAGAACTGAGTACCGAATATTTTAGGCAAATGTTATCAACATCGGATGGTAAGTGATCGTCGTGATTGGTTGAAAAATACGACCGTACGCGAGTACCAACATACGCACAGACGGAAGCAAATTTTGCCAGTTTAGGCGGAGAATTCTTTCGCGTTGCTCACTCGGTCAGTAATTCTTATTTGTGTTCACAATAGAACAGCAGGGTTTTTAACGCGATTTCAGGACAGTTCCCGCTTTAAAAGTTGTTTATTAAAAGTAAAAATAGGTATATTGATATCCTAAAATAATGATGTCCGTCGCCTAACTGAACACCAAACGCGCCGAACATCCAGTACAAAAGGCAAATTGGTGGTATTTGTACACAGATAAGTGTATTTGTATGAGGAAAAATCTGCGATTTAAAACGAGGAATCATAAATATATTTGAGGTAAAATAAGTCCAAAAACTAGTTCTTTGTGTGATTTTGACGAAGTATAATTTTAACCTATTTGCCAAATAAGGTTGTTTTTTGTTGACCATAAAAAATATTATACAAGGAAATCAAAAACAAATTAAATAATAAAATTAATTGACGGAGCGAAGCGAAGCTCTCAGAGTTTACTGGGACAAATGGCCATTTGTATGTTCTGTATGTTTGTTTGTATATTTGTCCGATGATAACTTGCGAACCGTTGATCCGATCTTCATGAAATTTTGTAGGCAAGTAGTTCATTTTAATACAATTTTTATATGAGCTGAATCGGTCCAGTGGTTATGAAGATATATGGGTCGTGAGGTATCAGTTCGGCGCGAACTACTAGTTAAATAATTATTGACTGAGCAAAGCGAGGTCTCAGAGTCTACGGGAACAAATCGACATTTGTATGTATGTTTGTGTGTATATTTGTCCCACGATAACTTGCGTACCGTTGATCCGATATTCACGATATTTTGTAGGCAAGTAGTTACTGACAATACAATTTTCAAGTTTTGAGTATGAGCATAATCGGTCAAGGGGTTGCAAAGATATAGGGGTCGAAAGGAACAGAGAACAAAATCTGTACCAAATATTTGCTTCTAACTAAACGTCCTAGATGGCATTACTAAAATGCACTCATCCAATAAATCAATTTCAACCTTGGGAGGACTGATTGTATCAAATAGCAATCGTCCTCCCACAGATCCGTGAACCATTGTATATTGAAACATCTGTTTAACATTTTTTTTAAATCTTGCAGTGTACTAAAAAGTAAAAAACACGCGAATAAATTAAAATTGAAAAAAAAAATACCTCAGCTTCAAAAAAACGATACAAACATCGAGATGTTACGCCTGACGTCATAAGATTCTTTGTATCTTTGTTTTTATTCTTTGTTCTCCTACCCTTAAGCTATATCTATGCAAAAATTCAGCTCGATCCGTTCAGCCGTTTAGTCGTGATAACGCGACAAACACCCAGGCAGCGAGACAGAGAGACAGAGAGATAGAGAGAAATAATTACATTCGCATTTATAATATTATTTAGGATTAGGATAGTTAGGATTATGGCGGACATTGAGCTATCATGTACCTACTACGTACTTACCAGAAGCGTTAAATTGCAAAGTTATCGGTTATTTGTGGTCAGTTTTCTTAACTTCTTGACAGTTACTAATACTACAGCTAATAGAGCTTGCTTTGTGATCATGCGTGGTGTTGTATAATTTTCCCGGGATATGAACCTACCTACTACAAGACAACCCGAGCATATTTAATCAAATAAGGTTTTTTGCTAGCGGGTTTGATTGTAATTTGGCAAAGTGACCACAATTAAATGAGACATTACAATATACACCGGTGTAGTCTCTAGCCTTTGATTATATCTTCTGTGCACCCAGTAGATACCTAATCATGTATTTTATCTGTGCTAGTATGTAATACACTAAAGGCAACCTACATAAAATCGAATAATGCAAACGGCACAACTAGGAAACCTTTTGACCTGAAAACCACAGCGGGTGTTAGGGGTTAGGTGCTGGCGATGTGCAACGTTTGTTGTCTGGAAGCCGAACCAGCAACGGCATCAGCATCAGAATATCTCAGTGTTATCATAATTATTTATGTCATAATCATGTTACTGTCATAAGAACCACGTTACCTACTTGTTAAATTTCAACTCGATAGAAACCGTTGAAAGTGATCGAACAATGAATTAGAAGTTTTGATTTGGAAGAACAACATATCATATAACTATACATTATAGGTAATTGAAATAAAAAGCTTGTCAAAAATGAAAAACGCGAGGTCTCAGTTCGGAGCGAACTACTAGTTTTAGTTGGAAGTATATCAAGTAAGTGATGTGACATTCGCGTGATCGTTTTACTCTTGAAGAAACAAAGGTGAGCTAATTTAATCTGATCTTCAATGCAAGGGCTATTTCGACCATTTTGTACGTCGTCTTGAAGGTAACAATTATTAATGAAATTAAAAATATAGTTTTTACTGTCTGAGTGAGCGAAGTGAACGAATGGTCCCTGCTTTAACTCGCAACATTACCTTTTAAAACTTGTTGTATGAATATGACTCATAATTTATTTATTGCGTATACGGGTATACAAGGTGGAATTAACATTAAACACTTTCGCATTTATAATATTAGTAGGGATAATAACTATAATAAGTCACGGAAAAGGTAGATTTGCAATTCACAAGATGTATAAAACTATGCAAAACAATGATATATTATTACTAGCATAACAATAAGTATATCTTCTTGCTTTCCTTACAACATTTATCGTCTATGCAAGGTCTTATAATAATTTCCTTATTGAGAATATTATATAATAAAAAACTATCAATTAAATAGATAATGATGTTCATTTTTATTTTACACGATGCATCTAAATTATGAGTTGAATGGTACAGAATGGGAAATATTCTAAAACTATAAAACATGCATTTTATGTATATCTGTCAATTGCCTAGACAAACCTAATATAGGTTTTAAGGCAATACTAAAACTTATTGTAAATTTTCTGTATTTATAAATAAACAAAAAAATTAATAATATACGTTATGTTGCGAACAACGCTGTAAGTTATAAAAGTTTGATTCAATGCAACAATCTGTTTTGTCTTGCCGGTCTCCGTAAACTATGACTTTCTAACGCATTTTTATTTCAAATTACAACCGCCATATGAAGGGTAAAACAAACAAAAATCACATCAAGATTTGTGCATTACCAGACTGCTGATACACAATAAAATGTTTTTAGTTTTTCCTAATAAAAAATACGTTTTATGTAAAACCGAGACGTGCAATATTGTTAACGGAACTAGATTTATCCATGAATTAATCTATGTATTTCATCACATATAATCCTTGATGAACTCCTCGTGTTTGGTGACTTGCGTGAAGGTAGTATAGGCGTGGGCATTGCAAAGGTGGTCATTCGTAGGAGCTGTTGATACTACTCCGCGCAGGAAGTATCGCTCCGCGCCCCTCTCGCGCGCACGAAACACCAGCCCGCCCCCGCTGTCGCCCTTGCACATAGCACGCGCCGTCCCTGCACAACACACAAGCACAGAATTGATAATAGTATAATTAAACACGGTGTAGGGTGTAGGTAAATATACAATGTCGCCCATCAGCAAGTGACCGCCCGAAAAGGGCTTAAAGTACTCATCATCATGAACAACTTTTACTATGAGACCAACCCTGAAATCGAGAAAAAATAAACTGATGTTGCATAGAAAAATGTCAATGACACTCGACAATATGTATGGAACAGCAGATTTTTTTCTCGATTTCAGGGTTGGTCCCATAGTAAAAGTTGTTCATAATGATGAGTACTATAAGCCCTTTTCGGGCGGTCACTTGCCGATGGGCGACATACTATACTCTTAGTAAAACATAAAAAAATCAAATAGATAAAATATCAGAGAGAATAAGTACGAAAGAAAAAAATCTCCAAAGACGTAAAACGTCGCGGGAGAACAAACACAATGATCTAATGCCGCAACAAGTAATCGAATTGCGCCAATATGCATAATAAACGATAATAATTAATATCAAAAAGAAGTTACAAAAACTAAATTAAATAAAAAAAGATTTTGAACATACCATTGACAACCCCAGCACAGATCTTATCGCTGGTAATGAACTCAAAGAATCCCGGCGAAGAAGCCGAGATGCAGGTCTCGATTTCGACGTACGGCAACTCGACGACTTGCAGCACCGGGGATTCAATACCCTCCTCGTTGGTGAGCCCCCAGCCTGCCACCTTCCCAACTGCCCCTACATGCAGCTGCCGACGGCTAAACAAATAATCAAAGTCGACGCATACAGGACGCACGTACGTGCGAAACTGGAATGCCGTCTGAACGATGACCACCGCGATATCGTCCTGGAAGTTGGAAGCCGCGCCCAAGAACCGTGACGGGATCTTCACTTCGCGCACGTCTGATTTCTGCGCGTCCTCGTCTCGGAGATCTTGCCACGGACGGTAGATTTTGCCCACTGCTACGGCAAAATTTGAAGCCGGCAGCTGTTTTTCCAGTTCCGTCCAGAAGCAATGAGCGGCGGATATAACCACGGTTCTGCTGATGAGGGAGCCCCCGCAGATCTGCTTGTAAGGAGTACTTTTTTTCTTGTATATACCAGCATGCCATGGTAGTTCACCGCGCTTAGCACTGTGCCCACCCAGAACCATCTGTTCGCCTTCGGATGTTACCAAACCACACTGTGGAGAGCAAACGTTTACAACGTCCCACACTCCGTGCGTGCAGTGCATGTTGACGAGTACGCCCGAATAGTAGTAGTTCTCGCGACACGTCGACCTAACTACAGTACCGTCCTCAATCAGTTCTTGACACTCTTGAGCGCCGTGCTGGGAGCCGGAGTTCTTGGGCAGACATACGTACTGCACGCTCGGATGCTTTTTCAATAGGCACTGAGAAATACATTTGGGAGCTTTGTCTGACCACCAGCCATTTGTGCAGTATGAAGATTGTGCTCCGACGAGCTTATATCCCGAATGGCAAGAATAGTTTATAGACACAACCTCCAAGACTAGCCCAGGATAAGCGTTAGGAAGATCGGCAACACTATAATACCCGTTCAGCGGAAAAGGTGGTAAAGTGCATAAGCCCTCATTGATCGGCGAGCAAACAATGATGTGGTCCCATTCGCCATTTCGACAGTTCATGTCCACGAGCATGCCCGAACGGTAGCCGGGCTTGCGACATTTGGGCCGTACTGATGTGCCTTCTTGCACCTCATCACCACATTCTTTGGCGCCTCCCTGGGAGCTGGAGTTATTAGGAAGACACAAGTATTCCACACTTGGATCCTTTTTCAATGAGCACCGAGAGACACATTGGGGTACATCATGAGACCAATATCCTCTAGTGCAGGTAGGCTGTTGAACGCCTACGAGCTGGTACCCCGAATGGCAGGAATAGTTGAGATTCAGAAACTCAAATGTCTGGCCGGGGTGTGTGTATGGAATACCATCAGCGCTATAGAATCCATTTTTTGGGAATGGTGGAAGCATACACAGGCCCGCATTATTAACCTGACATAATTCGTCAAACTCATCAGAACCATCAGCGCAATCCCTAACACCATCGCACTTACCACTAACGTCCACACAAGCTCCATTCTTGCATCTGAAATCCAATCCACTCAAACATCTATTTGTGGCGCACATTTCTAGACTCTCATCTGATCCATCCTTGCAATGCACTGTACCATCACACTTTTGATGTAACTCGATCAGCGTTCCATCTTTACATGAGCGTTCGTTTGTCTCACATTTCTGTAGATAGTTTAGTTTGCGGCTTGCAGGAGTACATTTTTTCCTGTCAAAAATGCAAGCACCAGCTACGCAGGTCCAGTAAGTGATTTGATTGCGGCATTCCAGGAGAAGCTCATCTGAATTATCTTCACAGTCCTTGACTCCATTGCAGGTGGCGGTACTATTCACACATGCTCCGTAAACGCACTGAAACTGGTCAGCTTTGCACTCATTAGTTCTACAGATGACAAAATCCTCATCACTTTTATCGGGGCAGTTAACCGCACCGTCGCATTTTGATTCTGAAATTATGCAAGTTCCGTCTTTGCAACGAAACTGCGCTTCTGTACATTTTGATATCACAATTTGAGCATTGCAGTGACTTAGTGATGCTACAATAATTATCAACACTTTGTAATGTGGCATGATAATGGTTATAGATTAATTTTAATTTACATTAGAATCTTCTCTCCTACACTTTGAATTTGGTTTTCCTCAACTAAAAAAACTATCAAAGCATATTTCTTAAACTCAAATTTAAACACTTTTTTTACACACAATCGCAGACACTGAGAGTCGTGATACAAACACTATAGACTTGCTTGGAACTGCACTGATAAGGCTGGAACCAGGAAGGTTATCCCCCTTGTTAAATACCTACAGTTATTCCCTACTATGTATTAATGTAACGTTTCATGTAAACAAACCCGGCGAGTCATACTTATTAAAGCGCTAGTCAGCGTTCATTGCCTTCGATATTTTGAAGTGTATGATGATATTGATTTTGAAGGTGAACTAAACCTGTTTCGCTAAAATAATTATGTTTAGCTAAACACTTTTAACAAATCCGAAATATTTATAGGCCATAAATAATATTGAATACAAGCGGCAAGTAACTTTTACGAATTATACTATGTTTAGAGTAAAATTAACCCATCCCCCCGTGGGTTCCCGCCTGAGTAACCGTGGCCTGCTCACCCACGGTGAAGCCAAGAGGAACCCGAGGCGGGGCCGCTTCTCTGGGCTTGCTATCTAAGCCCACGTTGAAGCGGCCACAGTAGGTTGCGGGCTGTAACTGTACCGCAACTGAGGCGGGCTGCAGTCTCGTCATGCTGGCGAAACTGCAGCTGATGGTTGGAGGCCGCGGCGGGAGAGGACTGTTAGTGTGTCGTTTCCACTTTCCCTACCTTCCGCGACTTTGACGGGGTTGCCACCGTTAGATGGCGGACGCGGGCGGGTCGCAGAGAAAGAGGAGTGTCGGTATGGCGAAGCGGCGCTTTCCCTGTCCTCTGCGACCGAAGTGGCAGGCGGTGTGGCTACTCAACAGACCCGTCGCAGGGGGACCTCGGGCGTTGAGACACGGGGTCGTCTGGCGCCCATCGGCTGGCTTGGTCCCCGGGAAGGCATTGCGGCCGCCATGTGTCCTGGCGTGCCGTGACGGGGGAAGGGTGCAGCATCCGACCCCGGAGGAGGGTCCGGAGACGGACGGCCGCGGCGGGTACGCGGTTGTGTGCGAGAGCATTCCCACAAGCGGCGGAGGAGGGACACCGTGGAGTTTTAGTGGGTTGGATTCCCACAAAACCGCACTGTCTCCTCGTGGCAAAGCGGTATGCGAGAACATTTCTCCAAGAAAAAAATAAAATAAAAATGTAAACTAATGCATAATTTAAATAACTTTATAGGTAGGTATTTATTATGCTTTACTCCGTTTGTTCATTACACAAAAATGAGAATTCCCAGAATTTCACTGACATATATTCACTTAATTTTTAGAACGGATTTTTTTCAAAGAAATGCTTAAGAATCTGTTTAAATTTGCTGTAATTTAATTTGGTTATAGAATTAAGTAATTTATTGTATATACGGCCGCCACGCCAAAATATTAATGAATAGATTAATTACAAAAATTTGGATTCCGAGAATTTCATGGACATGACTGATAATTTTCAAAAAAAATCTAAAGAATCTATTTAAATTTGCCATGGTTCAGTTATAAAATTAGGTATTTTATTGTACATATATATTTTGGCGTGACAGCCCTGTTTCTCAACTTTAACTAACCTAGTCCATGGCTTGTACAGGTATTCCTTGTTTCGTAGATTGCACTGATGTACCTATATTCTTACTTTTTGGTAAATTTGCCTCATGTACTTTGCCCTTAATATGGTTCAATCAACATAATATTATACATTTTTAGAAAAAATATCCAAAAACCGACTTCAAGACTAGGTATACCTACCTACATATACAAAATTAAACTAAAAAGTAGATAATAATATTTTAATCGTATTACTTCGAAGCAAAGAGCAATAAAGGACAATCAACTAAATTATTGATACTTATATACCTATTTACAATTTATAATCAGTTATTTTTGGAGTCGGTGCCGACTTCAAGTGGTCAAGTCAAGGTGGTTCAAGTTGTGGACTTGAAAACTTTTTATGTTTTAGTTTTTTGTTTTTTAAGTCGGTTAAAAATAAAATAAAAATTCAAAAACATAAGTTCGTGTAAAAACAAAGCCGTTTAAGGGGCAGAGAGTATAAAATTCTAACTTGTTCAAAAACGAACCTGTTAAATTCTTCCCGGGAAGATGGGGCTGCGTGTCCAGCCATGCCCTCAACTTCTGGATATCCTCTGGAGTGATATCGTTATCCTTCTCATACTCCTTCTCCAGCGGTATCTGCTGTACTGCTCCCACCATATTGACCGGAACTAAAACAAAATCAGAGGATAACTCTTTTGTTATATTTTCAATTCTATTTGCGATTTGAGTCAACTTTTTTAGTGAACCACCTAGGCCGTGTTCAGTGAGGTCGTCCGATGGCTCTCGATGAATTTGCAGCATACTTGTAACTTATCACTCAATATAAAAAGGTAAATATGTCTCTAGGAAAGCTGCTAGCTGTCCCGGGAGGAGCTGAAGCGTGGTGCTGAGGGCTCCGGTGCGTTCTCTTTAATCATATCGCAGTCTGATATAGAAAAGAGAGAAAAAAAGCTTTTTATTTTCTCTCATTGATCTATCATTTTAATATTAAAAAGTTTCTTATTAATGTCGCCATCATCAGATTTTATGCACCTACCTCCAACGTACCAAAGGCTCAGAAAAGACAAATATAGGTACACAAAAAAATATATTTAAACATTCAAACATACAAACCATATATAATATCGATGATACAAACATACATAGAAATGCCGATTTGTCCAAGAAAACTCTTAGACCTTTGCTCGGTCAGCTACGTCTTTCGTAGTCCATGGTCCGATTTATTCAAAATGTAAACTATTATTTATTTGGAGGGTAGTAAAAATAATAATGATACCTACACTTATTATTAATGACTTACCCAATGTAACGAATCATTGTTATAAGGTGAATAAATAATCTGAATATTAACACACTTTTCGACACTCCAAGCCGTCTTACCTACTTTGCCCCTCCGGAACCAATATACGGCAGCCATTATGGGTATTAGCCCATATTTAGAACATTTAGTGGGTGGCAAGTCACAACCCGCTAAAGATTTTGAAGTGAGGCATAATTGGCAGGTGCCGATCCTCATCATATAGCCCAATTTTACTATACATCCAGAAATGCATCACGGTAGCCCATGTCTTTTGTTTCTCGGCTGTGTTTGTTTACTATCACCAGATCTACTATACGTAATATATGGTTAAGTTAAAATGTAGAAAACAGCCTATCAGTGTTGTTTTCGGCCCCACTGAAACGCACCATAAAAACAAGGCACGAAAATTGTTAATGTTGTTTTGTTGAAACTAGTTTGCATATTATTAAGCACAAAACGCTTATTTGCTAAACTTGGAAGGAACTACAACCACCAAGATACGAGCTGGCGATTTTTTATTTGATCAGCAGGGCTAGCATGCGCACCGCGACTAAATCTTTTTGTTATGCAAGAACAGGACAAGGGTACGATTATGTATACGTTTGTCTCTTTTCACGACATGAATAGTCGAGATTTTGTCGCGGTGTGCATGCTAGCCCTGCAGACTGTCTGATCAAGATAAGCCGACTTCGAGGCACCATAAAGAATAAGAAGAAATGTTCACAACTAGCGGAAATATCGTAAGACGTACTTCTTATCGTATACAATTTATAATCTAGACTATGAGTTTGTAAAAAAATATAAAATAACTACAGACCTTCTTGATTCTAGAGACGACAAACACAAAAGTCTAAAGACTACCTAAAACGGTAGATTGGAGAAAAGAAACAATTTTTTAAAATAATGTGATGCTAAAGTGTAAACCTTCAAGGCGCACTGAACGATTGTAAGTGCGACCGAGCACGCGACGACTCTCAAACGAACTGGTGTAAATTGGCACAGGTACCTGCACACAGAGTAGAAAATATCTACTGTATATGGAAAATGATACAGAAAAACAGATCTATTACCTGAGCTGTATATTACATCATTAAATGCCGTCCGAATTGGCCAACGTTCATACAAACTGATGCGAACGCTTTTTTGAAATCCAAACGTGCATTGGCCACATTGCAGGTGGATGATATTGTTCCTTAGAGCCTCTACATACAGACTCGATCAAATATGTGCGAAAGAGTTAGCTAGATATGAATCTCAAGGGAGTAAAGGGAACAAACTAAACTTTTGACAAGGGAGGTGTTGGATTCATCTTTACGTCCGGAGTGGCATACGCTACTTTTTGCAGTCGGGTATTTTGTTTTTCTTTTAAATATATTACTTGTTATATTTTAGACATGACAAAATGCCACGCTACTACAACAGAACAACTGACAGAAAGTCTTGGACTGAAGAGTCGATGATTATAGCTGATGACTGTGCGTGCATTTGTTGACAACGACCTCTTTTCTCGCTCAAAACCACAAGGACGCTGGTTACAGTGCATGCATTGTTCTTATTGAGCTCATGCTAAGTGTGCTGATCTGCCCAAGAGAACAAAAAGAAAAACTGTGCGAATTGCGTTTAAATTGTTGATTAGTATTATGTGTGCCATTTTGTCCATTAAGACTTGTCCATTTTGTCCATATGGTATGGACAAAATGGTTTTCGATTGATCTCTGCTTAAGACTAATTATCTCGTAATTATTTGTTTTTATTGTTGATTTTGCATGATGATTCTCTAGATAAAAGATTAATGTTTGTTACTGCGAAATTTTACTGTTCTAAATACATAAATATATAAAATATGAAGCAAATAGAAAACAGTATGCCGTTTTGTACGTACTTCCCTTGTTTGTACGATTGATTGATTGTACGTACTTTGTAAGAACTTATATGATATTCTGTGGTAGTAACCAAAAATTGTTGACCCACCCGCCATCTAATTCTTACTCTTTCAACTTTTTAGAACCTAAATTTGGCATTTATAGGTCGTCTCAGAGTCACACAGCGGGCAATGGAGAGAGCTATGCTCAGAGGTTCTTTGAAGGATAAAATCCGGAACGAGAATATTCGCCGACGAACCAAAGTCACCGATGTAGCTTTCAGAGTTTGCAAACTGAAGTGGCAATGGTCAACGGCCATATCACTCGAAGAACTGATAGCCGATGAGGAAGAAAGGTTTTTGAATGGCGACCATGAACAGGAAGACGCAGCGTAGGCAGGCCTCCCACTGGGTGAACCGATGACGTTGCGAAAGTCGCGGATGCAGATGCAAGTGGCACGTTGTCGGTAGGTGTGGCGCTCTAAGGGGAGGCCTTCAGCAACGGACGACTTCCGGCTGATGATGATGACAGTTTATTCAATTCGAATGACGCCACTTTACTCAAGAGTCGTCAACGATTGTAAGAACCCTTAACAGTCATAACCGAATCTTTATGCATTAACTAGTTTATAAATAGCTCTTAAAGACTCTGTATTTAAATAGCACGAAATCGATGGTGCTAGTTCATAGTTCAACGACGTTACATTGACGTAAGCACCACTACTAACAATACTAAAATTGACATGAAAATGATCATAACTTCTCGGTGGGAACGCCTCTAACACAATGGTGAATAGAACGAGTATAAGAGTATTAATTGGTAGCAATTAAATAAGTAGATACGTCAACATTATCGTCATCAGACAGAAGATGTCCACTGAATAAAGGCCTCCTCTCATAAGCATTTCCGTGTACTGTGGTTTATTAAACGGAAAAGTGTGTTGGTTTGGTTGGTTGCACGGATATCAGCCTACACTCGAATCGTGATTGGGCCATATCCACCACGCTGGCCCAGTGCGGGTTGGCGAATTCACATAAGCCATTGAATTTATTCTCCGGAAATATGCAGGTTTCCTCACGATGTTGGTATTGTTTTGTTTTTTTTTTGGCTTGTTTGTGCAGCTTTAATAATTGATTATGGGTCTCTTTCATAATTTCAAACTAATGTTGATGTACCTAGTTCCTTAATAGTGCTAAATGGTGAAAGAAGCTCTCAAGCTAGGCTGGAACCGTTAGATGCCATGTGATGGCGAACCAGGCTTGTTGGAGATACAATACAATACAATATTTTATTAATAAATATAATTACATCCAAAAAAAAGAAAACGTTTTTTGTTAAGGCAGAACGTTTCGCTCGGAGCGCCAAATTCAAATTTTCTTGCGTTTTTTGTCAACTAGAACTTAATTACTCATCGTGAATTTATTGAAAACAATTTTGCGCCATTAAATAGGTTATACCAAGAAATTACGGCTAAAATGATCACCTAGATAATATTGGTTTAGCTACGAATCTCAAAAAGCTTTTTTTCGTCTTGGCTTAGTGATACACTTATAGTAGCTTGCCCCTTGATTTTTTTGGTTAGTGTAATTTCTTGTTACAGCCTATTTGCCGCAAAATTAGTTTTTATGAACCCACGATGATACCACGACCCACGACGATGATGAGTATTTGAGCTGTAATTGACAAAAAACGCTACAGAATTTGAAGTTGGCGCGCTGAGCAAATGTTGCACCTTAACGAAGGAAAATGACTGCTAATTTAATATTCATAAAGTACCACAATACTACAAAGAAAAATTGAAACACGTCAAAAGACAGTCTAATTATGATCTTCAGATTTAAGTCATGTCCTGTAGTGTGATCACTAAAGAACATGACTTGAAAATATTAATTAAATAAATCTCGAAATATGTTAGTTGTTAAAATTGTATATTGAAAAGTTCATGATAATTCTGAAAATTTTACATATATAAGTACTAAGATCTCTATACCTTCGGCTACATCGAGAGACTACAACGGATTTCAGCTGACTCTTCAAAAAATTGTGAGATAAATAGTAGAATATCGCTTGTGTGTATCGTTATCTCTCTCTATCGCTGATAATATGAAATGTCACGTAATATTATCACCCGTAATATACAAAAGGTTGCAATCACCATTATAAAAATATCACTCCTTGTCTCTAGTCCAATTAATTAGTCCGATGACCGGACTGATACCCGGCGCGCGGCGGCATCTGTCCCAAATTAATGGTTTTCAATACTGCGACATATTTATGTATATAGATTATATGCAGTCTTATATAAGATGTATAGAACATCAGGTTTTGTTATGTTTGTTTTTGTTTGGATGATGTTCAGATGTTTTAACTGCTCTATGGAGATAATTATTATCAGACCGACAGCTAATTGTGCGGCTGAGAGAATGCTGTACGTAACCGAAGCCTGCCGATTTCAATCGCACAGTGTAATGCCGTGTCTCTTCTCTAGTGAGGAATACTTTTTTAATGTTAATAACTCCGCGTTTAACCATGCGCCAACTCTCCTGATGGTAAGCGACGATATGGTCGAAGTAAAATATATATGACGATGAAGCACGCAGACTTAATTATTTCTATAAATATATCTACATAATTAATTACTCTGGTCTTGAAACTCCTAGATTACTATATCAGGAAACAAGGAAGCCGCCAGTTTGTTCCACTCCTTGTCTGTTCGGATTGGAAACTGTAAGGTATTTAGGTTTAGTGTCTAATAATGTGGGTAGCCGGCTGACTTTGTCGCGAAATAAATGGTGAATAGATCGGACGTATCGTCTATTATTTATTACTCCCTGTTGGAGATTCTTCAGTGGCGACGATTAAAAACAAGAATCCGCGTGTATTTTGTTCGAATAAACAGTTATTGGTTGAAGTGCAATGTCGATCGGCAAGATTTCCGAATTTAATGTGACGACCGATAACTGGAGGTTATACATCGAGCGGCTGGAACAATATTTCCTCGTAAATAATATAAAACCCGAGTTACAAGTGCCGACCCTGGTGACGTTGATGGGGTCAGCGGGATACGAGTTGCTAGTAAATTTGTGTACTCCCGATAAACCTGCCACCAAGTCATTCAGGGAGTTAGCGGACATTTTGGAAAAGCACCTACAACCACGGCCTAGTGTGCTAGCCGAACGTTTCAAATTTCATCATCGGCAACAAAACAACGGCGAGAAAATAGCGGATTACGTGGCTGAATTGAAAAAGATGTCTAAAACGTGTGACTTCGGGCAGTGGCTGAATGAGAGTTTGCGGGACCAGCTAGTATGTGGTTTGGCGAGCGAGATGATACGTCAACGTTTATTCGCGGAGGACAAGCTGGATTTCCAAAAGGCATACAGCTTGGCGGTGAACATGGAAGCAGCAGAAAAAGATGCGGCTTTGGTGGAAGCTCCGGTACACGAGAGGAGAGCGACGGTAGATTGCCAGGCGATGACAAAGACGGGGCCGATGACGTCACAAGGTCGAGGAATGTGGCGCGGTGCATCGACCTCAGGCGCAGGCATCGCCGGGGCACGGAACGGAGCAGAGAACCGACGAGCTACAATGTTAGCTGTGATCTAAACAATGTCTCGAATGTAAGTTTTAATTTTGAAAAATTCAGTTCCAGATATTGTGATGTGTTCGCGGAGGGTCTGGGGCGGTTCACCGGCGGTAAGGTCAGCATACACTTGCGCGAGGGCGCGCGGCCCGTGTTCATGCGCGCGCGGCCGCTCGCGTATGCGCACCGCGAGCCCGTCGAGCGCGCGCTCGAGCAACTGGAGCGCGACGGCGTGCTCACCCCCGTGCAGCGCTCCGACTGGGCCACGCCGATCGTGGTCGTTCCCAAAAAAGACGGTAACATTAGAATATGCGCTGACTATAAAGTGACATTAAACAGAGTACTGGACGTTGACCGTTACCCTCTGCCACGGGTAGAGGATCTGCTGGCTAGGTTACACGGCGGGGAGCGATTTTCCAAAATTGATCTTTCGCAGGCCTATGCGCAACTCGAACTGGACGATACTAGGGAATATACAGTAATAAATACCCATAAGGGTATGTTTCGCTATAATCGATTAGTATACGGTCTAGCGTCGAGTCCGGGTATTTTTCAAAAGATTTTAGAGCAATTATTTGCGCGGGTGCCATGTGTAGGGGTGTTTTTGGATGATATCATTATAACGGGAAATAGTGACGAAAATCACTTAAATAATCTACATAAAGTATTCGATATATTGCAGTCAAACGGTCTAAGAGTAAGAAAAGACAAGTGTACGTTCTTCGCGGAGTCGGTCACGTATTTAGGATACGTTATATCTAAGAGCGGCGTACATACATGCCCGGAGAAAGTTAAAGCTATCACGGAAACACCAGCCCCGTCAAACGTTTCGGAATTGCGTTCATTTCTGGGAATGGTTATGTATTACGCGAAATTCATTGAAAATTTGAGTACGATTGCGGCGCCATTGTATTATTTACTGCGAGCGGGGGTAGCGTTCATATGGAGTGACGGGTGCCAGGTTGCGTTTGATGCCATAAAGCAGCTATTGGTTTCAAGCAAGGTGCTCGTGCACTATACTACCGAATTACCAGTGATTTTGACAGCTGATGCTAGTAGCGTGGGCGTGGCGGCGGTCATCTCACACATCACGGAGGAAGGTGAAAGGCCTATCGCATACGCGTCGCGTGCACTAAACAAAGCGGAACGTGCGTATGCACAGATCGAACGGGAAGCGCTGGCTATTGTCTACGGGGTTAGGAAGTTTCACCAGTATTTATACGGTCGGAAGTTTATACTGAGGACCGACCATAAACCTTTGACGTCTATATTCGGCAGCAAGGTAGGAATACCGGTGATGGCCGCTAGTCGAATGCAGAGATGGGGGGTTTTGCTATCGGGATATAACTATGACATAGAATATGTACCGTCAGCGAAAAATTGCGCCGATGCTTTATCTCGATTACCTTCGCGCAAGGGCCATAGAGAGACTTCGGAGATCACGTACATCAACTTTGTAGAAAATTTTTTGCCAGTTTCACACAGTGACGTGCGGAAGGCAACACACGCGGACCCATTACTGAGCAAGGTACTTTTGTACGTACAGTCGGGCTGGCCTCCGGTCTGTACCGATGACGACGTTAGATCTTACTATACTAGACGGAATGAGTTATATGTAGATGCAAACTGTATCATGTGGGGTTACCGTATAGTAATCCCACCGTCTTTGCGACCGTATATTTTGAAGCAGTTGCATAGTAGTCATATGGGTATGGTCAAAACTAAATCGCTTGCACGTAGTTATGTTTACTGGCCCAAAATCGATTCGGATATTGAAGAAATGTGTCGAAGCTGCGAGACCTGTGCATTAGAAATGCCAGACCCAGCACACGCGCGGCCGCAGCCCTGGCCCTATCACGAGCAACCGTGGTCGCGATTGCACCTGGACTTTCTGGGTCCTATGAATGGCGCCACATTTTTGGTGGTCATCGACGCGTCGTCAAAATGGTTAGAGATATTCGAGATGTCGCGTACAACGGCTACCGCGATAATTAAAGTACTACGAAGCTTATTTGCAAGATTTGGGCTTCCTATTGAGGTAGTTTCGGATCAAGGGCCTCCATTTCAAAGTGCTGAATTTGGGGATTTTTTGAAAAATAACGGCATCAGGCAGGCTTTTTCTCCCGCTTATCATCCAGCGTCGAACGGTGCGGCAGAAAACGCGGTAAAATTATGTAAAAGAGCCATTAAAAAAGCAATTACGGATAAAATAGACATAGACACGGCTTTACAGACATTCCTGTTGTCTTATCGAAATTCAATTCATAGCACAACGGGGCAGACCCCGGCGGGTATGCTACAACGTAGACCGCTCCGTACGCGGCTAGATCTTCTGCGTAGTGACAGGGCAGTACGGGACCGAGTAAGCGACGCACAAAAGGAACAGGCGGAGTACGCAGGCGGTAATCAGCGTCATTTCCAACGAGGCGAAGAAGTGTGGGCTAGGAGTTACAGTGGGCGCAATAAGTGGGAAAAAGGCACAGTAGTTAACGATTTGGGATCTCGCAGACTGCTTGTAAAGGAGGATAACGGTCGACAAACTACTAAACACATAGATCAAGTACGTCGCAGGTCACGTATGTCTGATGTAGCATGTCCAGGTGAGATCGGAAGGGCGCCGAGCATCCGAGACAGCATGATCGAGGAGAGTGGCACTGGAACACCTCAGAAATCAGTCGCGATGGACGGTACATCCGTGGTCACTACTCCTCCATCAACTAAGCCGCGACACTCGGGTGGTGAGCACGACGACGTATTCAGCACTCCGGCGAGCGCTAGACGGTGCTCGCCGCGCCTGCCTGTACCGGGTACGTCTTGCCCGGAATCGCCTACGCTGTCCGAGTCGCCGATGAACCGCCCCAAAAGAATCCGCAAACCAGTTTGTAGGTTCCCGCTATAAATCCCGCTGTTTGATTTATTATGTTTTAGAGATATATGTTAGATTAAATCGTATGTAATAATTTAGGGTGAAGGTGTAAGGTATTTAGGTTTAGTGTCTAATAATGTGGGTAGCCGGCTGACTTTGTCGCGAAATAAATGGTGAATAGATCGGACGTATCGTCTATTATTTATTACTCCCTGTTGGAGATTCTTCAGAAACGTTGAAACGAAACGTTTTGTACATATCCAAGGGGAATCAACTGTAAGGATGGAATTGACGCGTCTTAGATAATTAATTATCGCTATTAATATGAGAACTACTAATGGTAATTACATCAAATTTACAGAGCCGTGCTAAGATTTTTACGGTCAAATCTTTGCGTAGCAATACAACTAAGTAGGTATAGAGATTATGATTAGAATCATCTAAAGCGGTTACTGTCAAGCAAATGGACTGCACGTCACGTGCTTCTCTAATAATTATTATATAAATACTTACCTACGTAGTTATTTATCTAGAATAAGAAAATATATATTGCTAAGTCAAGTAAAAGTTACAACAGTCTGCCCGTTTCGAGCGTACAAAAATGGTTTTAAAACATAATTAGTTATCATATACTACTTATAACTATACTATACAAAAACTACCTAACATAACCAAATAATTTGCGGCCCTCAAAGTATTCTTTCGTGGTATAGAATACTTTTAAGATCAGAATCAGAATTAGATTTTTTTATTGCAAAAACTGTGTACATAAGGTGTTCTTGATAATAATTAAATAATTCGTTTCAACGGCTTACCCATTGCGCGCGTACAATAATTAATATTTTAAATAGTATTCACATTACCTAGCTACTATACCTACTTTAAAATCTTAACCTTATTATATAAATATGTACCTATTTACAAAAAAATCTCTATTGTCTATTGCATGTGAAATTTAATTATCGTCAAAATATTCCCTAAGATAAGCCAAGACTTCAGTTTATTTTTTTGAATCTGTTCATTCAAGATGATAATATGCAAAGCATAGATGTACTACGACAGTGATAGCTCAGTACCTAGACGTTAAAATAAGCGCCTACTAATTATTTTGGAGCTAGTTACTCTTCTAAGTAAAGCTATTTACAGTACAATAGGCACTAATGTATACTATTTTGGATCCACACGTAAGATGAGATACAGACAAGTATGTGATAGTCTAAGTACATAGCTGGAGGCATCTCCGGAGTGTTGGAAACAACTCGAAAAAACACGATTCACCACTTTATATGATTTTCCCACACTCCACACTTTCCCACATAACTGATAATATTCCAATAATTATAATACTTTGTACCACTCAAAAGAACACATAAGTTTTGGAAAAATAACTCATATTTTTTTACGTTAGCTTAAAAACTCCAGCAAGACTAGTATGCGCATCGCGACAAAGTCTTCTCTACTTTTCAAATAGTGAAAAATGAGACAAACGTATACATAATCGTAACCGTGTCCTGTTCTTGCATAACAAAAAGATTTAGTAGCGGTGCGCACGCTAGCCCTGCCCATCAAGTTTAGGCGTTACTGAACTAGCCCTTCAAAAGCCTTCGCAAGCTCGGCGTTCAACTCGCGCGAGTACTGTAATTAGTTATTTTTTGCGTTTCATTAGTGATTGTACGAGCTTATTATTATAATATATTATGTCTATATGTATATATATACTATATATGTCCGATTATAATTATGTCCGATCTGATTCACTTCTTCAGTCGGTCGGTCAACTGCACCACCACATCACCTTCTGTTCAGCTCGTTCGAACTGTATGGCTCAGCACCACAACAGTTCGATCAAGCTATAAAAAATGTGTAGTCAATTTCAGATACATACTTCGACATAACGAGAAAAAAAAAACTTGAAAAAACTTCTCAAAAGAAAACTGTTTCCGCCCGGGATCGAACCGGGGGCCTTGTGCGTGTGAAGCACACGTGATAACCGCTACACTACGGAAACTTGATAGCTAGTGACGAAATTATAGAACGGTACCATTGTTATCGACAGTAAAAATATAGGTTAGGTTACGAACTTTGATTAGTATCTGATTTATCTGAGGCCAAGGGCCTCTTTCATCAACTCAAAGTATTGATAATTATGATAAACTACCTTCCAGTTAGTGCTAATTATTATCGAGTAAAAGTCCGAAGTATCTTTAGTTTTGTATTGATATAGTAGTCGTTTAAATTTTAGTGATAGGACTCTTTTGCGGAGTCCACGTGGGAAAGTACCGCCTTTGCCAGTTATTCAACTGCCAAGCAGTAGTGTGTTCCGGATTGACAAGAAACGTTTCCAGTGAAATTACTGGGCGCAAACAGATTTAAGAAGTAAATATCAAAAAACCTTGGTTTCTGTGTTTCCTGAGAGACGTCATTCAGGAATATATGCTATATATAGATATGTGT
Source organism: Apocheima hispidaria (assembly GCA_947579745.1). NCBI lineage: Eukaryota > Metazoa > Arthropoda > Insecta > Lepidoptera > Geometridae > Apocheima > Apocheima hispidaria. Next base: position 12,661,646 of record OX388166.1, on the reverse strand, counting down.
ATTTGAATATTTTGCATAGTTTATTTAATGATTAAAATATAATTATATATCACAAATATATAATTATAATATCTTAATTTCTAAGTAGGCCGATTGTGCGAACCTAAGTATCATCCAGTGTAGTCAGCAAGCTAAGCTAATTTAAGCTAATTTAACTTGCATGTTTCTTTGCCATTACTGCAGATAAATTTCAAAACATCGAATTGTAGGGGTAAGGAACAAGAGCCAGTGCGATCACTCGATATTTTGACATTTATATAGGTAGGTACAGTAATGCACAAAATATATGCAGGTTCACTCGTTATCTCACCTCACTTGCGCGGTGTCTAAGCTTGCAGAATACTGCGTACCAAATACCGTTTTTGGTTTAATTACTCAATTACATATCGCTGACGGTTGCTATCTTGCAGAACACACACATTCATTTGGATTTTGGAACCGAGCGAAGCTTCTAGTAGTTATGGGTAACAATGGTTGTTCCAAATTATACAACCTACAACATAACGTGTATGTCAAGTTTCAGTCGCGCGGATGCCATGTAAAGCCACTTCCTGAAACGCATACATGAAAGTAATTTTTTATTTTTATTGCAGCATAATTTAAGCCGATTCATAGATTGCGAAAGAAAGTTGCATTATTTATTTAAAGAATAACAAAGATCAGTCGCAAATCGGGGCTCAGCTTAATGATAGTGACGGGATATCGGCGCGTCTATCGCAACTAGAACAAATAACGGATTGCTAGTGCGGGGACAAACTGACGCGAGTATCATCGATATCGATACTTCTAATAGAACTGTATACCTTAGCACAGAGAAATAATAATTATTACTACGAAAGCCTAAATTAGGTATGTATGTAGTTAGTTTCTTCAAATAATTAAGTATTCAAATAGGATACAATACTTAATATACAGGGTTATAAGGAAAGGGTATACCTACTTATCCAGATATGGTTAGTATGAGTATGTTGACAATGATTTTTACTCAAACATTATTGGGTTGATCATACTCTTCGTCAAATAATATTGGTTTGATCGCAAATTTGATTACATGACATAATACAGGGTTATATGGAAAGAGTATGCTAAGCCGAAAAGGGCTCATAGTACTCATCATTATAAACAACTTTTACTATGATATCAACCCTGAAATCGAGAAAAAAAATCTGCTGTTCTATAGAAAAATGTCAATGACACTCGACAAAATGTATGGACCTACTGTTTTTTTTCTTGATATCATTGATCATCATTGATTTCATCAAACCAATATTTGACGATCAGTATGTTCAACCCAATAATGTTTGAGTAAAAATCATTCTCAACATACTCATACTAACCTATCTGGATAAATCTTATTTATCCTGAAAAAGAATCGTTTGGCTTATAAAACAAACAAACAATTATTTTCAAACTGTTTATGATACAAACTAGTTTCGGTTGACGCCAATTTTGGAAAATGACAAAGTATATCGATAAAGTTTAAATTTATTTTTACCCCATCACACTAGTTCATGGGTTCATCTCGATGAAACCGAAAGTGGACCACAGCTTAACAACGAGTGCCTTCGCGATGCGTCGTGAGAACTGGGCCAAATCATGGCCACAGATTACGCAGCGGTTTATATGACGAAAAGTATAGGCGTGACAGATGATATTGTAGTTACTATGACGAAATCTGTTATAGTAATATGGTAATATTCCGTTAGGTAATGTAGCATAAAATCATATTTCTAGGAGAAAATTCCGATAGTTGCGTAAAAGCATCACAAAATGATGAAAACGGAATTGGAAGTAAAAATAAAGACTGTTTTCCATCAACGCGGACTTTTCCCGAAGTTGTAAAAACCCAAAAATAAGTATAATTATGGCAAAATACAGCCTCTCCACTTTTATTTATTCGACTTAAAAAACCTTTAAAAAAATCTTGCTGACGGTCGAAAACCAATCGCCTGCATTCATCAACGGCTTCATCATAAGTCTTAAATTTTCTTCTACGGGCCTTTTTCAATGATGGAAAACAAAGAAAAGCCGCATTGTGCTAGATCTGGGCTGTAGAGATGGTATTAAGGTAAGCGAGAGACTGAGTAACGTGTATCAAAAATGGGCAAAGTAACCTCAATTAAATGGGACAATACAAAGTAATGTGGTGTCCCGTCTAGTAGATACCTACGTACTCGTAGTTAGTGATCATCATTATCATCAGCCGGAAGGCGTCCAATGCTGTACATAGGCCTTCCCCTTAGAGCGCCAGACTGAAAGACATTTGACATTTGCATCCACCGGTTGCCCGCGACTTTTAGATGCCTACCTACGCTGCGTCTTTAGTCCGTGGTCGCCCTCAACAACCTTTCTTCCCCATTGGAGTAAATAATAGCTAAACAGTTATGGATAATGCCGCTAGCCGTCCAAAGTGGACATCGATTATCTAACTCTAACTTTAAATAACCTCCAATACCTACTTGTACGCTTCTCCTTTATTATCAACCTTATTACTAAATAAAATGTCAACAAATTACATAACCGACCAATAAAAATTGATCACGTTTCGGCCGAGTAACACCGGTAGCCATGCAGTCAAGGCGAAGGTTTTACTAAACTCTTTCTTTTGTACTTCATATAACGTTTTTGTAATGGCAGATCATAATTAGAGTTAAAAAAATGAAGGCTAAGATAAAGTAGTCGTGTTTTAGACACGCTTCAAACTCATAGCACCAACATCCAGACCCTGAAAATAAATTTAAATCCATCATTCACATTCCAGGCGAGGTGTGTTTTCCATCTTGAACAACACCGTCATCTTAACATGAGTTTGTGTTCAAGCCCAGCCTATTAAATAAATAAATAACATTTAAAAAAATTGCCAGGCCGGGAATCTAACCCGAGTCATCTTGCTTATAAGGCAGATGCGCTACCACGGACCACTACCGGTCATCACGAAACGTATTTAAAGTCTTTTAAATGTCTTGTTTGAGTTGTCTGTGATATTATTTTAGCATTGCATGTGTTTTATTTTTCTACGTTAGATTTTGCGTTTCCTCGTAAAATCTAATTACATAACCCACACAGTAACTTGACAATTAAATGTGTCACAACACCGTGCGCCGGCGCACGCGATGTCTCATAGTAAAGCGTTGAATTAAATAAATTGCGTTTTAATCGACAGTTAACACAGAGTTTACCGGGTTTGGTAACTGACCGAGCGAAGCGGTCCGAGTCTAAGTGAACAAATCGCCGTTTGTATTTGAGTATTTATATGTTTACAAGTTGTTAATCATAATCAAATTTCCTTTTAAATTTTTATCAAGATCCGTTCAGCCGTTTAGCCGTGATACCGCGACAAATATATCACAGAGAGACAAAGTTAGTTCTTATAGTTCGCCAGCGCTAGTTCTTATAGTTTCTTATAGTGCGCTAGTTTGCCATTTTTGTGCATTTTTTGACGTATTGTATGGACTGACTGTTGTAATGTAGGGAGTTCTAAATCGCATAAGCAAAGTTTTTTCCTAGAGACGAACGTAGTCATTTTCATACCTCGAAGCTTTATCGGTCTTGATACGACTGCGGCTATATTCCTCTGAATTATAATAATTAGTTAGGGTTTGTTCGCGATAACTGGCGAACCGTCGAACCGATCTTCATGAATGAAGGCACGTGGTTCATTTAGCCCCATCGCCCCATCTCGCGGCCGGATGGTCACCGCTCCGATTACCTTGCCTGTAACTAGTATTATTGTTAGTAGTTCGCGCCGAACTGAGATCTCGCGACCCCTATACATTCACGTCCCCTTAACCGATTCAGCTCATATTCGAACTTAAAAATTGTATTGAAATGAACTACTTGTCTTCAAAATTTCATGAAGATCGGATTTACGGTTCGCATGTTATCGTTGAAACAATATACACACAAACATACAAACATACATACAAATGCTGATTTGTTCCAGTAAACTCTGAGCCTTCGCTTCGATTCGTCAATTAAAATAAAAACAAAAATCCGTCTGCAAAATGTAGGCTAAGACACCAACGACACCTTACTCGTCAAAACCGGTAAAGCCATTTAGGCTGCAGGAGGTATTATAGCTACACACCAACGTACTTCCATACTCCCCAAAAACATTACCCTCCTTCTTGGGCAGTCAAGTAAAAAATCAAACATAATTTATAAATTACACAGCTCTAAAACTGTTGCCATATTTTTCTTATATATTGGAATAAAAAGAGACAGGGATAATTTCAGTTTTAACAGATTATTTTTGTTCTGTGAGTGGCACAAAATAAAAATTATCTGTATGTATGTCAAATTCAAAATTCAAATTCAAATATCTTTTTTTGCGGAGACATGGGTAACATGTCTGTTGAATGTTGTCAAAAACCTCCGTCCTTAAAATAAGCAAGCTTAAATACTTTTTTGTAAATACATACATAGAATACAAAGAAACACCCAGACAAAGAACAAACATCCATGTTCATCACACAAATGTTAGTCCTGGGTGGGAATCAAACCCACAACCTATAGAGCAGAAGGCGGAAATCCATCCACTGAGCCACAAGGCTAGTCAGTCTTTGACGCCTCCTCATTGGCTAAATAACAGAGATATTCTACCTAATTACTATCAGTGCGGATTGTGACAAGCGTTGATAAGAGGCAGGGTGCAGGCGCGGCCGCTTTCTACGCGTTGTGTAACATGTGTGCCAGTACTTACATGGCATGAGCCAGTACTTACACGTATATGAATAAGGAAGGGCTTGTCGCAGAGCTTCTGAGTTAAGCTTAGAGGAAGCAATCCTCGAGAGCTTAGTTTGTCTCTGAACTCAAATATTTAGCAAATGCGTGGTTACGTTGAAGTTGTAGTGGTAGGACTTTTGCGGGTACGTCTGGGGAACTTTTGCAGAACCACACATTTGCCAGTTATTCAACAGCGGAGCAGTAGTGTGCAAAAGTTTTGTTTTCCGAATGGAAAGGCAATATTTATAACATAATTACTGGGCATAAAGAGATTTATTCCCAACTAATATTACAAATTCGAATGTAACTCTCCGTCTGGGTGTGTGTCGCGTTATCACGGCTAAATGACTGAACAGATCAAGCTGAATTTATGCGTAGATATAGCTTAAGGGTCGGAGACGGACGTAGGTAACAGCTAGTATCTAATATCTAAATATGACGAGCGCAATGCTAAGCCGCGCACTGTAATAAACTATTCAAATTTCTGGTGCGAAAGTTATGGTTTTTGGCGCTATGGGTTCTGTCGATGTTCAAACGTGACGCTTACAATCTGGCGAACGACTTTCTCGTCTCGTCACTTAGTAGCATAAAAAAATAATTAGATATTAGGTAAAAATAATTAGGTACTTCCCAATATCTACCATCCCTTCCCTTAATATTATGAATTTGGAAATGTGTTTGTTTGTTACTAGTTCACGCAGTGAAGGATCGATGTGATTTGTTGCATGGGAACTTCTAGTGTATTTGTATTAAAACGCTCATCGCGCGAATGGATGGTCAAACAAACTTTACAATAAAAACGGTACAGTCTACAAAAAAGTCTACTAATCCGGAGCAAAACGCTAACCATTAAAAGCTGCTGACGTCACGCCAGACCACAGCTTCATCGCGTAGTTCGAGCCTATCCTAAAACAACGTCCTCACTGTGAATACTATTATTTCTTCTTCGGAGGAGCAGACCCTGAACATCGCAAACCTTCGCTAAAAGTTCAGCTTTTCCAATCTAAAAGTTGACGTCGATTGCGCACGCGCAGTTTCAAGCCCCGTGCCGCGGTCGAAGCACGCGCCCTCTGTGTTAAGTGATCTTTTCCGATTTGACAGTTCGTGTTTATATTTTTCAGTTTGGTATTTGTGGCAAGTGCGTTTTTGGCAGGGTAAGGTAAGGTTAATTTTTATTTGAAACTGTATTTTATTCCTGTAAAATTATTATAATTCTTATTAGCATAAAAACTGAAATAAAATCACGTTCCAAAACCTTTTTTTAAATATTCAAAACTATTTATTTCTTAGAAACGAATTCAAAATGTAGTAAGAAGTAAATGAGGTCAGAACATAACATAGTGATAGTACTTGGGTTACCTCAAAAAGTACCTAGCATTATTAGAAAATGTTATAGTCAAAGGCATAGTCAAGTCATATTCTAATGACAAGCTGATTGGATGTTTCATGTAATAAATTACGAATCTACCAGAGAATACTGCTAAGCGCCAGGTACAGTACAGTAGGAAAAATACAGTAGATTATCTGGAATAATAATTCAATCAATCAACAAACAAATCAAAATAACAATACAATAATACTTTATTATGCGCCAAAAAGACAATTAAACCTAAAATTGAACAATAAAAAAAAAGCACCGGTAGTGTAATAGGTCTTATCGCCTAAAACGATTTCTTCCAGACACCCTTTGGGTGGACAGAATTATGACTAATAAACTACAGTCCCTACATACATTAAAAAAATAAATGAAAATACATACTTATTACTACCTACATAAAATTCATACAAAGCATACTATATATATGTGTAAAATATATACTATACAACTATTAATACACAATTATACATAATTATACATACGTATCAATTAACACACAGAAAGATAATGTTTATAAGCGAGGTTTTTAAATATTGGAACAGATTTAGCCTACCTGACACGTGCAGGCAGCTCGTTCCAGAGCAGGGCAGCTTGCACAGTAAAATACTTCCAGTAGGAAAAGCTGGCGTTGCATGCATAATAGGGATTAATAAGCGATGCTCTATAAATTATATGAAATAACGATGCTCTATACCGACTGCGTATGCGTATCTTTTAGCTGCCATGCAACTTGGTAGTACCGCCAGATTATTGGTTACGCTGCCGACTGGTAGTGGTTTTTTTTTTGTCTATGTACTTAGACTGTTCGTTTGGGTATTTAGGTAGTACGTTTTAGTTTGCATATATTCTGTTTATTGTAAAAAACTTCTGTTACAACTGTTTGACTTTGTTCTTTTTAGCCGATTACCAAAAAAAACATATTATACTGAATTACTGACGACCCGTTTGGCCCAATGGTAAGGCGTCCTTATGAGGTCTCAGGTTCTATTTCCGGTCGAGCAGATTTAATAAGGAATTTAAATAGCTGTTCTATGTGATCGAGCTTTTATATACTTACTACGTACTAGAGGCAACAACGCAGTAAATTGCAACGACCCATTCAATTGTGGTCACTGACTACCCAGTCTCTCTTCTCTCTTTTCCTTACCACGATAAAGTAGGACATCGCTATGTAATGCGATGTCACTTCTAGTATATAATAGCACAATATTCTAGGTCTGGGTGTTAGTTGACAGTGTCTTGAGGTGTTTTCCACGACACAGGGAATCCTGTGGAGAACTATGAGAAGATGATGATGAAGAGTTATTATGATTTCGTTAGATAAAAACGTAACAGTATCTAAGCTTGTATTCGTGCGAGTAGGACGAGCATAGTGCAGGCGACCTCGCTCCGGCAACTAATAAAAAACCTTTCCATTTTTCTGATCACCATAACAATAGCCAATGAATAACTTTATGCGTGATTTGTTCAGTTTAATTAACATTTCGTCCTTGGTTTACTACTTAAATAAAGTTAGTAGTTTTTTTTTTTTTTTTTATTCTAGAACCAAATAAATAAACTCTAATGGGTTGATTTGACAACTGTTAGAAACTAAATAATTTTACCTTGTTTTATTTTATACAGGCTGTTCGTTTAGACGGCAGACATATTCTAGGATGCCATTGCATGGAAAACTTTCACTGTCCACGAAATGGCGAATAAAAACAACTGTTCCATAAAAAATATCATTATCTCTCGACGAAATGAAATAAATGTAATGTTTGGCGATTTTACGGTAATCATAATGAAGAGTACAAAACGAACAAAATGAAAAGTAAAATGTCCGACGTATAACCGAACATCCTGTACAGATTTAGTTCCATAAATAAATATTTAACACAAGGTCTATTATAAAGATTCTCACGTCATTATGGATGCGCATATTTTTGAAAATTGATCTCATATATGGTAGAAAACCTTCACATTTTTAAATCGAAATTATTCATCTCGTTAGTTCAAACTATAGTGGGAAAACAAATAAATTGGCAATTAAGACTAAAAAATCCCTGGCATTTAGAGAATACAACCGAGACGACCTTAATATCTAAATTAAATACTTATACAAAAAAGTAAAATTCTTGGTGAGTTGCACAACGACGAGGCTACTCCAAGATCTACCCATGGAGATAGTCGTATATTGTTCATAAACAATGGAGGTAATGTGAGTTCGCGTAACAATGGGCGGACTTATCGCCTTAACAGCCTTAACATCGTCCAGAGAGCCATCGGATCGGACGGAGGGTCCGAGCGAAGGTTCCGCATCGATTGTTTACATAGCTAAAGCACTTTGTTAACTTCGACAACAGATTCATTCTAATGCTGCCTTTGTCTGGCACTAAGCAAATGACAATGACAGCAACAGACTTAATCTGTTGTCAAAGTTAACAAACTTTTCAGAATCCTGAGGTCAGGCTATTAAATATTATCTTACTCCGTGGCGTTTTTAACCCCGAAGCAAACAAAGGCTTATAAGTTTAATTAAAACGTGTCTCTGGCATCGTTCCCAAACGGATGAACTGACTTTAATGTAGATTTTTTTGTTTGAAACGTGACTTAATGGAGCTACGATTAAAGAAAATCTGTTCAGCCGTTTGAAGATCACTAGCTCTTTTTTAGTTTTTGTTTATCACGTAGACCGCGTTTGACAACTAGCAAGCCAGTTAGTAAGCGGCGTCGACAAAACACGCAGACTTAGTAAGTAGCTTTGATATTAATAAGCTTTGACCTTGACAAGCCCAAGATTATCTCTATAGTGAAGTGAAAAAGTGTTTGGGCCATGCTATTCCTAGACCAGCTAGATCCCGGAAGCTAAACGGGGCGATGGCTTTGACATCGCCCCGTTGGCTTTGACATCGTGAAACAGATATTTAATTACTAGCTGCGCCACGCGGTTATACACCCGCTATCCTACAGAAACCGTTAAATTTTTCGGGATACAAAGTAGCCTTTGTGTTAATTCGGTGAATACGCTACCTTAATACCAAATTTCATTCAAATCCGTTTAGCCATTACAGAGTTGAACGGGAACAAACACACTAACATACTTATCTACTTACATACTTCCACACAAACTTTCGCATTTATCATATTAGTGTGATTATGAAAGCTAATTTGGAGCCAGTAGAGATGAAAATGATTTCAGTCATCATGTTTCATTACTGTTTTCTTCGCGACACGGAGTAGGGCTGGCGCGGTGGATTATTCGGTGGGGCAACACAAGTATGTTAGCTTATCTCGGTAGTGGTTACGTAGTTGTTTGAGCCGTTTGAGGCATTATGTCCGTGAGGTCCGGGAGGTCCGTGAGGATTCAAAAATCCATCAGTGCGTCTGGTTGTTGCGACGCCTGACCAAAATGCTGGAGTTTATTTAACACAACGCATAATCATTGCCATTCATCGTGGTCTTGCCGCCAGGATGCTGGGTTACTGTCGACTGTTAGTAGGTTACGACAACCCCACTCATTTTTAAATTTGGGAAGTGGGTGCCATTTTTAGAAATGAACGTACATTAATCTAAAACTAGCAGTTTTTATATTTTATGTCATCTTGTTCCAACATCGTGATCAGAAAGCCTCATTTTATGTCATCGTAATCAGAAGGCCTTACTTTATGTCATCTTGCTTCAACATCGTGATCAAAAAGCCTTATATTTTTATCGCTCAAGAAGCAAATCCAAAGGAAAATGTTTTTTTTTATTTTCGTGTTGCGAAATTAGGTTATAAAATCCGTAAATGGATAATAATAAATAAATAATGGATTAAGTAGTACCTACGTACGAGTATATCCTAGACACCTACAGACACCTCATTCGACACGATTAGAGGAACATAATGAATATACTTACAAACATAGGCAGTCAACCCTTCTTTTTCCACAGTCGGGTAAAAATAGATTATAACTTTCAAAACAATTACATTCCAAAAACGGGTTACTACATTTTATTATGATAACCTTTAATTTAAACAATAAAATATTTTGTATTTGTAAAAAAATGTGTTAAACAAGCGAATACAAAATCATCGAATAATGACGCAACAGCAATGATGCTCTACTTCCGGTAGCTTCACATCTATACTTTATTATGCTCGATAAAGTACCGTAATAGAAGAGAATAGCACTTTATTGCTTAGAATTATCGTCTTGGAAGTAATCTAAAGAGCGCTTTATCGTGTTAAGGGCTGTTTCGCTATTTCAAAGATTTATATAACAAGCAGCTATAGTTCTATATTCAAACCACTCTTATATAAGCAAGCTCATCTATTTCTAACATTTTTATATGTTGAATAATTCTGCTGCTGGGGTAATTCGGGTCAGTTAAACTTCTTGTAAATGATGTTATTTTAATATCATAGTAAAAGCTATCACTCATTAGGACCTTATGACGTACTTGCAACTCGGTAAAGTGGGTATTATGTTATACGACTTACGAAAGAACTACTTTTTACCCGACTGCCTAAGAAGGTATTTGTTTTTGTAGTGGTAGGACTCTTTTGCAGAGTCCGTTTGGGGAAGTACCACACCTTTGCCAGTTATGCACCTTGCCAAGATTTGAGTAGTATCCATTATGGTCGTTATCGATACAATTTGCGGCGAATTTGCGAATTGTTAACGAAAAAACGCAAACATAGCGTAGAATTTTACGTCATAGCGATCGAATTCGGTCGCTATGACGTAAAATTCAACGCTATGTTTGCGTTTTTTCGTTAACAATTCGTGTTCGTCGTCGAATTTTTGCGTCATAACGACCGAATTCGGTCACAAAGTGCTGTAGCGAAAAGTCGAGACTAGTGCCGCAGGTTGTATCGATAACGACCATAATGGATACTACTCTAATCTTGGCAAGGACCACCGCTACGAGCTCCGTTCCAGTGTCCAAAGAAAAGACATCAACGCACGCTTACTAACTACGTGGTAATATTTAATAGAATTTAAGTAGTTCCTAATAAGCAGTCTCCTTCCAATATTTTATTGAGGTATCTGCACTGAATTCCTTTTTTTTACGCTTCGTGAATACTCGGTCGAAGTTTTTAAAGCTTTGATTTGTGGAGGAGATTGTAAAAAGCTGATTAAAAACTGTAAATTCTGATCACTTTTTCTTGCCTTTTGAATGTAGGCTTGTAGTCTAAAGCCGAGACACTGTTTAAATATTAAAATAACATGTTTTCTATCTACTGTAGCTGTTAGAGATTTCAAAAACTTAAACCTATACTCGGTTCAGGTTCACATAATCTTTTTTTATGGTTGCTGGGCGTTTTTACCAAAACTCATCTGGTGTTAAGTGATGGTGTGGTCGAAGATGGTAAACATACCTAATATGGTTTAGGAACTGGCTCTCAAGTGACGCAGTGGCAGATAAGTGACAAATTTTCAACTAGCGTCGCCAGCCGAGTACTTGAAAGTAACACCGCCATGCTGGGGTTTCCTCGCGATGTTTTCCTTCAAGCTTCCTCAAGCTCATTGTTGGGATGTGAACCACACCATGTGGCGAGAGATCCAAACGTACTAACCACTTAGCTATCATCGCTACAAAAGCTACTCAGATATTTAATTGTGATTTTTTTGTATAACTAATAAATATAATATTGATTCATAGATAAATACATAAATATACCATTAATTCATATACTACTAATTCACTACATATAAATCTTTGGGCACCTTACCCGCAGACAGCGACCTAAATGCCGTTTTTTATTTGTAGATATTTTAGATTTAATTTATTTAAGTACTTATTTAGTTTAGTATACTTTATAGTTTTAGTTTGTACATTTAAGTTTAGATTATTTTAGTAAAAATGAAATATACACTTAATATAACATAAATCTTTCACGTAGCAAAAGAACAACGGATCGACGTAATTTTTTTCATGGATATAGTGAATTACGACACTATTTATCCCGATAAAAAAAGTACTGTTCCGCGGGGCGCAACTATTAATTACAAAATACCTACACATTATTATTTTGGTGAATGTATGTAACTCAACCATTTTTAATCAAATGGATGTGCACCGTGCATCTCTCTCTTTCTCTCATCTCTAAAGCAGACAAATTTAATTCAATATTATGAACCGTAACCGGCCTTTTGTAACGCGTTCTAACCGCAGCGGTTACGCAGCGAGGCGCGGTGTCGCTGCGTTACGCACGGACACCTCCAGTCATTGCGGCTCTCTGATAACCCTAACGTCGGTGTCATTGTTCTAAGATAATGGCAAACAATGTTCACCAACAGGAGAAATAAATATCAACTTTTATTTTTAATAAAAAAAAATAACGGGCAAGTGCTTTTATTCACTAAGCTAAATACATACAAACTAAAACTACCTAAACTACTTAGCCTACTACATAAAAATAACAGTTGGATTAACCAGAGACCATTAATGGTCTACGGATAATCCAAATGTTTAAGCCCACTACCAGTTGGCAGTGACTTTCCTTTTAATAATTAAATTTCTTTTAATAATTAAAAGTAAAGTCACTTCACCAATATTAATCGCATGTTTTAATCTTATTTCTATCTATAAGAGACGATTTATTCAATAACTGACATTTAACAGCCATTCTTTTACTTGTAATTCAGAATGGTACTGCCGCCAGCATGCGTATACTGCTAACTGCATTTGGGTTTTCTTCAGACCTCCAATGGTCTCTGGATTATTCAACTGTTTATTTTATGTATATAGTAGGCTAAGTAGCTATATTTAGTTTGTATCTGTTTCGTTAAGATAATACAGATATTTCCCCTTTAATAAAGTCTTGCAGTCTTGCGTAATACAAAGGGTTTGGTAAAAAAATGTTTAATTATAAAAATTATAAAAATAACAATCAATGGCATGGATGTCAATGGAAAATGTATGTTTTATAAATAAATAGAAACGATCTCGTTTCTATTTATGAGGAATACGATTATAAATGTTTATCTCTTTCTCTCTCGATTGTTAGACGGAGGTTCGGCCGTATAATGTCCGAGGCCGAAAGAGTCCTATTCTTCCTTCATTAGGATATTTAATCAACCTCATCAGCTGGAAGACGTCCACTGCTGAAATATAGTCGTCTCCCTTAGAGAGTTACACTGAACGAGAATCTCCCATTTGCACCCACCGGCTGCCCGCGACTTTCACAATGTCGTCGGTCCACCTCGAACTTAATCGATAAAAATAAATTTACTGATATCAGTCTAGACCAGGTTCTTATCATGTAAATCTGGTGGCGATTGTCATCGCATGCCGTTCCCCTCGCGTGAACTTACTCGCACCATGCGAGCGAGCGGGATAGCAAACGAAGCCCATCGCCACCAGAGTTACATGATAAGGCCCCAGGTCTAAACTCGAGGTATATGCAAGTGTGGACGCATGTCGCAGGTGTTTGCGGATCGCGCGCGCTAGTAATCACATGGGAACTTCAATTAAGTTGATTAATAAACTATTGTCTCATGCCAGTCGTCTATTCATACATATTCTTTTCATTTTTTTCTACATCATATACCTGATTGTGGCTTTTGATTTGCCAATTAATAATATACTTAATTACTCGGGTAAGTCTGCGACTAGAACCGCCGGTGGACGGGCAGTAGCGTCCTCTTTGTAAACAGTGAGCGTTCTGCGATCCCCAAGCCAGAGCTCTGCGTGGGGATTATGGCAACCCTCGCCTTCTCTACGGGGATCACCTCTTCTGGATGGTGATGAACGTACCTACTTAATTGTAGAAATAATGGTACGAAATTGGAATCTATATAATAACTAGCTGTTACCCGACTTCGTTTGTGTGGAACTACAAAAAAAAATTAGACTATATCCGTCTCCGACCCCTAATATCTATACAAAAATTCAGCTTGATCCGTTCAGCCGCTTAGCCGTGAAAACGCGACAAACACCCAGAAAGAGAGACAGACCCCCGAATACCAAAATGTTTGTTAACTTTGACGACAGATTAAGTCTGTTGCTGCTTTTGTCATTTGCTTAGTGCCAGACAAAGGCAGCATTAGAATTAATCTGTTGTCAAAGTTAACAAGCGTTTCAGTATTCGGGGAAGAGAGACATAGTTACATTAATTTATAATATTAGTTAAGATTAGTCATATCGTTACCAACAGTCTAATTTTGAGTACATAATTATAAATGCATGCTATTCCAATATTATTCGGATCAATTGACTAAGTGCTGTGACTAAGTGACACTAGTCTACATTTTAAAAGTAACAGAACTAGTTCTGACTGCACTCTCGCAACCTTAAATGCCGCTTGGAGTAGCAAAAAACAAGTTGAAATTAATTTTCTCTGCAAGTTCCATCGAGTTACCACTTAAGTACTTCTTACTCACGTCGACTTAGCAGTACAAGACACTGTGGGCCATTTTCCTGTCGTCACTCGTCGCTCTGAGGTCATCATCATCATCATCATCAGCTAGAAGACGCCATTGCTGAACATAGGCCTCCCCCTTAGAGCGCCACACCGAACGACAACGTACCATTTGCATCCACCGGTTGCCCACTGTGAGATATTAGACATTAAATCTCTTTATGCTCAGTAATTACGCTGGAAGCAGTGCCCTTCAATCTGGCACACAGTAATGTTTGCACATTACTACTTGCCGGTTGAATAGCTGGTAAAGTCGTGGTAAGTACTTCCTCAGGTAGACTCTGCGTAAGACCACTACATAAACTCGATATGCGTATTATATATGTATAACTTTATCCACATTGCGGATGTATTTTTCTTACTGATTGTCAGATAACCTTTCGTTGCTAGTCGAGCAAACGCGCACGTTATTAGACTGCCTATTAATAATAGGTATACTTTAGTACAGTATACCTAAACGGTAGCCTCGAAATAGTTTCCTTTTTGTAGTCAATACGTGAGAACGACTAGAATATTGCATTGATACAGCATGAATTGTGTTAATTTCGGCTAATAAAGTAGTTTATTATAAGGTTATGTTCAGTACTGTTGAGCAAACACGATGAACATGATGAAAGGAAAATACCTATTTGTAGAGAAAATTGATTGACGGCGTTTCATATCATAGTCATAGCTATCTCACTCCCACAATTGCGAGTTTCCGTAGATATTATGAATTTCGAGAAACTTTATGCAACTGTATAATATTTGATTAAAAATATATTTTGAATAAATTTTCGATTTGATATCATTCAATTTGAAGGAAGACAAAGAAAAAAAAAACGTTTATTTCTGTTTTTTATCTTTATCTATTTATTATCTGATTCTGAATAATATCTTAAATGGTATAAAAAAAACAATAAGAATTCGACCGTTAGAATATTATTTCTCCTGTTCTGACATCACCAAAAACTCAGTTAAAAAAAACAAGTCGTAGTTCTTTAAGAAGTCTTTGACTCGGTGAACTATTATGCCAAGTTGAATAGATGTTAGAAAGCTAGTGATGTAAGTCGATTGTCATATCGATGATTTACAATGATCGATAGATCTAATAGTCGTAATTAGTCGAATTATGTCGACGTTTCAATACTAACGAGGAAGTTACAGCTGTGCGTTACTGTTGATAGTAAAGGCCTTTAGAATAAAAACGAAAGTATATTTTTTGCTCGTATAGATATTGTTGAGTTGATTCATTCGGGTTAAAATAAGTAATATAAATCTTAGATCTTGTGTTAAGTTAATTATTTATATTATCGATTCAAAATGAAAAACTGAATGTTTTATGTATAATATATATATAATCATCTCTCAAATTCAAAGAAATGTCAAGGATTCTATCTCGACCAACTAGGGTCGGTTTCAAAACGGACCATTATAAACTAATTTGCAGTTGAGCAGTACCATTCGCAGTACGGAACAAAGGCAAAGGTCTATTTCAAAATTGTAATGGGAGTAAACGGTGCGCCGCGACGGAGACGGGCGCATCGTCGCGTCCGGCGCTACTACGCTTCTACTAAACAGTCGAAACATTTGACGTAATATTTTAAATAACAAAACACAACAGACGGAATGCATCTCTGAATTCATAAATTTTAAATTTAATAATCTGTACAGCTCGTCTCACACAGCCGCCAATAAAAATAAGTTGAGCTTTTTTCAATAGTTAATATTGTAGGTTACTGCCACGAATTTCTGGCAGCAAAACCTCAAATAAATTCAATAAGTTGTTCTGTTAGGCGGTTACACACCAAAGACACATTTGTGTACAGTTAGGACATTTGTGTTTTTTTGTGAAAAATGTGGTGTGTTGTCTATTAGCACTCGTATAAATCTTTTATATGGTGTACATCATTTTTAGTATCGGTGTGTGATACAGCTAGTAAATTAATTGTGTGTAAATGTGCTTTAGGTTATAAAAGCGATACCTAATCAACTACCATACTTATAATTTTGCAATTTAGCTGGTCGATATTTAATTTTAAGTAATGTTAATTATCTATGTATTAATAACAGTGATAAGAAATATTACACATCGAGGCTGTCATTTCGTACCACCCTGATATTACCGTCTATCATATATCTATCATGGTGAGATTGACTTCATGACAGTTGCCTGATGAAATCTTGAGATTAGGCTTGCAAGTAGCACTAGTTGCGCATGTGATAAGAGCCATATCGGACTGCGTTTTGTGATTTCATCTCCTTGGGCTTCATATTTTTCATAAATAGATTAATAAACGAGCACCCCACAGACAATCGATAGGATCCGGTACGAGGTTACCATTTCCTCTAAACGTTTAGGATGTTGCTGATAAATTGTTTGCCTTTATTCTGACCTTTTTTGAAAAGAGACATATTTTAGGTATGTACAGACATAGTGCATTGCCGCGCATAGTTTTGAACTGTTGAAGTTCAAAATTCTGGATGGCACTGATCTGTTATGGGCAAGCGTGTCGCTTAACGTCAGGTGAGCGACTTGCTCGTGTCGTCACCGAGAACCATAAAAAAAACCCTATTAAAATACCGCGAGGGGTAAAGTAAGTTTTTGAAAGTAAAATCGATGTCACATTGGATGTAACCTACAATATAGGTATAATAGGAATGCAGGATATCCTCTTTAAGCCACGTTTTCATACACGCAAACTGAATACAGTTAACTCATTGCATTGAGAACTTGCATTCGCAACGTCATTGTACATATTATCGGAATCCCTTCGCCGCTCAAGTTCACGTCGAGTGAACGGCAGGAAGGCATCTTCGTGTAATGTCAAGGAACCGTGAATACAGCCGCACTATACTTACGTACTGGGGTTTGACAGGGATTTCCAACTGACTAGACAAGGTTAGGTAGACAAGATTATATACATAACGCTTCACGCCCATCGCTTCCCACTTCCTATTAGGATTCCCTGTGTGACGGATGCCATAGTCACACACTCCGGCCGTAGAAGAAGTTTTCAAAAAACTTACGCCACACTGGGAGCAGAAACGAATTGTCCTAGATTTAGTTTTGCTGATGACATTGTCCTTTTCTCTTCGATCCTCGGCATCTGAGCTAAGCGCCACGCTCCGAGGTCTGCATGCGGCGAGCTCCGAGGTTGGACTTCTGATGAATATGTTGAGTATCCGAAACTAAGTTGAGGACAACAATTGTTGCTATTTGCCACAAAAATGTTTTGATAATGATGATAGTTAATTATTAACTTTTTCCGCAATTTTGAGTCTGCTGTATCGTTACGTTTCCGTTTTAGGTTTCCAAATTAAAAAGGTAACAAGGTATTGTCACAAAAAAACCGTCTGTAAAATGTAGGACTCTGAATCTGACACTCCGGACACAAAGAGGAATCAAGCGACACTTCACTCATCAAAATCGGTCGAGCCGTTTCTGCTGCAGGGCATACAGCATACATACTTACATACACCCCAAATATATTACCTTTCTTCTTGGGCAGTCGGATAAAATGGAACTCTTTATCTTTTGAACCTAACCATCTTTTGAACCACCGAAATCTCACTTTTTTTTTTGACAATTGGGGGTTAAATAAATAGGTTATTATTAATAGTTTAAGAATTAGACCAACAAGGATTGGGTAGACCATTCATCATCATGATCAGCCAGAAGATGTCAACTGCTGTATTACAGTATTCATATTTATTTCCAATTAGGTATTAACAATATTCTTAGTATAGTCATCACTGATATATATGTATAGTTAAAATAAACCACACGTCACGCAAAAGCAAAATAAAATTATCTGCAATACAAGCATTTTGTAAAAAATAAATGAATTCTGAACAAAGACTTTCCCCTTAGAAAAGGGTGAGTGGTGGTAACGCTTGTCAGGTGGATCAGGGATCGCAGAACGCCCACGGTGACTAAGAGGACGCTGCCGTTCGTCCTCCGGTGGTTCTGTTCGCAGTTTTAGGGCATATCCATGTCATTAATTTGGTAGACGATAAATTTCCCAAAATACGAGTATCTATATCTACGCTTCATGATTCTAGCATCTAAAGAACTTTTAAAACTTCCTAAAATTTGTATTAATAAGTGTTTAGTCCTTTTCGCTCTTTTCGAAATTAGAACTCGATTGAAAAGGACAAAAGACTGAGCAACTGCTCCAAAATTTATCCACGTTTATAAGGGGCCTAGACTTTACAATGTAGGTGACAAGCAGAGTCGTAGTTAAGTGTAATTTTTAAAGTCATAGTAATAGAAGTACTAATAACAGAGTAGGTATAATTACAGCAAACGAGCGTCGACGTCGTTACACGAGGTCGTGCTATAGCGACGAGCAACTAACCCAGACCAAGGATTATACCCACTGACCTACCTATGGTATCGAAATAAGCTTGCGTTTGACCGCTAGCTGGCGGAATATCAACCAAGGTCACGCTATTCTTACGCAGAGCTTGAAGTGTGCGTTGTTCGAAGTTGGTGAGTTTCTATAATCTTATTACATACTAACGAACTGTGCGCAGAATTTTATTGACATCGGTTCAGCCGGTATTTTAAAAATATATGCTATCAAAGACAGACTGAAATCTTCGTTAATGCTTGCAAAACTAAGGGCTTCTTTCATCATTTATAAGTATGCTATTGGCCGGGTAAAGTGGCAAGTGATTACTTGTTTTGTAATGTCGGAGTAGTGCTAACTGTTAATAAACTGAACAAAAACTAAAGCTAAGCTTAGTGTTTTGCAGAGTGCATACCGTCTAGGCCTCTAAGCTTATCTGGCGGATATTTACGAGGCGTTCAAAAAACGTAACAACTGTAATAAAAAGACATAACTAGAGTTAATAACACGGTCGCGTTGTTCCCGCGACACAGTTCACATAGAGACAATGTCTCGTTAAATTTGAGGACCTTCTCGCAGTCATTTATGGGAGTGTCCTTTAATTAATAGTAGTTAATAGAATAGTAACGTTTCACACTCAGTTTCCCACTAAATTTGCGTGTCGGGGATGCCATGGAACGCACACAAAGACATGGACAAGTAGGACATAGACTCAGAGATCAATTAAATTCATCATTCAAACATCTACCTGGTCGGGAATCGAACCCAGTGCCATCTGTTCATACCAGAGACGCCACCAACTAAGCCAGGTTGGTTAGATAGATAGATAGATAGATAGATAGATAGATAGATAACTCATTATTGTTCACACCAGAAATTAATTAATTGGTTGTCAAATGCCAGGATAAGAAAAGATAGGACAAGATTGGCACAAAACAGCAACGATTAACTAAAGAATGGAAGATTTATAAGTACATTGCCGTGGGCGGATGAATTAGTAACCTGAAGTGATAATGGACAGTAAAAACGACTACCGTTGAGGTAGACAGTTCTAGGATTAGGTCACTTATCGAAAATCGTAGAGTAAAGCACCCTGAGGCCGACGGTGGAGCGACGGACGACTTGCCAATGCCGGGTGTTGGAATGTGGATGCTTAAAACAGAAAACTACGCAAAAGGGTCCCTTAGGAGAATATTACGTCCAGCAGTGGGCATACATTAAAATGGCTGATGATTGTGATAACA
Source organism: Apocheima hispidaria (assembly GCA_947579745.1). Lineage (NCBI taxonomy): Eukaryota > Metazoa > Arthropoda > Insecta > Lepidoptera > Geometridae > Apocheima > Apocheima hispidaria. The sequence continues at coordinate 12,641,573 of OX388166.1, read as the reverse complement.
TTAAGAAATTACCAGTACTCAGAGACAAGATTTGTGTCTTTTTGTAGATTTATAACGAGACAATGGCCTAATGGTAAACGCCTGTCCATAAGCTATGTGCAGCGATGTGCATGTGCATGACTAGCTATGTGCAGAGGCAAAACTCCGAAGATAGAACCACACAATGTAACGACGTGTCGACCCCCAATAACTGCAGAATTCTTAATGATAAGGCGTGCAGTCCGTTATCTCAAATTAAACGCAAAATCATTTCACCGCTCGTACCAAAGGCAGTGGAGTCGGCGGCTATATCTCCTGCGCCCGTCAGCTGTGAGCGCAGTGAGGAACCGTGCGTCCGCACGTCAGCGGCGGTCCCGTTATCACCTGTCGTTAGCGGGTCGATAGTGATGCCAAGGGGTGATGCAAAGGAGAAAAGAAATGACGTAGCTGTAATTACTAACCGACAGCCAAAGTCAAATGTGTTAAAAGACGAGATGAAGGACAATAGTGCTTGGCAAATAGTACAAAAACGTAAAAATAAACCAAAGTATAGGTACTTGGGCGAAATAGGTAAAGCTGAGGCTTCTACGTCGTCGTTTAAAGCCGCGGATAAGAAAATACCTATTTTTATAACAAATGTGCATAACGATACAATGGAATCCGACATAGTTGATTATATTAAAACGAAAACTCAAGAGAGGGTGAGTCTGGATAATATCACCACCAAAAAACTGCTAAACCACAAGGCCTACAAATTCTACGTGTCCGAGTCCAAAGTGTCATTATTTTTAGACGAAAAAATATGGCCAGAAGGAATCATATTTCGACGTTTTGTTCACTATAAAGCACGCCGAACAGACAGAATCTCGGTGCTCAACGGCTCTTTACACGCTAATAATGGGTAGTGCGACCTATAAGTTTGCCAGTTACAACTGTAAGAACGTAAAACGCGCTCTGCCAGATATAAGGCGTTTATGTGACGAGTGCGCAATGATAGCGCTGCAAGAAACTTGGCTGCTCCCGGATGAGTTATCATATCTGAATGGTATTGATAACAGGTTTAGCTGCACGGGTACGTCTCCGGTGCAAATGACGTCACTCTTGTCCGGCCGTCCATTTGGGGGTACAGGGCTGCTGTGGGATACCAGAATCTTTCCGTGTGTTACTGTGATAGATTGCGATAATCCAAGAGTTTGCGCTATACGGGTAAATACTACGTCGAATGCTTTCATAGTGGTGTGTGTTTATATGCCGACAAATAAACGAATAAATTTGACGACTTTTACGGAATGCATAGGAACTGTAAGTGCTATTCATAATGATTTTGAGAACGAACCTATTTTTATTCTAGGGGATTTCAATGCGCATCCTGGTGAGTTATTTTATAATGAATTGAATATCTCTTGTGACGAATTAAAATGGCTACCTATTGACATGAATATGTTAGGTTTGAGCTCAAATACATTTACCTATGTAGACCAAATATGTGGGTCTAAACGTTGGTTAGATCATGTTGTTGTTTCGCAATCAGCGGCTAACTCTGTGTGTAATGTGTATGTGAAATATGATGTATTGTGGTCTGATCATTTTCCTATTATATGCGAGTGTAATTTGGAATGTATGACTCCTGTCACATTTAATTTAAAAGTACCTGGTAATAAAGTAGCCTGGGGTAAAAGAACTACGGAGCAGAGTATGCGGTATCAGACTGAAAGTCATAAACATCTTCGACAAATTGACTTCCCTAGCGAGTTTGAGAAATGTAGTGATAAGTATTGTAGTGATCCGAGCCATAACTGTGTAATTGACAAACTGTATTCGGACATTGTATGTGCGTTATGTGTGTCGTCTGTCGATGGGCGGGGAGGGGAGCATAAGCAGAAGAGAAATAGTTCAAAAAATATTCTAGGTTGGAATAAACATGTTAGTGACAGTCATAGGGCGGCCAGGGCGGATTTTCAGGAATGGCTGACGTGTGGTAGTCCAAAGACTGGTGATAGTTATAAAAAGATGTGTGAGAGTAGAAAAATATTCAAATCTCGTCTAAAGTGGTGTCAGAACCACCAAGAGCAATTAAAAATAGATATACTGGTCTCTAAGCACAGCGAAAAAGATTTCAGTGCTTTTTGGAAGAATACTAATCGTTTGAAAAATCGGCCTGGTCTCCCTGTGAATGTGGATTGTACTAATGATTTAAAGTGCATTGCTGACAAATTTAAAAATCAATTTATTGTTAAGTCACCTTTAGGACCGTCACAAAATAAGGGTGGGTGTGAGACATCTGTGACTGGTGAATATGTTGGAACTAGAGTCACGGCCAGGGATGTAGCTAAGGCGGTACAATCCATATCAAAAGGTAAATCCCCTGGTCATGATGGGTTAAGTATAGAACATATACAGCATGCGGGGCCTCACATATGCAGAGTTTTGGCTATGTTATATAACTTCTGCATATCGCACTCATATATGCCTACCGACATGATGAGGACTAATGTAGTGCCTATAGTAAAAAACAAAACCGGGGATTTGTCAGATATAGCAAACTATCGACCTATTTCTTTGGCAACAATCATAGCAAAAGTGTTTGACAGTATTCTTAATTCGCAATTGAATAGATACTTGAAGTTGCACGACAATCAGTTCGGTTTTCGGCCGGGACTGTCTACAGAAACTGCGATATTGTGTTTGAAGGGTGCTGTCAAATACTACACACAGAGGAAAACACCTGTTTATGCTTGCTTCCTCGACCTCTCGAAGGCATTTGATCTGGTCTCATATGATATACTCTGGGAGAAAATGAGAGCACTAAACTTACCCATGGAACTCATTAACATTTTCAGGTATTGGTATGGAAACCAACTTAACAATGTAAAGTGGGCGGGGACTTTATCGGGCTCATACAGGTTGGAATGCGGGGTGAGGCAGGGGGGGTTAAGCTCTCCTGCAATTTTCAACCTGTACATTGATGGACTAATCGAGGCGCTTAGTGGGCAACATATCGGTTGCTACATAGATGGCGTCTGTTTTAACAACATAAGTTACGCGGACGATATGGTGCTACTCAGCGCCTCGGTATGTGGAATTAGAAAGCTGCTGAATATATGTGAAAGCTATGCAGTAGTTCACGGACTGCAGTACAATGTAAAAAAAAGCCAGTGCATGGTCTTCCAGGGTGGAACAAGAAAAGTGACGACGGTTCCACCGATAAATCTAAATGGTTCGCCATTAAAACAGGTAGATGAGTTTAAATATCTGGGCCATCTAGTTACGCCTACCCTGAAGGACGATGCTGACCTTGAACGGGAGAGGAGGGCGTTGTCAGTCAGAGCCAACATGGTGATCCGCAGGTTTGCACGCTGCTCAACTAACGTTAAAATAACTCTCTTTAGGGCATACTGCACATCTTTCTATACATGCAGCCTATGGACTGACTATTCGCAGAAATCATACAGCGCCCTCCGTGTCCAGTTCAATAACGCGTTTAGGATGTTGGTGGGGCTCCCCCGCTATTGTAGTGCATCTACAATGTTTGCCGAAGCGCGCGTTGACTGCTTCTACGCAACAATGCGCAAAAGATGTGCATCGCTAGTGCGCCGAGTGCGGGGGAGTTCTAACAGCATGCTGGCCGCGCTCGCTGCAAGGCTGGACTGTCCCTACGTTTCTCACTGCTGTAAACTGCACATTACACACATGGTATAGGTTACAAGCAGCAACAACATGAATGACAACATATTTTTAATATTGAATTTGTGTTTGTTACTTTTTTTTTTTTTTTTTGTTTGAATTTATGACATTTGCTTTTTTTATTTTTAATTGAATTTAATTTGTGTAATGTGACTGCTCGGAATTTATAGAGCTATGAGCCCTTGATGCTTGAAATAAATGAATTAATAAGATTAGCATTCATTATTACTAACTGTCATTTACTTATTCCCTAATTCTGTTTTAAATAATTATATTTCCAATATTTATTCCCATGCAAAAAGCCCAATATCTTTCGTTTGATTCAGGCCTTAACTCTGCCAAATTTATCCAGAACTAATTAACCTAACTGCTTTGGTTTATTTGAATATCAAATACAGACGCAATACTTCACGCGTTATGACAAGGGCAACGCCAAAGCAACACAAAAAATAGTTTGTAAATTAACCCGCGTGGTCAAACTACGCTGGTCTACAACAATACTCAATCATTGCAAAACAGCACTCTGCCGTATCAATCTGCATTACCCTGTCAAATTGTAATGAATTACTGTCAAAGTGACAGTTTGACAGTGGCTAATAAGCACACGGACCTTGACTTTTCGTAATCTGTGATGAATACTCGATTATGTACTTAATATCCGTCTGCTTGTCCGTGGTGAACTTTAAAAGCTTTCATTTCACCGGATAAGTGTAGACTGATACAAGTGGCATTTATCAGACTCAAACTTTGAGTACAATTAAAAATTGTAGCACAAATTTAATCAAGCCTATTGCCACATTATTTTTTTGTAATTATACAACTTTTTAGAGGTATTTTTAATTCCTACCAGAAATTGTTGAACAAATAAATTCGTACGTAGACAACATCACAGCCTCGAATCTAGACTCAATTTGGTCCCAATGTCCATTACATGTCCATATTTTTGTGTCCGATGTATTGCCAGCAATGCGTGTACGCAGGTTTATGCAACGCACTGCGAGATGTAGTCGTTCATTTCGTAACTTGTACAGCGTAGATACTTTTGCCAAATAATGACCTCTACAGTTAGATCTAACTCATCCAAAGAATCATCATTAAAATGTACGTATGCAATTGTATAGCTAAAATATTTTTTATAACTGTTATATGTCATTTATCGTAGCTAAAAACAGGACACCAAAGTTTCGGGATTTAGCTTATATTTCTGTTTTGATAAAATGTAGAGATACATTATTATTTTCAAAGCATATATTTAACTTCACTTATATGTAACTGGAATTTTGCAATCAATATTTCACACACTTCAACTGAAGCTATCGGGCTGAAATATGGTACACGTTTGGTTCTCGTGACAATGCACAATAAAAGTTTTTTTTTTTTTTTTAGATAGTTAGTTGGATCTGTGGGAGGACTGATTGTATCAAATAGCAATCGTCCTCCCACAGATCCGTGAACCATTGTATATTGAAACATCTGTTTAACATTTTTTTTTAAATCTTGCTTTGTACTAAAAATTAAAAAATACGCTAATAAATTAAAAGTAAAAAAAAAAAAAAAAAAAAAAAGTATTTTTTTTTTTTTATTGCACGACAAAATCGACACCATGATAATTTTTCAGTGAATATTTTAAAAATAAATAAAACTGGAATTCCAATTTTTCAAGATATACGCTTTCAAAGCTACACCGGTGTCGCCGCTGGTAAGTTGACTTAGATCTAAATTATAGATGTATGTAGGGATATTTTATTAACAAAAAATATATACATATTTACAATAAAAAATAACCTACCTACTTAGAATTAAAACAAATTATAAACAAAAATAAATAAATACAAAAAACCTAATCTACAAGCCCCTTGGTGGAGGGGAGTGTGGCCAGATAAATATTTTTTTTTTATTTTTTATTTTTTTTAAGTATGTTTATAATATGAGATGGGATACCATCTGAAAGGTTGTTGATTTTTGGCAGTTTGTTTTATTAATGACTGATTATTTTCAAACATGATCACCATCATTACTCGCTTTATTGTTCCACTGCAACTGGAGACCATTATTTCCGGTCCTGTGCCGATCTCATCCACGTCTTGACCTGTGTTCTGATGTTTCCATCTCGCTGGTCCATCTGCCCTCTAGTCTCATTGCTTCTCTAGGCCACCATTCTGTAACCATTACTTCACTTGCCGTCTATTCGTCTTGTAATTAAAGGTTTCAAATTATTTTTGTCGAAGTTTCTGCCATTCTAGTTACTTCAATTTAACTGACCCAGTAACGTTGACCTCAGATGGTTATCCAAATTATCGATTACAAATGTATATTGCCTACAAACATGAGTATTTTATTGCTTGATTGCCGATAACACGTAATACATATTTGGATTATTCATTTTATTAGCTAATAATTACCTGCTGGGTGTGATCCATAATGAATTGTTCCTCTCTGTAGGGTTTGCGATTTTCACAAAGTATTGTTCGCAAATTTTCATTTTTTGTTGCGAAGTTCCACAAGCCATGCCGGCAGCCAGTAGCACCAGCCATGCTGGCAGCCAGCACCACCAGCCACCCATGTGTAAAAGGTGGCAAAAATTTTAAATGTTGAGTAAGAGTAAGTTGAGAGCAAGAGTACAAGTTGTTTTATTTTGGCTTTCGTCAAAAATGTAACACAGGCAAATAATTATTGTGGTAAGAAACTCAGACACGAACTATTTTTCTGTTTTGATGCTATGTATTTATATTTTAACAGCTGAGGCCCGCGAAGCTCGGCCTTCGGTCTTCGCTAAACTCTTCATACAAACCTTGTCCTCACAATTACGGACACAACAAAAAATAAATCTTCAAAATCGGTCCAGCTTTTCTCAAGTTATAGCGACCAGGAAAATATCATTTATATATATATATTTGTAATAAATTACAAAGATAATTGCATATTTTTAGTATACCTAGAGTGAGTGCAAGATAAATCAATAAACCTAGAAAAAACATCTCTATATTCAAGGCTAAGCATTCTAAACATAGGCCTATCTTCCCACAGATATCAATCGACACTTTCGAAACCAATCCATAAATTTATAAAAACATATGACAGATTGCAAAATTAAATTCAAGTTACCACCTCAGTAACTCGTAATTCTATATCTTAAATTAACTTCTTAGAGAGTGTGATGCAATATTCATATGGGGCTAGTATGTGGGGAACGCGTAATTTTCATAGTACATACAACTTGTTGGGTTATATATACGGAACTAGCGCAGGCGATATCTACTTGAAAATAACTTGTTTCTGTTAAAAAAATATATGCATATGCACTAAAAGGAAGTGTCCAAAACAAAACGTTACGTCTACCGCGGAATAACTTGTTCTTGTACATGTAGAAAAATACTCTACAAGCAATAACAATTATGTACTTGTAGGTATTGTACTACCTGTTTTTGAAGTCATTGGTCATTTAAATGCAAAACGAGACTTATTATTTACTAAGTATGGCTAATACTTACTTCCACTTTCGCAGTATTGAGGCCAGCGACAACAAGACATTATGTAAATATTTTTGTCAAAAGTATTCTGGAAAGTGATGAAAGGATGACTCGAAAAACTTTTGTTTTAAAGCTTTATTTCGATAATTTTGTGCGACACTATGACATTTGCATAATAAATCGACTCTGCTGGAGCAGAAAAATTAATTTAAATTATCTTTAAATTCCTTAAAGGGAAATTTAACTTTGAGAAGTTAACTTCACAGAGGTAAATTCTTATCAAAAACTTAAAGAAACTATTATTATTATACGGCATCTTTATCTGTGATTTTCTTCATTCTTTGTGGTTTATCTGGGTGTCAGTGGATCAATAACAGTGTTTGCTATCTCCACCTATAAGATATTTTAGCTAGATTTACATATTTTGGTCTTATAACAGTTACCTATCCAAATAAAGTGCAGTGAACCTACCACGATAAATATGAATGATAAGAGACCTCACCGTGATAATAATTTATGAATGGTAACCTTCAATCAATTCGCTAAGAACCATTGTTCCTATACACGTCGATTACAATCAAACAATAAATATACAGTCAATAAAATTATAATCTATCTTCGACATCAACTAATAAGAGAGGAACTACTATCGTGTCGGATTCGATGATAACTCGAGTGAAAGTCACGTATCTTGAACTCGTGAGATGAATTTACTGACAAAATTTTAACGGATATTATCTTTTTTTACTATGTTGCTTGTGGTCTCAGGGTTTCAGAGTTTATGTTCAAATCACGATGACCGGGCATTTTATTCTGCGTTCTCCAAATCGTACTGAACACAAATCACAAATTTCATCGATCAGTATTCCAACTCCACTACGATTGTCGTGCAAGCAATTCAAAAATAGATTTATCATCTAAAGATCTTTACGTATTTTTTATTTTGGATTGTCATGGTGCGTGATCTTTTTAACCCAGGTGTTCATAGTATTGTTGTAGTCGTTGTACTTACGGTCTCACCAACTATTTTCTACATTAAATAACTTGTATTTTAGATATAAAAATGACATAAAATATGTTCTAGTTATTTTTTAATTGCTACTAAGTAACGAGTCGAGCAAGACGCTCGCCAGTCAGTCAGTGAATCTAGTACTTAACAAATAGAAAAAAGCACAAGTAATATCAAAAGAAAAAGAAAATACCCGACTGCAAAATGTAGCCTATGTCACTCCAGCCATAAAGAGGAACTAACGACACCTAGGCTCACTCGTCAAAATCTGTCAAGCCGTCTAAGCCACAGGAAATAATATAGAAACAACTAAACATAATATTATATAATATAATATAATATATAACTAATACACACCACAAAATATTACCCTCCTTCTTGGGCAGTCGTGTAAAAAGCAAAAGCCTCTTTACATTAAATTATTCAACTAAGCTTTCAATACTTTATAAAAAAAGATCTTGAGTAAGGTCGAAAAACATTCGCCTGCATTTATCAGCGGCGTCATCAGTGTTACATTTTATTCCACTGAGCATTTTTTAATGGTGGAAAAAAAAACGCAGGGGCGGGATCCGGGCTGTAAGGTGCATGGGGTAGTAATTGTACACTAGTGTAGCGGCTAAAAATTCCAATTTTCTAGCGGCCGTGTCAGCGGTTGCGGTGTCTTGGTTAAAAAACAATGCCCTGACAATTGATCCACGATTGATCGCCGACGAAGATCGACGCAATATGACATAAAAAATATATTTAAAAAAAATTTGTAGATGGCCAGTGTTTTTTTCAATGAGGTTTACATTGAAATTACCATTCTATTTGTTATATTACAATGCAAAAGAAAACATGAAAACTATTTTACTAAAAAGTTTCGGAACAACATAATATCAACAAATGCCATTATTAACACTAGAATACCATTGTTTATCTATTGTCCAGTAATAAAGTGAGAGAAGCGCATCTGACACCAACCAAGGCCTTATCGGCGTATTGGCACATGCAGCGAGGCCGTTTCACTCGTGTGCCACGTGTCTTTGACCACTTAACGGCCCATTGATACGGGATTAGTGATAAATGTGTTCATAAAGCAGCTTTTTGGGTGACCTTTATGAATGTTTGATATGGCTGAGACGAGGTCAAGGTTTAAATCCTAATTTAGGTTTTTAAACCTATTGATAAACTCTAGAGAGCTTAAGCTACGCACCTCAAGATCAGAGTGGATTTAAGAAACGACTACGATGCCTTGTACTGTATGCCATGTACTTCTAGATTGCCTTAATTAATTAATTCATTTATTTCAAGCATCAAGGGCTCATAGCTCTATAAATTCCGAGCAGTCACATAACACAAATTAAATTCAAATAAAAAAAAATAAAAAAAATTAACTTATAGTAGAAGTTTCTTCATTTCACATGACATATTTCTTTATGTTTTTAAATCAAAACAAACAGAATGTGTTATTAAAATATTAAGGCCATTTATTGACTATTAGTCATTTATTTAGGTTTAATATATATATTTTTTTTTATAAACTAGAAAATTTTGGATTTTAGATTGCGATTCGCGGGGGGCACTTAATAACTCTACGATACTCAATTGCATGACCTATGACTCGCAGTTTTACCTGCCATTTTTCAAAAATGTTCCGGGAATAAATGTAAATCGTAGTATAAACATATGCATAATCACCCAAAAACTTGTCGAGTAAGTAAAATTAACACATGCGGTTCTCATTATTACAAGCCCTTATTTTTACTGTTGCGTTTCACAGATGGCGCTGACCTGCGACTGCCCGTTGACGCAGCCAGGCCCAACGCTGGCAGCCACCTGCGGCGGCGGAGCTTTTATGCTGTTCATGGGGTTACTGGAGGTGTTCTTGAGGAGCCAGTGTGACTTGGAAGATCCATGCGGGAGGGCGCAGGTATGATTTACAACATTTTTGTTTAAACAGGTGATTTATTTTTCCAGTCTTGAAGAATCCCCTCAGTGGTAGGTGAGGTGCCTTACAATTAATTCTTATGCATACTGGAGCTATTCCTGAGGCACTGGAATTTCCTGTAAGATCCACGATCTGGGATGATTTCTAGATATTTATCAAGCAAGTTTCCTAGCCGACTCCTTTGCATTCACACAAATTGTCTCCCACACTATCTATTCACACACCGTGTGTACCGTTGCACTTTTGCAATTTACCATAATCGTATGTGGTCCCAGAGTGTCCTTTCGAGTGTATATCTTGCATATAACTATCTGGAGGTTGTATCCGTAGTACGACTAAGCCATATACAGATTTATGGCAGATAATGTCTTTGCGTAACTGAAATAGTATTACATGCAATTCTTAGTAGTAGGTATTCTATGCTATACCTTTCCCTACTTTTACTCTCCGATGGAGGAAAGTCTTCGTGAACTTTCTACCTCAATCGTGACCACGAATTTCAGAACCTCTTGCTCTGATATCTGTGGTCGTGACCCTCAGACGTACCTTGTCACTGTCGTTTAAATGTCCCTCTGGGGAGAGATGAGGCGTTTTGATGGCTGCAGCGTGACATACTGTCTTTGAATATTATTACGTCGCTGATATTGAAGATTCGTGTACACAAGACCCTAGTTACAGTACCGAGATGCGTGCCTATATTCATACTTCTTTAAATTTAATTACTTTTTATATTATTTGATGATTATGATATAATAATCACAAATATTACATTGTGTAAAAAAGTAGTAACAATTGGGTTAAATATTAATGTCATCTGGATACTTAGATACCCATATATTTTTTCACAATTAATTATGTAATGTTGGAAATATATTCAAAACCTATTTTATTCTTTAAATAAAGTTCTCTAGAACGATGAAAAAAAAACACTTGAACATTATATTTTATTTTAAATTACCGAGCGAAGCGAACGCCTCAGTATCTGCGGGAACAAGTCAGCGGTTGTAGGTATATTTGTATTGTATTGTGTGTTTGTATTCATATCATATAATAATATACTCACGAATCGTGGAGTACATTTTTCCGAAAAAAACTTGTGAACCGTCGATTTAATTCCTGAAATTTTGTAAAATGTTCATTCAATTCAATTTTAAAGTTCAAATAATTATGAATAAAATCGCTTTAGGTGTTGTGAAGTATAGGTAAGGGTCGCGACTCTGGGAGCTGAAGCGAACATTTGTCAATAGGTACGGTCAGATTGTGGTCAAATGAAAAACAAGGCATTAAAAAAAACTTACTTTCCAAAAATTCAAATTCTTTTACCAGTCTTTACAATTTACATGTGACCGAATTATATAGATAACAAGTGCAAATCCAGTTGAGTTATCCAATCACATTCGTATAGTCCTGCGGTTACATTTCCCGAGCTGCCGCGGTCGCCGCCGGTAGATTGGAACCAACCACACGTACAGAATGCCATACAAGTCACATGAGTAATGCGACTTATCTAGGCTTTCCTGTTTCAACATACTGCTTGGGAAATAACACTTATGCCTTTAAAAATTGATTGAAGTAAATATAAATTCTACTAATGTATTACGTCGAATCAACTCAAATTAGGTATTTGTTTTCCCAAAAAATAAATTCAGTTGTTACGGACGAGAATAAATTAATCTAGAAGAGGCGCTCGATTTTTGAATCGCTCGTATGATATTTCTCACGAAAACATCATGCGATATCTAAGAAAAAGACTTTTCGAACGAAATCCCAAACAAAAAACGTATTTTTGAAATAATCATATTATTATGTCTCGCTAACGCAACAAGCGGTTTAAACCATCCGAATGTGCTTTCTAACAGACGAAAATCTTTTATTTCGCAAGATATTTTCGTGCGAAAATCATACGAGCGATTCAAAAATAGAGCCAATAATCTTATTATATAGATCTTATTGATATAAGCGGTGTAGCGAGGTTGATGGAGTAGGATCAATCCGGGTATATCCTAAAACTGCGACCAGAACCACCGGGAGGACGGGAAGCAGCGTCTTCTTAGTTATCGGTGAGCGTTCTGCGATCCCAAAGCCGCCTGCCAAGAGTGGGATTTAGTCAACCCCTTTCCCTTTAAAACTATGGCACCCTCTATCCCATACGGGAGAGCTCGTCTGGCTGAAGATGATGAATGAAGGCAATTGCCTGGTAAAAAGTTTATAAGCCTTTTCATTCTGGGCAAAATTTGGTATAAACGATGAAGATTTAATTTATCTGTTATACTTCACTCGATAAATACCATGACCTGTTGTTCTAGTTCCGTCGTCACATGGACTCCGTGTACGACTTCATAGTGGTGGGTGGAGGGTCTGCGGGCTCCGTGGTCGCGTCAAGGCTGTCCGAGGTGCCCGAGTGGAGGGTGCTGTTGCTGGAAGCAGGTACTACTAGAACCTTCACTTATCCAAGTTGTAGTGCTGAGTTGCGCGCTCTGTTTTTATGGATCAAAAGATAACTTGCCCTGACTTCTGCCAGCCCCTGTCAAAGTCGTGGGGAGACCTTTGCCCAACAGCAAGATGCCACAGGCTAGCAACAACAACAAGGAATCCTTTTATAATTCAGGATTTGGCTTAAATCCAAATTTTCTATAAGTGTTTCCGGACCTAAAGGGTAGGTAACTGGTGAAATCCAAAAATGGACACTAAACAGATCTTGCTTAACCCATATAAAAACAAAATGTTAACAAACTAAAAGTAAACTAAACAAATAAACAAACAGTACCAAAGTCCAATATTAGCAAAGATTTTTACAAGCTTTTATTTAACTTGCAATGTCTGTATGTATGTACCTAAGTATATAATGTTCGGGTCAAATCTCGCAACTGAATTTTAGACCAGTTTCTCTTGTTCAATTGAGTTGAAGTTTTGAACTAACAGTAGATTGATGGAATTTGGACTGATTTTGATCAGCTTAAAGTACCAATAACGGATTCTATAAAAGCTTTTCTGGAAAAATATAGGTAATGTATTATCAAATATAGGTTGCGTGCGCCAGACAGAAAACATGCTCATCTTTCAACCCGCTCTTTTATAAAAACTGGTAGCATTATTATGATTATAATATAAAAACCATAATTGCTTCTAAATCAGTTCTACCTACATTCTCCACCATGTTCAGGTTTCGACGAGCCGACCGGGGCGCAAGTCCCGTCTATGTTCCTGAACTTCATCGGGTCCAGCATCGATTGGGGCTACCAGACGGAGCCGGAGCCCGCCGCCTGTCTCGGAGAAACGGACCGGAAATGCTACTGGCCCAGGGGAAAGGTACATCGCAAGGAATACAGGGTCTTAAACAAGTTTTGAAAATCGGGCTGGCAGTCTAGGTGACAAGCGCAGTGTTATGGCGCGTAATGGACTCTTTACTTAGATTTGGCATTTGAATATATTTTTTTGAATTTGGCATTTTAATTGAACTTTTGGAACTGCAAATTATGGCTTAATTTTTCTTCGTTTGTTTTTCTTTACTGCATAACATATTGCAGTAAAATCTTTCCATGAACCATCACCAGGGGGCATGGAAGTGCCCCCTGGTGGGTCAAACATTTCTCAGACATTCAGACCTTCAATTTGTCGTTTTAAATACCAGTAGGTTATTGTTGATACTCGCGCACAGGTCCTGGGCGGCACGTCAGTCATGAACGGCATGATGTACCAGCGCGGCGCGCGCGCAGACTACGACGCCTGGGCCGCGGCTGGGAACGAGGGCTGGTCCTATGATGAAGTACTGCCCTTCTTTATGAAGTCAGAGGATAACAAACAAGTGAGATTGGAAAACTATAAAGACATTTTCTTTCCCGCAATAAAGATATCCCCCGCGATATTTTGTAGACACGATAGGGCAAGGTCAGTCACCCACCTGGAATCATATCTTTAGATTATGGTCATCTAAAGTCTGTCAATATCCTTCTGCCACTTGTGAAAACTGATAAGGCTTGTTTTTCTTATTTAGTCGTTCTATTTTTTTGTGTATATGTAAAGCTGTTTGTTTTTAGAAATAAATAAATAAAAATTTCGAGCCCAGTAACACAACTCTGCTCTCTGATTTTACTGATTTAAGAATTTTGCTATAAATACAAAAAAAATATAATATAAGTAGCTTTTACAAATACATAACAGGTATATAGGTATATATAGTCAATAAAAAAGTTTTATATTGTATTTTGGTCGACAGGTGAATAAAATGGACCGCGGCTATCACGGCATAGGTGGACCCCTGACGGTGTCACAGTTCCCCTACCATCCCCCGTTGAGCTACAGCATCGTGAAGGCTGGAGAGGAACTTGGTAAACAAAACAATTTCTACAAACGGGAAAGGGTCACTACGTACCACCATTATCTATTTTACAGTCCATAAACCACTATGAAGTAATATTGTATTCGTAGGACTCTTTTGCAAAGTTCAACTTGGAAGGACACAATGTACCGTATCATTTGCCAGTTATTCAACCGCCAAGCAATAGTGTGCAAACATAACTGTGTTCCATTGAAGGGAATTATTTCCAGTGAAATTACTAGGTAAGTATAAGAGATTTAACACCTTATATCACCAGGGTGACGAGCGTAATGCATTGCCGACACGAGCTTTACTTTGCAGCAGTAATTTCAATTTTGTTTTAAAAATATTGTCGGAAGCTACATTTCTGATGCTCTTCGGTAGGTTTTGTAGAGGTGCGTACCTCCAACGTACACAGACTTAATGGATTTCGTAAGTGTGTCATCTTCAAATAACCTCCACCATCATCCAGCAGGATAGATTTGACATTATCTCCCCATATTCAAGGTTACGAATCCCGCGACCTCAACGGCGAGCGCCACACCGGGTTCACCATTTCGCAAACCACCAACCGCAACGGGTCCCGGCTCTCAGTGGCCCGCGCCTTCCTCCGGCCAGCCAAGCACCGCGGCAACCTGCACGTGATGTTGAACGCTACTGTGACGAGGTTGTTAATCAACCAGACCACGAGGCAGGCGTACGCGGTGGAGGTCAGGAACAGCTACGGAGGCACGGAGGTTATCTTTGCGAACAACGAGATTGTGTTGAGGTATTGAAACGTATATTTAAGCTTTCTTAAAAACTGTTCGGTTTTTTCTGACCATAATTACTACTACGTTAGAGTTTTAGGTAATTCTATGAAAACGCAAAGTTGCGAGACAAAGAAAAAGGAGAGAAAACTAATATCATTGTTATTATCAGACGCCTTTAGTGTAGCCGCACCAACAAAGTCAATTCTAGACTTCACTAAACTGTTCCTTTTCTTCTGGGACGCAAACAGCCTCACGTTTTTCTAATTCTCAATCAAAAACGCAGGCCAGCTCGACCGTTTATATTATTCTACTTAATGTTCTCCTCTTTCACTTCATATATTCCTAGTGCCGGCGCAGTAGCATCCCCCCAAATCCTGCAACTAAGCGGCGTGGGTGACCCCGAAGTCCTCTCCCGAGCGGGCGTGAAGCTCGTCCACAAGCTGCCGGCGGTGGGCCGCAACCTGCACAACCACGTGGCGCACTTCTTGAACTTCCACGTGAATGACACCAATACAACGCCGCTGAACTGGGCCACTGCTATGGAGTACTTGTTGTTTAGAGACGGGCTTATGTCTGGCACGGGTGAGACCTTTCTTACAATCATCATCATCATCAACAGCCTGCACACGTCCACGGCCTCCCCCTTTGAGTGCCACACAGGAGGGCAATTTGCAATTTGCATCAAACGGTTGCCCGTGACTTTCACAATGTCTTCAGTCCACCTGGTAGGAAGCCTACTTACACTGCGTCTTCCAGCTCGTTTTTTACGATAACAGTAGTAGGTCATTTTAATAGCAACCGCAGACAACTAGAGAAAAATATTATGGTAGAATCTAGAATCACTTACTTACCATCGTATTCATAGAAAAACTAACAGAACGTATACTTGCCGTAGCTACTTATTCAGCTTAGAGCAACACAGGCCTCCGGCCGCTCCTTCCAGTACCGAGTTGCTCAATGTTAGTCAGCGAAAAGTAGCTTCTGAATCTCTACACCTACGGCCATGCATGGTTGTGAGTAATCTATCTTCTTCTGTTTAGAATTTTGCTCCAGTTAATTTTTATTCACCAAAATTATTAAAATTTTGATAATGGTCTCATGGCCGCAGGCTAGAGTGAAGTGTACCTTAAAAAGCTGCTAAATTTATCTAAATTCTTTATCCTACCGTTTCCAGGCATCTCAGAAGTGACAGCTTTTATCAACACCAAGTACGCTGATCCCGCCGCTGATAACCCTGACATCCAGATGTTCTTCGGCGGGTTCCTCGCCGACTGCGCGAAGACTGGCATGGTTGGGGAACGTCTGAACAACGGCTCCAGGAGTATTCAGATCATACCCACAGTGTTGCATCCCAAGAGCCGAGGAAGGCTTGAAATACGGAGCACTGATCCGTTCGAGTATCCGAAGATTTATGCGAAGTGAGCATTCTGTGCAAAAACTATCAAATTGGTTTCGTTCCATCAAATTACCGTCTCTTTGACCAGAATTACTGGTTTATAATAAAACATTATAAAGTTTCTACTATTAGAAGTCCTGAAAAAATTGCAAAATTGCAGCTTAAAAATAGTTATTTTTTTCTTGTAGCTCCTTTTCAAGAAGAAAATTATTGTGTTCAATATTGATCATGGTGATTTGGGCGGCCTGATTCATCTTTTAATATCTAACAAATTTTGAAGAATTTGAGGAGTATTGGGTTCAAATTTCACGTCTCTGTCTTACGCGGTTTGGTCTATGCGTTGATTTCTAGAAAAGAGCTTGTTCTCTTATAGATATAGATATCAAATCGAGCAAACTAAAGTAGCTAGTATGTACTTAATAGGCACTTAAGTAGGCGGTTGGCGAACATTTTAATTGGCTTACTATACAATATTTACTTCAAAGTTCTCCTTTCCCAGCTATCTCACGCATCCTGACGACGTGAAAACTCTAATCGAAGGCATCAAATTCTCCATCAAACTATCCGAGACCAAAGCCTTGAAGCGTTACGGCGTGAAACTGGACAAGACCCCTGTCAAAGGCTGCGAGAAGATAAAATTCGGCTGCGACGCGTACTGGGAGTGCGCTGTGAGGATGCAGACCGCGCCTGAGAACCACCAGGCGGGCTCGTGCAGGATGGGGCCGCGGGGGGACCCTAGCGCCGTCGTCGATAACTTGCTACAGGTAAAGGGCACCAAAGGATAATTATTATTGGACTGCGATTATATGATTATAGGTATTATTTTTTGTCAGGGTACTTTTAAACCGCATGGATTATTCATATTGGTTATTTGTAAAACCCTAAAATTGGAGCAAGTATTAAAGTCACCATCGTTAAGCATTAGGCAGGTACCTACATAATGTTCGAATGTATAAATATATATAGGTTGGTAATGCTTTCGCATTTCCTTCTTCTTTTATCAGCTTATTTCCAAAGACATAACGTTTTCCATGGTCAGGTGCAAGGTCTGGATCGGCTGCGCGTGGCAGACGCCAGCATCATGCCGGCTGTGACGTCAGCGAACACCAACGCGCCCGTTATCATGATCGGTGAACGAGCTGCTGACTTCATCAAGAAACGGTGGTTGGGGAGCTCGCAGGTAGGTACCCTTACAATTATTATTGATTCATTATTTATTTATTTCCAAAACAAATAGTAAGTTCTACCAAAACGCTTACTATCTTAAGCAATGAGTATAAAATAACTTAAATTCTCTAATAATAATAAAGATGTTATCAGTAAATATGTCAATATGCTGGAACTTGTGCGTAAAATGATTGAGACGGCCAAGGCTCTAGTTGTAGGTGCTTTGTTAGTATAGTATAGTGTGGCCAGCAGTCACAGAACTTCCCTTTTGTGCCAGCAGTGCAATAATTGCGGACCAAGGCTTGTATAGTGCTTTACTCAAATAATGCGATTAATTTAAATAAAACTAGATTAGTAGTCATTGGTATGCAACTTGGGAATGAAAATCAGTTCTACTATTTTAGTCCACAAATACTAAATAGGTAGTTCGTTGTTAATTGTGCACCAAAACGAGCACTATGGACTATCTTGAATAAGGCCAATTATTAACTAGGTCTGGCGTTACACCAGCTTACGTCACCATCCGCCATTTTATCTTGTATCGTCATCTTTTTGAAACGTGTTTGATTATCATACGTCTAACGTATAATAAGTCGCCAAGCACCTCGGTTTGTTTCGACAGCCTCACCCCATTCCAGCTGTGTGTTAACCATCTGCGACGAAACCGTCACTGGGTTGTGGTCAGACGCCTAGCAAGTCGATCATAAAGATAAAGTGATTTTGATAATTTTTCAGGAGCCATTCCCCGCTTCCCCGAGTGGGAACGGCGGGCTGAGTAACGTGCTGCAAATTGGCGAGTCCCTGTTACCTCTCGCAACCACCTGGCAGCGGTGGCTGTAATCCACCATAAAAAATATTTTCTATTAGTAACTTATCATCTAAGTAGTTAGATAGCAAAGCAAGAGCAGTTTCTATCTAAATTGCTTACCTACTGTGAAATTGTAAAACTTTCCTATGCAAAGGTTTTTTAAATAGCTGGAACCGCACTGTAGCGGCAAAGGAGTGTTGCGTCGCGCCGCTCCGTTACCGTAACGGCAACGCTTGTTAGCGGCATACAAATCAATCGAAATAATATTTATGGTGTCTCGCCGCTCCGCACTCGCCGTTACAGTGACTTACAATTTCTTCTCGATGGTATATACTTAATCTCACCAGTTTTAATTCACCTCGAGTTGGTTTGTTCTTAGGGTAACGGTGTCTACACATGGCCTGACCTGACATCGTGTGAAAGGAACAGCTAGACTTGAATTTAACGGGAGCAAAAGAAACAGCTTCTCCCATAACATCCCATACATAAGTTACTCAACTATTGTAATTATTTCTACCATAGACCAGTGTATTACTTCCTAACTTAAAAAAGGTTTATTCTTGTATATGAACGTAGGAACAAATAACTTCAAGAATGATCTTTATAATCTAAGATTTTAAGTTACCTTTGTCATTTTGTACAAATTAGTTTATATTTATTTTTTACACAAATTAATGTTATCTGTAAGTTTAAGAAGTAGTTTAGTTTTACTATAAGAAACGGTTCATGTGTTCATAAATTTTTGAACTTTGTACATAAATTGATAAAGAAATCGAAAAATTGTAAACAAAGCATTTTCAACTGTTTTTACATATTTTACGATCAAATACACGGCGGTTTTATTTACGAGTATCCTCTTGATAGGGCAGGGTCACTTGGCGTCCTGCACTGCTTCAATTCTATTCAAGTCGTTGAGATTTCAAGAATTTTGTTGAGATTCATTGTTTTAAGTTTCCAAGAATGTATAATCATAATAATCCTATCGCAATAGTAGTGGCGCTCTAAGGGGGAGGCCTATGTTCAGCAGTGAACGTCTTATGGCTGATGATGATGATGATGAATAGTAGTGCAAGCCGCCAAACGGTTATAAAGAAGGGTTATATCCGAAAAACATGAAGGAGCTTTATAAGCTTATAATAAATAAGTTTTTACCCGACTGCCTGGATTATAATTACCTAGCTGTTACCAGCGACTTCGTTCGTGTGGACCTACAAAAAAAAAAGTCTTCGTCCGCCTCCGACCTTCAAGCTATATCTATGCAAAATTTCAGCTTGATCCATTCAGCGGTTCAACTGTGAAAACGCGACGTGTATGTGTGTGTATGTTTATGATAAGAAATAAGAGAAAATACTGCTAAAACCTGTTTATTATGAAGTAGAATTTCTGTTAATGTTAATAACTGGACATGTTCATATAGCTACATAAATATAATTATTGGTCATTTCATTTATAAAAATAAAACCGCAGTATTAACTACTTACTAGAGATCTTATACAAGTAAAACTTAAAAGCAAGAAATCAATTTTCGTACCGTCTCGCTCGCACATTCAATATTCAAAGATACCTATAAAATTAGTGAGGATGATATCGCAAAATGTTTATGCAATTATTTTTTAATATAACATTTAAGATGTTTTAAAGTAATTCCCATTTTCATCCATACAAGTTATCCGTTATTTAAATTAACGACAAGAACATTTCGTTTTATCACTCATTATTTAATTTGTTTGAATAAAATTTGAAATGTAACCAGATGTTTAAAAAAATGCAAAAACATCTTTGAGCATCAGTTTCAGTAATGTTATCATAAAAAAATGTTGATGCCCTTTTTTAAGGCCTTCCTTCAGCAGTGGACGTCTTCGAGCTGATGATGATGATAATAATACCAAAATGATTGTGCGATCGTGAGAGCACGTGTTGTGTCAAAGCATTCTAAAATCTCATAAAACATAATCATCAAAACTATAAGTCCGTTAAGACGGAACAATTTTGCGGCCGCACTGCCGATTCAACAAGTTATCGGTGGTTATGATTACTGTAGGCCGCAAAACGGTGAAGCCTTAAACAAAACCGTGGATTTAAATTTCATTACGATTAATTTTATTAAACATTTATGCAAAAGGCGGTAGTCTATTTGGTCTCCCAAACATCGAGCACCGCACGCGAATATCCACTCCAAGCACCTACCTTTATAGTATACATTACAATGCAAGCACGAGAAATCGCGCGGAGACCGACTAGAGTACGTAGAATGAAAATACTACCTTATTGCCGAGCTATTAGGGTGGATACAAACGTATGGGAGCGAGTACCGCGCCCGCGGCAGGAGATCACACCAGACATATCAACTCGGAACAGGATCGGCATCGCCCCGAAAGCTATTAGCACTATTTCTACAAAATTCCATACTGCAACGAAGAATAATCACCGTCGCCTCGCCTCGAGAAGAGCTCGTGCACCGCATGCGGGTCGAGGGCAGCTACCCGCCAAGTATTTATATTCTCTTTGCTCCCCGCGTCAACTGCTGAGCCGCTTAGGTGACGTTTACGAGCCTGTGACGGCGGCGAGACGAAGCCGAACCGGTCCCGAGCCGATATGTGTGCTGTGACCGTTCATCCGATAGTACATTGTTTACACCAAGTCGCTAGGACTAAGTGTAAACAATGTACTATCGGTGTGCTGATATGTCATCTTGTTGTTGACTTATTTATCTAAATGATGTGCCATCTGAGAGCGTTTCCGTATTTAGAAACTCAGTACCTATTCTGCCTCCGCGGAACGAAACGAATCGAATTACATTTCATAGAATTTGGAAAATATAACTAATTTCCAAAGTATTGTTTAGCCGAAAAATTGGATTGAACGGAAATTGATAAGTGTAGGCCTTCTGCTTCCGATGTCAGTTACGTTCCTCGGTGTTTTTTCTTTTTTTTTCTCCTAAGAGGATATTGGCGTCGCACGTCTTATGAATTCCTCGGTGGCTTATTTTGCTTCTTTTAGTGAGCTACCGTGAAAGAGCGATGTTATGTATGCAATCCACAATAGACAGGAAACAGAGTGCGGAATCTAGTGTGATCTGTGGTTGAAGGAAGCGGTACTGCGAAGCCAGCCGAGGCAGCTAAAATGTTGTCCATAAATAATGTATTTTTTTTTCTACTTGTCATAATTCATTTTACTGCATTTTTCAAAAGAAACTCTTGCCTGGCACACCCTAAAATTAAACCAAGGCCGGGTTGCACCAAGTTAACTTTAAACTACCGTCATAACTGCAGTCAAAACTCCCGTTAAGCAGAAAAATGTGTTGCACCATTTTAACGATGGTCAAAATGACGAATGCTGACACATGCTGGTAAACTTCATGTTTAAGGTTAAATTTATAGCTAATTTAACTATAACAGTAACTTTTACTGGGATTATGGTGCAACACAGCCTTAGTATACAACAATGTTATTGTTACTCAATGCTTACAGAAGCTAAATGCGATTGAAGACAGGGCCTAGTGTAGCAAATTGAAAAAAAAAAAGTTTTTTTTTCTCTTATTTGACAAAAAAACATGAAAAAACCTCGCAACGAAGTTTTTTTTTTTTACTTTTTTAAATAAAATGGCGTTGGGCAGGTTGTCAATATAAAGAAATTTAAAAGGATTGCGTAGTACACAATCTTCTTCTTTAATTATAAGATTAAAATGAGTGTAGATTTTTTGTAATACTCATAGCATTTTTTTTTTTTTTATGTCACATAGCGAGATATGACGACAACAGGTGGACAATAGAGGCGAGGAGGTGGATTGGACCAAGCGGGAAAAGAGGAAAAGGTGGAGCAATGATATCGGAGCAGTAACAGGAAGAGAATGGAAAATCAGAGCAAAGGACAGAAATAACTGGAATGAGCTTCGGGAGGCCTATCATCGAAGGGGGTTCCTATACAAGTTAACGTAGGAAGTGAATAATGCATGTCATTTTAGTTAAGTGATTGGAAATAAGTTGGCTATATTATTATTATTTAATGTAAACCCTAAAACAGTCATATTAACTGCCTTACAAATTTGAAATTCAGTACTTATGGAAAAAACCATGTTCCTGAAAAAATGTGGTATTTTCATGTTTTTTTTGTCAGTAAATAACTGTTTTTTTGCAACACTATCAGGGCCACAGATATTCGAAAGCAGATAAGTCGCACAATACTAGTACAAGTAAATATAACTTAGTACTTATTCAATATCAAATAAAAAATTATCTACTTATATCAAAATAAAAAAGAAATCACTAGAATGATCGACTATAAATTAAAAACGATAGGATACGATGCGACAATAGTATTAACTATTGGAGACAGGTGTCGCACACCGGATCGACTCGACATTCGACGAATACTTGTCTCCGAGCCGGATATACAAATATGAACTTTATACAGGGTCACAAGGAAAAGGTATGCTAAGCCGAAAGATGGAAAAATCGCGAGGGGAAAAAATGTGCTGTTCCATACATTTTGTCGAGTTTTATCAACATTTTTCTACGGAACAATTGATATTTCTTCTTTATTTCAGGATTGGTTCCATAATAAAAGTGGTTTTTCACTTTCCTTTTCGGCTTAGCATACCCTTTCATATAATAGGGTTGTGTCCAACATAGTACAGCAGATTAGCTCAAAAAAAAAGCTCTTGCATGCCACAGAAAGTTTGAAACGGGCACCAGCAACCGGCGTCCTCTTAGTAAAAAACGGTAGGTATGCTAGTACTTTACTCATTAAAAGTTAATTTTTTGTTTGTACCACGATTTGACTCATATTTCTATGGCCGTCGTCGAGTCGATGCGATGTGCGAGGACCATAATTGCACCAAGTTTGAGAATCCTTCCCAGGTTGAAGTGCATTGTTTATAATACTTAAAAACATGAACATTTGTACCCAGTAACTTGATCACAACTTAGGCCGAAATCACCAACATATACCCTTATACATAATCCTTTGATATGAAGAAACTAATTTATGACCTACATATAAATTCATTAATTTTAATTTATAGTATAAGTTTAATTAATATAATTATTAATTCATTTATTTTTACTATTTAGGACCCGGGTATATCCTAAAACTGCGACCAGTACCGCAGGCGGACGGCCAGTAGCGTCCTCTTAGTAAACGGTGAATAATCTGCGATCTCCTTGGGGATTGTGGCAAACCCCCCCAATAGGAAGAAGGCTTCGTCCAATAGTGGACGTCTAAGAGCCGAGAACAATACTAATGTGTTGTCCACTTTGCGCCGAGACGAAATGTCACGCGCTAAAACGAGACAAAGCACTTTGCCATTGTAGCTAAAACAGGACGTCACTTCAATAAGACCGTCAAAATTAGATGTAACTATGCAAGATAATTTAAAAAAAAAACTTTTATATCAGTTTTTACTAACCAAAAACTCTACCCCCGCTAAACCCTATAGATACCGCATTACAGAACTTTGAGAAGTGAAAAATTATAAGTGTGTTTTGACCGATGCGTGGTACGCGTCAGAATCTATAGAGGGTTATCTGTGAGACGATAAAAAATAAAATAAAAAAGTTATCAAATTTTTTCGCCTGATCATATAACACAATCAACCATATAACACATGTATAACAATCATATAACACTAAAATATATTGTGGAAAATTTTCCAATGCATACAGTGAACGGTAGAACTAAATCCTGTCATTTCATTTTTACCCGACGGCGATAAAGCCAAAAGAGGGTTCATTTCAAACGACACCCATTTTGACAAATGAAAAAGCTCGAAATATGAAGTACGTTCAGAAAGTATCAGGATGTATAACTGGAAGACGTCATCATAAACACAATATGGCGACTAGCACGAATTCATATAAACAAGGGATAAATATAATGACTGCGCGTCCTCACGTCGTGAACCACACGTACATAACTTAAAAATTTGATTAGTCAGTTTTTAAACACCGTTTGCGAAATATGATCTGCCTACCACAGTTCGCATTTACTAGGTGGACCACGTGCGATACATTCTAAAAACCATTTAAGGTGGACCAGAGAAATAAAACCACCTAGTTATCCTGAGGTGGACCACGGGAGGACAGTAGCCCGGTCCAGCCAGGTGGACTATGGAGGTAGACCGCGGGCAGGGAGCGGGATTCTCTTACTTACGATACCTACTTTAACACTGAGTATATATTATGTCTCTAACGTATGGGAATCCTGAGAAAATCCATCGGGACTTTGTTTCATGACACAAACGAACAGTATCATAATAAATAAATATTGGTGGACGTTTTTCACACAGCGCCATCTAGCCCCAAACTAAGCAAGTTTGTACTATAGGAACCAGATAACTGATACAATACATAAACACTTTTTTTTTTTTGTAAATACATACATATAATATATAGTAACACCCAGACAAAGAACAAACATCCATGTTCATCACACAAATGTTTGTCCTGGGAATCGAACCCACAACCAGATCAGAAGGTAGAGATCCACCCACTGAACCACGAGGCTAATAGGAGATCGATAGAAAAGATAAGACGTCTCGATAGTAACGTGTCACAATATAGTGCTTTATGTCACCATAACTAGACGGTTAACGCTATAAAGTAATGTATGTTTCGTGTTTGTCAGTGAGGTGGGCATTTCTCCTATGGTAAAGGTCCCGATGACCTTTAGTTTAAGAAAAGGAAAGAGAGGATCCCTACAGTGTTAAAGAGAGACAGAGTGAGACTGTAATTAGACCTACATTATTTTACAGCCAATGACAAGTTGACTGGATGGAAGAGTCAAAGTCAAAGATCGACATTGTTGAGCATGGACCCCGAATGCGTCGGCAAGTCCTCGGCCACTAGAAGAGTGCCGATCGGGACGATAGCCTCGTCCCTTTCCTTCAGCTTCCTCATTTCGTTTCTTAGTTTCTCTAGGACGGCGTAGTTCGGTTCGTTTTGTTGCGCCTTGTCCTGTAGTAGTGTGATCTGTTGTTCTTCCAGCTTCTTCTCCTTGCAGCTCTTGACGGAGCGCGAGCCGTAGAGGCGCAGCAGGGAGCCCCACGACTTTATGTGCGGGTGGAGCGCCTGCAAGTCGCGGCATCATAAGTCATTTCATTATGTCTATAATACTTTATTACAAAAATTCAATTTTGTGTCTATAATTGTATTGATTTATATATATAAGTATCACACAATCACCATGATTGCACACCCCGTCTTCTACCTCTTCTATGTGTTGAAGCCGAGCATGTGTGGCAATGATTTGCACCTACATCCACACACACTCCTACGGCTTGACAAACTGAACATGCAGCATGCAGCATGCAGCATGCAGCATGGAGCATCGAGCGCACAATGGCAACACCACACCAGTCAGAACGCTTCAATCGCAGCAACTTCATAGAGATTCCACAGAAATACGTACAACACGTCACATAATTATAGTAACTTCAATACATTATTAAAACTGTAAAATCAAAGAAATAAAGCATTTCAAGACATAAGGCGTTTTCCATAACTGCACACCGCCAGCGAAGAATCTGATCCACCACTATGTATCATCTCCATCTTAAGGTTGCCTGGAAGATTTCGCTTTCAGCGATAAGGCCGTTAGTTGTTACACTAGTTTTAAACCCTCTTCTTCAGCTACTACCTACTCTCTATAAACGTTCAACGTCTATCTAGTAGTAGGACTCTTTGTGACGGTAAAACGATGAACATTCTGCGATCTCCAAGCCGCCTGCCAAGTGTGGGGATCGAGTGCGTATCACGTACCTGCAGTATGGACTGCGAGGCGCGCTGCTTGGCCTGCTTCTTGTTCTTACACACGACGGTGGCGGAGTGCTTGCCCACGCGCATCGTCAGCTCCATCTTCTGGTACTCCAGCTTCTTCATCTGAAATGTACAAATAGATGGTAATGTCGCGGTAGTTACGTACTGGGCTTCAATACTAAGCCCTGACGCCGCGGGACACGTCCACCGCTGAACACAGGCCTCCCAGACTATTTGCCATTTGCATACATCGGTTGCCCGCGACTTCACAATGTCGTCTGTGTGGGAGGCCTACCTACGCTACGCCTTGCAGCTCGTGGCCGTCACTCAAGAAACTTTTTTCCCCAACGGTGCGTTTTTCTGCGAGCGGGTGTCTGTCTGTGAGCGGGTGTCTGTCTGTGAGCGGGGGTCTGTCTGTGAGCGGGGGTCTGTCTGTGAGCGGGTGTCTGTCTGTGAGCGGGGGTCTGTCTGTGAGCGGGTGTCTGTCTGTGAGCGGGGGTCTGTCTGTGAGCGGGTGTCTGTCTGTGAGCGGGGGTCTGTCTGTGAGCGGGGGTCTGTCTGTGAGCGGGGGTCTGTCTGTGAGCGGGCGTCTGTCTGTGAGCGGGGGTCTGTCTGTGAGCGGGCGTCTGTCTGTGAGCGGGGGTCTGTCTGTGAGCGGGTGTCTGTCTGTGAGCGGGGGTCTGTCTGTGAGCGGGGGTCTGTCTGTGAGCGGGGGTCTGTCTGTGAGCGGGGGTCTGTCTGTGAGCGGGTGTCTGTCTGTGAGCGGGGGTCTGTCTGTGAGCGGGTGTCTGTCTGTGAGCGGGGGTCTGTCTGTGAGCGGGTGTCTGTCTGTGAGCGGGAGTCTGTCTGTGAGCGGGGGTCTGTCTGTGAGCGGGGGTCTGTCTGTGAGCGGGGGTCTGTCTGTGAGCGGGTGTCTGTCTGTGAGCGGGGGTCTGTCTGTGAGCGGGTGTCTGTCTGTGAGCGGGGGTCTGTCTGTGAGCGGGGGTCTGTCTGTGAGCGGGGGTCTGTCTGTGAGCGGGTGTCTGTCTGTGAGCGGGAGTCTGTCTGTGAGCGGGGGTCTGTCTGTGAGCGGGGGTCTGTCTGTGAGCGGGGGTCTGTCTGTGAGCGGGTGTCTGTCTGTGAGCGGGGGTCTGTCTGTGAGCGGGTGTCTGTCTGCGAGCGGGTGTCTGTCTACGAGCGGGGGTCTGTCTGCGAGCGGGGGTCTGTCTGCGAGCGGGGGTCTTCACCTCACCTCAGTGTGTATGTGCCGCTCTCCCGCGCCGAAGTTGCGCAGCAGGCAGGTGCGCAAGATGGCGTGCGGCGAGGGCTCCGACGTGGCCGCGCAGAACTCCGCGATGCGCGGATCCTCGATACCTACGTAGTCGAAAAACTGGAAATGTAAACCACTAGTTCTGTATCAATATCAAAATGTAACCACACTTTTATATTGAAAAGTATTCTTTCATTATTAAAGAAAACGAAGAACCCGTCTGCAGGATGCGGCCTGTGACAAATGCAGATCGATACGTACGAATCCGACGACACTTCGCGATACAAAAACGGTCAAGCCTTTTGGGCGGTAGGTCTCATACGAACATACAGAAATACTTACATAAACACGGGAAAAAAACAAGAGTGAAGCGTCATAATCATACAGATCGGCATGATCTGATACATATATTTCATGGAAATAAAATTAACCAGTTAAAGACAAAATCTATTGTTATATATTATTTATATACATTAAAAGAACAAGCCTTTTCTATGTATCAAAGCACAGGCTAAACCGCTTAACATAGAGACCTGAAAATTGTTCCCAAGATTTCTCAAACGGTCTGTTGAACAACAAAAACGATTGTTTGAAATTCCACCTCTAAAGGAGTAAAAGTAAAATGGTTTTATGTTTTTATGAGAAGTAAAATCTTTTTTTCATGCTAAACCAATGAAATTCGATCTGTTACTAAGCATAAAAAATTAAGGTGTCTCAGGATTTTATGAAAATGATCACTTTCGGAGTTAATCGTTTCAATTATCGCGTACAATTTTCAGAATTCCAAGGTGATTACATAAAGTAAAAAAAATTGCGCACGTCTTTCGAAAATCAACCTAAGTTCGACTAAGGTCTAACTACGACTAGGTTCGAGTTCTAAGTGGGACTGCATTTTTTATTCATACGTTTCACAGGTTTTTGAAGAGTATCCCCTTAAAAGGATGAAACGGGGTGTTAAAGTTTGTATGGATTTATATTTTCTTCAGGTAGAATGATGAAACTTTGCAAATATATAAAGCAAAAGAAAATAAGAAACACCTCGTATCACCCTTGAAAATCGGACCTATTGATGAAATAAGATTTTTTTATGTTGAAGGGGTAACTATTGTATGTCAGTATGTAACCTAGGCAAGGTTGTATGTAAATTTAGTTAAACCACTCAAAACCTCACCAAAATCAGTTTACAACTGTCGCCTACGCGAGCGAAGCCGCTGCGGGCGGGCGAGCTAGTTAATATAATAGTTTAAAATAGAGCCTTTTAATTACGACGAATAGTTGTCACTCGCTGTCCCGTAGATGGCGCTGATCCAAATCATTTATCAACACTCGTTACCGCTTCGGTTCTCCCTAAAGCGGAGTGATCCTCTCAGGTCGACCTGCTTGAATCGATGTTGAATGAAAAAACAAGTATAAAAAAAACAGAACTTCCTAAAACTCTAGTAAAGTAGTAG
Organism: Apocheima hispidaria; assembly: GCA_947579745.1. NCBI lineage: Eukaryota > Metazoa > Arthropoda > Insecta > Lepidoptera > Geometridae > Apocheima > Apocheima hispidaria. The sequence continues at coordinate 12,612,606 of OX388166.1, read as the reverse complement.
TATTTTTTCCGTGGCAAGACATCGGTCGTGTGAATATGAACTCACGCTGAAGTCCGGCTCCCCGTCGGTGGCGCCGTCGGTGCCGGTGTTCTGCTTGGCGTGGTCGTCCAGCTCGTCCTTCATCTCGGGTATGAGGATGTGGATGGAGGCCTTGGCCGCGGCCGACTTGGCCTGCCGCTTGCTGGAGCCGTGACCCACGCCGTACTGCATGCCGCCGATGTACACCGTGGCCTGGTACGGGGTGGCGGCGTTCTCTGTGGACCGTCGGGGCATCATCGTGCAACACATCATTTTCGATTGATCGACATTTACCTACTTTTCCTGAAACCCCGGTAACAATAACACTCCGCCAGGTGTGGCACTATAGCGCCACGTGCGTGCCGCCAGCCCGAGTCATCGGCGTACATAAGCAAGAGCGGTATACGCTGTACAAACACGTTAGACAAAGATGACAAAATGGCGGATAGTAATGTAAGCTGGTGTATGCATCAAACGAGTGGCACGAGGCCTTCAGGCCGCGTAGAAACTATGACACCCGGAGCCACTCGTCCCACACGAACTTACTTATTGGCTGGCGGGGTGGTTTGCTAACTGGCCGGTAGGTTCGCTGGCTAATTGGTTGGCTGGCCGGTTAGTCGGTGGATGATAGGTCGGTGGTTGAAAAATGCAAATAGTAGTTGGGCCGTTCAGTTGATAAGTTGATTCTATATTTTTATCTTGAATTATCAGAGAAGTCATAATTTCATAGCTGGTAGTCAGCTATCAAAATTCTTAGATAAATCATTAGTTACTAACAACTATTTATTTTGGTCAATTTTAGTATTTGGCGGATTGCTGACTGTTTCATCGGTTTGGTCGTGAAGTTGCCACTAAAGAACTCAACTGAAAATCGCGCAGATTATGGTAATGGGAGGCTTACCGAGCTGCTTGAACTCGTAGACAGGTTGTTTCTGGAGCGCTCTCCTGACATACTCGTGGAAGACGGAGAGGTAGCTGCACCCGTTCATGTTCATCACCCAGTCGCGCTTCGTCGCCTTGCCTGCGCCAGTCACACAGTCAGTGGCCGTGTTAGTGGTTAGCTGTTCTTTAACTACGTTAGACGACTCAGTCGTGTGGGGAAGAGCTTTAACTTGTCTTACTCGTCGTAGACTGAATAATGAATACATTAGGCTAACGAGAGAGTCAGAGAGAGGAGAAATAATAGAGTGGTCGCTGACCGTTGTTCTCCTGCCCGTGGTGGCCCTGCGCGGGGATGGTGATGAGCTTGGTGCCCTCGGGCAGCGTGGGGTACTGCAGCGTCTTGCGCGCCTTCACGTACTTGCGCCGGTCCGCCCAGCGCCTGCAACAGTCACCGCGGGACATTATAGGAGGGTGGTGGAGGATGGTAGCCATCCTGTAGCCTCAACGACTACACCGATTTTGACGACTGAGATGCCGTTGGATTCCTCTATAAGTCTGGTGTGTCATAGGCTATATTTCGTAGTAGGGTTTTTGTTTTTCTTTTAATAACACTTATACGTTATCGATTATAATTATTATACATATAAACATACCGGCTGCGCCCCGCGGTTTCACCCGCTATTCTACAGGCACGGTAAAAAAAAACATGATAAAAGGTAGCCTATGTGTCATTCCAAGGTAAAAGCTACCTCCATACCAAATCCGTTCAGCCGTTACGGAGATGCACGTGAACAAACGCACTTACATACTTACCTACTTAGACACTTACACACAAACTTTCGCATTAGTGTGATGAAACAGTTCTTGGTTGTTTTATCTTAGGACACGAAAACTCGTTAGAAATGGATAGTTAGTAAAGCTGGTATTTAACAGAAAACTTATGAAACCTCTTATTTTTTACCCTACTATGAAATAGGAGGAATATTTAAAATACACTGAAGCTAATTCTCAGATAAAATACAAAGCAACTTGCACTCACTTGAAATGCATGATGCTGACATTTTTGAACTTGAACAACGTCTTACAATAGTCATTCAGTTGTTCTGAAGATAGATGCTGCGTCTTCCAACTAGTGTTCACTGTTTCCACTCTCGGTGGAGGCATTACGATACCACCTGGTAGGACCACTGGCTTCCTTGAGGGCATGTCTTTGTTGAAAGGACATGTTAGCTTATTTCTACTGTCTGAAGGTTTTTTATTGACCACTTCCATAGATTCACTAGATTTCACTCTCTCAGGATCTGTTATCATGCTGTTGGTTGTTTGAGACTCAGTTTGTGACAATGTTGGTTCAGAGGACAAGTCTGTAGAAAGAGATTGCTGTTCTTCATTCGTTGTTAGATCAGTGTGGTCGCTATCAAACTGAACAGCCAATTTGTGAGACTGCTGGTTTGGTTGTTGGTCCGTTTCTTGGTTCTCTAATTTGTTGACCTGCTGATCCTTGGATCGGTTGGTCTCGGTCGGTCGGTCGTCGGCCCATGTTCCGTTAGCGATCTGCTCGGCGATGCTGCGATCGATCTCCTTCTGCTTCTCTTCTTCTTCGAGCGCTTTCCTGTACGAGAGACACGGGATCGCGCTTATGGGGATGTCGTGTCTCTGGAATATAATAATTGAGATGATCAGATCAAGCATTTGCAGTTCCAGATCTGTCGATTATCAATCCCTCTGCTCTGGTCCAACAATTCACTCAGGTCTCATGGTTAGTAATTGTATTTTAAAGTGTATTGAGCATTTTCCTGTTCCCTGTTAGCGCCAACACAAACCAGCCTTGGGAAAGTTTCGGAAAATGGTTTAGTGCCACAGTTTTAGTAGCTTAGATAGGACATAAAGGTTCGGTGGTCAACTGATCAGGACCGGTACCAGGAGGTGGTTATTGCGGTGATTGTTAGGCTCGGCCGACAACGTTACGAGACCGCAATAATCACCCCATGGAACAGTTGGTATCCCGATGACCGTCTAATTTCTGACCTAAATAAAATCTAAGGCTTTGAAATTGAATGTTAGTAAATGTCAGTATTATAATATCTCTTGAATGTTTGTTGGAAAGTGCCTTAGTCCGACTTACCCTGGTGTTCCCTTTCCCTAAGAAGTATGGCTTGGAGAGTGTGCAGACTCTGGTCCCGCGGTGCATGTACACCGGCATGCCGCTGCAGTGCCGCACTATCATCCAGTCCAATGGTAATACCTCAAAGTGGTTAATGCCCTTCTCTGGAAACAGGGTGACCTTTCAAGGCGGAGACGATGATTGCTAGCTATTTAATGATGCTACATTACCAAATGGCTCAAATATACTTTATGGAAATGTTTGATGTTTGTCATGTTTTGTGGTCTTTTAAGACAAAGATAATGGTTCACTCATTTAGTTATATAGTAGTTAGAATTAGAAAGAACATGGGGATAAGAGTGTCATCAGGTGGTTCAATCTGTATATTAAACTTGAACTACTTTTTCGGTGCATGGTTTTTTTACCGCGAATAAGTCCGCGTTTGACCACCAACTTGTCTGTCGGTAAATGACGCTGTCGAAGATGAAGCATGCACACTTAGAAGATACCTATTCCATCTGGCCTTGAAAAGCCCTAGATTGTATATCTCCGGAAACAAGGAAGATGGCAGTATGGCAGTTCTTTGGCTGTACGGATTAAGAATGTCCTGTACGGATCTTTATCATCTATCCGGTACCTTGCTTTATTTGAATTGCTGAATATGGCCAATTTAGACCCACTGCATACATTGAATCCAGTGATACTATTCTAATTCAGTTTCTAGTTTATAAAATGTAACTATATTCAAACAATAGAACACAAAACACTAGAAATAAAAATAAATCAATTATAGGTTACCTTGATTAATAATAATTAATTATGTTAAAATTGTAATTTTTGAGTAATGTACTGCCATAAACGTAAATTAAACCATTATTAAAATTGTAATAAAGGCTGTTTTTTATCAATAATTATCTTCCTTTTTTGCCCACTGCCCTAGAAGGAGGGTAATATTTTAGGGGTTTACATATGTAAGTATATAAGTATGTTTGTGTGTTCATACATGTTTGCGTGTCCTCCTGTAGCCTAAACGGCTTGACAGATTTTGAAGTGTGAGGAGAATTGCATTTGCAATTGGGTATTTTGTTTTCCTTTCAAGTCAATGAATACATTTTACCTCTAAATTACTGTCAATAGTTACCTTCCAGCACAATTTTCTGTCGTGTAACATAGGACTTCTCCTTTGGCTTGGGCACACCTTTGAAACCCTCAGGCAGGTCTTCCTCCAGCATCTTTTCAATTTCATCATCGGGCAGCTCTTCGCTTTTGTCTAAAAAAATATATTTTTCTTTTCTACTTTCTTGACTTATACACAGATTATAGATTTGATCAGTCTGTTTTATATAATACTAGCTGTTACCCGCGAACTCGTTCGCATGGACATAAAAAAAAGTTGCCTATATCCGTCTGCGACCTTTAAGCTATACAAAAGCAAAAACTCAGGTGGAGCCTTTCGGCCGTTTTGCCGCGAAAACGCGACAAACACCCAGACAGAGAGACAGATAGACAGAGACACTTTCGCATTTATAATATTAGTTAGGAAGTACCAAGCTTACAGAATAGCATATTAACCCCAGACATCATGTTTCATATTATAGATTTGTACTTACAAGAAAATTGGCTCTAATTTTCAATAATTGATGTCATTTCTGATTTTCTGAAGGCCAAGGGGTCAATATTCTTAACCAAATAAATGACTAATGTTAGAGAAACTGGAAAATTCACTGTCATAGAAAAAACATTAGAATCTGTTTACAGTGACGGCCACAGGAACGTAGACATGAATTTCACATAACAAGATTTAATTTACTAGTTACTAGCAAATTAAATCTTTGCATAAAAACTTGCAAGGTAACAAAGCAGTAAAAAGTTATAACCAGATTCGCTAAAAACCAAAATCGCCACATAGAAAAATACTGAAAGTAGGTAATGCATAACAAACATAAATCTACCAGAAGCATCTGAATCTTCATCTTTGCTGTCTTCTTCGTTCACTTCGTCTAAGACTTGGAATTCCCGGAGCCTTTGCAATTCTTCCGGAGTCACATTATTATACTGACTTGTACTTGCATTACTTTTCGATTGATCGTCCAAATTTGTATCGGGATCTTTTACTGTACATATGGGATTACTTTCTTCATCAATATCTTTTGATTCTGATTTATCAGGAGAGCCTGGCTTGTCAATATCTCCTGGTTTGTCAATACCATCGTCAATTTTCATTCGTTTACTCGGAGGTGAGTCTTCGCTACGCATTGTTGAACCTGTTTGGAAATGTGTTACTTTACATGCAATTGAGATGAGTAGAATACAGCATGAGATAATCATGAAATATTTACATTTTTGACAATACAAGGTGTTTAGTAAAATACTCGGTAGCTCTACATATAGGATTACATGGAACAGTGGTCCTAAGCTAAGGAATTACTAATCATTATGAACAATCTTTAAGCAATGATATTGCCAAAAAATGCTGCATTTCATTAAATATGATTGAAATTTTCTATGGAACAGCTGTTTTACTGGTACCTGTAGCAAAAGACTGAGAAAGGGTGTAGATCGGTTTGTCTGCTCCTAAATTTTCGTAGCTTTTTATCATCCACCCGCATTTTCAGTCCACCCGTGAACATGGCGCATCCAACTATGCCGAAATATCGGGAACTCAACAAAAATAATAACCATGGTAAATATCCCGTGAGTACTAATAGTATAGCTGTTTTTATTTTTGGAATCACTTACTTCATAATGATGAGTACAATGAGCTTTTTTCTACATAATGCCACTGTTCCGTGCAACCCTGTATAATCTTCTTATCATTGTAAAGGTGGGTAGACAGGCAGCTCTTATACATGATTCTCTTACACTGCACAAATACAACACATATCTCTTCTATTGACTCTCATCTCTACTTCCCTCTCACTCATATTCCCTTGCACATAGCCCATCCATAGTTTATTGTTTCACCCACTCTTGATAGATTCCATAACAAATAATCATTCCTTTTCTTGACCTGCCCAAAGAATCTAAATCTGCAGGCCTAGCACGGGCGCCGAGATAAAGTTATGTTCACCCGTTTTGTCTTCGCATCAACGTGATAAAGCAAGAATATGGATACATCCGTCTCGTTCTCGCGGGATAAATATGGTGGACAACATTTTATCCCGGCGCCCGTGCTAAGCCTGGTGGGCTATTTACTACATTGCATGTATAAGCTACTTGTCAACATCCGCCTTTGTTGTTCTACTCTATGCTAAGGTGAATATTAATGACTTGTGGACCATAGTCTAAAATATTTTATTATTATTAATTCTCACCATGTTTGTGTTGCAATTTGACAGCAATACATCCTACATGTGTCTAAGCAAGTGTTAGTGGGGACATTTACCTTGTAAGTTATTCACAAAACTACAAAAACCCAAGTTGTCAAGACTGTCCACAAAAAGCGATGGTAATGGAAACCAATGTGTGGCGACAGTTGGTTCCCTCCATCGCTGGGTGTGGACCTGCGTCTACAGTACTGTGACCGCGTGAGGCGTGCTAGATACCGGCGCGAAGACATGCGACATTGCAACAGAATTAACTCTGATATGCTAATACAGAGTCGAATCTGCTGCAAAGTCACTATTTAACAACCGTGTGACTCTCGCAGCGATGTAACCCCGTTGACTCTGCAATAACAACTTTCCAGACTTGCAAAACTATTCGTTCCCTTCGATTTCAATTCGTAACTCCGCCATTGCTTTCCCTTGTCGACAATATTATACTTTTTAGGTGATCCGTTTATCTAAAGTGCAGCGAAATGCGAACGTTTTGCAAGTCAGCACTGAGCAGTATACTTTTTTACTTACGTGATCAATCAGAAAGGTACTAACTCTAAGATCGTGCAGAAGCAGTTTGCAGATCTAATGAAGATGCGAGCTGATGGAGCTTGGAGCTTCTATATCTTACGTAATCCAATGCTATCGAAGAACATACGATTAAAATCGCAGATATTTAAACATTTGTGTCACCAATTAGTTTAGTAATTTCAAGGGGGCGTGTGGATATGACCATGATGGGACGCCACACAGCCAGAGAAAAGCATGGATCATGGAAGCCAATGGAAAAGTTATAAAATTAACCCTTCTTTTTCGTAGTCGGGTAAAAAGAAGTCAGTCCTGTCATTGTCTGTCAAACTTTTTTTTTTATTATTCGCACATATCTGGGCTGGCTAAAGCCATTAAGGCCATACTGCCTTGTTTTCCGTATTTTTTTTCCCCTATTTTTTTTTTGTCTCAGTCAAAGACATGAGCTTATTTATAAGGAGAATTCTGTGGTCTCAGTAAAGTGGTAGAGACTTTACTAGAAGCTTCTATGGAGTTTTGGAAACAACATGAAAAGTCACGTTTCACGATATTATACTATTCACCAACACTCGTACACTTTCACGAACACATAAAAATCCACCATTTTTATGCATTAACAATCGATATAAGGGTGTCTACACATGGCCTGACCTGACATCGTGTGAAAGGGACAGCTAGATTTGAATTTTACGGGAGCAAAAGAAACAAACTATTAAGGTTATAGCTTCTCCCTTTCGCTCCCCCAGAAACTTATATATAGCCATCTTTTTCAAACGCTGTCAGGTCAGGCCATGTAGCGAGGCCTTGACACAAGTATTGGAAAATAATAAATAACGCGACATGACTTCTTCATGATCCCGCCAAAACCCCTTTTGTCTGTCAAACGCTTAGCGGGCTTGGAGGAATGAAAAGACTTAAGGCCTCGCTACATGGCCTGACCTGACATCGTTTGAAAGAGATGGCTATGTATAAGTTTCTGGGGGAGCGAAAGGGAGAAGGTATAACCTTAATAGTTTGTTTCTTTTGCTCCCGTGAATTTCAAATCTAGCTGTCCCTTTCACACGGTGTCAGGTCAGGCCATGTGTAGACGCCCTAAATACTACGTAAACACAGGGATAGATACCTACTCCTAGCGGGGAACAGTGTTAAAAGAAATTTCTGTGATTAAAACAAGTATTTCGTGGTATATCACTTTTATTGACTTCAATAAATAACACGAGCGGCAGATAAAGCTTTTTAAAATGCTTTTAACTGCTCTAACACCGAGATCTACGTAACGAGACATGTAACCTTAATAAATACATTCCTAGCATTTTATCACAGTTTTGCAAGAATTTTTAAAATTTTCACTGTTACTGCAAATATTTATTTAAAGGGAAAGTTACTATGATATTACATTGATATATTTATTTACACCGTACTAAGAATAGAACTAGCTTAAAAAAAACATGTTCCGACGACAACTCAGTTTCAGGAAAGTGTGAGTTACTGTGACTGAGACCAAGCATTCCTGCTATCGGCTACTGCAAGGCTTTCCGAGACTGTGTGCCTCTGTAGTGTGAGCCGACAATGGCGACTATTCAGTTCTACCTTTCATTAAACTAATATGACAGAACTAAAATTATCAACGCTTTCCAATATGCGTGTAAGGTCGGGTAATGTAGCGAGGTCAATATCACATTGTACAGCGTGTCCTGAAACAAGCACTTTGAAGGACCTAAAGAGTGACATCGGGGTGACCGAATTGTGATCAAAAAATATAAATAAATAATTGCCATAACAAAACACCGACTCGAAAAGAAGGAATATCTCAAGGTGACGCCTACACGCGCCTACTGATTTATCAATGGGAGTTTTGGCGGGTAGTCAAGTAGTCATGTCGCGTCATAGTATTATTTTCCAAAACTTGTGTTACTTCGAGCGTTAATGTATGAAACGGTGTGCTTTTATCGAATAGTGTTCGTGAACGTGCATGAGTATTTTTGAATAATATAATGTCGTAAAACGTGAGTTTTCGTGTTGTTTCCAAAACTCCATTGAAAACTCTAGTGAAGTCCCACCACCTTAATGAGGCGTGAATCGGACTTGACCGTGACCTACTTAGACTATGCTATGCCGTGCTTGACTTAGACTATGACTGATACTAGAATACTTTACTAAAATAGAAATATTACAAAACTTGACTTGACACGTGTGGAGCCAAAACATAAGAAAAAAAAAAGAATCAATGAAAGTGTTTTTTTTTTTAAATGTAGAACCGATAGTTGGTGCGCTTGAATATGCAATATATGAAAGAAAAAATTGTCGGCAGTACCAATGTATACAAAGTTAGTTTAACGGGGTATTTCCCGACAGCCAATAAAAAAAAAAGGTGTACAAAATTGCCCAATAGATGGCGTAAGCAAATAATGAAGTGATAAAAATCGAGTAGCCAACTTCCATGGAGTCAAGTCATCACTGTCACCATCACCATCCTCTTTGACTGACTGTCACAGAGTACTATCGGTACGAATGCGCATATAGTGACCATCACGGACCTAGTCTATTGTTCTGTGACTACGTTCGTATTGCCATTTGTACCGTGTGTATCACTCACTGTTAGCTTTCTTGAGTTTTTGTCGTTTGTTGTTAGCTTGAAAAACAAATTAATCAAACTGAAAAATAATAATGAATGACACAACTATTATTTTTTAGTTTGGATCTTTATTTTGACTGTGACGTTAGACCACGCATGTCTAGTGCAGCAAAAGTTATTGCAAACATTGAAAGATAGGTACCGAATAGGTTAAATTAAATGCTCGAAGGGTCACACTGACTTCATAATTTATCAACGCCATCTATCTTTGAGTAATGTTTTTTTGAGCTGTCAGAAAATCCTCCATGGAAGAGTATTAAGTTCGCCTATCGTTTCTTCCGGCGCGGCTTGTGCGCGTGCGCGTGCGCGGGCGCGGGCGCGGGCGCGGGCACGGAGACGCTGGCGCCGGCCAGCTCCTCCTGCGTGGCGGCGGCGGAGTGCGCGAGCTGCCCGCGCGCCTCCACGAAGAACATCACGTCGCGCAGCTGCTCCTTCAGCTCCGAGATCTGGAATTCATACTTTAATTAGATATTCGCTGCATTGCAAGCTTTTATTTAACTTGCAACGTTTCTATGTAACTACGTATATTCGGGTCACAGACCACACCCTAGATTCTGCGTTCAGGACGTTCGAAGCGCACCACGCATCAGTCTAAATACACTTATAAGAAATTACTCTGATCGTTTGATTGTTAGGCGCGAGCAGGAGTAACCTTGAGATAGCCAATGAGAACGCTCGGTCGCCCTCCCCGCGCCCCGCGCCCCGCGCCGCGCCGCACTGACTTTAGCAACAACGAATCTCGTAATGCAGTATCTAGTGTGATCTGTAATTCGGGTCAAATCTTGCAAATGAATTTCACTCCAGTTCCCCTTGTTCAACTGAGTTGAAATTTTGCATGCCTGTCAAGTTCCGATGACAACACGATATACACACGGCAAGCGACTTTGTCACCGAATTGAAAATCATTTCACGGCATTATATTTTTTCGAAAACTTGTGTTTTTCGAGTGTTCAATTGTGCATAAAATGGTCGATAAAGCGTAGTACATTTTTCACCAGTTTACTACGGCTTTACTTGGACTTGAACTTTGCCGGACATAAAACATCATTCAAGATATTTGCCGGTAATAATACCTCGTGTTGGAAGGCAGTTTCTCTTTCTCTTGCGCCGGCCTGCCACTGCGCCTGGCTGGACGCCATGGCGCTGGCCAGCCCGCGCTCCTCCGCCAGGGAGCTCTGCACCAACGACAACCTGACCGCAACACACACACATCCTTACATCCATAGTTTAAATGGACAAAAAAGCTGTCAAGTGGCTTGCCTACATAACACACCACAGATTACTCCTCGATTCCTCAATCAGGACAGGACGATTGAAGCGCACCACGCATCAGTCTAAATACACCTATAGAAATGCACTTTCTTTGGTTGATTGTTAGGCGACTAGGCGTAACTTTTAAATAGCCAATGAGAACACATGATGGTAGTCTCCGCAACGTGCGCTTTCCTTCATTTTTTTTTTTGTCCGACAACAATATCGTTACATGGTATCTAGTGCGATCTGTGGGTATGATGTAGGGCAGACAATACAAGCAAATATATATCCGAATCCTTGAGATACGGGATAACTGTCTTATGAACCATTAACTAATTTTGTATGAAAACTATTTTGGCGTACTTATTTTTTCGATCAAGCGAGAATTCTCCATAAAAATTTGTTAATTTGATCTTTTTTTCTAATGAGGATCGACTCAGTTTCATGTAAGGATCGTTTCATTGTTTTGGAAGGAAAAAACGGAGCAGTAGAAGTTAGTTAAATTTAATAAAATGCTAACTAATGCCAGTTAAACTATAACTATTTCTACTGATCCGATTTTCTTCTTCTGATAAAATGAAAGGATCCTTCTTGTGAAACTGAGTCAAACAGCATTTAGAAATAAGATCAAATTAACTCATTTATATGGAAAACTCATGTAGACCAAAAAAATGATTATGCTAAAATGGTTTTTACAAAAAAAAAGACCCAGTGGTATCCTAAGACAGTTTCCTTGTATCCTCTATGGTTTCGGATTTCTACATTAATATTTTATATACAGGACCAAACCAAAGCCCCCTGGAGGGAATGTACCTAAATATTGAAGTTAGCAAATTTTACTCAAAGGCAATTTATTTTTATTTTTAGAAACAAAAATAGCTGCATTATTTTTTTACTAGGAACATCATACACCCCAAAAACATTACCCTCCACCTTTGGCAGTCGGGTAAAAATAAAGAAAGTCGTGTCTCAAGATTTTTCAAAAATAAACCCCTGAAGAGATGAAATAGGGTGTTTCAGTTACTGTAGCCTCAGCGAGCGAACCCGTGCGGGCAAGCTAGTTTCTTATATTTATTGAATGTATCTGTGTGTTCGTCCATGAAGACGTGGAGCAGAAGATAACCGACTTGTTGTTCATGGCTTGTATCTTCCTCTCCATGCCGTGGTTGTCCCGCTGCAGCGCCGCGAGCCGCGCCGCCAGCGCGCGCGCCTCGCCCTCCGCCGCGCGCGCGCGCTCGCGGAGCTGCTCGCACTCCGCCGCGTGCTCCGACTGCAGCCTGCAAGTCGAACGGTACTCACTAGTACTCCTACTACTTGTTCACGTCCTTATCTTCATAGCCACTTCACAGAACTACTTGCCTAGAGAAAAACATGAAGTTTAGATCGACGGTACGCAAATTAACGTCGAACATACACAAAACAAAAACGGTTTGTTCTCGTATCCGAGACCGTCACCCTCGCCTCGTTCGGCGATGAAGCATCGTTCGAGCTAGTCGCTCGCCGTCATCGTCCCCGAGCCGCCGTCCGCCGTCCGCCGTCCCTGTGGAATGTCCGGCGAGCGTACTTGTCGATCCTGCCCTCGTAGTAGTCCCGCTGCGAGTCGAGCTGGTGCGTCAGGATGTAGGTGAACTCGAGCTGCGCCGCGTCCAGCTTGCCGTCCGCGCAGGCGCCGTCGGGGCCCGCGCCCTCGGCCGCCACCAGCTTGCCGTCCGGCTTGTTCTGCACCAGGCGGTGCACGAAGTTGTCTCCTGGGGGCACACGACCGCTCTTCAACGGACGAGCCCTAGCCTCACAGACTCCTCCCGTAGATTCCGCATACGATCGCAGAACAGACATTTAGGAATTCACTTTCATCGGTTCATTGCGGGCACGATTAGGAGTAACCTCGAGATACATACCTGGGGTTTCTGAAACGTTTGTTAACTTTGACGACAGATTAAGTCTAGTTTAGTGCCAGAGGAACGCAGCATTAGAATTAATCTGTTGTCAAAGTTAACAAACGTTTAAGAAACCCGAGGTGAGATTGAGATTGCTAAAATAAATATGAATATGAGATTGAGAACTAAAGTGACACGATTTACGAGACGCGCTTCAAAGAGATCGGACTCGCTTTGAAATATTATTTTTAAAATGATCAAAGTAAATAAATAGTAAAAACCGAGCACACACAAACACTCAGACGAGTAACATCTAGACCCGGAGCGGTTATTTAAATGAATCACTGAAATACCTGTCTGGCTGGGAATCGAAACCGGGACATCCTGCTTATAAGACAGACGTGCTACCGGCTAAGCCAGAATCGCCGTCGAAAATGACAAACATAACTCAAAAAATTTGCAAACTGAAGTGGCAATGCATTCGCCACATTTTGTAGCAGACCTGACAAACGTTGGAGGTTGAAGGTTCTAATCCGAGGAATCCGAGTTTCTACTATCAAAGAATGAGGCGGATGGTGGAAATTGGATCGATGACACAGAATATAGTTTTATGTGGCATTATTTAATACTTAATTTAGCCTCTGTACATCCAGCGAAGTACAAATGTTCCACAGCTTGATGATTTGTAAAATTTTAGGTAATTTTTATCTTTTTTATATATTTAAATAACTTTTAGAAACAGAAATAGAATTGTACATTACCAGCATAATCCCAGACCCGATTGGAGCCGATCTGGAGAGCGTACGTGTGGTTCGAAGCGAGGAAATGTTTAGCCGCATGGCCTCCTTCGTACCTACAAACATAAATAACGTTATTATGAATCAACTTTTAAATAAGTCGTCTGACAACGTCAACAGGTTCTCCGCCCGTCACGTTCCCACAACAACGTTAAGGTCTCCGAGGCTATGTGACTGGGATGTCGTTTGACAGAAATAATACAATAATATCAGGTTGGATAATAATTAAAGGTTGGAAATGGTTACAGCAATACAGACACACAGAAACATGTTTTTTACAACAAATGTCATCCGTTATTTAATAAGGTAATTAGGAATCGTTTCACCTGCCGCAGCCAACGTGTCCACAGATAAGGCAGATCCATAGCGAGCCGGCCTCCGCCTCGAGCAGCCCCTCGGCCTCTAGCAGCGCCTCGGCGGAGTCGCGGTACGTCGCCTCCTCTTGCTCTCCTATACAAGGTGCATAAATATATTGAGTGGTCACAGCACGCGACATGCGGCTACATCTGCTGCATGTAAGACGGTACCTACCTCCCTCGCGCGCGGCGATGCACTCGAGGCACACGGCTGTGCCGCGCGGCTCGGGCACCTGGAACGAAACAGACGGTAGCAGTGGTCGAAGCAGCGACACTAGGATATGGCTTCAAATATAAACCGTTATCAGAATACCAGCGCTGGTTGTTTACAGCCAGCTTATGCTGAGTTGGGGCCGGTTTCGTGACAAATCTATAGGTACACTTCCTATCTATTACGTGTATATTTAATTTATTATTATGTTTCTTTTGTGTGTCTGTATTTTTTGTTACGAAATAAATATTTCTGTATTTCTGTATCTTTATTTTAAGGAAAACATCGTAAAGAAAGAAAACATAGTAAAAGCAGGCATGGCTTTCTAGTGCTGATTAAACTAGCTACCACTGCCTTATCGAATATCTCTCGCCAAGTACCAACCGCGTTTAACCGGCAGTCTCACTCATGCCAGTTTCTATTTCTGCACAGGCGTGTGGTGTGTTATCCTTAACCTGTCAGTTACAATAAGTGCTGAAATAAATAAAAAAATATAGTTACCTGCGCGCAGCGACAAACAGGGCAGCGCGCGTCTCTCCACCGCGTCAAGCACTCCGCGTGAAATGCGTGAGCGCACTGCACCGACAGCACGCCCGCCACGCTCTCGTCCATACGCTCTGCAGGCAAAACATTAAACGATATTATTATATCATTGTCCTAATTAACTTCTGACTACAGGGCCGCCCACTCAGCATTTTCGTACTTACTTATCAAAAAAACGGCGACTGAAAAGATAAGACGCACCCGTAACGCTGCCATACAGTATAAAAGCATAAGGTCGATGTAGTGCCGCGTCTTCGCCACGGTCTCACTCTTTCGAGTATTCTGTGTTGCCTGAAGTTAAAAACTCTGCTAACTAGTCCAGTCAGGACGAAGCAAAACAAGTCTATTCGCAAACCGCACTATCCTTGAAAAAGGCGACATCACAGTAAATGTAGGAATAACAAAAGCACACCGACCCAGGCACACAGGGCAGGTGGGCAGCTCGGTGTGTCCGGGCGGCGGCGCGCCGTCCCGCGCCCACTCCACGCGCGCCACCCACGCCATGTGGCACACCGCGTTGGGCTCCAGGGAGCTATACGGAACCCCGTCGAACTCGGAGTGAAACTCGCGCGCTGCGAGGGACGTTCGGAACCTGGGAAATTACGATATAAATGATATAGAGAACTTTTAACGAACATAGATCACAGCATGAGGCTACATCTGCTGCTTACGCTGTTGTTTACACTCACAGATAAATAGAACTTTATCTGTGTTTACACTAAATTTTTGTTTTAAGTTTTAAGTTTACACTTTTGAAGGTTAAGACAATTTAGGTATGTTCATTTTTGGTTTATTTTTAAACCTTGATCACTACTATTGATTTCTTTTAGTCTCATTCTAACTAGCCAGCGGGCTCATAATCATTTAGCCAAGCACACAAATTAAACAACTAATAATTTACTTCTGAGTGCCCTAATCAAATATTTACTTGGTCACTGGAGTGAATTATGCATTAAAATATTTTGAGTGGATTTAGAATTTTAAAAAAAACACAACCAAAGTAAGTTCTCGCCTGTGGCAATACAATGGATAAAAGCCTGCACTCCCGTTTTTAGTGCCTGTAGATACTTATGGAGTTCAAGTTACGATTTGCTGTGTGTATTAAAATTAATAAACTTTATTGGAATACAACAGCGAGTCTGTTATTTAAATTTGAGTACTTGTACTATTGTTTTATGCTTACGTGAGCAAAGCCATGTAATGATCCGCCGAGCCATCCCTCAGCACCCTCACATGAGCTATATCCTGCTGGCATGCCGCTGCGAATGCTAGCAAGTCATGAGCCCCGAGCGCTCCGGGCACTGACAGGAGACATAGGGTCTTTGCTTCCTCCGCTTCTTTTAACTCACTGAAAATAATGAAAAGTAACTTGACCAATGTGAATCACATCACAGTAATCACACTAGTATTATAAATGCGAAAGTTTGTGTGTAAGTGTGTAAGTATGCAAGTGTTTTTGCTCCCGTTCAACTCTGTAATGGCTGAACGGATTTGAATTAAATTCGGTATGTAGGTAGCTTTTGCCCTGGATTAACACATAGGCTTTTTTATCCCGAAAAGTTTAACGGTTCCTGTAGGATAGCGGGTAAAACCGCGGGACGCAGCTAGTGTTTTAATCAGGGTTCGCCGATATATATCAGCAGATATATATCAATTGATTTTTATCTTGATATATATCAATTGATTTTTTTCATGTCTTCTGAACTAAAAATTTTGGAGATTAATGTTTAGCCTGGCAACACGTAGCGAAAAACTACAATTCAGAATAATTTAGATTTGTTTCCAAAATGGTAAAAATCCTCTTTACTTTAACTTACCAGTACGGCTAGCTTTTTATTGAAATTCAAAACTTAACTTAATACCATATAAGGTTTATTTTACGAGGTAATAAAAAAATGGAGATTCCCTGGTGCTCCTAGCGTTAATAATTTTCACTTTCTTGGGAAAATTCGCTTCTTTTTCTTAACCTGGATATATAAAAAAAATATATATTAAATATTAATATTATTATTGTATTTAAAAATATCTATGTACGTATATCAGTCTCTGGCAGCCATATTACAAGCTTTGCTTAGTTTGGGGTCAGGTGTCCGTGTGTGCAATAATGTCCCAGATATTTATTTATTAATATCGGATATATATCAAAAAAATCGGATTTTTGATATTTATTATAAAAATCGGATTTTTTCAATCCCTGGATTTAATACAAGAGGATAGTTCTATACTATTAGCATAAAAATTAGGCAGTCAAGGGCAAGTCAAGTTTTTTGAAAATTTGTCTTTTGTTTGGGTTATTATCTAAAAGCAGGGATCATCAGATGGGCTGCCTAATTACCTAATACTAGCAGCGCCCAGCCGTTTCACCCGCTATTCTACAGACACCGAAATTTTTTCCAGGATAAAAAGTAGCCTACGTGTTAATCCAGGATATACCACCATACCCAATTTCATCCAAATCCATTCAGCTGTTACAGAGTTGAACGGGAACAAACACACTTACATACACACAAACTTTCGCATTTATTATATTAGTGTGATTCTAGAATATGAAAACAATAATCACACATCTTTGTATATTCTGTAATTTTCTGAAACTCGTGACATAATTACTTTATGTCAGTTTTTAGTCTGAACTGATGTTACTAGTTTAGTGTATTTATAAATGATAAATGATGACTGATTTTCTTTTTGTCACCAACTCTCCGGATGGTAAAGTGGCGGTGTAGCCAAAGCATGTCCATCTAGATGCAATCTCCAATCGAGCCTAAATCATCTAAAATCTTCATAAATATCCATCAAGAGATTCAGAAAAGTAAACAACCAAACTTAACTTACTTCTCCTTATACAAATGCAGAACACCTTTTGTGACTTCCACCAGAGGATTTCCACAGAAGAAACTGATAGTCTCACTGTCATCAGACACGCTGCCCTTTGGAGGAGACCTCCTGAAACTTGTGGGCAAGATTCCAGTGTCTGTGTTGGGACCAGTTAGGACACTGGCGTAGGTCTCTACAGTGATGGTCTTGGACTCGCGGGCACCGCGGTCTTTCTTCTTCTGCTCCCTAGAAGATTCTATAAGAAAAAGTGCTGCTTTTTTTATAGTTTACTAAATGCATTAGATGATATCAATGTACATTAAAAATATGATTGCAAAGAATAAGCTCTTGTCAAAAAGACGGAAAAATTGCAATCGAACATTTCTGTAACTGTTGACCTCTATTTTAGAGTTCCGTAGCCAACTAGGAACCCTTGTAGTCCCAAGATTTGGCACACAAGTAGCTAAAGAGTATGGAACTTCTATGCTCGACAAACCTGAGGCAGGAATCACAAATATAATATTAGGTATAGGCAAAGACTTATTTATAAGGAGAATTCTGTGGGTATAGGCAAAGACATAAAGGGGTAGACACCTAATCAGCAAATCAAACTATCTTTTATAAGGAGAATTCTGTGGGTATAGGTTTTTGTTGAAATTTTATCCTTTTTTCACAGTTCCATGATTTTAGGCTAAACTACTCAATGACGTGAAAAGTTTTAGCATTTATTACAAAAACATCTTCCAATCACAAAACAATGGTTGTGATAGCAACATAAGACGCAATAATAATCAAATTTTTCCATCGATCCTTTTGTTGTTGTATGTGGCAGTGAGCAAGGTCGTTACTTACCAATCTCCGAAGGATTATCACCCATATCGGGAAGATCCTCGTCGATTTCAACACGTAAAACGCACAAAGAAACAGACATTTACAAAATCTGTTGGTATCTAGCGTTAAATAAAATATCGCAACCAACACAGAGTATAGGACCGCTACATGACAAGCTCTTTTTTCCCAAGTTCGCTAAACTTTGCTGGCTAATTTTAGTGTTGTAGAATTTGCTGGGCTATGTATCGCAATTTCGCAAAATACACAAAGACAATGGATAGAGAAATGGAAATCCAACAAGAAAAACAAACATTAAAATGCTGCTCTACTTCTACCACCACAAATCGAAAAATTTGAGTTTTGGCGGGAACGTGAAGAAGTCATGTCGTGTCGTTGTATTATTTTTATTTTCCAAAACTTGTATTATTTCGAGTGTTAAAAATGGTGGATTTTTATCGAATAAGTGCTCGTGAACGTGCACGAGTGTTGGTGAATAGTTTAATGTTGTGAAACATGAAACTTCGGCTTGTTTCCATAACGCCATAGAAACCTCTAGTAAATAACTTTCTCCGCCAACTTTACTGGGGCATGACGTGAACTTGACCGTGACTTACTTATCTTGACTTAGACTATGACTGAGACTTATTTTAATTGTAAAATATCTGACTTCTCATGGAATATTGTAATACTTACTGGTTAATTACACAACGTGTATAGCCAAAACATAAGAGAAAAAAAAAAACGAAAATTTGACTTTTCTTTTTTCTCATATGTTTGGGTCCATACGTTGTGTATTTAGCCAGTGTCAAGTTATAATGTCAAATATGAGAGTTTTGGCGGGAACGTGAAGAATAATTATGTCGCGTCATTTTATTATTTTCCAAAACTTGTGTTATAACGAGTGTAAAAACGGTGAATTTCTACCCGTTTAGTGTTCGTGTACATGCGCGAGTGTTGGTGAGTTTTGTGAATTGTGAATTGAGTTTTGAGGTTTTGACTTCCTAAGTTTTCATATCATTTTGTTTTGTTTTTTTTTGTTGTGACGACTTTTCAGTAGAAGATCTAATTTTATTTTACAATGCGTGTTTTCGTAAATGCGACTAAAATTACTGCGTTGTTAACCAGTAATGTTCAAAATTATAGATAATCGTTACGTTTCCTGTTTGATCTCACTCAAATCCCACTCATCTCAATTTTTTTTTTTTTTTGTTTATTTGCCCGTTTTGGGCAGGCTAAAGCCTTTAAGGCCATACCGCCTCGTCTTACGTATGTAACAGACAGAGTACAAAATAAAAATGGATGTCGATTGCATATTTTGTAGCATTACAATAATTTGATACCTATATATATTATATTTCATTTACAGTGCTGATTAAAAATTTATACAAATGGTAAAAAGTTGAAGGGTTCGTAAGCAGCTCTTTAATGCAGTGCGGGACCAAATCAATATCATCATAAAGTTCAAGAAGCCCATCCATTAGCACAAGGCGCTGAATACCAAATGATGGGCATTCGAAGAAGACATGGTGTAAAGATTCAATTTCTTGCGATGAACAATATTTACAATAAGCAGAGTTGGCCATTCTTAGACGATACAGATGATAGTTTAACCGACAATGGCCGAAACGCATGCGGCAAATTGTAGAGTAATACCTTCTGCTACGGAAAGTATTACTCTGACAAAACCATGGCGTGGAATTGACTTGCACATCTAAAGCTGCATACCAAGATCCTTTACATAACAACTCAGTTTGCTCATAAGAATGTGTACCCCATATATGATGCATCCGTTGTTTTAAAAGACATACTACATCTGTGAATGGTAATAATACATCAGAATTCTGGCTGCTTTGGTCAGGAATAAGATTTGCAAATCTAACTATAATGTTAGCCAAATAATCTGCTTTTTCATTTCCTATCACACCTTTATGTGAGGGTACCCATACAAAATTAACATCTATACTTAGGTTTGACAATTCTACCCACAACTGTTTGATAAGAAAAATGATGTAATTAGTGTTAGCATGTAATTTGTTATTTGCTAAGTTTTGTAAAACGCTCATGCTATCACTTACCACTAACCATTTGTTACATCCCATATTACGATTTTTTATATGCTTCATTGCACTCAATATGGCTATAGCTTCTGCAGTAAAGATACTAGCATGCTTGTCAATTTTGTGACCCACACCTATATTTGAGGATGGTTCAAAAATGGCATATGAAACAGCACTATCATTTTTAGAGCCATCTGTGTATATAAATTTACAATCAGTCCATTCTGATAACATATTAGTCACTTCTTCTTTGGAAGACAATTTGTTGTCTATGACAATATTAATAGATGGAAATTTGCTGTCAAAAGAACCCTGATAACAGGGTAAAATGCGAGTAGATTGATAAATTTTCAAATTTCGAAGATAATCTAGAAACTTTTTGAGATCCTGAAGTAAATAAAATGGTTTTGTTGCTGATATGAAGAGGGTACTTGACAGGTTAGATAAAAGACTGTTATTAGACTGCTATTTGACTGCCCCGGTGGCTCAGTTGGTAGTGAACCTACCTTCTGTGTTTGGGGGCGTGGGTTCGATCCCCATCTAGGACAAACATTCATGTGAAGAATATTTGTGTTTGTTCTATGTCTGGGTGTTAATATCTATATAAGTATGTATTTAAAAATATCTATGTACGTATATCAGTCTCTGGCAGCCATATTACAAGCTTTGCTTAGTTTGGGGTCAGATGACCGTGTGTGCGAAAATGTCCCAGATATAGGTCCCAGATATTAGATACACTGTAAAGTTTCAGCATAAATCTCTCTTTTAAGTAATTGAAACGAACTGCTAGAGGTGGGAGATTGCATTCTATTTGCATAGCATTTATTGGAGTACTTATGAATGCCCCTGTTATAAGTCTTAGACACTTGTTTTGGAAGACATCTAGGTTATTCACAAGTTTAGTATCAGCAGCGAAGGAGAAGAAACCATACTCAAAGTGGCTACGCACTAACGATTTATACAAAGTTAGTAGTACTTTAGGGTCTGCGCCCCAATACGAGCCAGCCAAGGATTTTAGAACATTTAAAGCTCTGTTAGCTTTACCAATTATATGCTTTGTGTAATTACTCCACGATAAATTGTGTGAGAATAAAATACCCAGAAATTTTACTTCAGAAACTACAGACAAGGGAGTATTATTATAACATACAACAGGCATATACGGGCACCGTTTCCCGAACACCACTACCTTAGACTTTGAGGGATTGACATCAAGATCGAGATACGAAAAATACTTGTTCAATTTTGCTAACGCATCATTAACATTGCTGGCCAATTGAGATAAATTGTTACCCGATGTATATACAACCAAATCATCTGCAAACTGTAAGTTTTTAACGTTTGAACCTAGAATCATATTTAGACAGCGTATATACAAAATAAATAGTAAGGGTGACAAAATTCCTCCTTGACAGACTCCTTTAGATGAAAGTCTAGGACCATATAAATGACTATTATATTTAACAAAAACTTCTCTGTTATTTAAGAATTGTTTTAACCAATTAACAATTTTTCCAGGAACTCCTAACAATAGAAGTTCATGGCAAAGTATATCAACATTCAAGTTGTTAAATGCACCTGCTATATCAAAGAAAACAGCAATCATATGACTATTCCTAACCATAGAATTATGTATGTCAAGCTGTAATTGACAGATACTCTCCCTAGCCGAGCGATTCCTGCGAAAGCCAAATTGATTAGAAGGTAAGATACCATTCTGTTCTACATAAAACTCTAGTCTTTGTTTCAACAATTGTTCAAAAATCTTTCCTACACATGAGGTTAGCGCTATAGGACGATAAGAATCAGGACATAGCCTGGGTTTATTAGGCTTTAAGATAGGCACTAGACAATCCATTTTCCAGTCTTGCGGTATATTGTTAGATTCCCAGAGTAAGTTCAACATCTTTAAGAATACATCTAAACTCTTTTTGCTTAAATTTTTAAAAAGAGCATATGGTATACCATCAAGACCAAAGGCAGTATCTCTCCTTGATGAAATTGCAGAAATTAATTCATTGAGTGTGAATGGATTGCATAGAAAACTATTGGTTGCATTTAAGTTTGTACTATTATTAAGAAAATTGGATTTCTGGGGTGCATAATCTGGAGTATATTTTCTTAAAAAATCTGCTATCCATGAGTCTGATTGATTATAGCTAGCGACATATGTTCTATTAAATTTACGCATGTATTTCCAAATGATGGACATAGGAGTACATCTATTGAAAGTTTCACAGAGGGACTTCCACCCATTTTGCCTTTCTATCCTCAAGGTTAGTTTTTTAACAGCACGAAGTCTTTTGAAATTCAAATAAGTTTCTTCTGTAGGATCATTTTTATACTTTAAGTATGCCTCTTTGAAATTCAAAACTACCTCTGCACACTTCGAATTCCACCATGGGAGAGAGCTCTTGTGAGATCTAGGACGAGGACAAGACAACTGATTATTATTATTGTTCACAGATCCACTCGTGCTGATGTGACTTGAAATAGATATCATGGCTGCTTCGTGGAGAAACCCGCAAAACAGTGAATAAGAATTTAGTGGATCCAAATAATTAGGTGTGAAGCCTTCCAACAGAGTGTCTACACAGTCACTAAACACTTTCCAATCCACCCGCTTGTAATTGGGGTGGACGGGTAAATGTTGACCATTACAACTACCAGTATCTGGTTCTGAATCATTGCTAACACCCCCAAGCAATACATTAATAATTACTGGAAGGTGATAACTTGTACCAAGAGGGTGATCAAGAACTGACCATTCACAATGAAGTGCTAGTGATGGTGAAATCAAGGAAAGATCGAGTGCATTTGGACGCCATGTCAATGAGCCAATTGTTGTTGTTTGACCATTATTAAGTAGAACTAAGTTATTATTGTCAGCGACTTCTAAAAGATCCCTTCCACGCGGGGAGTCGAAAGTACAACCGTAAGAAGTATGATGAGCATTGAAGTCACCTGCTAACAAGAATGGACTAGGAATCGATTTTACCAGTGCATCAAGCTTAGTTTTGCTAAAACCTGGATTAGAATTTTTAGGACAATAGATGCTACAGATACTAATATCTTTACTGTTCACATTAATTTTGACACAAACATTTTGCAAGGAGTTATCAAATTGTGTGCTTAGTTTTGTATAATTAATACTTTTGTGAATAATAATGGCAACACCGTTGTGATCGTTTCCACAATCATTACGTTCTACATTGTAGTGCCTGATAGAGAAATTTTGGTGTGTTTTAAACCATGTTTCTGATATTATTGCAATATGTATGTTATGTGTATAGAGGTAATTGATAAATATGTGCTTATTACTATTTAGACTCTGAGCGTTCCACTGTATAATGTTTAAATTATCCATTATAGGGGAGGGGGGAGTTTATTACTGAGAGTTTTTTGCAGTCTCTTTAATGGACCCCGAATTTATAGGAACATCTTTGTTGTTGATAATTTTCATTATTGTCTCGACCAATATATTGATGAATGTTTCTGATTTCATCAGATTGTTTACTTGTACGTCAAGTGTTCTTGCAGTCAATTTTGGGAATGATTTTTCGTTGAACAGTTCTGAGTAGGCAGGCGACCCTGATTTTACTTTATTCTCTTCAATTTTTTTCTTTTTAATGGGACATGATGCAGAGATGGCAATGTGATTGCCTTTACAATTGACACATTTGGATTTTTCAGGGTCAATCTGACAGTTTTTATAGTTATGACTTCCAGCACACACTGAGCATACTTCAGCGTTTCTACAAAACTTAGCGATGTGTCCAAATTTCATGCATTTCAAGCACTGCTTCACTGGAGGAATATAAGCACGTACTTCGTGGCGCCAAGAATCCAGGTAAATATGTTCTGGCAAGTTGGTTGAGGCAAAGGTTACTGCTACTGTCTGTGTGGGAGCAAAGGTGTTAACACCTCCATCGCTCCTTATTTTACGCATAAAACGCCTTACTTGTATTACATTTTTAGAGCTGCCAATCAAGGAGAAAATCTGTTTGTTAGACATTTCAACGGGCACCGAGGTTAGAACTCCGGTTGTCTCAGTATCACCAGCGGGTATGGTTGCCTTGAAAGACAATTGTTCCAGAAGTTTTCTATTTTTAAGGAACGTGTTGGCATTATTGGGTACATCAAATGTAATTCCCACCTATAGATTTTAGGTGCATGACGCCGGAGACCCCATGTTCACGCAGGCCTTTGGACAAAGACATACGATCCCTGTCGCTAAAAACTGTGTTTTCCACCATATGCTGCAGAAAGACAATGAACTCTGTTTTCTTCGAATCTTCGGGATATTTACGTGAATACCCTGGAACCTTGAAAATCTCATACTTATCTGTTTTTTTATTCAACTTAGGTGGTGCCGTAGTCTCAGAGTCCGTCGAAGACCCATCATCGGAATGCGAGGAAGGCAACGCCTCCGATGTAGGGAGATCCTCCTTATTACGCTTTCTTCGTTTCGTCATGTTCGACGTAGCAAGGAAAGTATTTCCTTGTTAAAATTAATTTAAATAAATTTTCTTTTAAAAAACGCGCTTTTTCAGTTTCACGGTTCCCGCCTTTTTTTCCCCACTCATCTCAAATCTCAATGTTTGTGACAACTTTTTGGGATACAATAATTGCCGACCCGCTAATGTACAGCCTATATTGTACAGCATGATTATTGGTGTACCGGTGCATGGAATATCGGTACATGAAATATCATGCAGTACATTATCGGATTGAGCCTTGATTGAGCCTATATTGCACAGCCGATAATGTACAGCCTGACAGCCCATGTACCAGTATATTAATTATCAGGCTATGCAGTATTGTGACGTACAATATACAAGAAGATTGTACCTACAATCTTGACAATATCATACCATACATGGGCTGATAATACACGCCCCAATAATGTACAGCCTATTAAAACACAACCCATTCCTCATTGATCTCATGAGGCGTTTCCTAAAAAAAAAAAATGTTCTAAAATACTTACTAGATGGCGTAATAGTTCTATCGTTGTACCTGTCATTGTCATTTCTGTCGAAATATTTTATGTTTATTTTTTAAATCGTAAATTTTGGCTCCACACGTTGTGTATTTAGCCGGTGTCAACTATTGTAATATTTGAAATGAAGTCAAATACATAGTTACATTTTGTTTTAATAAAACGGGAATACTCACGTTAAATTGAGTCGGTTATTCCGACTATAGTTTCGATCACATTCGGTGACCTTTATCAAGGAATGCTCAGCGAGACAAAAATGTATCAAAACCACGTCAGTTTTCATAGTAACATAGTTACATTACTTGAAATTGTCTAAATACACATGTGGAGCCAGAAAACACGAGAAAAAAAGGCACACGTACATTTGTTTTGTCTTTCATGTCTTGACAGTGATAGAGAAACCTCAAGGTACATCTAACGCCATCTATTGGGTACTTTTATTACCAGGATTTCTTTTTTTTTAAAAACGCCTCATTGAGCTGAGATCCTCTGTGTCTATGGCATCTATCAATTTCGTGCTTCGTTTGAACGCGATAATAAAAATAAGACAAAGATTAATAATATAAGGATTGCAGTTAATAGATTAAGTTATTTTTTTTATGATAACTTGGAAGTCTTTGCGGTGTCAAAACTGATTAGGTCATTAAGTTATTTTTCTTATAAAAGGCTTGACACCATCTGTTAAGACATGACAGTTGGTTAAGGTATTTTATCTGTGCTTTATTTACACTATCGCATCCAAACGAAGCATGGAATCAAAAGAAATCATAGACACATCGACCAATACGAGCAGAGTCATTCAGCCAATATGGGCTGGGTCGTATTTTATCAGGCTGTACATTGTCATCAAGTGCCAATAATGTACACCCCAATAATGTGTGACCCGATAAAACATGTACTCTCTCAGGTAAACGGATTATTGGCTGTACATTCCTGGTCATGTTTTATTGGCACGTGCTCTTAATTAAATTGTAAGACCTGGGCCCCTATTCGGAGAAATGACATTTTTATCTCGGTCACTTTCACTCCCATTAAATTCTTAATTAGAGAGACAGTGACCGAGATAATCTCGAGCGCACAGGAATAGGGTGCGATATTGTACGAATAGGTAGCCCAGTACACCAATTATCGGTTGAAAATTCCATACCGTGCATTATTGGGCTGTACATTATTGACACCATAATCATCTTTTTCAATATGGCTACAGATCATACGACGTGAGCTGTCAGCTGTAATAATTTTTGTTTCTTTGTGTTTATTCCAATTTAAAAATGCTATGATAGTTTCGCGTACGCTAATATGGGTGCGAAAGACTCGAAGCCAACTTTTATATCTTACGAGGATGCTGTGAAGCGAGGTACGACGCGTGTGCAGTGTTGATCGAAGTGCGTTGTAGGATTGCCGTAAA
Organism: Apocheima hispidaria; assembly: GCA_947579745.1. Classification (NCBI taxonomy): domain Eukaryota; kingdom Metazoa; phylum Arthropoda; class Insecta; order Lepidoptera; family Geometridae; genus Apocheima; species Apocheima hispidaria. The sequence continues at coordinate 12,585,969 of OX388166.1, read as the reverse complement.
TAATCGGACTTATTTTATTTGCAGTGTCAGAAAGTGAGTTGAGACGTATTCGCGAGGCTTTCAAGAGATGCGCCGGTGCTACAGGGACGGCCTTGAGCCTCGAGGCTTTTGTGCATGAAGTGTTGTGCGACGGAGTGCCGCACGAAGTCGCCGAGTGGCTTTACCAGGCCTGCGGAGGCACCAAGCGCGGCATTGCCTTCAAAGAACTGCTGTGCGGGATCGTGGTCCTCACCAAAGGCAACATTGAAGAGAAAATCAAGTAAGCACTCATGTAAATCGACTTGCTTGTGATTGTAAACATTACATCACTCATTATCAATTTATCACGTCGCGCTTCGGAATTTGTTATCGTCGTAATTATACAATAATTACAATTGAGATCCATTAAGGAAATATTACTTCCCAATTTGATTGTTTGGGCGAGGCATGAATCAGTGAATGTTACATGTTCTGTATCAGGCCCACAAAGTAACTGCTATTGTTGCCTGTTACATATATATTCTGTTTATGGTAATTCTGTGATAGATTAGATTAATGTAACAAACACATTATTTAGTCTGAATAGTATGTGATTTTGTTATTATGTTACATTTTTGTTTATTTTATATTTTTAGACCATAAATTTATTATCTTCATATCTATTTATACTACTTTATCAACCATTATTTATCTACTTTCTGCATATAATGATAAGCCATAGTGACAGGTAGCAAACATTTATGTTCCTGCAAAAATCTTTGCTTATTAAATTGATTTTAAACTTGCTGCATATTTCTGTTCTTCCTGTCAACCTTGAATATTTACTTTGAACACCTGGTAAAATCGTAAATCCCTAGCTGTAACCCACTACTTCATTCGCTTGGACCTACAAAAAAAAGTAGCATATGTCATATTAAGCATAATTGCTATTTTCATAAAACACTGCATAAAGTCAAATATTGACACAAGCACTATGTTAATTGATATTATTGCTAACACTTGCATTAGATGGTTTTAAGAAATGACTATGACTAACACTTATTTTGTTAAAACACCAAAACCACCAAGTTTCTGTTCAATTAAAACATTGCTTATTACAATTGAATGCTTTGGTGACTTTAACAAAGATATATCTGCTGACTGAATCGAGTGTTACTAATAAGAACCCTAACACATGTCATAATTCAGAGGAATGTAGCCGCAGTTGTATCAGGACCAATAAAACTTCGAGGTATAAAAATGAATATGTTCATCTTGAGGACAAAATTTTGCTTGCGCGATTCAGAGCTCCCTACATTACAACAGTCAGTCCATACAAAACTTAAAAAAATGCACAAAAGTGGATCAATACTATCTAGCAAACTATAGGAAGTAACTTTGTCTCTCCTTCTGGATGTTTGTCGCGTTATCATGGCTAAATGTATCTTGAGAAGATTTGAGAAATAGTTACTGTATGTCACAAAGACGAACATATGATACTTTTTTTATGACCATGCAAAAGAAGTTGCAGGTAATAACTAGTAATAGTATAAAGAATAATGGAACAATTGAGTATAAAATAGAATAAACATTTTGTTGTTTAATGAGACAAATGACAATATGTTTGAACAGGAAGCGATGGCTTCAGCACTAAGGATTAAATCTACGAACCAGTGGAAAAGAACGGGTCCCATCACAAACCACTGCAGAATAATCGACCGAGCAACGAGGATAATTCCCGAAGCTAGCAATGGTACCGATAAGATAGCTAATACACATCTGGACAGCAAAACGTACGAGCTGATCACAGAGGAAAATGTCTTTGATGGTGCATCGCCCACTTGGAACATATTCACAGACGGTGCAAGGAACAAAGAAGGAGCAGGCTGCGGTTATTACTCACCGGAGCTGGGACTCAAGGAGTCCGTGGCCCTGAACAAAACAACGACAGCACTGCAGGCGGAGGCCATGGGTGTTCTACTGGCAGCAAGAGCTGTGGGATCAATAAACAAGCTTCTCACAGCCACCGCAGAGCGGGACGGCAGAGAACTCCTCGTGATCACCATCAACAGTGCTGCCACTATCTATGCTCTTAGAAAACCTGTAACAAGGTCAAGAGTCATTGCTGAGTGCCACACAGCACTGCAAACACTATCTAACAAGTTCAGAACCATTGTGAGATGGACGAAGAGCCACGGATCATGTCCTGGCAACAACATGGCAGACACCCTTGCCAAGGAGGGTGTAAGAAAGCGGGCAAACGGCGACGTATTGGGTCTCTGCAGGCCATCAGCGATGGAAGTGCGTGAGCTACTGCGCCGCCACACCGACAAAGAACAACAAATTCTGTGGGACAAGAGAGCCGACTGTCAACATTCCAAGGCCGCCTTTCCAACCCTCAACAGAAAAATCTCTAATAATCTATTGAAATTGCAATGACAAGACCTCCGTCTACTAGTAGGCCTTATAACCGGTCATTGCAATTTGAATAGTCACTTGTACAAAACGGGAGCTACGGACAGTCCGCTGTGCCGTGGTTGCATGCAGGAAAACGAAACAGTGGAGCATGTGCTGTGGCACTGTAAAGCTACAGAAGAAACTAGAATCGCCACTAGGTTGCTTGAGACAGCTTCAACATCATCCATGTCATCCCGTCAGCTTGGCTTGGTATCATCATCATCATCGACAACACCATCTACGTCACTGGAGCAGCTATGCCAGCGGCCCAGAGCCTCGCTCCGTTATTTCAAGGAGCTGGGTGGGCTCGGGTAGACGCTGGCAGGGGGAAATGCACAATACACCCCATGCGGGACGTCAGTGCAGGACTTATCGCCCCCATCTCGAATAAGAATAAGAATATGTTTGAATCCACATGAGAAATACGAGAACACAAACATTTTTCTAGCTTTTACCTTAGTATTTGTTACTTGGAGAATTGGACACTTTGCGTTCGACTAGCCATCTCTATCTAACGTCATCTAATGGGGTCCTGAGATGATTTTGTATGTGAGAAGTCCTAAAATTCATGAATAGAATAGAATCGTTTATTGGCCTTTTACACTGGGCAAGTCACATTTACAAAATATTCAGTTGATAATGACATAATTCGTACATCATTTCAAATATCTAATCAAAAGCCACAACAAAAAATAAGTACTAATAATATATTATTTAGTTTAATTTAATAAAATATGATTAATAATAATGTCAGCAATGTTGTCAGCATGTTTGTATTACTAGCTTGCCCGGACGCCTAGGCTACAGTAAATGAAACACACCGTTTAACATTTTACTATTTCGAAAAACCCGGGACATGCTTTTGTTTATTTTTGATGCCTATTACACAAACCCGAGTTTCATTGGCTCAGCATGAAAAAAAAATTTAATTTCCATGCAAACTTTGGGGCTCCATTTTACCCCTTTAGAAGTGGAATTTCGCAATATCCTTTCTTGCTATTCACCTAGACCATTTTAGGATTGATAGTGATTGATATGTTAGTTGATTCCTAGAAAGGGGCTTGTTCTTTTATGTATAAATAGGTAGATATTACGAGTCCTTATATGATTAGGGGATGGGGAGCGTTGAACATTGAGCTATGCAATGCTTATTTTGCTTTTTCAGCATATTAGTAGGGAACACTGCTACAGTTAATCACTTAAAGAGACGAATGTCAACATTATGAGATTTAACATCTAATATCTCAGAGTGACGAAATTCTGGGTGGCATTGAACTGTTATGGCCAAGCGTGACTCTTACCATCAGGAGAGCGACTTGCTCGTCTCGATAATTATAGTACAATAAAAATAAAACTTGGGGAATCACAGATATGTTGCGCTTAATGCCTCACTTAATGTTTAGATTCCTGTGGACGCTATACACGAACAACCAGAGCGAAAATGGCACGCACATGTACAAGCGGGAGTTTGCCCGGATCCTTCACATGGAGAACACTTCCCTCCCAGTCACGGGAGCCCAGCGGACCGCTGAAATACTGCTTGGCTTGTTTGGGCCCGGAGAGAAGGTCAGTTATCCCAGTTATCAGCTTGCCCCTTTATTGCAAATATTTATTACGTGTGTGTGCTGTGCCTGCTAGACGAGATTTTTACTAAACAGAGAAGATTGGAGAAAAAAAGAGAAAAGTTGTACACTGCAGTGGGCTGAATAACCTGCCGATGAAGAGATGATGTCACATCTCGTCCTTACAGGTTACATTCGACCAGTTCCGATCGTGGTTGCTGATACACAAGGACGCGACTGTGGTCTCCAAATGGCTGCTCTCGGAAGTGAATGTGGCGCAGGATCTAGAGACGCCGACCTTCTATCAGAGTCTGGCCGGAGTCACGCATCTGGAGGAGCGGGTGAGCTTCCTCTGTTTACTAACTAACTAACTGCGCGGTTTTTCTCGAACTCACTCTATTTACCCCGAGATCGCGTATTTTTTCAAGAAAAAATGTTCTGAGTTGACACTTCACAAAATGCCTATATGTATTCCCTGTTAGACGTAAAACGGAGGTCTCAGAGTAATCGACTTTTGTATGTATACATATGTGTGTGTATACATTTGACCGACGAAAACCTGCGTACCGTAGAATGAACTTCGTGAAATTTGTAGGCAAGTAGTTCGTTTCAATAAGAGAAATATCGGTCCATAATTTGTGAAGATAAGTTGGGCCTCGAGGTCTCAGTTCGGTGCGAACTACTATTTCCTGTTTATATCCGCAAATGTGCAGTTTTCCTGTAATGTTGAAAATAAAATATTGTTCGGTCTTCGTGATGAACAGTTTTTCTTTAATTAAGGCGGTTCATGCGTTTAATCGCATCGGTAAAAACCCCGATGACAAATTTCTGTGACTAAGTATTTTGCATTTGAAAAAAGACTAGGAAATCTGAGCAATTATATAAATACAAATATATATAAAGATTTAATTATCTTTCAAACCAAATCTGGCTTAATTACTATTACTGCAAATCATATCTGAACAGGAAAAATTGCACAACGAAATTTGACCATTAAAAATAATGATATTTTGATAATAGTGTGCTCTGCGCTTAGTAATGCAAATGCTCAATCGGAATGTAGTAATTTAGTAGCCAGGTTGATTACGCTACTGTGCTGCAATCTGAAGTGGAACTTAGCAATTTTATTACCTACTTTAAAATTGCATACAGTATCTGTTTACATGATTTTAAAGATGATAGCTCAGTGGTAAGCGCTTTCGAATCGCCCGATGCACGGCGTGGGTTCAAATCCCAACAAAAAACTTCCAAGTGCTACCAGTGAAGGGAAAAATCGCGAGGAAACCAAAGCGTCGTGATAGGACACTTTCTTAAACGCAAGCAAGCATCCATGGTGTGTTCCGGTAGCCTCTCTTGAGAGCCAGTTCCATTCCAGGCTAGATGTTAAACACATTTAACCATGTTCGACCACATGACACCGCCATTTAACATCAGGTGAGTTGTGATCAAAAGCATAACCAGGCGACCATTAAAAAAATTATAACTATGATATTACTTTGTTTTGACTAATGAAATGACGCCCAATGACAATATTTATGAAGTCGCTCAATTCTCAGTTTCTGAGCACCAAAAATCTTAGATAACTATTAAAGGGATATTACCTGGTAGATACCAGCTGATGTCCGCGACTTCGTACGCGATGCTCCTCGGCCGTGGGCCTTGCAAATACAAAGCGAAAGTGACGAACAAAAACGTACTTCCATACAAAAATTCAAACTATCTCCGAACAGTTGCAACTGTGGGAGCGAGAGTGAGAGCTAGCTGACGGAGGGAAGCGAGTAGGAAGGGATTCGCATCCAGTCGCCAAGCCAAGGCTTTCGAATGTTGCTCGCCAGTTTGCACGCGGTGTTAGTTTTGCTCTGAAATCTTAGCTTACTCAATAAATTATCGCCTACTTTAGGCTTATAAGGAGATCAAACATGAGTAAATTCAAATATAAATAATGAAATACTGTTTAGCGCTCGAGTTGTCATCATGAAGTGTTAAACCACATTTAGCGCCTTCCGCCAGTTAGCAAATCACTCATTAGTAGATACATTTTTTGAGGAAAAATATGGTTTCCTGAATTTATCATACACTATCTCGATATAATAATATCGAAATTTTGGTAGTTCGTTTTTTAATTGGCCGAACACGGTTCCCTGAGTTGTTGTTTTTGCGAAGAATTATATTTTTTGAAATCTCTAAATTATTTTTTAGGAGCATCATTAGCTAGAACTCTTTTTTCCCGATTTCTATTTCCCTTTTTTTGTCGTTACGACAATACATACACACAGAAAGGTGTTTTATTGTTATGGATGGAAGTATTTGTAAGTCGTGTTCACTTTTTTTGTAATGTACATAGTGAGCACATAGGTACATAGCAGTGAGTTATGGCTCCCTCGGGCTACCCATAAGCCGCGAATATTTCTGAATAGAATACGCATAGATATAATCACACACAAAAATAGTTGTATTATTTGTATCGACTAATTTAAATATAGCAGGTATAGGTTACCGTTTTACGGTGCGGCGATGTAGCCCTGCAGCGAGTATGTGTATAAAATAGGCAAATACATTGGTTCTTATTGGTTCGAATTAATAGTATAATTGGCAGCTCGTGTTCACTTTACCTCTTTGAAATTAGTAAAATAAAAAATTGTTTTAGATTGGTACCTTGTAGTTTTTCTTGTTGTGGATAATATAGGCGTTTGTTGTGTATTACCTGGGTTTTTAAAGGTTATTAAGGATTAAGGTTGACTTATTCCACGTGGAGAACTAACAGCAGCTAGAAACAAACCCCCCACACCCTGCCCCGCACTATATCGAGATCCGGACAAAAGCAAGTGTGACTCACGAATCTAGGCTTCCGTACAAACTTAACTTTGTAGTTGAACTTTTCATTTTATACTGGAACTTTAATTAACTAGTAATTTCATCATCATCATCATCATTATCATCGCATTTTCTTTTGTTTTTTTTTCTACTAGTTCATGGTTTTCAGATTTATTCCTATACTTGTGCTCTAAGCTTGTTTCTCGCCAAATTTCATGATTTTAGGTCAACGGGAAGTACCCTATAGGTTGTGATTTACTTGCGAGTGCGGCAAAAGCGTAATATGCGAAAATGGCCGTATTTTTCGCTTGCTTTGACTCAGAAGCTTGATTATACAGCTCCAAGGGACCTCCTCAACATTTGGTATTATACCTCTGCGCATTTCTGAGAAACGAAGTGAAGTACGGAAATCTGAAAAGTAAGCACTCTTCACTTTTGCTATAATATTATCCTTTATCCCGTCTAGTTTTGCTGTGGAAAGTTTAAATCCGAAATTGCACAATACATGTTTCTCGGCATTAAGGAAAGCCAGGTGTTGAAGGAAATAACTCGTTCGATTCAATTCGCGTATTATTACGGCAGCGGTATATTGAATCCTCGCTCTCTGCACAATATAGGCATTGTGTTTCTCCGTCTTTTCGGTTTAAATACCAAAAATAACAAAACCAGTTGATCGCTAATGCAGACGAATTCTTTTTACCCGACTACGAAAAAAGAGGGTTATGAGTTTGACAGTGTTTTTTCTCGATTTCAGTGTTGGTCCCATAGTAAAAGTTGTTCACAATCATGAGTACCATAAGCTTCTTTCGGCTTAGCATACCCCTGTATAGCTGTGCCCCGCGTTTCTAACTACAAGAACCATACATTTTCAGGGACAAAAGAGAGAGAAATCTATTTTTCTCGTTGGTCTGCGGTCCGTTGTTCCACGTGTGTTAGGACGTAGTCATAACAAACACACAAACCTGCGTATTAATAATATATGTATGGAGATGTGATAAGCTGATGACACACTTGCTGTATCTAATATCATCGATTATGATTATTGGAAACGTCAGTTCTAGGAACGATGCTTGTGCTACAATATCTGAGACAAATATGGCGTTGTTAAATAAACGTAAAGTATTTGCGAAGACGAATATGTGTGCGTATGCTTTGCATCGGTGAATGGAAGTATTTGTCGCGAGCATAGACTTATACTAGGGGCGTTAGTCTCGACTTTTCGCTACAGCACTTTGCGACCGAATAGTGCTGTAGCGAAAAGTCGAGACTAGTGCCCCTGGTGTTCGGTTAGAATACCGACTGCCATATTCAAGGATACCTACTAACCATTATGAACGACTTACTATGGTGGGACAAACCACCATAAAATCGTGAAAAAAACAATCAGCTATTCCACATAGGCTTCCTCTAACTTTGAAACGTTCGTGATTCTGATTGCGAGAGCATGCCATCCTGCTCGTACCAACTTAGTCGTTCTATGCGCGGTCCCGCTCGCGCACTATCACTATCGCTTTCAGAGTTACGGGATAAGCCCGCTGCACAGATCCTCTACAAAATTTTGTTCACAACTCACGAGCCTGTCAAACATCACAGTAATATTATAAATGCGAAAGTTTGTGTGTTAGTATGTAAGTGTGATTGTTCCCGTTTAACTCTGTAACGGCTGAATTGATTTGAATGAAATTTGATACGGAGGTAGCTTATATACTGGATTAACATGTTATATACCTTCTCACGAAGCTTTCAGCAGCGCCGTTACCAGAATATTGGCCAGTTACCCCGCCAATAGCTTTGCTAGTTCCTTGTTCAGTGTCAATGAGAGTCTCAATGCCGCGGAGAGGTGAAGCGGTAGTAACGAAAAAACGTATTCACAGTGGAATGCTTCCCTTTAATCGGTATAGTTTAATATATATACAATAATCTTAGCGAGCCGCTTAATAAAATAATCTTCAATGAATCTTTGTTACAATTGTGTTTCGTTGTTTTAGTTCCCCCGATCTCATGACAGCGACAGCCAAAACATGTTGGTTTTTATAGGGCAGTGAATGAGGCTAAGGCACATAGGGCCATTAATTATATACGATAGATATTGTAACAGCTCGGCCATCCGACTTTTACGAGTCTCTCGTAATTAATACATAATTTTCTATTAGGTACACCTACCTATTGAAACGAGAACAGAAAAGATTTGTAAGGTTATTCATATACATTTTAAGTAGCAATTTCTAATATTTGACAATAAAATACAATCCGTGATCAATTTTCATAAAACATCTGCATAGTGAAGTAATATGAGTAATTACAACAGCAGTACCAGGTAATACTATAATAAGGTTATCCATATACATTTAAGTAGTAATTTCTAATATTTGACAATAAAATACAACCTGTGAGCAATTTTCATAAAACATCTGCATAGTGAAGTAATATGAGTAATTAGAACAGCAATACCAGGTAATTCTATAATAAGGTTATCCATATACATTTAAGTAGCAATTTCTAATATTTGACAATAAGTTACAACCCGTGAGCAATTTTTATAAAACATCTGTATAGTAAAGTAATATTAAGAATAAAATTATCAAAAGCACAACTTCTCAGTATTTAAAATTTGAAGGACCTAAGTATCAGTGTTAAATAGTTATTAAGTAAATTTTTGCACTGATTCTTGGCATTAGTCATCCAATAATAATTGCAATTATTGGGTGATTAACTCCAAATAACATGAACCATTTTATGATCTTGATTAGTTTGGAGTCAAACCGATCGGTGACGTGATCAGTGTGCCTCCAGTCTCAATCTAACGGAATTAGTCGGTGTCGCGACAAATTCAGTGTCACACTGATCGGTGACGTGATCAGCGTGCCTCTCTTCTTAATCTAAATGAACCAGTCGGTGACTTTACCAATTCAGTGTCACACTGATCGGTGACTTGATCAGTGTGCCTCTCTCCTTAATTTAACTGAACCGGTCGGTGACTTGACCAATTCAGTGTCACACTGATCGGTGACGTGATCAGCGTGCCTCTCTTCTTAATCTAAATGAACCAGTCGGTGACTTTACCAATTCAGTGTCACACTGATCGGTGACTTGATCAGTGTGCCTCTCTCCTTAATTTAACTGAACCGGTCGGTGACTTGACCAATTCAGTGTCACACTGATCGGTGACGTGATCAGTGTGCCTCTTTCCTTAATCTAACTGAACCAGTCGGTGACTTGACCAATTCAGTGTCACACTGATCGGTGACGTGATCAGTGTGCCTCTCTCTTTAATCTAACTGAACCAGTCGGTGACTTGACCAATCCAGTGTCGCACTGATCGGTGACGTGACCAGTGCGCCCTTAAACTAACTGGACCAGTCGGTGACTTAACCAATCCAGTGTCGCACTGATCGGTGACGTGACCAGTGCGCCCTTACCTTTGTAAATTTATTTCGTACAATCTTTGGTTATAATTATTCGATCAACAATTCAGTGTCGCACTGATCGGTGACATGATCATTGTGCTTTCTTCTTCATATCAATTTCTTTCACAAAATTTTTGGTTATTATCAATAAATCAATAATTTATAATACAGCATGTGACTGATTTCTGATATTGACCGACATTTAATTATGCATTCTTCAGTACTTGAGTCAAGCAAAGAGTCATACAGAGTTATTATCTATGTTCATCTGTCTTGAACAAAAAACAAATTACATTATGAAACGGATGACTTAATATATAATGTTGGTGCGTGACAAGTTACCCAGTCCTTATTTAGTAAATTCTATGTTATCAGCTTCACTACTAGAAGGACAACAAGTCTCATCGTCTGAGGACATAGGGCGAGCGAAAGTTAGCCAAGGGAATATTTTATCGACTGCTACCACGGATTCATAACGCCTCCCCTTTCTTGTCATAGGAGTATCTTCTATTACATACCTATCGTTTGGTAAGACTTTCTTAATGCGATAAGGACCCTGACATTTTGGTTCTAGTTTCTTAGATTGACCTTCTATGCCTGTCACTGCTCTTCTTACCCGCACTAGGTCTCCTTCATTGAATACTACTTTTGTCCTTCTATTTTTGTCATATAATTCTTTAGATTTTTGCTGCTGAATTTGAATTAGTGCTTTAGCATCTGATCTTGACTGGGTCATGTTATCATTTGTGATTGATTCTGACGCCACCTCAGCAATGATTTCGTTCAGTATACCTTGCGATGGGTTCGTCGCATTATATCCGAATAAAAGTTCAGCTGGAGTCCTTTTCGTAGTGGCATTAATGGTGGTATTAATGCCTAGCTGTATATCTGGTAAGTGCTCATCCCATTTTCCGTTTGGCTGATCATGATTCATTGCACCAAGTGCCGCCAGAATGGTGCGATTATATCGCTCAACCTGACCGTTTGCACGCGGCGTAGCAACAGCGTTGCAGATATGTTTAATGCCCGTCGAAGAAACGTAGGTTTTGAACATATTACTGGTAAAGCTAGTACCTTGATCAGTGATTAAACGTGTTGGTGTACCAAAATAGCTAAAATGTTCTTTGAATACTCTTATACTTGTTGATGATTTTGTATTTCGTACAGCAGTTAAATTAACAAATTTGGTAAATGCGTCAATTATTACAAGTATATAAGCATTGCCATGTTTTGTCTTTATAAACGGACCTAGATGGTCAGCGTGGATAGTATGGAAAGGCTTGTCAATTTTTGGTATAGGATGTAATTCACCAGCTTTAGGCCCACTAGGTATCTTATGGTGAGCACATTCAAGGCAAGACGCGACATATTTCTTCACAAACCGCCTCATTTTGGGAAACCAGAAAGTGGACTGAATACGGGCTAATGTTTTGTCGACACCAAAGTGACCTATATCATCATGGTTGCTTTTAAGTATTTGCCATCTAGCCCCTTTTGGGACTACCCACCGCTCGCTGCCATCTTTGGTGATACGAAAAACTCGTCCATTCTTTAATTTATAGTTTTTAAATATGTCAAGAACATCTCTGGTTTTTTTTGTCATTTAAAACACTAGAGATGTTTTTTATTTCATCATCGGCTTGTTGGACCGTGATCAACCAATCATCTGTGTTAACAGTGAGAACATCTATCACGTGGTCATCACCTTTAGCATTGTCAACGGGACATCTACTCAAGGCATCGACGTGAGCCATTCTATCGCCAGGCCTGTATTCAATTTCGCAGTCAAATTCCAAAAACTGTATCCACCAACGAGCAATTCTTGGAATTAGATCTCGTTTCACAAGTGTCGTGCGTAGAGCGTTGCAGTCAGTGACGATTTTGAATTTGATGCCTAATAAATAGACTCTGAATTTTGCTAATGAAGCTATGACCGCAAGAGTCTCGAGTTCAAAGGAGTGTAACTTCTGTTCATCGAGGCTAGTCTGTCTACTGTAGTACGCGACGACTTTAAGGACGCCAGTTTCATCTTTCTGCATTAGAATTCCCGCTACTCCGTATTTGCTTGCGTCGGTGTGAAGTTGCGTTTCCAAATCAGGATTAAAAATTGTTAGAATAGGTCGTTCAGTGAGGCGTTTTTTTAAGGTCTCAAACGCATTCGTTTCTTCTTGACTCCACCTCCAAAGAGAATCTTTCTTCAATAGGGCGGTAAGTGGCCGAGCAAATAGCGCAAAATCCTTTACGAATCTCCTAAAATAACTCGCGAGTCCTAAAAAACGTCTTACTTCATGGACATTTTGTGGGGTAGCGAATTTGGATACTGCTTCGGTTTTAAGAGTACCCGGCCTTATTCCCGAAGCACTCACTTCGTAACCTAAATAATCAATTTTGTCGTAGAAAAAGTTACACTTACTTAGTTTTAGAGTCAAGCCATTTTCCCTTAGCATTTCAAGGACTTCCTGGAGTCGTGACAGCCCTTCTTCGAATGAGCTTGCCGGTATAAGAATGTCATCCATATAAACCAGTACATATGAGCGAACTGGGGACTTTTGCACAATTTTATTTATGGTTCTTTGAAAAACTGAAGGTGCATTTACTAGACCAAACGGCATCCTGTTATATTCGTACTGCCCATCTGGTGTCACGAAGGCGGTCTTTTCGCGGGATTCCTCAGCAATCGGAATTTGGTAATACCCTGATGCAAGGTCTAGACTTATATACAGGGAACTTTCAGATAAAAGATCAAGTTGATCCTCTATCCTTGGGAGCGGATAATGTTCCCGTTTTGTTTTTTTATTTAGTGCGCGGTAGTCTACACACAGTCTTTTTTCACCCGTCTTTTTATTTACGAGTACGATGGGACTGGCATATGGAGAATTTGATTCCCGGACTATTCCACTATCTAACATTTCTTTAACCATGTCCCGGACTCGTCGCCTTTCTGTCAAGGAAAGTCTATACGGACGGTATACTACTGGTTCTGAATCGTCCAGTTGGATCACCATTTCTGTCTCCGTTGTAAAGCCCAGGTCATTTAGGTTATTCGAGAAGCAATCTTTATAGTTTTCCAAGACATGTTTCAGTTTATTTTTCTCTTCAAGTGATATGTTGTCTCCAACTTTCAATGTTGATTCGTCTGGGAGTGGTTCAAATTTGTTTAACTGGTTAACTTGTAGGCATTTATCTAATTTTAAGGCACGAGTAATGAGGTCACCAGATTTGAACGTTAAGTTGTCACCACCAATATTCTGGACTAGAACATTTCCACGACCCTGGTTCATATCGTATTCGCCGGGTAACAAGTAATGTTCCTTATTTTTGCACCCTCTAATAGTCCCATTTACATAGATCTTACCAGTATATTGCTCGGTACTAACAACCGGGACAGCATGAATTTTGCCGTATTCCACAACGGTGTCGCTTGCACAGGTGATTATACATTTACCGAATTTGTTTTCTTCAACTTTTTGAAAAATTACATCGGTGTTTGTTTTTGTAATTTTTATAGTGGGTCTTTCAGTAAAAGTGTGGCCCAGCATTATGGGACTGTTAATATGCCCATCATCAACTATTAACATTTCTACGTTCTTTTCCGTAACTCCTTGGATCTCAATGTTTGCAAGGGCCGACCCTATTGGGCGAAATCGAGTGTTGCCAAATCCAGAAAGTATTGGTCCATCGACCGGTTCCCATTTGATCTGAAGTCGCTGAGCATCACTTAGGCGCATTAATGTGCCTTCACAACCTAAATCCACCAGGCAGTCAGATATTTGGTCATTAATTTTTAATGGCATTTTATATTTTAAACTAGAGTCGTTATTACTTTCTATACGTAATACTTGTTTGCTACTTCCAGTCGAGTTAGGTTTTTTTATTTTTGGACAATCGGAGACCTCATGACCTCTAAAAAGACAATGAGTACATTTTAGCATCGGTTTCCGACACTCGAAGAATCGATGCCCCATTTCTTTGCAATTAAAACATGCAGTACTTTTATTCGATGGTTGTTGCTTCTGGTTTTCTTTGCTGTCTTGGGGATGCGATATTCTATTCCCAGAGCTATTGGTGCGCTTATTGTCTTTGGTTTTGTCATAAACTTGGATATTTTTGTCATGACCAGTTTTTACAGATTTAAAAAATTTCAACACTTGTTCGGGTTCCGAGAACACCGCTGCTTGAGCTCCCACTCGAACTCCCCTATCTTCGATACCAAATATCAGGCAATCCACTGCCCGCTTACCTGATATTTCGCATCGATTGAGCAGGTTCATTTTTGTGTAATAATAGAGCTCAAGCGATTCCCCATATCGAGCTTTTTTTCCTAACATTTCTGTAAGGAGCTCAGCATAGTTATCTTGTGACGGAAACGATTCCCTAAGTTTAAGCTTCCATTCTGACCATGAAAACAATAAAGTAGGTAACCCTTGATACCACGTCTTTGCTACCCCAACAAGTTTCGGTAAGGCGTAATGAATGATATGTTTCTCATCCCAATTGTAAATTTGTGCGCATTCCTCAATTTTGTGAATCCATGTATTGATAGTTTGTTCTTTTGTCAGTGGGTCGAATTCAGGGATTACGTTGTTTAGAACAGGGAACTTGTCGCGACCAATTTTAGTTTTCTCGTTCATACCTTGTATAACGTTAATTAAGTTTTGGAAAAGTTCTTGCTCACCGTGCCTATCTTTATGTTTGGAGTGTGCGGAACCACCACGTTCCGGACTCATCACTTGTGTCGGTAGTTGTGAAGAACTTGATCTTGTACTTAGGGAGCGAGGTGATCGCGAAGTACGCTTGGTGTCATCTCGATCGCGCTGTCTCGATCTCCGTTGTTTACGGTGCTTTCGCCGAGGTCGCTTTCTGCTGCGAGTAGGGCTAGCGTTGCTAGATGTATTGCTCTCAGATGATTCATTCCTTCTCTTCCTCTTTGGCATCGTAGGAGTTTCCTCAAACATAATACAAAAAAAAATAAGTTAACATCACAAACCCAATATTATATTTTAATAAATCAGTCGGAATATAACAACACTTGACACTGGCTAAATACACTTTGTGCAGAGCCAAATTAAATGTAGTCACTAGTGCCGTCATCTCATTTATTTTCTAGTATTAATTGAAAGCAAACCGACATGGTAACAGCACTCTTATCCATTTTAATGTCGTTGCTTCGTATGGGAGTATATTTTTGAAAAATCCATAGAATGGTTTATGTGAATGTAAGGATACCACACAATTTTCACAGTCGAGCAGACTATATGGTGTAGTTATGACTAACACTTTGCACATAATCATTAAGCTGTACTTGATCTTATTTTGAGAAAACAGAATACCTACTCTGAATAATTAATACTGTTGCTCTTTAAGTAGCTTTGCTTGGTATCGTGTACTCGCGTGTTCACGTACGCTTATTTTGCATTCAAACAACAAAATACAGGTAGTTATTATTTCTTTCGAGCGTGTGTGAGCTATGGATCACACCGGGATTTTATAAAAATTCGGTGTAATCCCACTTCTGAAGTTGTTATATACCTTCTCACGAAGCTTTCAGCAGCGCCGTTACCAGAATATTGGCCAGTTACCCCGCCAATAGCTTTGCTAGTTCCTTGTTCAGTGTCAATGAGAGTCTCAATGCCGCGGAGAGGTGAAGCGGTAGTAACGAAAAAACGTATTCACAGTGGAATGCTTCCCTTTAATCGGTATAGTTTAATATATATACAATAATCTTAGCGAGCCGCTTAATAAAATAATCTTCAATGAATCTTTGTTACAATTGTGTTTCGTTGTTTTAGTTCCCCCGATCTCATGACAGCGACAGCCAAAACATGTTGGTTTTTATAGGGCAGTGAATGAGGCTAAGGCACATAGGGCCATTAATTATATACGATAGATATTGTAACAAACACGTAGGCTACTTTTTGTCCCGGAAAATTGAACGGTTACTGTAGGATATCGGGTGATGCCGCAGGGCGCAGCTAGTAACTAATAAAAGAACAAATAAAGTAATCTGTTTTGCTATTTTCTTTTGTTATCAAACGATTATCACCCTTCTGATACTTGTTAAGTTTTTTCCTCAGAAGAGCTAAATAAAGGTCATAAATTACCAACATTGTACTTATTTGCAAAATCTTGAGATCCGAACTCATCGTAAACTGCAGAATTATCCATCTATATTTTTCCAAAAACTTTATCGCGCTCGACCACCCCATAAAGTTGTGGTCAAACACCGAAAAGAAATATAGAATTATTATGCCACAAGAAAAAGAAAAAGTACCTTATCGATTACGAGTTTCGTTTGTAGCGGTAAATATCTGTGTTAATAATGAGGCGTTTTCCAAAAAAAAAAGAAATCCCGGTAATAAAAGTACCCAATAGATGGCGTTAGATGTACCTTGAGGAAACGATAGGACTATTACGCCATCTAGTAAATATTTTAGAACTATATATTTTTTTGGAATACCCCTCATTGTCCATGTGTTTGTGTTGTTTGGCAACCCCGACACACGGCACCTTACAGGGGAGTTGTTAGTATGAAGCATAATTATTTTTAAACCCTAATTATCGCTAGCTTAAAAGTATGCGCAGAAAGTCTATAATTAATGTCCAAAGATATAAAATTGGAATGCCATTAACTTTCTTGAAAACCATAGGTTTAACAACATGGTTTTAATTGCGCACTGAAATGTTTAAAATAAACTTTCGCCAGTTGAACACATCATTTAATGCTTGTTAACAGGACTTAATCACGCTAAAAACTATTTCATTTATTTACACGGCCATGTTACAGTAGCTATGGTCACGGTTAACAAGCATTAAATTCTGATTAAAGTGTGTTATCAGTAATTAATCCACAGCCTGCAACAATTAACTAACCGAAAGACACTTATCAGCACTTGAACTCGTATTTTGCGTAAACACTTTAGATTATCATCATTCAGTGTTATCGTGTCTGCGTTTAGTTTGGACTAATTTCCACCCACAATGATAAATATAAACAGTAATATTGAAAAGTTTGGATGTTTGTTTGTCATTGCTGCCGATTTTAGTCGTGTTCGGTTAGCTTCGGGTGGCGTAGGTATTTAGCATTGTCTAAATTTGCGTTGATGTAAAGCGTTCGGTTAGAGAATTTTGCAACTTTCGCAATATTTACTCAATACCCAAAACGAACACTATGATCATCTGGAGGTAAATAATGTAAGCCTGCGGTTAACAAATACAGGGTTATGCTAAGCCGAAAAGAGCTCATAGTACTCATAATTACGAACAACTTTTACTATGGGACCAATCCAGAAATCGAGGCAAAAATTTAAGCTGTTCCATAGAAAAATGTCAATGATTTCGATAAGCTATTTCCGAGGCCTAGAAACTGAGGCTTCGTGCACTTGGATCCACAATCCCACAGCACAGCTCCACAAGTGCATCCGCTGATACCTTTATCTTCTTTCGAATCTACCATTGAGAGACACAGTAACAAACATAATTTTATATGCCACTTCGATCTGCCATCAGGGCTGGCCACAAGGCTTACGAAAGTAGCTGTAATAATGTTTCATTGTTAGTAAGGTGACTTTAACATTAGTAAAGCCCTGCGAAGGCTGCTGTCAAGGCCTATCCATTGTTATTCGATTTCTTGCACCGTCTCTTGTTAAAGTTGTAAGATTTGTAAAACAGGTCCTGATTTTAATCAATCGTGTGAATCAGTGTTTCTGCAATCGGACAATGGTTTGATTTCTTTGTCCGGAGAATTTTAAGAAGCACGTGTTAAAAACTGTTTGATAAAGATAGTTCGACAAGATTGGTATCAGGAATCGAATGTCGAAAAAAACATGATTTCTATCTCTGTCACTCAACTACAATGCCACTCGTGTCATTTGATCAAAACTGATAACTCGCGAGGAAAGTTTTTGTTTCCTGATTTGACCTTTGAATTTGTGGGAGTGGACCAATATGTTTCCCTCGCATATAAAGGCTACAGTAATGTAAGCTCCCCATTTCACTTCTTTATGGGTTGATTTTCGAAAAATCCTGAGACATGCCATTCTTTATTATTTATGATTAAGCTGGCGTAGCATGAAAAAAGATTTTATTTCCATACACAACTTTTGTGGTCAATTTTACCCCTTTAGAGGTGGAATTTCGCAAACCCCATTTTTATTTTTCACTTAGACCATTACAGGAGTCATCATCATCATCATCAGCCAGAAGACGTACACTGCTGAACATAGGCGTCTTTTACAAATTTACTTACATAAACCCCAAACATATTACCCTCCTTTGCCAGTACCCGACTGCCTATTATGGAATAGACGATCTGGACCACAAGTTTACTATACCCAATCAGGGTCAGTATGTATGTATGACCTAAATAAAATAAAGGTTATAAGGAAAGTTATATATACATATAGAAAAATGTCACTGACACTCGACAAAATGTATGGAACAGTTGATATTTAATCTCGATTTCAGGGTTGCTCCCATTAAAAAAGTTGTTAATTATAATGAGTACTGTAAGCCCTTTTCGGGTTAGCATACCCTTTCCTTATAACCCTGTATACTAATTAAGTTCTGCGTGTAAATCACAACGTTTGCAATAAATTATTGAATAAGTTTGAAATTTTTGTCAACATTCTCAGATTCAGATAATGTATTGCTTCACGATCAATATTACACGCAAAATGAAACGAGGCGATAAGAACAATTACGTATGTCGTTAATTTAAAACTGGTAAAAAAAATGCGCTGTAGTGTTTGCACGCACACAACATACGAATCAAATACGTATATGTACTAAGAAAGCGCGTAGCGTCTGAATTCTCCGGAACTGTGTGTTCCGGAAATCTCACTTGAGAGCCAGTTCTGATCCCAGGCTAGGTTAGTTTACCATCCTTGATCACACCGTCACTTAACATCAGACGAGCTTGCGGTCAAATAGTTAAGATAAAAATAAAAATACACTTCACATTATTTCAGTGTAAATCATGTATGTCCAAAGTCCGGCCCGCGGGCCGGATGCTGCCCGCCGCTGTTTTTGACTAGGCCCGCGAAATACTTAAGAGTTGTACTAAAAAAAACAACTGGAAAATGCACCGACCGTGTAGAGCCATCGTGTCGAAACTTGGACAAGCTAGTTTAGCAATTACTCGACGACATCATTACAAACAAACCGTTGCTTAGCCAATACATAAATATACGGCCCTATATACGGCCTGTGTCTTCAAGAATGTTCGAAACTTGGGCCGCGACTTTCCAAAGGTTGCCCACACCTGGTTCTAATGATTGGGTTCGCTCGAAATAATATGATAATAGTGCAAAATAATGACAAAATACCTGGCACAGTGTGACATCACTGTTATCACCACCACGCTATCTGTATTTGGACGAGGGCTTAGTGCGAATGATAATAACGTTTGCATAATTTGAGAGTTCTGTACAAACTGTGTACAAGTATTTATGATACCAATGGTTTTTTGAGCCTTTATTACGCAATGATGCACAATAATAAATCTATATTTAATAAATTAGTTATACTTAACATCTATTGAGCTATGGTCAAACGCTTAGACAGAAAACTTTAAAAAAAGAGCTTATAACTCAATCCGTTATTGTCGATGCGTTGCCAGCTCGGAGGTTGACTCATTTTGAAATTATCCATTATTCGGCGGTGTGAGGATAGGATATAAATATCCTTGAGGACGACTTAGGAATACCTCTATTACAGCGTTTTTATGCGCCTGATTGGAGGGACGAGCGAGTCGCTTGCCTAATGGTAAGCGTCACGCTACCTAAACAGTTTAAACCAGTGCGCGGAAATACCTTGCGCTCTTCTCCCTTTATATACCCTGTAAATTTTCCAATGAGACATATTTGACTCGTTTGGTGTAACTCGTCGATAGCCACCAAATTTCCCTGGAAAAGTTGCCTTTCAATTTCAACCTGAGACATAGAAATGCTTGGACATTACTCGAGCCTCTGGTTCCCGAATTAGTACAACACTATTTCTGAGATCAGGCTTACCGCTTGGTGATAGAATAACTGGCAAAGGTGCGGTACTTCCCTAGGCGGACACTACAAAATATCGTAGGAGATCTACCACTAAAACCTACGATGATGCTGTCCGTGTATTTTATCGTAACTAATTTTTTTCCAGGATATAATCGAGTTAGAGAAATGTTTCTGGTCGCTCCGCAACGCGGCGCCGACCGGCCAGCTCGACATCGAGAGCCTCACGCCGCTCCTCTCGCCCCCGTTGCCGCCTGCGGCCGTCACTGGCACCTTCCTCGCGTTCGACGAGAACAGGGACGGACACGTGGATTTCAAGGAGCTGTGCTGCGGGCTCAGCGCCGCCTGCAGGGGGCCGAGGACCGAGCGCCTCAAGTGTGAGTAACTTGTTACTAGGTGTTTATTACTAGGAGACATAGGTAGTTCGGTCACGACGTTTTTAAGTTTTAAAGATTCGTAGAGAACGCTCTACAAATCCGAATCTTATTGATTTTTGCCGTACATCCACTTTTTTAACCAGACAAGTCGACGTGCTAACTAAAAAACCGCGTATACAAACGCGTATGCTGCACTGATAGGCCACAGATTAAACAACGGTCGCTACGACACGACGTGGATGTAATTATACTTTATCTGGGTAGGTATCGATATTGTATCGGGCTTCAGTGCATCTTTCTCGATTCGTGTAGATGATTCTCGATTCCAATCGATAATGCGTGTTTTTATCGCGCATGCGCGGCACTGGTGGAGGTGCTTTAAGGTCACGAAAATTTACCAATGACTTACCTGAAGTGCCTAAAGTCACGCACACGGAAAAAATAAGTCGTGTCCTTCCACTGCATAACCCCTGTAGACGTAGATCATTACGAGATCGTTGTCCCGGCTACAACGGCGAACGTCGGAGGGAGCGTGGGTTGCGGGATTGAGACTAAGCGTTCCCGTTGGCGTTCCCCAAGAGAATATCATCACTACGCTTACTACATATTTTATGAGACGGGAGTCTCATAGAGAAAAATTAAAAAGGTGATTTCATGAAACAAGTACTAGAACTGAATACCGATAGAGATAGTGCGATAGAGTCAATCCATCGATAGAGCGAGACAGCGGATAGCCGCCACATTTATAGTACACGTTTCATACATGTTCAACTCTCTTTTATACTAGGCACTTGCGCCAGACTGGTTATGCTTAGAAATAAATGAAACTAATGGGGGTGAATTTTTAATATGAGTATTTTGGCCTATGGAGCGTCCGCTTCGTTATTCTTGAGTGCGGAACTGGAGGAGGTAATAAGCATAGGGGCTATACCTTTGTGGCTTTCGATACCAATCGTTTTTTTAAATATATTTTTTATGGAATTTGGTTACGAGCCGAGCAAGTCGCTCACCTAAAGTTAAGCTTCACGCTTGCCCATAACAATTCAGTGCAACCCATAATTTTGATCCTTAACAGTTAGAAACCATGCGCGGCAATGCACTGCGCTCGCCACCCCGAAATATTAGATGTCTTGTCATAGAGAAATGAAATAAAGAAGAGTGCCAATGTCCATAGAATGATGCGGAACTCTATTGCAGTAACTGATATTTATGTCAACAATAAATGATTTGTTAGAGATGTAAGACGTCTCTAGCGAGATGCTGCGATATATAGACTAAATTAACCTGACTCGAACAAAAATTCAAATAAACCTGAAACAAAAGTATTAAGAAACTAATACATATTTTTATACATTTTTTTATTTAGCGGATTAAGCTAAATACGCATATTGTTACAAGCATAACACGTCTTTTTATTTGTGAACACTCCAAAATCGTAAATATATGCCGTGAACGAAATACCTAATCAATGTGACCGGCGTAAAAATCCCTTGGAAAAACATTCTCTACCGAATCTTGTGTTCAAATAGCATTACAGTTTTCCTTATACGCATCAATGATGGCCTTCGCTGACGCTCGATGACTTGCTTTATCACAAACGAAGCATTTCCGAATCTGAAAGTAAGAATTGATTCGATAAATAAATAAAAGAAGAAAAAAAAAAAAATTACCAATACGAAAACGTACGTAGTTATTTTTTTTATCTTAACCTATATTATGAACCTAGTCGGAAAAGATTCGGTTCTAGATCTACACTCTTCATACTCTGTCATTTACAATAAGGATGACGGAGACGGAGAAAGCTGAGCTGAGAATGAGGGACTTCTCCTACCGCCGACGATGAACGAGAAGCGAGTAGAGCTAGAAACTAGAAAAGAGTTAACTAGGAGCGAGAACCGAGTGTATAGTTGTCGGAGGGCTGTAGCGAATGTATGAGTGCGAAGGGCGATTACTCGCACTGTAGTAGAGATTGATTGCTGGGAGTCTTTCGGCGAGTGTTCTGACGCCAAGCGAGCATCGCTCAGCGAGTATTATCCTTGATAGATCTTGTCGCTGCGGCAAACTAGTCGAGAGAGAGTTCGCATCGGCAGTCTGAACAGTCAGCGATCAAGTATTAATATATGTGTCTCTTTTATTCACACGGGATTTACATCTATTATACGTTTCTTGAGCGTGAAAATAGTCGATAGTTCGCCGCTTCATCGTCGGCGGTGAGACAAGTGCTGATGGCAGAAGATATTCTACAAACATGCGACAGCTTTGACATGTTTTTTAAATTACTGCCCCGAGTTTGTCATCGGCAGTAAAGGAAAGGAGGATTAGGACCCTAAATTAGCGGGAAAAAAAAACAACTTCCATCCAAAAATGCCATTCGTCCTCGAAAAAATGTATGCAATTGCTGATTGTTTTCGCGATTACAGGACTGGTGTCATTTTATAAGTTGTTCGTAAAAACGAGTACAGCGATATCGCAAAAAATATCCCTAGAGCCTATCTCATTTCGAACACCAAGCCTTTAGCCTTGAAACCTGCCGGCGGTGCCGCTTGCCGAGTGCGCAAGTGACAGAGCGATCACTCTCGCTTTTTCGCACGCGTCGAGTACTTGTAGGCATTTATCATGGGTTGTTCAATTCAATTTTAAAATTGTTAATCACACTAATATTATAAATGCGAAAGTTTGTGTGTAAGTGTGTAATGTGATTGTTCCCTTTCAACTCGGTAACGGCTGAACGGATTTTAATGAAATTTGGTATTAAGGTAGCTTATACCCTGCATTAACACAAAGGCTTACTTACTTTTTATCCCAAAAAATTAATGGTTCGTGTAGGATAGCGGGTTAAACCGTGGGGCGCAACTAGTTTAACATAATTTAATTGAACAAGGTACAATTTCTGCTGTACATTGTACCTCTGTATCACGGGTTATTACGCTTCGCTGTGTGAGTTTATTTACTTAATTGTCACCACGGAGTGAGTGTTCTATCATTGTACTATTGTTTATTCTGTGACCTAGTATTAGTAGTAGTGTTTAGTAGTATGGGTGCTTAGTTCAGTATTTAGGTATAATGAATAGAAGGAAGTGCACAGTTGTTTAGTGATTGCGTGACTGAGGACAGGTAACGATCGGTATTGTCTTATGCGCATGCGTTGGGAACTAGCAATGACGGTTCGTGACGTCATGACATTGCCATTGTTATAGCTTAAGGAGCCACGTTTCGCTCGGCGCGCGAAATTCAAATTTTCTTGTTTTTTTTTGTCAATTACAGCCTAATTACTCATCGTAGGTTCATGAAAACTAATCTTGCGATAATAAATAGATTGTTTCAATTAAACCAACCGAAAATTCAAGTTGAAAGCTAGTACATTTGTTACTAAACCAAAAACCAAGACGAAAATCAGCTTATTGAGATTTGTAGGTAAACCAATGTTATCTAGGTGATAATTTTACCCGTCATTTCTTAAAACAACTTATTTATTGGCGCGAAATTAGTTTCAATAAATCCACGATGAGTAATTAAGCTGTAATTGACAAAAAAAAACAAGAAAATTTGAATTTCGCGCGATGAGTGAAACGTTGCACCTTAAGACATTGGAAAAATGATGATTAGTGTAGTTAGGTATTAGATTTTATTCCAAAATGAACCCGCGGTTTTCTTTCAGTCTGCTTCAAAATCTTCGACTTGGACAGCGATGGAGTACTGGACAAGAAAGAAGTGATAGACATGGTGGGGATCCTGTGTACAGTCGCCAACGAACACCTGAAAGACCAGGCGTCCAGGTACTGAGGAATTAGCATTCGTGTTAGCATTATGATCACATAAATAATAAGTCACTCGAAATAATCTAGAATGTTCGCCGATTAAAAAGAGTTTAACAACAACACGCTCTGAATGCTTGATGGGAAATTGTGAATTTTGAAAAAAAATAAAAAAAATTTTTTAGATCTGTTAATTGTGTTCATAGTCCCTGTTCAAAGTGTGCCTTGAAGTTTTCTTGGCGTCGTCATTTAAAAAAAGCATAAATAAATTTGGCTAATATATTTTTTTTTGTTACGAGACAAGCAAATCGCTTGCCTGATGTTATGCCCATAACAGTTCAGTGCCACCCAGAACTTTGAACTACAACAGTTGTATGTATGTATATAAATTGTGCTGTTGGTAAGGAGCCCGAAATTGTTGTAACATGTTCATGGGTGCAAATTCATCGAGAGGTAAAAAAACGGATGTCTTGTTGCTAGCAATCTCATTTCATTTAATGATGTATTGACATTAGTTAGCGTGCTATTGCTAATTTAATTCGCGTGCTAATTAATTTCCAGAGCGTCCACCCCCGACACGGAGCCCACAGATTCTGAAGGCTCCATCGAAAAGGGGTTCGATCCTGAAGTGATCCTTACTAATCTTCGAGGGAAACTGGTTGCCGCTCCCAAAGGACGCAAAGCCATGTTCCAACTCGGACCCAGCGGAGAGGGGGATGACACAGCACTTATCATTGCGGTGAGATTATGAAGGACTTCGAAAAAAGAGCAGCCTATGTACTTCTATATTCAGATTACAGCCATTCAACATTTCATCAAAATCGGTGCAGCCGTTTAACCATGAATAGGATGGATAAGGGGATGTAGAGAGTTGACATCTACAGTGAAGTTCCTCCATTCAACAAGGGATGAATCCTACAGGGCTGCTCGGGCACAGCTGTCTGACAGAGTACTCTCAGTTCTCGTACTAGTTCCGATCTTGGCTTGGCTTGCACGATGCAAACCTTCGTTGATCGGCTATCGGTGTTGCATAATTCCGCGAGTGGTGGGTAGATGTCGCTGATTTTGTTAAGTTCGCCACAATTTTGAATTCCATTCGGTCACCCATCTTAGCACTGATCGTTGCTGAATATGGGCTAAAATCTGTTTCCCAAACCAAAGTTTTTTTTAAATATTTGACAGACTAAGCACAAACTCAACTGATGTTAAGTGGCAACGTGGTTGCGGAAGGCAAACACACCTGGCCTGGAATTTTACTCATGTCCAACATTATGAGCAGGAAACCAGGTGTGCTATTTTTCGCTCGCACATTCGGTATTTTTAGTAATGTTAATATTATCAAACATATTTTGCGATATTTTCTTCATCGTAACATTTAAGATGTCTTAACTACCTTACTCTAATGTTGATCCATACAAATATTCACTTATTTAGATGAATGATAAAAAAAAACCTCGATTATGTGAAATCATTTGGCTGCCCACACTAGCGCCATTCTTATGCCGAGCTGGAAACGCGCGTTGTAAGAAGTTGCAAGGGAATTGAAGCCAATCATAAGAATGGTGCTACTTTTTTGTTTCGGCACTGTAGGCCATAAAACTATTTGGATTCAAATATAAAATATAAAAAAGTTACTGACACGTGTAAAATGTTAATTGTGCGAGCGAGAGAGTCAGTTTAGTTTGAAAGTGACCTTCATTTACACTCGTGAAATTGTTCCAGAGTGAAAACGAGGGTATAATCGCAAACGATACAGTCCTCACCCTGGAAGACTTCCTCATATGGAGCGTAGAAACTGCAGACTCTCTGGTCACGCCCTTCCTGCAGCTCCTGTTCGAAGTGTGCCACGTCGTGCTGGGGCTGCGGCCGCAGTGCAAACACCATGAACGGGATATCGGTCAGTGCCGAAATATTCTTTAATAGTATCGTGGTAAAGATGGGTTTTGATTGCATACGGAAATAAAACACTCACGTTTTGATGAGTCTAGAAATATATTCAATATATTTCAAGCATATATAGCATATATTTAAATTCATCATTCACATATCTACTCGGCCGGGAATCAAACCCGAAACCTTCTGTTTATAAGGCAGATGTTCTCCCATTGAACCGAACTGGTCGTCGAAGGCGATACGGTGAATACTAAATACTAGAACGTTCTTCGAAAACGCAGAACGGATATTCTCCGACGAAACCACACTCTACATCATATCTCTACATACAAGGTTATGATTTGTTAATGTGCAATATTTACTCTACTACTGATACTGAACCCAAATCTGTAAAAAAAAAGTATAACAAAAATCACTAATTTTCTCGCCTTGCTGTGCACCCCGAGCTAGGTAGGCTTCGATTATCGACATCGTTACACAAATAATAGCAGGCGATTATCAAATTACATTCCTATCATCCGCCACCACTGTAAGCCTTGAAACAAAGCTTAACTATTCTGAGATAATTTTGAACATTCTTGAGATCGAGGGGTTAATATTAACCGTCGATTTTCATAACTATTTTTAGGCGATTACTTGGGCTCGTAAATATTGCAGTTACAAATCAGCAGCCTATTTATAAGCTGCGTATTGAAAACCGTAATGCATACTGCCTGGTAATAACTACTAATAAGTGTAGGCCGTATGAAAATAGAAATAACGTCACTCGCACTTGACATTCTTCCGTTCGAAGCCGTTATCGGCGGATATGTTGTTTATTGTATAATTACCTGAAATCATACCACCTGCTGACGTCATCAGTCTGGCAAAAGTACACTACAATCATAAATATGAAACGAATTAAACAATATCAGCTGTATACTTCTACAAACTCACCCTGGAATTTTTAGAATTCGGTATCGATATCGCCATGTTCGCACCGATGTTCTCGGGCATTTTTCCTTTTGTACTTATCTGTTTTTTTATTGATTACAAGCCTGTCTTGTCCAATGCTGGGCAAGAGCCTTCTTATCCTCATTACATTTTAAAGTTAGAAATTTTGAATATAATTACTGTATTTCTCATTGTAAGTCGTATAGGTCAAGATTTTAATGTACAAACATTACAACCCGCGAGTGATATTGTAGCCGACCCTTCGAAGGTAGGCCGATATTGCAGCAGTGCGATGTTTAAATACTGATGCAGATGCAGAAGACATTGTAGCCGTCGGATCCCTAAGATTGATCTTGGATTTTGCAAACAGGGCCAATGTATATCGCAGTATATCGTATACACCCGTGGTTTGTGGTAAATGCGCCCAGCATTTCCCGAGAGTGTTGCCTCAGGCAATGAGCTAAAAGGAATCGATGCGTTTTTATAGAAAGGACAGAAATTATTTTACTAAATTAAATCCTACTTAGCCCGGCTGTACCCTAAGATTTCCCCCGTTACTAAAAATATACTTCTAGGAACTATATTGAATCCGATTTAGGTTCCCTAACCGATTCTTAGACTTAGGTGAGACGCGGTCAAAGCCTATCGAGAGATTTCTAAAAAGAGCGAAGTGGCGGAAATGTAAATGAGACTGCATATATCCTAGACTCAATTCCAACTTGCTATTTTTGTCGTTCAGCGACTAAACAGATTATGTAGAATTGGTACCCAAGGTGCACCTTGAAATTATATATAGAAGGTGCTTTCCATTCCGTAGTGATATGCGGGGAAGTGACAATAGTGCAGGCTGCAATTAGTAGACGTAAAAAGAATATCTATTACCAGTTTCATGTTTGCTTACATTTTTCAGTACAGTCTGTATGTTCTTGACACCGTTACTTGTTATCGTTATCTCATGTTTAATTAGTGAAATGGGGACTTTTCGCAAAACTTGTTTGACTTGTTACGGAATATTTCTACCTCGAATGCCAATGTCATGGCTGTTGTGCTGCGATAGTGTCGTAGCCGTATGGTGTCCGCTAGAAGCACTATACCGCTATCGTGTTTCGGAATAAGACATGGTCCTGAAATAACATTAAGCCATGTATCCAATTAAGCTGAGATATGAACAGCCTATGGTTAGAACTTTTTAGAGCCAAGGTTTCTCAACTTGTGTTCCGCGGATCTTAGGTGAACATAGTGTAAATGTTCCATGGGAAATGAAATGTAATTTTGAAATGTTTTATTTTTTATTGGTGGTATTAACAAACGTTAAATATCAATAAACACTAATCATCGCTTAGTTCCATATATATAAACCAGATTGATAAGCAGATATCTAATGATTATTAACCACCAACTTTACATTATTACAGAAGCAATGAGACGTTTTGTTTTAATAAAACTGGAATACTCATGTTAAATTGAGTCGGTTATTCAGACTATAGTCAAATCAGTGCAAGGCAAGACGAGGTCGTGCGCGTAACGCTTATAACATTCCTTGATGTTGGCATGTTGTCCTGTTGAATCACCACAATCAGGTCACCGAATGTGATCGAAATTATAGTCGGTGTAACCGACTCAATTTAACGTGAGTATTCCCTTGTTATTAAAATAAAAAGTGTCAAAACTGCGTCAGTAAAAGCAGTAACACCTGCAATCCACAAAGTTGTCTTATCAGAGTATAATGTATCGGTTCGAATATACATAAGATAGGGCAATACTTTTGAGTTGCTAAGCCTTATAATTATTAATGAGGCTTAATTGAAACTAAATAGCTACAGTGAATTGGCAATAGTTACAATCAAACTTGCTGTGAGGAGATAATTAGACATTGCTATTTATGAGACATAAATATTTTTTTAAGTTACTAAGAGGTTGTTCGTACGTGCGTTGATGCACGTCAGGGGACTCGATTTTGACTCGGGTTTTTTTGTTTTTTTTTTTTGTAACTATCGTCATGAGCTAGTACGGCACACATCTACACTTTTTGTAGATTCTTGTAAAAAGCTCCATTCAAGCGCAATGCGATGATTTCGTTGCTGCTCGCTTTTGGTGTATATCCGATACTATGTCGATTCTCACTTTCCTGACTCCGACTGTCCCTTTACCCATGTGTCATAGTCTAAGTCAAGCAAAGTAAGTCACTGTTAAGTCAAAGTCATACCCCAGTAAAGTGGTGGAAACTTTACTAGAGGTTTCTATGGAGTTTTGGAAACAACACAAAAAGTCGGGTTTCACGACATTATACTATTCACCGACACTCGCGCACTTTCACGAACGCTTAATGGATAATAATCCACCGATTTTACACATTTATACTCGAAATAAAACAAGTTTTCGAAAATATTACAATGACGCATCATGATTTCTTCACGTTGCCGCCAAAACATATCGTGTAAGTAGTCATCGTCAGTTGCTTCCTTGTAGTGCTGGGATGGCTGCGGCGCGAGGTGATGCGCGGCTACTCAGTGGGGCAGTTCTGGTACCTCGTGGCGGCGGAGTGGTGGGCCGCCTGGGTCGCGCACACGGGCGCGGCCGCGTGCTGCCGCCACCCGCGCCCGCAGCCCGTCGACGAGGCCATAGTCTGCGACGAGAGCTTCACCACCAACTCCACCGGTCAGTACCGCCGTCCGGCACGCGACGCGGCGTGCTGCCCGCGACGGCTTTCACTCGTTCAGATCTATCACTGGTCACTTTCCTCCTCTGCGTTCACCGATCTTCACTTCGATGTTTCCATCTCTTACTATTATCTTACCGGTAGAAGTTAGTCCTATTGTCAAGAGCTAAATAAACCCCTCGTAAGAATACAGAAGTGGGGTCATTAATTTCATTAAAATTATCTTTCGTTACTGATCATAGACGTTTATTCAATTTTTTACAACTGTAATTAAACTTTTCAATGTTCAGAAGTAGGTTTATGTGACAGTTATGCTCCCCATAAAATAAAATAATATACAGTTTTCTCCAAGCAGATCTTTGAATTTCAACATTTAAACCTTTGAGCAGCAATTAATTGCGCTTATCACCCTTAGGACATCGGACGTTAAATCTTTTTAAGCCCAATAATGTATGATCAACTTGTAATATACCTACCCCTACTTCATATTTATTTAATTCTTTATTTTGCTACCGATAGGGTCTTATTTTACTTCTGAGGCTTTCTATGTTAATAAAAACTGCCAATGAAATTGATAAGCGTGATAGATAATACATGTCCCATGTTGCAGAGTCGATGGGTTCTCTGCTGTGGCGCTGCGAGACGGCGTCGTTAGGCAGCGCGGGCTCCAGCTCCGGCGTGAGCTCGGCGCACGCGCCGCACGCCGCGCACCCCGGGCCCGTCGACAACTCGCGCCTGCGGCACCACGACCCGCTGCAGGTACGTACAGGGTGCTGTAGGACAGCACGGCGGTGGCACGACTATACTCTACTATACTACCCTACTCTGCGCTATCAATAATTTGTACCTTGTCATTCACGTTATAGATTACCCTCTGCAGGTATATAGGAAGAATATTGGTCATAGAACGCTACCCTGTGGTGCTCCATCGACAATGTTTACCTTGTCACTAATTTAGGGTCTGTTCTCTCTTAAAGATACCGTATGAAAAGTCTTTTATAAATCAATAAAAAATATCAGACATTTGTTTTTTTTATATAGTTTGCTTACGACTTTGTTTGTAAGGAGATCTTCTATTTGTGTGTTAAACAGGAATCTTAGAATCTTATCTTAGTTGTAAAAAGATATAGCGGCGTAGCAGCAGTGTCGAAATACTGGAGGTCGCTTCCATCCCACGTACACGTACAGTCGTAGACGTAGGCGAGAAGGAGACGAGACGTTGCAAGGTGTGGCACACTTCGGTCGGCAGGTCCGCACGCTGACGGGCGAGGGCGGGCACCTGCGGCGCGACGTGACGCTGGCGCAGCACCGCGACTTCGAGCTGGTGCCGGACGCGCTGTGGCGCGCGGTGGCGCTCTGGTACGGCAGCGCGGACCCGCTGCCCAGGCAGGTACTGGACTTCATACGTTTTCAGACTCGTTTCTAGCGTCCTCAAATTAGTTGGATCAATATTTCGAAGGTTCTATTAAATTTCCTGCTGATCTTGTTTTTACTATAAGACCTGCGTTCGGGCAGGCGGTGTCCGACGGTGACTCGCCCGATGGTAGTGTCGGACAGTTAACTAAGTGTGAACAAAATATTTCAGGTAATAAGACCGCCGAACTCGGAAGTAGAGCTGGAGCTGTATCCACTGCAATTAAAATTGTTTCGACACGTTCCCAGTACGCAACGTAAGTATTATACAAAACTAATTAATATTATTATATATTTATTTGACGTCTGTGTCTCGTTTCTATTCTGGTTTTTCTTTGTAACCACTTTTTTTTTTTGTTAGACCGAAACCAAATTTTTTATTGTGACCAAACGCTATACTTCACTATTCCTGTAATAGTAGCACTGTAGAGACTAAAGCAGGAATTATGGCGTCAACGCTTAAAAAAATCGTCTCTGCTTGTTTTCGAAAACTTTCCGTTAACATGCACAAGTGTGGGAAAATCGGTTCGAAAGAAGAATCGTGCTATTTTCAAAACTCCATAGAAGTATCCAGCAACACTTTACTGAAGCACGTCATGGACCAGTCCGAGTACACACTCTTTAATCTTTTTTATTTTTTGAGTCATAATTCATGGCTAACATTTATGAGTTCAATATAAATGAGAGTATTATTTTGTGAATAATTATAATATTGATGTACGAGTTAATTCGTCAGGAATGATCGGCGCGGGCGCGGTGGGCGGCGCCGGCGTGTCCATGTACAGCAGCGTCCCGCTGGCAGCGCCCGCGCCGCCCGAGCGCCAGCTGGCGTACACCGCCGCCTTCTCGCGCCTCGCCACACTCAAACAGGTCGGCTGTACTGCACACTGTACACTCTCGCCGCGACACTCGCACACCGTATACTCCACATCCTTGTGGGATTTCATTGCTAAATCACCAGTGTAAAACGCAAGTCCGATTGTGATGCTGTTTACAATGTCCTTATTACTATCTTTACAAACACTCTGTTGCAGTAAATATGTTGCAATAAAACGTTGTAATGTTTTTAATAAACTATTGACTAACTATTTATTGTGGTCAGGTTTCCGAGTTCCTGTGCGGCGCCCTGGGGCTAGCGCGCGAGGACATGCGATTGTGGCTCCTCGGTACGAACACGGTACTGTTGGACGACGAGCGACCGACGCTAGAAGAACTCCACCTGGACGAGCGCAGCCGGCTGCTGATAGAAGTTAGAAACGCGGACCTCACCTGGCCGGAGGAGATTGGAGCTCTGAGGTCAGTGCGATAGGTAGAGAATTGTATGACAAGGAATCGGTACCCATAGAAGTTGTCGCTTTTCAGTCGACACGGATCCGAACATTCGTTTCGTTAGCTGTTCTAAATCGTGGCACAGCCGTTGATAACTATACATTTCGTCCGCTAATAAAT
This sequence comes from Apocheima hispidaria, assembly GCA_947579745.1. NCBI lineage: Eukaryota > Metazoa > Arthropoda > Insecta > Lepidoptera > Geometridae > Apocheima > Apocheima hispidaria. Next base: position 12,553,297 of record OX388166.1, on the reverse strand, counting down.
AAAAACGCTTGGAATCATTCGCGGAGATAGTTAAAAGAACAAGGCCGAGTATGGATCCCTGAGGCACGCCAGATTTAGTCTCTCGCTGAAGTGAACTTTATATGAGTGTAGATAAAGTAGTAATCGGAGCGTGTCCCCCGCGTGCAGCGGCGGGTCGCGCGCCACCGAGCGCCGCGAGACGCTGGTCGCGCCCAACCTGCCCGGCGCCACGGGGCTGCACAACCTGGGGAACACCTGCTTCATGAACGCCGCGCTGCAGTCGGTCAGTAACTACTACCTCGAAATAAGAGATTTAAAAAATATGTGTATAAAAGATGTTACTTAAGGTCGGACCACTAGGAGACGCACACTGCATATTCAAGATCGCGCCGTTTATCTTATGTAGAATTCAAAGTTTTTATTAAATTTATAAAGTTACCATACGTTAAGTACTTCGTTCAACGGGTTCTTCGAGTTTTGCATGGGAATGGAAGTTGTAATTTAATCCGCAAAATGGTGAACAGCGGGCTTATCCTCTAACTTTGAAACGTTCGTGATTCTGATCGCGAGAGCATGCCATGCCGCTCGTACCAACTTAGTCGCACTATGCGCGGTCCCGCTCGCGCACTATCATTATCGCTTTCAGAGTTACGAGATAAGCCCGCATATACTTTAGGGACATATTTATCGACGGGGAAACCCCTATAATATAGTTCTGCTTTTAATTTCATCCTAGTTTAGGCAGTAACAACATTGTGCACCTCCAGGTGTGGAACACGGGCCCCCTGACTCGATATTTCAACTCGGGCATGCACCTGTACGAAGTGAACACCACCAACCCGCTCGGGACCAAGGGAGCGCTGGCTCTCAGGTACGGAGAGCTCTGCAAAGAGGTACGTACCGCGACTGGCTGCTCTGCACAGAACAAATACTCGATTTGGAATACAACGCGTCGTGAGTTATCCGTGTGACATGTCGCTCTATAGGTAATCATCGGCAGCTTCGCCCTAAGGCGGCCTAAAACTGAGGTCCGAGCTGGCCCCTCGGCCTGTAAAAAACTTATTTACAGTCCCGTCAGTTAATTGCGAAATGCGAGCCTCTTCCGCGTCGAATCCGTTCGAGTGTGTTCAATCGTATGCGCTGCGCAGGTGTGGTCGATGCGCGCGCGCTCCGTGGCCCCGCTGCGCGTGCGCTGGGCGGTGTGCCGCTGGGCGCGCGCGCTGGGCGGCGGCGGCCAGCACGACGCGCAGGAGCTGCTGGCCTGGCTGCTGGACGCGCTGCACGAGGACCTGAACCGAGCGCGCGCGCCCGCGCCCGCCGCGCCGCCCGCGCCCGCCGGCGACTCCGGCGGCCGGCCCGACCAGGTAGGCCGCTCGCCGCGCACGGCGCGCACGGCGCGCACGGTGAGCACGCCGCCCGTGTGCGGAGACTGTACGACCCGCTCCCGCAGGTGGTGGCGGCGGAGGCGTGGGCGGCGCACACGGCGCGCAACGCGTCCATAATGACGGACCTGTTCTACGGCCAGCTCAAGTCGCGCGTGCGGTGCGACGCCTGCGCGCACGAGAGCGTGCGCTTCGACGCGTTCAACATGCTCAGTCTGCCGCTGCCCATGGAGTCCTACCGGACCGCCACCGTCAGAGGTATACGCCGCCCTGACTCGATATTAACTGGGTTTTTTTTCTCAACCATCGACGTCCAACCAGAAACGTCTTACTAACTTGATAAATAGTCTTTAAATCATTAAATCAGCTTTACTCCGCTTACACGCCAAGTACTTTGTAAATATTTGCATTCGCTCCGCTCATGCATTGTATTGAAGCTGAATGCACGAAAATCATATAATTGCATCCTTTTTATGTCATCGTATGCTCAATGCTTTACAGTGATACTGCTAGATGGATCGGTGCCAATCAAATACGGCGTGCGAGTCAACACGGAAGGCACGTACTTGGATCTCAAGAAAAAATTGTCAGAGCTATGTGGACTGGAGCCGGAATCGTAAGTTATCGCCTTTTTCGTAGTTAAAAGTAGCGACTGAGCTATCATCAAATTGCCGTTTGATAATTATTAGATTGTGGATAAAGTTGGTAAATACACATGACCTGCATTTGAATTAGTATTTGCGGATATATGCACTTTTTTTGAATTCTTAATATTACGCAAAACCTGAAACGGAAACGCTTCTCAACTGACGCTTTGGAAACACATTTTCTTGACGTTTGGCGAGAGATTTTTGATTTATAGGTTGTTTTACTTTTAGATTAAAAATTAAGAAAAAACTTGAAAAAAATGTAATTTTCTGCTCCGGTTCCAGTATGCTGCTAGTGGAGCTCAACGGGTCGACAGTAGGGCGCATATTCGAGAACAACGCGAAGGTATCGGCGGCCTCGGCTACCGAACTGTACGCGTACGAAGCTCCTGCCGCCACTCCCGCCTGCCACGCAGAGATTAACGATCATTGCGACACTAACGGTAAATACGGAGTAGATGTCGAGCGAAGCGAGCGCAAATACGCTTGTCGAAGTGTTTAAACGTTAAGCATTAAATTAACCGTTTGTGTATGCTCCGAGCGAAGCTCGCGAAAACGTACGCACCGGCTTCCCTCGCACGACAAACGTATCACTTACATGCTGAAACCGAAGCTATCGAAAATGAATGTTTTCTCCGCTGTCGTTATCTTGGAAACTTTTGAGTAAATTTTCGTGATGATCGACCTCGTTTTTTAAATATGCAAAAATAGTGTATGAAGCTGTATGAAGTTACAAATAGTGTATTGCAGGTTGGGCGGGCGCGGGGGCGGGGGCGGGGGCGGGGGCGGGCGGCGCGAGCGCGGAGGTGAGTGTGGGCGGCGGCAATACTTCCTCACTCTGCATGCCAGCACTCTTCTGCTTCAAGGTTAGCGCACACACTACACAATCACACACAAACTACCTACACACTTACCAAAGAATACTCTGTATGCAATAATAATTCTAAATTCTTTGTGGAAAATCTTCTGTGGTGAAAATTACTCGACGAGCCTTTAAAAATGTGAGTTTCAAAAGTTAAAATAAAAAATGTGACACTATTCTAATATGCACACAATAATATATAACCAGCAGAGAATGTAAGCGGTGACAGATTAATGTAAAGTTTAGTGAATTAATCAAGTAAATTGAAACGACTAATCCCTGTAAAATAGTTTGTCAAAAACTGAATAAAATTAATTAAAGATGAAAAACAGTTCACACTAAAAAAAAAAAAAAATTTTACATTGAGAAATCGCAAGCATAAAAAGTTGTTATAGAAATTGTGCGTGAACGAAGCGAGCGAAATCGAAAAAAATATTCAGCTCCTGTAAATTTATTTGTCAACTGTTTTTCAGCTTGCAACATTCGGCCTTGTATAAAACTAAAAATTAACCTTTACCTACTCCCAATTTTAAAATATTTTAGTGACGTCACAAGATGTTCGTGTATTGTCTTACAGACATCTTAAATTAACAACCTAAAGGTATTACACTACTCTGCCTACAATGTATACATCTACATTACACCATTCTCACACTGATACACTTTTTGGCAACGATTTTATTTTTTGCAAAATCATCACCTCGACATTTTTTATAAAGTGTTGAAACCATTTGTATGTACTGCTAGATGAATCAGACGACCATAATTATTGTAGTAGAACAAAAGTATGTTTTAGTATTTTGCTGATATGCTAAAGCTTTTTTGTGCAATTTTACCTTCTCGTTGTGTTAATTAGAAAGCCCATTTCTCCTAATTGTGTGTTTGTTATTTGCTATAAACGTAGTGCGTTTTGTATATAAAATGTATATATTACAACAAAATATGTGTAAATTTTCATGATTATAAATTTACTAGAATTGGTACGAATAAACTTAATTGTTTGTTTCGGACACGTAAAAAAATATTTAAACATAGTTTTTGAATTACTTGACGTTTAACAGAGTTGTGCCAATTTTAATATTTTTATATTTGTATGTATTTTATATCTATTTTTTGGCTTCGGAAATGTCTTCCAAAATCACGCTGCCCGGCACCACGGGAAAAAATAAGCAAATTTGAATAAAATCGTTCACCGTTGATCGTCACTTCCCTACAACTCGCATACGTAGTAATATCTCAGGGTGACGAGCGCGGTGCATTACCGCGCACAGGTTTACAAATGTTGAAATTCAAAATTCTACTGGCGTTGAAATTTTATGAGCAAGCTTAACGCTTACTGACAGGCGAGCGACATGCTCGTCACGCCAGTTCATCATCAGTTTCACAAAAGAAATAGAAGCATTACTTTGACTACTTAACTGTTGTGTCGGGTAGAGACATAACGACTTTCCACCCCGTAGATACCTAGCATCGTGCAAATACTTCCAAACAACACATTAGCGCTATTCCGCTAATACGTCGTCTTCGCCTACAAAACGTTTTTAATCTAAGTTTCTAATCAGTTCAGCCCAAGGACATATACTTCCTTCTTTCCTGAGAGTTTTTTTTAAGGCCAGGGTTGATCAGGTATCGTAAGTTTGCGAACTCCATCTTCATTATCAAGCGAGTTAGTGGTTAAACGCAAACTTATATTCGATATAAAAAATACCGGCCACCGAGGGTTCCGTACCAAAATTACCAAAAACATGTGTTCCTTCATTCAGTACGGAATCATAACCGCGAGCCCGACTTACACTTGATTGCTTTTTTATATCAGTTTGCACTATCGAAATGACGAAAAAATAAATTAATTTCTTGTATGGGGAACCCTCCTTAATGTTGTACTTTTTAATACTTGTCAGGATATCGCCGAACGAATTTCTTCATTGAAACTCGCGTGAGGATTAATAATAACTATAATAACTAATATATACAATAAATAATACAGCTCCATATGCACTTTTTAATAATACAGCTCCATCAGGGAATACGCGCGTTTCCGAATACCGCGATAGAAAACCGGAATTATTATTGTCGGTAATGCATTTGTTAAAATAATATCCAGGGTATAAAGTCGTTAGTGTTGAATGTGTTGTAAAGTGTCGCTTCGCCAATCATCCACGTATTAGCACTAACCGCTAAGGCAAGCGTGGTATTGCAGCGGTCGCGGTCCGAGATGCTGATGTCCCACAGCCCGCCGGCCGCCTTCCTGCGCTCGCACTCTGTCTATACTGACGCGCCCGATCATCTGCCCAAGGTAACATGGTCAGACCGGTCTGGAGGGGCATACAACCCCTTCACTATGAAAAAAATATGTAAATAATCTCAACATCCCCACGTAACGAGGACATGAAAGTACCCTAAAATATTAAATTATGATATTTCTAGTCTTGTTTAAATTGAGATCAATGTCTAATTTGAGCCATGGTGAATGGTCATAACATCTGATGTAAATTTTCCAGGAGCTTAAGAAAGAAGACCCCCGGAGCTCGCCTACTCTGAGCGTAAAGTCTCTGAACGTGCAACCGTCGAGTCCCCGCCTGGGCCGGGTGCAGTTTGGCTCTTCGCCTAGCGAGATGGACCGCATGCAGGCCGCGGGGCCGGGGGGACCTAATAATAGGGGGCAGTACATCGTCGCTGTTCATAGGTTAGAATTGTAAGGTTGTCGATTAGTCATATTATCAGCATGTTGGAGATGCTGGGGTAGGATTCAGTACTGAAATAGCGTGAAATCGAAATTAACACGCAACTCTCGAGCCCTCCTCCAGGCCAGGTGTAATTTGGGCCTACATTTAGTAAAAGAGTCCTACACCTAGTTCGCATGTACACACCGACCGCAGGCTGCAGGGGCGAAAGCCGGGGAGTATTTTTTTCTCCTTAATTAAACATACATAGCATTTTTTTTTCTTTTAGTTGTCTATTAAAATATTGGAATATTTACGAAAATAACACGACAGTACGCTACTGTAACGTTAATCGACCGGCCATTATATTGTCGTTGTAAACAGTTTGAACGATGTGAATGGTTACGTAGACATCACAGCTGACTTCGTGGAGATGCTGGGATATTTTTCGGGTACTGAAAATATACCATTCATTCAGAACTATTCAAGCGATAGCTATAGTGCAACACATAAAGATAAATAAAAGAAAAATATATATAGTCAAAGATAAATTACCTACTGTCATTCCACTGCAGGGCAATCCTTCAAGGGCAAAGGATCCTGATTTCCACGTCTCACGATCAACTCGGAGATTCGATTCTTATGTCGTATTTGTAGGAAACAAAAAGTTGTCCGAGCATTCCATGCCTGAGCTGTAGACACCGAACGGAATGTGAGAGTTGGTACCGAACACGACAGTGACCAATCTGTGAAATTTCCAGGAAGCAGAACCGCCTGGACGCGTACTTCCTGCCCTCGCAGCGCAGCCGGCCCGCGCTGTTCGGCGTCCCACTGCTGGTGGGGCTGCGGCCCGGCATGAGCGGGCGCGACGTGTACGCGCAGGTGTGGGCGCAGGTCGCGCGGCTGCTGAGCGCGCGCCCGCCCTCCGGGGACTGCTCCAACCACGCCACCGACTGGTGAGTGCGCTGGCGGCCGACGGCCGACGGCCGACCGCCGACCGCCGACCGCTGACGGCCCACTCGTGTGTTGCAGCGACGACAGCCTGGGGTACGAGTTCCCGTTCACGCTGCGGCTGGTGTGCGCGGGCGGCGCGTGGTGCGGCCGCTGCGCGTGGCCGGCGCTGTGCCGCGGCTGCGCGCTGCCCACCTCCACCGCGCCGCTCGTCACCGACGGACCGGGTACGGCTCCCCCACTCTGTTCTACTCTACTCTACTCTACTCTACTCTACTCTACTCTACTCTACCGTGACGGGCCTTATTAAGTTTAGTCGACAACGCTACGGGACCGTGAATCGTACTGTCACGTGATCACGCATCGTCGTCTTGCCAGAATGCCTTGCCTGAATTGATATTCTTGCAGAATGAATTTTTTTTATCGTCACGTCCGCAAAATGATACTGGAAATTAAAAAAGAAAAAAAACTTCCAAACTCGTGTGTGTTAAGCTACAGCCCTCATTGGTAATCGGTCACGTCTCCCCTCGGTGAAAAATGTACTTATCTATATATATTTTACTAGCTGCGCCCCGCGGCTTCACCCGCTATCCTACAGGAACCGTTTATTTATTCGGGATAAAAAGTAGCATATGTGTTAATCCAGAGTATAAGCTACCTCCATACCAAATTTCATCCGGTCAGCAGTTACAGAGTTGAACGGGAAAAAAAACACTTGAATACTTACACACAAACTTTTTGCAACTTTTTGCATTTATAATATTAGTGTGATATATAGATAAGAACAAGCCTTTGTATAGAAATCATCGCACAGACCAAACCGCATATAATAGAGACGTGAAATTCGGACCCAATATTGCTCAAAGGATCTAGGTGAAAAGTTTAAGTAGTTACAGAGATTATTTTGTAAAGTAAGGTTAACTCGAGCGAAGCCGTGGGCAAAAGCTAGTTATTGAAATAAATAGTCGCGCCAGCTCGTGCTTACGAAGGAAGAGTCTTGGTGAAGTCTCTTAAAAGTGGGGGATATATGGGAATGGACGGCATAGAGGATGCGACTTGTGTGCATACATGTCGTGTAGTGTAACGTGGTCAGTTCCAGGCGGCGGGGGCGGGGGCGGAGGCGGAGGCGGGGGCGGGGGCGCGGGCGCGGTGCCGGGCGCCTCGCCCATCGCGCAGGCCAAGCTGCAGCGGCAGGCCAGCGCCCGGAGCACTGTTAACGTTGACGTGAGACATCGTCCTCTTCACTCGACTGTACTCACCGCGGGGGCAGGCTCCAGGGCCGGACCCGGTGGACCTTCGATGGCATCGGCCGTCCTATGCCGTCTTTCATCCGGAGACGCCCAATTTAATTTGAGCTTCGTATTTATTTATGCTACCGGGCGAGGAGACGAGCAAGTCGTTCACCTGATGTTAAGCTTTACGCTTGCTCATAAAAGTTCAGTGCCACCCAGAATTTCGAAACTCAACTGTACACAATTACGAGTCACCCTCAGAATAGATACGAGTATCGGTTGTTAAATCTCTTTTCGCCCAGTAATTTAGCTGGAAACATTGCCCTTCATTTCGGAATACAGCTATCATTATCATTCCCCGAAACCGTGTGTGAAGTATGCAGCCGTGTGTATCGCCAGCGTGGCCCGCAGGGCGGCGCGGGCCCCGGCACGCTGGCCGCGCTGGAGCTGGGCGTGGTGCGCGGCGCGTGCCGGCGCGGCCGCCCCGCGCTGCTCGCCATCGACTGGGACCCCACCGCGCTGCACCTGCGCTACCAGACCACCAGGGAGAAGGTAACCGTCCGACTCCTAACGGAGCGATGCACTCGGCGACCTGTCGAGCGGTAGAGTACAGCGGGCGCGGTCCGGTTCCAGGCGTGGGCGGAGCACCCGTCGGTGCGGCAGCTGGCCGTGGAGGCGGCCACGGCCGTGGACCTGGCGTCGTGCCTGCGCGCCTTCACGAGCGCCGAGCGCCTGGAGCAGAGGTACCACTGCGACCACTGCCGCTCCAAGCAGCCCGCCACCAAGACGCTGCAGATATGGAGGGCGCCGCCCATACTGGTACCTACTGTCGCTCGCATACTACTATTATTTTTATACGCACTATAATAATCTATTTTTAACTGACTTCTTTTTTATTTTGTATTGGGAGTTCCTCAGGTCGAATGTTTATCGATTTTTTTTTATCTTAAAGGATCTTTTGTTCCTTCCAAGATATTTTGATAAGGGAATCCACAAAGAATTGAGAAAACTCCTCAAATTTGATATAGGAATAAATATAATGACCACCAAAAAACATTATGAGATCTCTTACCAAAAAAAAAAACACTTCAAATTGTAATCGAAGAGATGATGACAAAATACTACTTAAATAAACCACTATAATTGCTATATTATAAATACAATATAATATTATAAATTCGAAAGTTTGTGTGTAAGTAGGTAAGTATGTAAGTGTGTTTTGTTTTAATAAAACGGGAATACTCACGTTAAATTGAGTCGGTTATTCCGACTATAGTTTCGATCACATTCGGTGATCGAAACCGTGGGAGTGCAAGGCAAGACGAGGTCGCGCGCGTGTCTCGCTGAGCATTCCTTGATAAAGGTCACCGAATGTGATCGAAACTATAGTCGGAATAACCGACTCAATTTAACGTGAGTATTCCCGTTTTATTAAAACAAAATGTATCAAAACCACGTCAGTTTTCATACTATGTAAGTGTGTTTGTTCCCGTTCAACTGTGTGACGGCTGAACGGATTTGGATGAAGTTTGGTATGGAGGTGGCTTATATCCTGGATTAAAACATAAGCTACTTCTTATCTTCAATTTAGTGGTTCCTGTAGGATAGCGGGTGAAATAAAGCGTTATAAATTATAGATTCTGATATTTACAGCAACAAATCAAGTATTTGCATTCTGAAAGCGAGCCGGGTACCGACGCAAGCTTTTAGCGGTGGCCCAAACACCACTCCTTCCATCACAGATCTCCCATCCTCTGGCTGACCAGATGGAAGATCACTTTGGTGATCTATTAAGACCGATTGGAAATATCACAAGAACGCCACGTGTTTTGTCTGATTAGCTCGCTCGCTAGATGGAGTTGTACTTCGCTGTACAGACCGGCTGGTTGAGGCACCCGAGTATTATGTTCCTTGCACCTGACGCGACGGGCGCTAGTTTCACTACGCCGTAGCTAGGTGGAGTTGTGGTCGAGTTAGCTCGCGGTTGCGTTTCGTTCATAACCTCAGATCTAGTATTTTGTTTGTGAGCACTCGACACTTATAAGAATGCGTGCGAAGCCGTAGGGCCTATATCAACGCACAGCCTAAACCGCTGAAACAATAATATTTTTGATGTCGCTTTGAAAGCGACTCTGTTCTCAGTCTAGCTTTCATGAGTCAAATGTTGTAAGTATAAAATTGATTTCTGTTTTACCGGAAAGTACTCAAACGTAATGATTATAAAATGCTCTTGGGGTAAGTACGTTATTATAGTCGTCAGTGGTTTAGGATATTATACCCAGTGTGATAGCGGTAGGCTAGATGCTCTTAATAGGTACTACACACCTTAAAAGCCATGGGAGTCAACCTATGTCCGACACTGGAATAGCCGATTAGGCCAAGCAAAAATTCAGAAATTGGTCAAATTTTGTACACCTTTTGTTTTTTCATTGGAACGGAAATTAGATTAAAACTTAGTTGACAAAATTAATGTTTTGTCCTATTTTTGACTTTTATTTGACCGCGTCAACGTTTTTAAAATTTGCCGTTGTTAAAGGCACTTAAAGTTTCATTTTTTTGCGTCAAAAGTAGTCGTTATTAGAATACAATAATCATTTTTTGATAAAACAAAACATAGCGGCATAGATTAATCCAAGCCAAAAATTGACACCAAAAACAAAAGATTTTGTCACGATTTAGGGGGTGATAACAGACTACCCCCAAAAAGATAATTTCATCAAACATTTTGGAAAAATCACTAACTCTCTCTTTATTGCACGCACGAGAAACAGAGCGACAGCTATACAATTTAAAATATCGAATGCGCCAATACCTCGCAGAAAGACTATCCTTTAAAAAAAACAAAAATCCTGACTGCGTAAAGTAGCCTGTGGCACTCCAGATATAGAAAGGAATCCAACGACACCTGCTCATCAAAATCGGTCAAGCCGTGAGGCAGAAGGTAATATCGGAACAAACCAACATACATGCTTACATATACCCCAAAAACATCCCCTCCTTGGGCAATCGGGTAAATAGCAACCAAACGTTACTGGGTATTTCGGAACATATATAAAAGGTTTAGTGCGACCCTAAATTATCTTGAATCACAAGTGTTATTAATCTGTAACGGTTTTGTAATTATTTGAAACGAATAACTTATTAATTTGTAAAACAAAATTAAATGTAATCGCCGTTGAATCTGTATGTGCAGATAATCCACCTGAAGCGGTTCCAGTACGTGAACAACAAGTGGATCAAGTCGCAGAAGGTGGTCGACTTCCCGTTCCAGGAGTTCGAGCCGGCCGACTACCTCGCCTCCGTGCCCAAGGAGACCATACTCCGGCACCGGGAGGTACTGCTCAAGAGAAGGTACGGCTCACTTTCACGCGAAGCTGGAAGCCCTTTGCCCAGCAGTGGGACACTCTAGGCTCGAAAAAAAATCGAATAAAATGTAGCATCATTATAAGGTACAGGAAACCACTGTGATTGGTGACCAGAGGCCCTAACCCATCTAAGTCACGTCTCACTTTAATTGGGCTCTGACACCCACCTAACCGACACGCACAAGTCGAGCTCGGCCGCTCTGTAACTAAACCAAGATATATCCTTCAAGCGACTCTCAATCATAGTTATTTACAACAACAGTCTAAGACCGACATATATTTCTATCTATCGCAGGTCTTCGATGTTCGTCGACGAAGCGATAACGGAGAGCGAGAGCGAAGACGAGGCGAACGCACCGAGCGAAGTGACGCGGGACACGCGGAGCAAGGCGCGCGTGGAGCGGCGCCGGCGGTCCTCCCTCGACGCTAAGAGGTTACACACACACACTTTACTTACGTTGTAAATGTAATCAATTCCTTACAATTATACATACGCATTACGCAATCTTTATTCCGAACGAAACTAGCCAGTTTGAAAAAAAACTCTCGTCCTGGTTAATTTCCCCCTTACTGAGTAGCGTGGTGTGATGTGATGTGGTGTGTGTCGTACGACAGACGCGAGCGGCTGGAGTCGACCAGCCTGCAGGCCACGCCGGTGACGGACGACAACCTGGTGGACTACCACCAGCACCGGCTGCTGCCCGACCAGGACGCGTTCGACCTCAAGTACAGGCTGTACGCGGTCGTGGTCAGTATACCTGCCTGCCTCCCTCCTGCTGCGGCACGCGGCTGCACTGCTACTACGTAGACTCTGTTCTCAACACTGGTGATGAGTGACGCTTTCAGTTGTAATATCATTTATCTACACAGAATTTCATGGCACGGCGATACTACGAAACAGAAAAGTACTTAATTTTTATTTTTTTTATGTTTGACATTATTTTGTATATTATTCCTATTTTGAGATCTGACAAAACACTGACCATATTCTTATATTGAAATCTGACAAAACACTGACAATATTCTTATATTGAAAACTGACAAAACACTGACAATATTCTTATATTGAAATCTGACGAAACACTGACAATATTCTTATATTGAAATTTGACCTAACACTGACCATATTTTTATATTGTAATCTAACAAAACACTCACAATATTCTTATATTGAAATCTGACGAAACACTGACAATATTCTTATATTGAAATCTGACGAAACACTGACAATATTCTTATATTGAAATTTGACCTAACACTGACCATATTTTTATATTGTAATCTAACAAAACACTCACAATATTCTTATATTGAAATCTGACGAAACACTGACAATATTCTTATATTGAAATCTGACAAAACACTGACCATATTTTTATATTGAAATCTGACAAAACACTGGCCATATTTTTATATTGAAATCTGACAATATTCTTATATTGAAAGCTGACCATATTCTTATTTTGAGATCTAAAAGAAACCTTTTACCAGTTCTTTGCTCTTACGTAGTTAGCAAGAAGCGGAGTTTGTCTGAATTGGCCATGAACCCATGGAGTGAAGGAGGTATAAGCGTGGAGTATAATGTTTATGTGTGTCGTGTTGTTCGTGTCGCAGTCCCACAGCGGGCAGATGTCGGGCGGGCACTACGTGGCGTACGCGCGGCACCCGTCCGGCGCCTGGCTCTGCTACAACGACTCCTCGTGCCGCGAGCTGCCGGCCGCGCCGCGCCCGCCCATCGACCCGGCCGCCGCCTACCTGCTCTTCTACGAGCGGCAGGGGCTCGACTACGAGAGGTACCACACACACACACACACACACACACACTGCCGGCCGCGCCGCGCCCGCCCATCGACCCGGCCGCCGCCTACCTGCTCTTCTACGAGCGGCAGGGGCTCGACTACGAGAGGTACCACACACACACACACACACACACACACTGCCGGCCGCGCCGCGCCCGCCCATCGACCCGGCCGCCGCCTACCTGCTCTTCTACGAGCGGCAGGGGCTCGACTACGAGAGGTACCACACACACACACACACACACACACACACTGCCGGCCGCGCCGCGCCCGCCCATCGACCCGGCCGCCGCCTACCTGCTCTTCTACGAGCGGCAGGGGCTCGACTACGAGAGGTACCACACACACACACACACACACACACACACTGCCGGCCGCGCCGCGCCCGCCCATCGACCCGGCCGCCGCCTACCTGCTCTTCTACGAGCGGCAGGGGCTCGACTACGAGAGGTACCACACACACACACACACACACACACACACTGCCGGCCGCGCCGCGCCCGCCCATCGACCCGGCCGCCGCCTACCTGCTCTTCTACGAGCGGCAGGGGCTCGACTACGAGAGGTACCACACACACACACACACACACACACACACTGCCGGCCGCGCCGCGCCCGCCCATCGACCCGGCCGCCGCCTACCTGCTCTTCTACGAGCGGCAGGGGCTCGACTACGAGAGGTACCACACACACACACACACACACACACACACACTGCCGGCCGCGCCGCGCCCGCCCATCGATCCGGCCGCCGCCTACCTGCTCTTCTACGAGCGGCAGGGGCTCGACTACGAGAGGTACCACACACACACGCACACACACACACACTGCCGGCCGCGCCGCGCCCGCCCATCGACCCGGCCGCCGCCTACCTGCTCTTCTACGAGCGGCAGGGGCTCGACTACGAGAGGTACCACACACACACACACACACACACACACACTGCCGGCCGCGCCGCGCCCGCCCATCGACCCGGCCGCCGCCTACCTGCTCTTCTACGAGCGGCAGGGGCTCGACTACGAGAGGTAACACACACACATACACACGCATACACACACACACACACACACACACACACACACGCACACACACTCACACCACTCGAGTCCACTGCGTCTTACGAACAATCGTCTAATAAGTAGCTGAATGATCTGGATCAAGTCTATAAAGAAAATATAGTGACCGTCATGAGCACGGACACCAGCACCGCCGCGGGCCGGTCGGGGGCTCGCCGCCTGTATCCAAACATTTCAAGCTAAATGTTTTTTTGGAACAACAAATTTAGTAATTTTACCTAATTAATTATTTGTATCAGAAACGTGAACTATTAATTATCGCGTGTGTGTGTGTGTGTGTGATGGTCTATGAAGATAATAGTATTCATGTCTTCTCCAGCTACCTGCCGGACATCGAGGGCAAGGAGCCGGTGGTGAAGGACTCGGACACGCTGGATCCGGACGAAAGCGACCTCAAGAAGATGTGCGTCATTTCATAGAACTACAGCCGGGGACGCCTGCCTACACTGCGGAGTAGCGGGTTGTGTGGACCTGCGGCGCCGCGGCTCCGGTCGACACGCTGCGGAGGAACGCAAGATTGCGGCGTCGATACTCTGCTGCCGTTCTCTAGCTAAAGTTATTCGACACCACTAAAATTGTCTGCATATACTTTGATTTTATTATCTATAATAACTGTAATCAAAAATATACGCGAATACTTACGTTTGATCGAGCCAATGGGAGATTATAGTTAAGCGCGGCGCACTAATGGGGAGGCCTCCCTGATGATGGAGATGTAGTCGAGCGAGGTACTCTGAGCATTGCATCGGCCATATGTGACGTCAATTTCCGTGGTGAAATTGCGGCTATTTTTACCCGACTGCCCGAGAAAGAGGGTAATGTTTTTATGGTGTTAATTGTTATTTAAAAAATTTTTAAAAAATGGCAACAATTTAAAAACTATTAAATTTACTATGAAAAGTAGTCTGGTTTTGACACATTTCGAGTTCAAGAACAGTTCCCGCGCGCGTCACGCTTATAACACTTCTTGATAATGATAACGGATGTGAACGAAACTATAGTCTGAATAGCCGACTCGATCTAACGCGAGTACTAGCGTTTTTAGTTAAGAAAATAGAACAAGAATCGACGCCTTATTACCAAAAATATTTGTCGCAAAAATCGTTTTATATCGATATATATAATTTGCTGTATATTTCCTAAATATTGTTCAATAATTTGCTATAATCACTGGAAGTGTAATGATAGGAGGGACTAGTTACGGCATAGTCATTGTCGATAGGTATTAAGAAGTATAATACTTGGGATCATTATATAATAATACCTATAACTATTTTAATATTGTGAGAGACGTGAACAGACAGACATGTTTCATTCCAAGTGACAAAACTTTATTTAGGAGTTTAATCAAGATTTGCACGATTGTAAGGAACTAGTGAAATAAAGCGGGACGGGCGCCGGACACGGGCCCCCTCCGCGCGGCCGCATTCCGCCGACGCTTATCATAGCATATATAAATTCATACTATTTTGTATTTGTATCGCCTGAGACGCGCCTCGGTCGGTGTCCCTAAAAATAGTACGCTTCAGTTGACAGATCTAAACTTACTAAAAGTATTCCTGTCCTTGTTCTTATAGACTAAAATGAAAAGACAGCTACGACTTCAGTAATTTTCTTCATCTATTTTTTCCGTTTCTTTATATTTCTGTCAACTAAAGCCTCCAGGTGTGGGAGCAGAGCGGAATATAGATAATGTTGTTATTTCGCGTCAGCATCGCGACACACGCCTTCGAAACACTGAAGTGGTACAACACTGTGTTGAGATATATCGAGCCAGTAGTGATGTGATTACGGAACGTTAAGGGTATCGTATGATTTGGAATTGATTAAGGGAAATTGAATGAGAGACAGACAGTTGGCCGTTATTTTAAATTTTAATTCAAACTATTTTCCTGTAAGTTAGGAATAAAGTTTACTATTTTTCTCTAATACAACATTATATATCGATTAAAATAAGCTGGTGGTCGCTTACGGTATGTGAATGAACACATGTCTGAAGCCATGACGTCACGTCTCTGTCGCTCGCGCGAGGCGTCGCGGTCAAACGAATGAGACAAAGACAATATACTAGTAAAATTGTAAATTGTCATTTTGTACCAGTGACGGAATCGGCTTCTGTTAATCTCCCAGGATAAAATGTACGAAAAATTTACAAAAATAAACAATATTTTTGTATGTATTTAGTGGCTTCTGCGCGGCGAAGCATCTATGCCGTAACGGTCAAAGGGATATAAGGTGTTGTAGTCAGTCTAGTTGGACCACGGTTCTGTTGTAAAATGTTGCGTACATTCCTTTGTTGTATTATTGTCGAGGAACACTGCATTTGTATAAAAAATAGAAAGTCTCTCTTAGCAATGACAAAATTGTATAAATTGTACCCCCTTGTAAAATGATCGTTCAACTTATCTACCGTGTGTAGAGGCTAGGCCTCAGGTCAATCCGTGTATAGGGGGTTTTATGTGACACACAATATAATTATGACTATAGCGAGATGAAAAGCAAGATAGCTTAAACAGACTTTGTATGTACATGTAAATTTCCAGCTCTTTTCTGGCGACTCATTCTATGAACGACCACAAAATATCTTCTCTCTCTCTCTGCTATCCCGCGTTAGAGCTTCCTCTTGTCCGGTTTTCGAAGCATTCCGTTCCTTGTTGGCTATGAAAAAATATGTTTTTTGTCGTTGAATTCTTTAAAATTTGTTTTGAGAAATGACTACGTTTCAATTCGGTCAATTCCTTTATTATGTCTATGTCAGTTATGTGTTAATTCATTATACTTATATAATTGTGTACAGACGGTGAATAGTTAATTTAATATTGTAATCGAGACTGATGTGATGTTATTGTATAGTCTGGTGTGCTATGTCTACTCATTTATTAGATTTTTTATTTAATTAGACTATAGATATTATTAAATGCTTTTGTACTGTAACTGTACATGTGTTCAGTCGGCGGCGGCGGTGCGCGAGCCAACAATCCGCCAGTTAGATAACTGGGCTAGGAAAATGAAGTGTATCGGTGGATTTTTTTCGAACGTGTTTGGTGGAAACGCACCCTTAATTCATTGAGAGCACGGTTTTAGCTTACATGTATCGTTACAGAATCAATATTTAGTTAGGTATATAATTATAATAATATGAATAAAATAATATATTCTTTTAGCGCAGAATTAGAATTAAAGTATGTTATCGGAAATTATTTAAAATATTACGTAACATGATTTTATTGAGAGCTTGGCTGCCTTACCGTGAGAGGGCTCAATATTTTATCTTTTATACGAATAATTGTGTTGGTAAGAGCGCGAGGCGAGGTGAGGCGAGGCGAGGCGAGGCGACGCTCGGTGTTCTCGTGAGACGCGGTGATAAGTATTAGTTATTAAAGTTATCATGTTGCGCGTATGTTAGGTGGTTATTTGAATGATATTACAATGGTGTGTACGAGATTGATCAACTAGTTATCAATCAATCAACAGCAAGCACCGAGCACAGTTCACTTGTTATTTGTACCGTTTTGTACCCAGTAAGTAGCATAAACAAGAATCATTAGTTTTCATCGAACGATGGACTGTCCAGTGCCGTAGCGCGGGTGTATTTTAGTGTCTCTTATAAATATCAATACGTAACTGTCAACTGCGTTGTTATATATCTATTTTATTGTTAGACGGGCGTTGGCGAATCGTGCCATTAAAATTAGTTTTCGGTATACCAAAGCTGTCTAAAAAATCATGTATTTTTATTATTAAATCAATGGCTTGGCGTTGTAACTCCCAAGCGTTGCGCGTCGTCCGTACAACCCACGCACGCTTTAAGTCCTCTCGCAGATTACCCATAAAGATTCCACACGTAATAGAAACGCACTACGTGTGTCTCATAACGCCTCTATTAAAAATTACTTTCATTGGTTCAACATTGATAGGGAATAGAAACTTTTAGTCTCGGTATCCCAATTCGCGTTTGAACTTTGGCGAGTTTCGATCGGAACAAAGATCGCTTAATGCGATATCTGTAGTGGTAATCTGTACGTCTTCACACGGTGCGATGCAAGTAAGCTGCGCAACTTGAGAAGGATGCACGTACATATATTTACATACGTGCGTTAACTTTGCCACACGCCTTATCTCAAGTTGCGCAGGTTGCTGGTAACTCGAAACAGCTCGATGTGCACGTTGTACGCTTGGCTCGGACCCGCGACTTGTCCGCTGTATTGTCCACACACGCTAACACGCCATATTTATGTAATAATCACGCCTCCGCGTCGTGTATCGAAATTGTAATTATATTAAATAATGTAATTAATGTAAGTATTTTTGAATATCCCTGTGCAATAAATTCTTTTTGTATGTATTCCGTATTTTATGTCAGACCACATTCTTTAACGGAGACAAAAAAATAACTATATACAGATTACATTTTGTGTAGTTACTTAATAATACTTATACGTATTATTTGGTTTCACCACAGATGAATAGAACCTTACTTCAAATGAAAGTAGCTACAGCAAGAGCTGTAGTCATGGTCAGTCTGTTCGTGATTGTACAAATACCTACGATAGGTGTAGGTTCCTACATCGTTTCTTCTTCTCGCTCGCGAAGTAGGTAGGTAATTATTATTGTGTATTATATATAGATTTTCCAAACATCTCGTGCAAAAATTAATAAATGTAAAAAAAAAATGTGTATTTAAAATATGTTAGTACGATACTGATTGCGTGATAAAAAGTTACGCATTACGGGCATCAGCTTGTTATGTATTATTTCTATATGCTGGAGATAATAAATGGCATGTCGCTGGAGATCTCTCTTTACTTGTACAAATTAACACAATGAAGTTTTGGCGGGAACGTGAAGAAGTCATGTCGCGTCATTGTATTATTTTCCAAAACTCGTGGAACATGCACGAGTGTTGGTGAATAATATAATGATGTGAAACATGTTGTTTCCAAAACTCCGTAGAAACCTCTAGTAGTCGCCACCACTTTACTGGGGCATGACGTGGACTTGACCGTGACTTACTTTGCTCGACTATGATAAAGCCCTTCTTTTTTGTCGTAACAGATTGTGGACCACTTGAAATATTACAAAACTTTGCACTGGCTAAATACACCATGTGTGGAACCAAAATTGAAGAGGAAAAAAATAAAACATATTTTAGATCCATGCATGAAGCTGTACCTGGCTTCATAGATCCATGCTTCTAAGTGACTGGAGACTAACGAGGGCTAGATGACTGCTGATTATCACGAAGTACCTACGCTGTGGTTATAATTATGTAAGTGCAGCATCCTGAATACACATAAGTACATACCCAAAAAGTATGTAACTTTCTGGTATTGTTATCCGAAATATACCTAGGCTATGATGTTGTTACATTTTGGTTTTGTCATCCTTAATATATCTACCGAACTATTGTTACATGTTTGTGTTGTCATCCTGAATATGCCTACCTAAACTGTTTTGTTACATGTTGGTGTCGTCATCCTGAATGTACCTACATAAACTTGGTTGTTACATTTTGGTATTGTCACCCTGAATATGCCTACCTAAACTGTGTTGTTACATTTTAGTTTTGTCATCCTGAATATGCCTACCATAACTGTTGTTACATTTTGGTGTTGTCATCCTGAATATGCCTACCTGAACTGTGTTATATTTTGGTGTTGTCATCCTGAATATGCCTACCTAAAGTGTTGTTACTGGTGTTGGCATAGTTGTTTTATAAATTGTGAGAAAAAATGAAACAAAAGCATTGGACTTTTTGAATTTTATTATTAGATTTACACTGTCATTTACAATAAATTTTATGTTGTTTGTAGGACAATAAACCAATATTGCATAACACTAAGGCTAATCGCATCAGTATTCCTGGGGATAAATTAACAAAATATATGCAATATTACAAATTCAAAATAAAAATAACGCTAATATCTTACTGAGGGGCACGCGGCTGAGAGTGGCGGTGGCGCGTGGTGGTCACGGTACCCAGGTACCCAGGTACCCACGTACCCACAGGGAGGCGCGGGCGGGCGCTGGCGATGGAATGTAGGGCGCGGGCGGCCCGCGGCGGCCGCCAATAAATACAAACTCCGAGTGCATCACCTTAACAACTAGCACAACTTTACAACTACTGTTTGTCCTGTATTCATCGTAAGAGATGTAGCGCTACAGCAATTTTCGAGAACTTGCGAAATTAAAAAAAATAAATTAAAATATACAAAATCTCTATCACAATACTCGTAAGTAATTAAAGCAATTCAAGTGTGAATACTCCAAATGTTGTAATACGCAGCGGCGCGCGGCGGCGGGGGCCCGGGACCCGCGGCCGGGGCCCGGGGGAGGGGGCCGCGCGCTCCTTCTATAAACGTCACTACACAGTAGTCACAATTTACACAAACTCATTATTGCAATAAATACAAGTATGAAACGCTCGATAAGACAGACGATAAAGACCGACGGGGTGACGCCACTATCACTTAGCTAAATATTGCAAGTAACTACATAATACCACCCTATAATCGTTTAAAATATGCCATAATAATAATGATTCAAATGTATACAAATGCAGCGATGGCGCGGGAAGACTCGCGGCGGCCGGCGCCGGCGCGCCCCGCCGCCCGGCCCGGCGGCTGCCCGGTGCTGCTACACTACGGTACGGTACCGCACAGTACCGTACGGTACAGGCGACAGTTCAATACATTCATTTTACATACGGTATAAAATACTTAGAAAATTTACAATTCCCACCTTACGAGAGTAGTCGTGGAGCGACAGAGACAGAGATGGATAGTACAGACGCCGGCGACAGAGAGGCGCGAGCCCTCCGCAAGCAGGACGCGAGATCGAGTGATCGAGGCGGACGCGAGGCGGCGCCGCGCTCGGGAACGTACAGACTGTACCTCAAACCCAACTACTTCCTTAACGACGCTTTAACGCAGTACAAGGTCCTCCCTCTCGCTCGCACAATCTACATTTTTATTTATATAAAATAGGGTGATATTGTAAAAATTTTGCAACATTTTCTAAGACAATATTTTAGTTAATTTGTCAATTTCATTTACATATTATTGTAACCGAGTACAGAAAACATTTTATCATCACCAACATGAGAACCGGTTCCTATTATCTTGAATTTTATAACAAAGAAAATGTTGCAAAAATATTGTATAATATCACTGTTTCATTTTATATCATTAAAAATATTGAATAAACGAGCGCGAGAGAACGAAACTCGGTTTTCTACTCTTAACATTATTTTTTTCGTATTTGAAAACAACATATCAAAAGAAGTACATACATTTATACTCAGAGATAATTTTGACACGATACATAACGAAAAGTGTTGGCCGTTCGCGAGTGATCCGGGCCAAGGCCAGGGCCGGGGCCAGGGCTGGGGGTGATCTGATCCGAGGTGGTGGTGAGTCTTGCACGTATGTACCTTACGACCGGTTGTCATTGAGGGCTGGCTCTTATATCATACTATAGTTATTTTTTATTATATTTAAATAGAATGTTTAAAAGTATTACGACACGTCCTGATCTTCCACGTCTTGTGCTTGTTCTTTCTGTTCGGTTTCACCTGTAACACAAAACGAACTCGTATTATTGCTGAGAAAAATGTAAACCTATCGATTGTAGTTCGCGCGACGCGCGCTCCCCGAGCCTCTACATAAAAACGTACCCTTTTTATGCTAATCATAGACAGAGCACCCTTCTCTAAAAATAAACCACTCTGACCCATAAAAGGATTAGGTAAATCAAGTGGAACATAAACAACGGGTCTCACAGACCGAGGCATTACAAAAAAGGGCTGTTGAGGACTGGACTCCCATCAAACTAATAGTATGGAACAGCACACCTCCCGGGGCTCGCGGTCCTAAGTTCCTCATTCCCCAAGTGTCAGAGAAATCTAGCTAGCGATCTGGCTCTGGGTATGTCCATGGGGTTAACATAATAGCTATTTCCAGGCTGGATACAAGTGAATCATGCCACCTTTCACTCTAATAAATGCAGAGATTAAAAAAATAACATTATTTTTACACAAAACAGGGACCAAAAGTGACGTTATATGAATAATGAATACATTTTATCTCTGGAATATATTAGGATTCTATAGGATTGTCGGTGGCATGCAACAAGTAACAACCAAATGGAAAGGTTCTACTCTAGGTTTTTGTTTGTGTGAGTCACTCGAAGCGGAAATGAGTACCGCGGTTGATGTTACGTCACCGAGATCGTAACACATTAGCGACAGGCTTCACGTAGCAGACATCCTTCGAATCGTCAGAGACAGCAAACAGACAAGACGTGGGGCTACACTCTGTGGGGCCGGACGACATTTCATTCAGGAGAACTAACCGGCTCACCAGGATAGACGCCAACGAGCGTGCTGCTGAGTGGAGGACACAAGACTCAGACTAAGGTTATGTCGGCATGACTGGTTCGAGAGTGTGAGTGAAGGAAGGCAGGTGAGGCGACGTACCGGACTCGCCGTCGCCCTGCATGTCGGACGTCCAGAGCGTGAGGTTGTCGCGCAGCAGCTGCATGATGAGGGTGGAGTCCTTGTAGCTCTCCTCGGAGAGCGTGTCCAGCTCCGCGATTGCATCGTCGAACGCCGCCTTCGCCAGCCGGCACGCGCGGTCCGGACTGTTCAGGATTTCATAGTAGAATACCTGCAAACGAAACGCATGTCTCACGTTACCGACGTAACCGAGGCTGGGACATAACCCATGTTTTCTGAGAAAAATCCGAAGATCCGAGAACCCAGAGAAATCATGTTACCCATCAGGAATTAACAGGCTTTCATGTTACCCGAGAACGGTAACATAGGTAGGTAGCGAAGGACAAATGGAATAGGTATGTTATCGAACCACGAGTTGTAAGACAAAACACCAACTCAATATTTTATGCTATATAAAAATGCCAGCACGAGCTATGGAAACTACCAAACTATTTATTTTTTTAGCCTATGTTTCGCATGGATGACAAGAAACGTACGATTCGTCAGCATGTACAAGTAAGTACAAGGGATGGACATTAACGGCCAAACTTGAAAAAAAAAACAGATTGTTTTACTCGGTGCATCCGGTTAGTTATTATTTTGAGATATATATTTTTTATGGTTATATCATAGTTATATCTCGATTTACACACATTTTGCGCTGGCGCTCGGGACCCCTAGTGTATAATTCAAGTGATTAATACAGTAATAGTAACTAGGATAGTATCGAATAGAATTTTGATTGATTGCCTGGTTTGGTTACAATTATCAATATCTGTTTTTTATCACTAGTGCGCGCTAAGGACATCTCTTTCATCTGCGCGCGAAAATGTACAAGCACTGTTTTTTTTCTCGAATTAGCCTCTTAGTGGATATATCTCTTTATTCAAAATAATTGTTTCTATGTATTTAATTATGTGACGAGAAGGAACACGAGACTTCCTCCTCATTATGCGGCACAAGTTTGCGAACTACGCGGCTGATTCAAGGTCGCGCCGTTTTTATATGCATACTTCAAAGCGTGCGTTGTTCGAACTTGGTCAGATTATATAACCTCACCAAATTCCAACGCAGGCTTCGAGCTCTGCGTAAGAATGGCGCGACCTTCTTGAATCGGTAGTGAAAGCCGCAAATGGTCCAGCCTTAACAGTAATAACGCAAATGTCAAACGTGGAACGTAAGTTGCGCTCGGGATGTCGTTTGTGACCAAATAATTTCATTAAATATTGTAAACGAGTGTGGGATAGGAATCGTAATAACACGAGAATCACGTACAAGACTCATTATTAACTGCCTCCCAATTTCTAAAATTGAGATGATTCATCCGCGGATTTACAGTTTCGTCAGTTCATAAAACGAGCAAGAAATAAAGTGATATAAAAGCAGTTCTACCATTTTAATGTCCTAATTATAAATCCTCCAACATTAGATGAATGTATTCATTTCGAGATTTCGAATAAATATTTAAACCTTAAAACAAAGCGCGAGCAATTGTCTAAACAAGCATCGTACGCGCACACGCGCGCCGTACTATCGGTTCCACTATTCAATATTTACGCAAACTAAAAACACCTCGTGACGTCACCCCAACAAATAGACACCTATCTTCGCAATGACAATGAGATACAAATGACAAGTTGTGGAAACGATTCACGCGACCATCGGACGTACCGCGACAAAATCTTCTCTGCTCATCATGTCGTGCGAAAATAAGACAAACGTATTTATCGTAGTTTTTTGCTGTTTTAAAAGAGTAGAGAAAATCGTCTCGGTGCGCATTGTAACTAGTCAGAACGAGGATACTACAACACAACACCGTGCCGAATAAGGGGCAAGTAGAGAAAAATATAGCAACTAGATACTTTCGCGTTCACATGAACGGAGTAATGAAGCAAGTAAAAAAATCAGATAATTGCTAATTTTTTACAACTAAACCAGGGGCGCTAGTCTCGACTTTTCGCTACGGCACTTTGCGACCGAATTCGGTCGCCATGACGCAAAAATTCGACAACGAACACGAATTGTTAATGATAAATCGCAAACATAGCGTTGAATTTTGCGTCATAGGGACCGACTACGGTCGCTATGACGCAAAAATTCTACAACGAACACGAATTGTTATGAAAAAACGCAAACATAGCGTTGAATTTTGCGTCATAGCGATCGAATTCGGTCGCAAAGTGCATAGCGAAAAGTCGAGACTAGCGCCACAGAAAGACAAAATTCTGTACTAAGCTATACCAGATATTAAGATTAACTAACTTTTTAATGACTTAAATATTATACTTCATTTATAAATTTCATGTACAGTGCATTCAGTTATTTTACATTTGACATCTGTGTGTATTTACTTGCTATATTGGCATAACTCGGTTTTAAGTATTTTAATTCTTGGATTATTCTGTTATATCGGTTATTATTAATCTCTTGTCTTGCCGAAAAAGATTCAAAGTAGCGGCAGAAAAAACTTTATAGTTAGAAGTAAAATAACTGAACGTTTCCAGACGATTAGACGATGGAAAAAAAACACAAATCTCAAAATAATCTACATAACTAATGTGCAGAAAACCCAGTTTTTTTTTCAGTTTAGCTCTTTATCTTACGATGTGACGATTTATGAGGTTTGTACGAATAAGGATGTTGACAGACAATAGCTTAGTCGTAGGGCTAAGAGAGAGTTACTTCAGTCGCGTAATTTGGTCATCTATTACTCGCATTTTAAAGACTCATTTTCGTTGACGTGACCGTAATTACAATGATCACACACACGGCCTGTCACCAATACTACCGAATGTAACGTAAATTAAGCGACGCTAAAACGCGATCGATACAGCGCTCGTCTGACCTCACCTTTACTGTCGATAGTTCATTAGGTATAATTATACATGCGAAACTTTGTAGGTAAGTATGTAAGTGTGTTTGTTCCCGTTCAACTCTGTAACGGCTGAACAGATTTGGATGAAATTTGGTATGGAGGTAGCTTATTCCCTGGATTAACACATATACACTTTTTATCCCGAAAAATTTAACCGTTCCTGTAGAATAGCGGGTGAAGAAACCGCGGCCGCATCTAGTTGGTATAAAGAACAGTACTGTAGGTATTCAAGTGACTTAATACTTTCATTGTTAAATTTATACCTAACGATATACATTTTAGAATGTTGTAGTCAATAGCTTTTTCCTAGAAAGCCACACAGCCCACACTGTTGTCGAGTTTCTGCAGTGGCTTGAGTCATCGAAATGACGTATGTGTGTGTAGTTGGTACGTGATTACTTAGCTAACCGTAGCCACATGAATTTCAAGCTCAAGCATTACGTCACGCCTATAATCCGCAGGAATATACTACCTTATAAGGAAGTTTAGTTTAGGAAAATTTATAGTAAAAACGTTAGCATTATTCAGGGTAAGATGGGAAAAAAATTGTTTTCTTTGGAAAAAAGTTTTTTTTTTTTAATGTCATGATGTCTGCCTTTATTTGTACAGTCGGGTGAAAATAGCAGTTTATGTATATATCTGTTTAGTATGATGCGTGAGTAGAGTTTTCAAACAGATTTTGGTTGATTACAGCCGTGAGCATACAATAAAATAATGTTGTCTGCACATGCTTGTATTGTATGTACGGATTACAATACAAGCATTCTGTACAAATAGGTCTCACAACAATCCCAATGTGTCGGAGACTCGTTAATTTGGTGTGGTGTGGTGAGTAGTGTGCAGTGTACTCACTGAGAAGTTGAGCGCGAGCCCGAGGCGGATGGGGTGCGTGGGCGGCAGCTCGGTCATGGCGATGTCGGAGGCGGCCTTGTACGCGACCAGCGAGTTCTCGGCCGCCTCCTTGCGGTCGTTGCCGGTCGCGAACTCCGCCAGGTACCGGTGGTAGTCGCCCTGGGGGCGTCGACAATCATACACTACACCACCTGCATCTCACACTATTCAAGCATAAATGACGATAACACAGTCGAAAACTACCAAACAGCTTAAGATAATCACAAATAATATTATACAGAAAAAAAGGAAGTGCTCCTTATTTCGTCCTTCCTCCTTTACCCTAGATTTGAAAAATTCTTGAGAAACGCAGACTATGGTGGTGGTTGTTCCACATCCTCGCTGCTCGCTGTGCGTATAATAATGTGTGATTGAAGCGCTCGGTGCACACGTGGAGAATGTCCACCGTGTACATGCCGTGCCTAGTTACCTTCATTTTGTAATAGAAGACTTTGGATTCGCCGGTCTGGCTGGAGGGGATAAGGTGTTTGTCGAGCACGCTCAGGATGTCCGAGCAGATGTCGCGCAGCTCCTTCTCGACCTGGCTGCGGTACGCGCGGATCATGTTCAGTTTGTCCTCGGCGCCCTGGCAACAAACAAATTACATACTTTGTAATGTATTCTTACAATACGAATATGTGAAACAGCATTAACCTTGAATCTCGATGATGTGATATATACAGATATTTTTACAAAAAGGAATAAAAAGCTCCGCTTACTTGATTTGCGACACCCGGGTTATTGCAAAAATTCTAACGATACCATTCATATCCAAATCAAACCCAGGCATTCGGGAGTTAAGGTAGAATTAAGAAAACCACACACACATCATATGAACCCTCAAAAGATAACTTATAACGATATGGTTTTTTGGGCAAAGGTGGCACATGGCAGAGGCATATAATGCAGAACTGAGTGAAGTAGCCTGCCTTCGTTGTCATACGACTTTAGTAGCGAATCGACAAGTGTAACTTTAAATAAGGAAATAGTAAGCAATATGGATATATAACTTAGGATATGCATCACAGCGTCGTGTCACAAGGAAATCAGTGAACAAACAGAAG
Organism: Apocheima hispidaria; assembly: GCA_947579745.1. NCBI lineage: Eukaryota > Metazoa > Arthropoda > Insecta > Lepidoptera > Geometridae > Apocheima > Apocheima hispidaria. The sequence continues at coordinate 12,526,017 of OX388166.1, read as the reverse complement.
CGTAACAAGAATATTGCAAGAAACCTTTTTTTTTACTTGAATACTTTATTATGAATCTCTGGCATACCTACTGTCCGCCATCTTGTTTTTTCTTCAACATAGCGGCAGTCATAAAGCCTATATGAATCGATAGCTGACACTAATACGAAAAAGGTTTGCATGAGACAAAATCTCCTTTTTGCGTCACATTTCCAATATATACGATTTCAAAGTTACATTGGTGGCGCCGCCGGTAGGTTGACTTAGAACTAAATTTAAGGTATTAATAGGATCTGAAATATTGTTTTACTGTAAAGTATTGTGTAATTTTGAAATCGTATCTGGGAACCGTGACGCTGAAGTAGATTTTGTCTCATGCAAACCTTGTTCGTATTAGTGTCAGCCATCGATTATTATAGGTTTTATGAGTGGCCGCTATTTTGAAGAATAAACAAGGCGGACAGTAAGGTATGCCAAAATAAACAAACCCCTTTGTTACTATAAAAACAGTCATTGACAAATTGAAGAGGCGGCTGTGGACCGATCATATCTCCTGTAGAAACGATAACAGTTAGGGTAAAGTGTTATGGAGTGTCCGCGAATCTCAGCGGTTCGATGAAGGTATAGGTACGGGACCTATTACAATAAGTTGCAGCTACAAGCGAAAATCTGCTTAAAAGGCGTGCCTTAAGACAGGCCCAAATCCATAACTAATGATGATGATGGTGAACTTTGGTGAGCAGTTACTACATGAATAGATTATACGACCAAAAAGCGTTGTAAAGGGCTCGGAATGGTTTCTAAGCGAGCGAGGCAGCGGCGCGCGGTGGAGCGGAGCGCACATACAGTTACATAATATCGCATTTCACTCGCATAATGAGGATGTGTAAGATAATACGCGGATCTCATGACGACGCCTTTACTAAATTAGCCGCTTTATAACACTATTTGCACGGATTTGATTGTGTTATAAACTTGTAAGACCGTGATCCGATGCTTAGTTGCATGATCTCAAAAAAAATCAGCACAAAAAGCGAGTTTACGAAAGACCAGTAAGTAGTAAGATTGCAACTGTGTTTGAAACTTGCCGGCCTTTTACGTCTTTCTGTCAATTTGATGCCTAAATAATGAACCGATCGTTTGCTAAGGTCGGCTCGAAAGTGGGAAGAATAGGGTAATAAGGAAATAACGAAGCTCGAATGGAGTGACCGTAAGGCTTCCTCAATGATAATGAAGACCCTTTAGGCAATTTTTAATAAAGTTAAAATGTTTTCAGATGAGTTTGACATCTCTATAATTTAATTATGATATGTTATTTTAACTCATTTTCGCAGTCTCATCACTGTTCACAGTAATATCGTGAATGTGAAAATAGCCTTATTGTCTCTGTGTGAGAATTGGCAAGAAGTATAATACAAGTGCAGATTTCTAATTTTTATTCTAAAAAATATTATATTATCTTGAAAACTCAGTTATTTTATTGTTTCGGCTTTAGTTCATTTTATATATAAATCTTTTTATTTACACAGATTCCGGGTCAGTCAGCAGTCATAAATGTCCGCTAGTTGACTAAGCCGTGTTAAATAGAAAATTGCACGCTTAATTAGTCATTGCTTTGACGGAAAAGTATTTACATTATAGTAGCAGTATTTCTATACAAATAAACTCGGGAACTATTTTTGTATTAGACCCAAGACTATGTGTTGGTAAATCTGTTTCAACATGATGAAACATCACGATTAAGCCACACCCTGTTTCAGAATGAGACAAATCAACTACAGGTTTTAAAAACTGCGTCAAAGCTACGCTGCAACTTTATTTCGCGACTGTGACGTCAACCGAGCGTAATACTTCCGAGATTAGATTATTCTTAGATCCGTAGATTATTCTTACTAACTGACCAGTTTATTAACTTGCTCGATTAGTTCATAAATATCTGTACTTCATACTATTTATAGTGTTTGCGAGGGCTTGCGCAAGTTCAACTGACGCACACAACGCATACGATTTTTTACTAGTCGTGTTACCCGCGACTTTGTTCTCGTGGACATAAAAAAAAAAACCTATATGTCCGTCCTTGTGATGTACTGTAAGTCCTTATCAAATTGTATCAAGATCCGTTCAGCCGTGATAACGCGACAAACATCCAGACAGAGACAAAGTTACTTCCTATAGTTTCCTAAATGGCGTAGATATTTTTTTTTGCATATTTTGTTATACAACCACAAGTTACAACATAACGTCGGTGAGTACTTATACAGGATTGTTTTAATATATAGGGGATGAAAGTTTTTATACAAAATAGTTATTTCACACTTTGCATTTGGGAGGTCGACGGCTGAGCCTAGGTCCCGAGCCCTAAACGTGCTTGGCCGATGATTGAGCACCACAGCGGACGAAGTCGCAACCATTAGCTAGCAAAGAAATAATTTTCAATAAAGGCTCAACGCAGTAACAAAGGTTACAAAGGCTATCTAGTTACACACTTCACAGAGAAGTTTCGCCGACTAACCTAGCTTCTAGTCTTTACGACTTACTTTCCAAGATCGTAAAGTTTTTTTTGCACTCCTCAATGCCACTGCATAATCAGGTAATCATGAGCACCTGTCTGTTATAGTTGCAGCCTTCACATGAATAGCATAACGTCCTTGAGCATACCGATCGCATCGATTTATATACTGTATTAAGTTCACGAGTTACCGATCTACTTAGGGCATTGCTTTCGAACATTGGCATTGTTATTCTGATGATGACTGTTTATTTTAGTAGTCTGATATTTTATATTTAAAATGTTGAAAATGCGCGAGGCACTTAGTAAAACTCTTCCGACTGATTCACAATGCACGACATAGGATCTGGAAGTATCAAACTTTGCATATAAGATCCTTTGAACGCAGGTAAGCAATAGGAAATCATTTTTAAAAACTCGTCCCCCAACGGGGTTTAAATTGGGAATCAGATAATACATAAATCAAACAGTCACAATTCAATCCAAATTACTCATGTTACTTTGTATCAGCGAAGCCGAAGGCCGAGATTCGGTCCCGAGCCCGAAATCTGCGAGGTCGAAGGTCAGCAACGCGTACCAAGTCGCGGGCACCAGCTAATACACACAGACATTACACCATACCTACCTACGGTGTCCTACTTTGTGAAATTATATTGCAAAAACATTGTCTACTTTACGCCTATTTCATCGATTTTATGCTGATTAACCTCCCGGGTGACCTCCATGAAGTAATCACACTAGCCACGCGGTAATTCGGCGAAAGCGCAATAAAATATAAACAAACATTATTAGCTTATTACCTTGGAGTAGATTGTATCATGTATCGTGCAAGTTTCGCACCAACTAATTATGTAGGCAACTTTCCAACTAACTTATCATGCTAGTTATTTTTATTAATTTTGCCGAGTTGCGAAGCTGATAAGTTTGGATTTGTCTCCCTTATTCAGTGATGGTTACTTAACGTTTTTGCGAATGGATCTAGCTAGTAGTTTATCTGACTATGTTCGCATCTGTCCTTACCTAACCCTAAAACGGACCCGACACCGACGCGCTATCAGCTCAGTTTTAAGGTTAGGTAGGTATGAAAGATGTCACGCCACGATGACTCATATTTTATAGGTTCACGGTCCATAAATTCTTGACATGTTGGTATTGGTAACTATGGCCTCAGTTGAACACTTTGCGAGATAAACTCGAAATAATTTTGTTGACAGAACGCGATAAACCATTTTAGAAGCTATCTGGACCGCGTCAACTAATGACCGCCGAGCCTCTAGCAAATGAGTTACACGTGAACTCCCGAGCCGGGTGTACCGGTGACGTCACCCCGCCGTACAACAAAGTGCCCTTTCAAGCATAAGGTCAGGCTTTGATAAGTTCCTAGGAGTACGCAGCCATTGTGGAGCTTCCACTCAAAGTAGCTCGGCGAAACGGACATCACGCGTGCTCTCTTTAGAAAATCTAGCGGCAACATTGAATGCACCTTTTTAGGGTTACGTCACGTCGCAAGTTGATGAACCCTTATAGTTTCTCAATTTAATGTAGCACTTTCAAATACAAGTTTCCAAGACGGGACAGTGTGAAATATGCGTTCCTATCGCGTAAATCCACTGAAAAAATGAGTCTATTCCAAGGCAATTTCCATGTCGATTTCACGGCGCCGGGGCTAAAAGAAAAATCGATGTCTCATAATGTGGTGCCATTTGTTGCCGCGCCGGCGATCTGAGCGGCGGCCGCCAGATGGGACAACCGGCGCCCGGCACCCCAGGGCCCAGGCTACACTAAGGTCACGAGAAACCTGCGCTAAATTATATAGCCGCGTGGCGTGTACCGCCACCCGGCTACCGTGATGTAACACCGGAGCCGATGGAGTTATCGCTAGCCAATAAAAATTCAATATAGAACCGATACAAAAATACACTGAATCTAGTGACGATTTCTAATAATGACTAGCTGGTTTTTATCGTGATATCTAGCTCAAAAACATAACGGTTCTAGCATAGACTAGACTAGACATTCTCTCGACATAGTTTTGCCAGACAGTAGGTACCTACACGGACGATTTAATTTGTGAATCAGATCTAGGATATTGTAATAACCCTAATCTAGTGTATATCTAGTAAACCCTAATCGAATGTATCTATCCCTTATTACGTACACGGTCGCAGCCTCGCAGCATTACCAATGAGAAGGAATAACGGCCGCCGAGTCATTTTTCCTATTACACGGCGGGTAGAGGCCGAGGTCCCTCTCACCGCGTTTTTGCGATCGCTGATAAAAAATACGAAGATAGAGATCCTTTGTACAGAATATTGAAATGACATTTGCAAAAACTAGATAACGTTAGGGATTTCCGAGAATGTTTGCTCAGTCTGTAGAAAGCAAATAAAATGACGTCTGAGTCACAACGCCGCGCCGATCGCAATGATGAAAGCAATAGCAAACGCGAATTCTATGAAAGGCTGAACGGGAGTCGGGACCACCTACATACAAAAACAAAGGTCACAAACCACTAGCCATAATTGATACTAGGTACGCTTTACATCATGTTACGTACTAACCTATTCTACCATGACGAAGTTATTGGAGATGATGCAATTATATCGAGCGACGAGAATCGGCGGTGAAACGACAAGATTACTTTTAAAGATATATGCAACAGGAGCACACTAATTGAAGTCACGGTGGAGAAATATAGTGCATTTGAAGACCGCCTAGATCGCTGGTAACCAATAAAAGAATACAAGAATTGGATTTTCCAGAGTTTATTTAAGCGACGAGCGAAAATGCTCTGTAATGACACTTCCATTATATAGAATAACCTATATCCAAGATTTCCACGACCACGACCTAGGACCACGACTAGGTATCACGTGGATGTGAGATATTTGCCAGTAATCTTTTAAGCCAACTGCACTAGAAAGAAGGGTAACGTTTTCGAGTTTATATAATTATTATGAGACCTCCAATAGCCTAAACGGCTTGACCGATTTTGAAATGATTTGTTAGATTCGAAGAGAAGTTGTTAGACACTTGCCATCAGGCTAAAGTCTTGCTCATCACTTTATAAAATATCACTTGCCGATTGTTCTGATCAGTGCTTAGGCACTGCACACATAGATAACGCTAGGTTTATGACATGAGAGCAGACCAGTTAGCGTCACAGTGACGCGGGATCTAAACAATTTTATCACTATACGATAAGCTCCTTATCTGATAAGTGTTCAATTGCTGATACTTAGACGCGATATCGTAAATTAGTTTGTATATTTGCATGGAACATTCTTACTGTTAATAGGGGCTTTTGAGGTAAGAAGTTTCTATGGCAAATTATTAATTACATAGGGGATTAATACAATCAAATTTATTTGTAATGAATGGGTCACCTCTGCAAAATTCAGAATAGTGCAGACGAATAACTGAATTAATATGACTACCCACATCGAAAGCTAAGCTTTTTTCTGTAAAAGTATGCAGGACTTGGCAGTTTTTAGCAGGCAATTTTGTCAGCTTCTAAAATATAGCTAAAGCTTGTTTAGGTATATAAATAAAATAAAATAGCCTTTTAATTCCCTTCCCTTACAAAACATTTATACTTAATTTTATTAATATTAGTTTATTATTTTTACACATATTTAATTTTTTTATTAACATTAATTTAATCTTATTTAGTATTATTAGTTCTAGTAGTTAAGTTTAGTACATTTAATTATTTTTATATACTTAGTTTTTACATTTTACATTTTTACTTTAGGTTTTAAATTGATATTAATAGTTACTAGATTAGTATGTATTAGATTTGTATTATTACATTATATTTTAACATTATTTATTTATAAATTAGGGTTGAGGACCCCTCTTTGGGTGAAGGCCTCCTCCAGAGCTTCCCAGTCTTGCCTATTTTGTGCTTTAGTTATCCATATAGAATTTAATTTATTTTGGAACTAGCCGATGCATGCTTTCTGCCTGGCAGGTTTAAGGATCAGAACAGGGGCGCTAGTCTCGACTTTTCGCTACAGCACTTTCGGTCGCTATGACGTAAAAATCCGACAACGAACACGAATTGCTAACGAAAAAACGCAAACATATGTTTGCGTTTTACGCGTTAAAAAACGCAAACATATGTTTGCGTTTTACGCGTTAAAAAACGCAAACATATGTTTGCGTTTTTTCGTTAACAATTCGTGTTCAAAGTTGAGTTTTTGCGTCATAGCGACCGAATTCGGTCGCAAAGTGTTGTAGCGAAAAGTCGAGACTAGCACCCCAGAGCTCCGCCTTCAGACTCGCAAAGGTAAAGAAAATATTTACTTTTATTTTTTATTTCATTATCCACTTTAGGAAAATGAATTTCCAATGTTATTGTAAACATATTTTATGGAATTATTGTCCAAAATTAAATGCTTCTAGAACCAACAGTTTAGTCTGTGCATTGTCTGCTGTCTGCAGATTCTTGTTAGTAGTTTAAAATGTTTTAGTAGCAATTTATATTTTGTTGCCAACTTAAATTAAAACATAAGACTTACTTTGGTTTCTTCTTTCTGTTCGATGGACGATATGATCCTCCAGGAGGCGCGGCGCGCACCTATCACGTTCTTGTACGCGACTGAGAGGAGGTTCCGCTCCTCCACTGTGAGCTCGTTGTCAGAGACATTACGCGAGGCCACGTTCTTCATCGCCTCCACCATTTCTGGAATACATTCACTCAAACATTAATACCACATAATTTTATTTGCACACTAATTATGTAAATGGATGCTGTTCTGCATGTGTGGTACAGATTATCTTTTATAGTTTCAGTATTGCGAGATCTTTGAGATGCGAGACCAACAAAAGCTCGCCAAAGTATGAAGAAAATACTGGTTGAGGGTACTGAGACAAAGCGATGATAATTGGCTATCTCAAGGTTGTCAAATGTCTAGCCACGCCTACCAATGAAAGTGAATTTCAAAAGTGTGTTTAAGTTTTGATTTAGACAGATCTAACTTACACTAACACTTTGGTCATCTTTAGCACAGAAACTGTATGAGATATTAGTAACTGAACTGCTGAATGTATGACTTAATTTTGTGGGTGGTATGTATGTGTTTGTGTTCATATTATAGTGTCTCCTGTAGCCTAAAAGGCTTGACTGATTTTGACGACTGTGGTGTCGTTGGAGCCCTGTTTACCTCCGGAGTGATTGTCAGGTTTTTTACTCACTGTTATTATATTTGAGCCAATGTTATTTGACATTTGGATAAACACAAGGAATTTTATATTCCATAAAAACGAGAATGGAGTACAACATACATCGCAAATGTAACCTCAGGGCGATGCAGTAAGTTTTTTGACTAACAATTGTATATAAATGATTGTATCTTGATAATTTCGAACCTAGAATAGCAGATTGAATATCATCACAATAGTGTTGATACTGCTCTATCATCAACTTAGGAAAATTTGACAGAGCAGTAAAAATGATGACATCTTTTTTCTCACATATAAAAATAAATGAAGATGCTGATAATTTTAGTTCTGCCAGATAAGTTTAGCAAAAAAAATAGAAAAACAGAATTGACACTATTGTATTTGAACTTCAATTGCACTTTGCAAAGAATGAGGTCAATAAAAAAATCAATATCATTCTATGCAACTTTATTTCAGTGATTCCGTGTCCTTTAATCTAGGGCATAAGTTAGTCCTAATTCATAAAAAAATGTGTTGGCACCAATATCACAGCATCCTTTTTGAAAATGTTTAGTAGGTATACCCATGCTAAAATGTTCACTGAATTTCTATGATGCTATTGTATTTTAGCTTAACTTACAAGTTGGGTTACCTATTCATGAATGACAGTGGGTGTGGTAATGGTAAGACTTTTAGAGTACCTAAGCATCAACTCAAAATCCTGAGCATGTGATTACAACCTGAAGAATGAATCATACATGCCCAAACCTAAGGTCACTCATTCAATATAGATTCCTTGATTCTTTATACAATGTAGTAGATGCATATTGAATTTTTAATGTAGTGTTGAATTGATGACACATTGATTTGAAGTTCAACTGAGGACTAAACTCGATTTCTGTATCTTAAACTGGGTCATTAACTTTTCTGTTACAATGAGTGTAGGACTGATAAGATAATAACTTAATTGATACTTTTCAATGATAATTCTAATAGAGGTCATCGACCGCGGCGACTTGCACCGTAAGTTCGTAGTAGGCGACTCTAGAGATATTAGCTGTAATGCAGACAATGAAAGTTCACAGAAACTATGAGAATAAACTGATAACCTTTACAATGACCGCATTGCACGAAAAGATACAGAGATATTATAGAGGTAAGAGCTCGCGCAAGCAAATTCCCGCGGATCTATCAGTAACAATAGGTGAAATCCGAAGAGACATTAAAAGTGTGCAGAAATCTAAAACTTTTCGCAGGTTTTAATGGAGCTGATAAACCTAGGTAGACCATGCATGACCGACTTTATTGACATCGATCGAATTCCACTGCTCTAAGATGGGAAAATAGGGGACAGATTTTTTTTCTTACTTCTGAACGATTTCTTACGAACTGCGTCATAAAAACTGGACCTTTATGCTGAAAACATCAAGATTATCAGACCGTGAATGTTTTCACGTTTACTTGAGACTCATTTATAGCCTAGAAAAGTGTAAAAAACGTAAAGGACAACCCACCGGCGGATGACGCATCGATCGCTGACCAAGCCTAACGAATGCCATTGATTATTACTTTGTTCAATAAACCCAGGTTAACTGAATGCATTATACCATTTTCTTCCCCCTCAAATAAAACTTTTAAGGACTTATCTTCAGCTTTCGTCTAGAAATTTCTCAAACTATCACCAAATCGTCTTTCAACTGTCGGCGAAAATACGATTGAATTTTCATCTTACTACAGAAGATATAACAAAAATATGTACTCACCATCATACCGCTCAGCCTGCTCGGCTAGTTTAGCTTTATACACATTATCTTCCCTTTCCGACATACTGGATGACAAATGATTTTTCACTAACTAAAACCGAATCGCCAGGTCACTAATTCACCAAGATGGCCGCGCCCGCCAACCGAATCCAAATTCGATCTTCAACTAAACTCCGCCCATGACGTCATCGAAATGGCAGCTTCCGTTATCAAAATTGTTGCCATACTTCTTTAAATTTTCATACTATTTTATTGAAAACTGCAAGTCGTCATACCTACACTACACTACATACAAGACGCATGTATGACGTGTGAACTGTGTGCACAAAAGCTTACTCACACCATGCGCTTGAAAGAGACAATTATTATAGCCATCAAAGATATGGTACCTTAGGGTGTCTATACATGGCCTGACCTGACATCGTTTGAAAGAGATGGCTATATATAAGTTTCTGGGGGAGCAAAAGGAAGAAGCTATAACCTTAATAATTTGCTTCTTTTGCTCCCGTGAAATTCAAATCTAGCTGTCCCTTTCACACGATGTCAGGTCAGGCCATGTATTGACACCCTCATAAGCTCTTAACTAACCATCCATACGTCTAGGAAGTGACCACCAGGGTTGGATTTCGTACTATAATTATAGTATTTAAACTATAATTTCTTGCTTCGTACTATATACTATCCATATCTAAGGATAGTAAGTACGAAAAAATACTATAAATACGTCAATATCAAATTAGAAAATTTGCCCTAGATTGCTTAGAACATAATCAATGTTATCTTGGTGTGACCAGTTAAATACATACGCATCATCGAGGAGTTCTGGTGGCCATCTGTGGTGTTCTTCATCCATTGATTGTTTTTCTGACTCTTCATCAGTTCCATTCCCAAATTATACTTGCTGAATGTAAATGTTAGACTTGTTGATAAGAACACCAAAATCGCTATATGTAGCGTGCCTATAATATTTGAGGAATTCCTTCAATTCCTCATGGATCCCATTATCAGAACTGGATGTTGATGACAACAGGACCAATCTGGAAGTAAGTATCTCTTTCAAATTAAAAATATAATTTTTCAAAATCGGTTCATAAATGACGGAGTTCTGAGATGAGGAAATAAAAAAACATTATAATTGAGAACTTCCTCCTTTTTTTGGAAATAGGTTAGAAATAATAAAGTGTACTGTATTTTTTTGTAAATAAATACTATCCTTTTAAACATTTTGGGCTATCGTTTTCAACGTACTTAAATCCAATCCTGGAGACCACTGTACTTTTCGTGGTCAGAAGAACAAGCCAAACAAGTACATAGCCAGAGCAGTCGAACGAAAAACGTAATTTGAGGACTGTTTTAAAATAATGAGGCGTTTTCAAAAAAAAAAAAGAAATCCTGGTAATAAAAGTACCCAATAGATGGCGTTAGATGTACCTTGAAGTTTTGCTGTCACTGTCAAGACATGAAAGACAAAAAAAAATATTTTTCTCGTGTTTTTTGGCTCCACATGTGTATTTAGACAATTTCAAGTAATGTTACTATGCATTTGACTTCATTTGAAATATTACATTTATTTAATTATTTAATTAATATTATTTTATTAATTGACACTGGCTAAATACACAACGTGCGGAGTCAAAATTTACGATTAAAAAAATAAACATAAAATATTTCGACAGAAATGACAATGACAGGTAAAACGATAGGACTATTACGCCATCTAGTAAGTATTTCAGAACTTTTTTTTTTGAAAACGGCTCATTATGTTGTATCAAGAAGATTACAAGCTTCTTGTATTGGATCTCCCACAATAATAATAATAATATATCCTTGCCCACCATGCGATACACGCTTACCAGGCAGGTGAATATATATGTCCCGTGGCGTGTCGTAAGTTTGGAACTACTTCCAACTTTAATTATTTCTACTTTTTCTGAGTTCCAACATGGCCACTTACGACATGATATTGTACGTCCGAATATTCCATGACCTGTTATTTGGTGTACCGGTATATGGAGTATCAGGTTCTACATTATCGGCTGTGAATGAAGCGTTTTAAAAAAAAAAAGAAATCCTGGTAATAAAAGTCCATAATAGATGGCGTTAGATGTACCTTGAGGTTTTTCTGTCACTTGACAGTGATGAAAAACATGAAAAATAAATAAATGTACGTGTGCCTTTTTTTTCTCTCGTGTTTTTTGGCTCTACATGTGTATTTAGACAATTTCAAGTAATGTAACTATGTATTTGACTTCATTTGAAATATTACAATAGTGGACACTGGCTAAATACACAACGTGGGGAGCCAAAATTTACGATTTAAAAAATAAACATAAAATATTTCGACAGAAATGACAATGACAGGTAAAACGATAGGACTATTACGCCATCTAGTAAGTATTTTAGAACTATTTTTTTTTTTTGGAAAACGCCTCTTTCTAGGCCCATACCGATAATGTACGATGTGATATTTCAAACAACCCATCTCCCCTGCTGTACATTATCGGGTACAGCCGATAATTTTGCTCGCTAAGGCCTCACTACATGGCCTGACCTGATATCGTTTCTGAGAGAGCCAATGGGAGAAGCTATAACCTTAATAGTTTGTTTCTTTTGCTCCCGTGAAATTCAAATCTAGCTGTCCCTTTCACACGATGTCAGGTCAGGCCATGTATAGACATGGACAGCCTGATATTCAGTGTACCAGTACATCAATTATCATGCTGTAAAATACGGGCTTGGATTATCGGATTTATCGGGTCGTGTCGGCTACTATTGGGTCGTGCATTATTGTCTCCCTCTTACGTAGTATAAGGGTGTCTACGTACGGAAAGATTTGGTCAGCGCCGACCAAATCGGCGGCAACCAAATCGGCGACAACCAAGTTGTTTCCGATTTGCGCCGAACGCCAGGGCCCCTATTCGGAGAAATGACATTTTATCTCGGTCACTCTCACTCCCATTAAATTCTAAATTAGAGAGACAGTGACCGAGATAAAATGTGATTTCTCCGAATAGGGTCCCAGTAGCTTCACTTGTTTCGTAGACAGCGACACGTGCACACGTCATGCCTCCTGTTTTATCGAAGCGCGCAAAAATTGCATTAGCCATAGCGGCGACGATAATGCCACCACAAGAAAAATAAAATAAAAAAGGAGAATGTGGGAGAACTTTTCATACATTTCATGCACCTAACAATCATATCGTTTCCTACGTTGATATTTACCTACTTACCTACAATTCGAGACAATAAGTCCTGGGACCCTATTCCTGTGCGCTCGAGATTATCTCGGTCACTGTCTCTCTAATTTAGATTTTAATGGGAGTGAGAGTGACCGAGATAATCTCGAGCGCACAAGTAGTAGGTCCCTGTAATGTGATATTATATTGCCACATATATTGCATTCAAATCCAATCAGCTGCTACTTTTCGAGCAAGTAACCTATAGTATTTTTTTCTCTTTCCTCCTTAGAGGATTCTGGCGTCGCACTTCTTATGCATCCGCCAGTGTCAAGTGTACTTATATATTTTCAAGTTTTGCTAAATAATATCAAACAAGTCATAATCACAGTCAAGCAAAACAAGTCACGGTCAAGTCCAAGTCATGCCCCACTAAAGTGGTGAAAACTTTACTAAAGCCTTCTACGGAGTTCTGGAAACAACACGAAAATTTACGTTTCACGACATTATACCACTCAACAACAGTCGTGCATATTCACGAACACTCACCGTTTTTACACATTAACACTCGAAATAACACAAGTTTTGGAAAATAATAAAATGATGCGACATGATTTCTTCACTTTCCTGCCAAAACTTACGTATAGAATTGCTCCGTAAGTTATCCTTTTTCTCCGTTGAAGTGACGGAACAAAACACAAACAAGCGAGGAAGCGAGAATTATGCTGTTATCTATTCTGTGGCGAAAGTTGATTGAACGTATTATAGGTAGGTTCTTAGGTAGTGGGGTGTCGTGAAGGTCGAAAAGAATTAGGTACAAATTACTTGAAAATTCGTTTTAAAAAAAAAGAAAAATCAGTATATTTATTTATTTTCTTTAAAAAAAACTAATACATATTCAAAAGCTAATAATAGATTCAGGCCAAGTAATAGTTTTTTGGACTGCAGAAAGTTTTTTGTTTAAATCCTTACAAAAACGTTTCGTAGCCAATAAAAGGGTAGCTTTTTAAGTAGTGCGCAAATTTTGCATACTTGAAGATTGTTGAAAAATAAAGGATAAGTAGTTTTTGTTTTTACCCACCTTGGTAAAAAATTACCGAAATAAATTCAAATAAAAGTACAGAGATGTAGTCAAAGTCACTTTATTCGTGATTGTGCTACGAACACCTACGATACGTGTAGGTACCTACATCACTTCTTCTCGCTCGCTACAGCAAGAAGTAGGTAGGTAATTATTGTACATATGGTGGTAAATGGTGTTGGATAAATATGTTCTATTAACGATACTGATTACGTGATAAAAATTTAAGCAGGACTTAAAAAGTTACCCCGTATAATTCCAGATATTTATTGCTCAGTACAATATTGAAACCGGTATAAAGATTATGGATTATTTAAAACAATTTCGTAAAACACAGACAACCCAGTAAAAAACACTTAGAAATTAAAAGAGATAGCAACATAATAATACATTCCTAGAAAGGAAACATAGAAATTCGTAACTGAGTTCAAGCAACACAATATATTTATTTTATTTTTATTTGTCTATGACTGGAGAATGCCCACCTCAAATGCATGTCGATCCCTTACATACATTTTGATCGGTTGTATACCGATTTTGCGGTAGCATTGGCAACATTGTGGCCGACCGCCGCCCATACGTGCAGATTTGGTTGGAACCGACCAAATCGGCCGCGCCGAACGACCGACTTGTACTACGACAAACTTGTACTTGACAGACTTGTACTACTGCTCTCCATACGATCCAATTTGGTTGGACCATAGACAAATTGTCTATGGTTGGCGGTTGGCACCGACCAAATCGTTTCGTGTGTAGACACTCCTATATTCTCTTTGTCCCTCTTTGGACCCTATTCCTGTACGCTCTAGATTATCTCGATCACTGTCTCTCTAATTTAGAATTTAATGGGAGTGAGAGTGACCGAGATAAAATGTAATTTCTCCGAATAGGGGCCTTGGTCGGTTTTTCTCTCGGTCGGTTGGTTACTGATATTCTTTGGGTTACTGTCTGAAACAAACAAAACTTCAATATTTAGATCAAATTCCACTAAAATTGCTTTACTGTCGTCGAACGAACCAGTAAATATTTATAACGTTACGTGACTGTTTTTCGCAGCTGTTCTCAAAATGGTCCTGTAAATTCACTCAGGCAGTACTTTATCTCAAAATATTCTCAATAATTTGTTGGACATCGGATTGGTACTCTTGCGGGATAGCTTGGGTTGCTATTGCTATTGTAACAGTTAGTGTTATTTCCTTGGGTTTGAAATCCTTACAATGTCCAACGTTGGCTATGACTTGGATACTTCGGGCGGGCTGATGCCGGTAAGTTGATTACCCAAGGTTCTGAATTGGTTGACTGTAATACTTGGCGCCATTTTAGTAAACTCACTTTAGTGTAGATTAACAGCATTTAAATGTGTTTACTGACGTATTTTAGCTTATCCGGGCGTTGATAAAGCCTCCAGATGAAGAGGGTAACGGCCAGAAGGCCAAGAAACCTCAACATCCTTACTACAAGCGACCAGGGAAGGGACATAACCACGATTCGTGCGACGCGTGTGGCGAGGGCGGGGATTTGATATGCTGTGACCGCTGTCCTGCTAGTTTTCATCTTGGTTGTTAGTGAGTAACTAGAAAATAAAACAAAGAAGCATTTGATAATCAAAAAAACAATGTGCTTTAGGTTACAGTTACCATTACTGTAGCCTAATGTTTACAACAGCAGCTCTCAAACTTTTTTGGCGTCCGAACCCTTTTGGAAAAAGAACGAACGAACAAATGGAGCCCTAAAATAATAAAAAACGGGGTGTATACGTATTCTTTATTTAATCATACTAGTTGACATTAAAATCATCATGTTCTCTTTAAGCATTCCACTACTACTCTTTTTAGATGTTTTAAACTTCATGTTGCAATATTTAAGTAGTTTATTTTACTCTGCTACCTTAAACACTGTTTTAAATTGCCAAATGAAATAAAAATATGCTAAGTGCTACCAAAATTGGGCAACTTTGTCCAAAAGAATTTACTGGTGTATGTATCCAGACTATTTTCATTATACTGTAGCCCTTTACACATTTGTCCAGCCTTGTAAGTAACAACTTCTATATTGCAGCGACCCACCTTTAGATGAGAACGACATCCCAGCAGGCTTGTGGCTGTGTCGGGAATGTAAAGCATCAGATGCAGAGAAGCCTGCGAGTTCACGCGGCAGTCGCGCCGTGTCACCGGCCGACACCAAGTCTGATACTGAGAAGACCAGGTGAATACAATAATGCAAACTCCTATGAGTTCCTTGCTTGTAGATGGACTTTGGTAAAAGATTATGATATTTGGAAGGAGCCAACCTGGGAATAGGGCTGCATTTATTATTTACAAGCTTGCCGCACGGCTGCACTCGCATAATAAACAGTAAGTTAAAAAAAAGTATTTAACTCTCTATGGTTTGATTTACCAAAAAATCCTGACACATGTTGTACTTTATTTTGATGTTAAGTAAGTAAACTGGGTATGGTGGCCATAGCATGAAAAAAGTTTTCTATTTCCATACAAACTGGCCCAATTTCAGGTCAATTATAGAGGTAGTATTTTACAAAATCCGTTCTTATTGTTCAGCTAATTCAGAAAGAGAGTGCAAATTTCACGTCTATCATATACAGTCTGTCTGTTGATTCATAGAAGAAGGCTTATGCATGTCTATGGATTTAGCTTCTTTATAAATGCTTAATAACCATATGTATCTTAATGTAAGTTATATCCGTGTGTGTCTCAATGAGTAATTTGAATTTGAATGTTTTTGTTAATCAATTAGTTAAAGTTAAAAAAGAAATTTTCTTTTGAGTGTTTTTAATTTGTTACACAGATCTTTGCGCAATCGCTCCAACTCGAAGAAGAGAAGCAAGGATGAGTCGGGGGAAGAAGAAGAGGAGGAAGAGGAGGAGCTGACTCCGATGCAAGTGTTAGTAAAGGCTGCAAAGATCATGAATCCTACTCAATTTGAGCTGCCGAAGCAGATGCAGGTGCCTTGCGTCTTTCCTGGAACTGATAAAGGTACATTCAGATTCAAACATTTATTGCAGATTTTTGAAACAATAATAATCACACTAATATGTATGATAAATGCGAGAGTTTGTATATAAGTGTGTTTGTTCCTGTTCAACTCTGTAACGGCTGTATGGATTTGTATGAAATTTGGTATGGAGGTAGCCACTTGCATCCAAAATTGCATCTAAAATTCATACTGTCCTGAATTACTAGAAAACTATTTCTAATTTTGATTTACACCTACACAATGGTTGAATTTACAATTTTCGTAAATTGATTCAAAAAGGTTTAGCTAAACTGACTCCCAGTACCCTTTTAGTTTTCATGCTATCTCGCTCGCACATGTATTCAAGCGCATCACTGAGTAGTACAGAGTAATACTAGGTTCAACCAGAGCCTAAATTCTAATTCTAACTGGGGGTGATAAGACCTGCACTGATGTCCCGCTTGGAGTGTTTTGTGCATTGCCCCCGCTGCCAGCCTACCCATACCAGCCGAGCTCCTTAAAATAACTGAGAACGCTGGCTTACCTGTTCCACTGTTTCATCTGGTGTTATACCATTGGAGACTTGTTGTTGAGTTTCTTGAAGGAGCCCCGACATTATTCGTGTGTCGTCTGTGATCTTGCAGTGCAGTAGCACATGCTCCACGGCCTCGTTTTCCTCCAGACAGCCTCGGCATGGAAGACTATCAGCTCCAACTTTGTGCAAATTATAGTTTATATAATAATATAATATACTAGCTGCGCCCCGCGTTGTCACCCGCTATTCTACAAGAACCGTTCAATTTTTCGTGATAAAAAAATAGCCAATGTGTAAGCTTCTTTTATATCAAATTTCATTCAAATCTGTTCAGCCATTACAGAGTTGAACGGGAACAAACACATTTACATACTTACATACTTACACACGAACTTTCGCATTTATAATATTAGTGTGATTTAGTGATAGGTAATTATCACAGTGCTCTGTGATAATACCGATAATTAGACGAAGGTCCGACCTAGTTAACTTTAGTAGTTTATTCGTCATTTTCTTATCTATCGACGGGTAGAACTCTTTTGCGTGTTTGCAGTTATTTTCTTCTAACCAACCAGAGCCCAGCAGGCTTATCCAGTAACTTTGAAACGTTCGTGATTCTGATTGCGAGAGCATGCCATCTCGCTCGTACCAACGTAGTCACACCATGGGCGGTCCCGCTCGCGCAACTCTCGCTATCGCTTTCAGAGTTACGGGATAAGCCCACTGTTTTATGATACAATTATTACGAAGACATTTGTCACCCTCTGTATGAAACCGTAATTTTTGATTCAAAATGCCACTTATCATAATTTAATAGGCAGCTTATTTAGCTCCTATTAAGACTCAGAATGTCATTGATATACTCATTATGCTAAAATTATGTCTGTTCTGACATGTCAGAGGGAACAAAGAACAGCACAGCGTCAGTGGTGACCACAGACTCGTACGGCTGCGTGCCCCTCCCTGCCAAGTCGTGCTACGTGTGCCTGCAGACCTGCAAGCACGCTCCGCTGCTGCAGTGCGACTACTGCCCGCTGCTGTTCCACCTGGTAACGTTACTGTAGTATTAGGAAATATACGTTAGGTGTAGTGTCAGGGAAGTCTGTTGGCACAGTCAGTGTTGTGTGCCGTGACGTTTTTTCAAGACCAAAATAAATGAGGGTAGATCTCAACACCCTCATGACCCGCATTCTTCAGTCGGCTCGTGACCACGGCCATTGAAACATGGTCGAAACGTCGAGGTATATGAATGAAACTGACACAATCATTCTGACAGCTTCTTGAGGTGTGCCGTCCTATAGCCAATATGTAGAGAAATTTTAGGTATTCTGATGGGCAAATAACTTGTTTGGTCAATAAGTGGCGTAGTGGGGAGAAGTTGGCGCACGTACACGTACGTTGAAATCTCTCAGCGCAACCTTCGCTCCACCAATGAGACCTAAAAATCGACTGTTGTATGTGCTTTTTCAAAATATTTTCCTGCTATTGTAATTTGTATGAAGATCATACATAAGAATTTTTTATTTATTTATTGACGACGACATGAGCGATTCGCTCGTCAGATGGTAAGCGTCACGCTTGCCCATAACAGTTCAGTGCGCAATAGAATCTTGAACTTCTTCAGTTTAAATCCATGCGCGGCAATGCTCTGCGCTCGTCACCCTTATTATATTATGTTAAATCTCTATGCTCAATAATTTAGCCAAAAACATTGCCCTTCAATCCGGAACACAGTAATGTTTGCACACTACTGCTTGGCGGTTGAATAAATTGCAAAGGTGTGGCACTTCCCGAGGCGGACTTTTTCAAAATAATTTTATGTAATGAAAAGCTTTTCAGTATAATTAGTGTACATCTGAGATATCGGCCTACCCTCGAAGGGCGATTAGGCCATATCCACCACGCTGGCCCAGTGCGGGTTGGCGGATTCACATACGCCATCGATTTTTTTCTCCGGATATATGCAGCTTTCCTCACGATGTTTACCTTCACCGAAAAGCCAGTGTTATCCGTATGTAAGTTCCAAAAATACTCATTGGTACGGACCCCACGAATGCGAGGCGAGCGTGCTCCCACTGAGCAACCGCGACTTCAACAAGAATACTCACGTTAAATATAACAGGAATAACGTCGGTTATTCCGACTATAGTTTCGATCACATTCGGTGACCTTTATCAAGGTCAAGGGGTTTTTAAATCAAAACGTGTGAAACCACGTCAGTTTCGATAGTAATATTAATACATTGTTTATTTTGCCAGGACTGCCTGGACCCGCCGCTCACGGCGCTGCCGACCGGCCGCTGGATGTGCCCCAATCACGTCGAAAAATACATCGTAACTATAACTACTTGATACCTATTTTAAAATCTCGTCGTTTTTTATTAGATCATCTTCAAAGCAGCTGTTATTCGCTGAGCTTGAGTACCACCAGTACATTGATCCCTATGATAAATCTAGTCTATAATCTGTTCACGGAGAATGTCTAATATAGGGCGCTCTCTCTTGCACAATTGTATGGAAGTGAAAAGTACGGCATTGGCACCGTGAGTGACTGTGATTGATCTGTGTGCACAGATCACACTAGATACCGCATTACGAGTTTCGTTGTTCCTACAAAAAGTCACGTCAGTGTGAATTTTTATATTTTTTAATTTTTATTGGAGGCTAGCTGCGCCTCGCGTTTTCACGCGCTATTCTACAGAAACCGAATATTTTTCCGGGATAAAAAGTAGCCTGTGTTAATCCAGGGTATTAGCTACCTCCGTACCAAATTTCATTCAAATCCGTTCAGCCGTTACAGAGTTGAACGGGAACGCACACACTTACCTACTTACACACAATCTTTCGCATTTATAATATTAGTGTGAAGTGTGATAAGCCCGCAGTCCGCAGTTGACCACCATTAGGTCCAATTCCACCGTGCACTCACTAAACCTAATTAAGGTATCGCTGTCTTTTACTAAATAGAAACACAAGATAGAGATGGCTTGGATTATAGTGCTGTCAAATTAGTCAGATCTTAGTTCTCCATACAAACTTAGACGAGACCGTAGCGGGTGCCGATTTAAAACAAGTTTCAAGTGTCGCTAGTGTACGTTTTTCTTCGCGGCTTTAATCGGTAAACTCGTTTGACAGCACTGAAATGCATGCTATCTTTTTCTTGTGTTTCTATTAGTAAAAGACAGCAATAGCACTAAGTTTGCTTTAGCGGGAATCGACTCCATTGTCTCGCCAACAGAAAACGAGGTCGAATTTGAAGTTTTTGAAAGCAAGAAATCATATTATGTATGTAGACGTAGAAATGACCTGTTCAGTTGACGTTAACCCTCAGGGTGCGAGTACTCCTGTGTGTCCAGGACTGGAAGCTGGTGAACTCGATATCGATGACGGAGCGCGTGGCGCTGTGGGACCGGTTCCAGGCGCCGGTGGACCAGCACGCCGTCAAGATAGACTTCATACGGCGCGCCAGGAACCCCCGACCCA
Source organism: Apocheima hispidaria (assembly GCA_947579745.1). Classification (NCBI taxonomy): domain Eukaryota; kingdom Metazoa; phylum Arthropoda; class Insecta; order Lepidoptera; family Geometridae; genus Apocheima; species Apocheima hispidaria. The sequence goes on along the minus strand of OX388166.1, from coordinate 12,505,353 downwards.
TGTTCCGGTGCGTTACATTGCACACTAATACGATACTTAAAAAAAATAAAAATATTTAACCATACCCACTAATTGCCGTATATATTTATGTAACGAGTTATTATAATTAAAAAGATGATTTTTTACAGATCTTTAAAAAAAAAGTATAATGCTGATAATGCAATATTGTATTCGTCTTTCAATTTCGTCTAACAATGCCATCTGTGTCGTATTGTGTTTGTTGTTGTATGATATTAAGAAAGATTTATTTATCCGTAGGATGAAGGTCCCGGTGGCGTGTCGCGGGCGCGTCTCGGTGCCGGAGATGGTCAGAGCGCACTACGCGGCGCCGCCCCCGCTGCTGCCCTCGCGCCGCGAGCACGTGCGCTGCACCAACGGTGAGGACACTGCTCGGACAAACATACCCCCGTATATCCTTTTTGCCCGACAGCCCAAGAAGGAGGGAGCGTCAAAGGCCATATTTTGCAGTAGATTTTTTAAAATTAATATTAGGCATGGCTACTTGTAATGGTGGATATCCTAGCAAGTAATAAAAATAATAAATTAAAATTAATAGAAAAACAAACTACCCGACTGCAAAATGTAGCATATATCACTCCAGAGTCCAGACATAAAAAGGAATCGAAAAATCATTCGTCGAAATCGGTCAAGCCGTTTAGGCGATGGCGTTGAAAATATTATTTTTGGATCGTATATTGAAATCTAATTTGAACTAAATCATAAATAGCGGTCATATACTAATACTATGTGTCGGTATTAACAATATTTTCATCGGTTTTTATAGCGGTTTGGACATTAGGACATATTCGCCATGTAATTAGCAAATTTTTGGGGTACACTTTTTTGTATGAGATTGTTATTCTTCTCATGAGATTTTCTTTGTCTAATATTAAGTTTTCATTAAAAAACTATTAAAATAAAGTGACCCTAAATTTCCAACCTCAGCCTTAAAAAGACTGAAAGCCGCCGGATCATATTCGGAATCTGAAGATGAAGAGGCTCCAAAGCACACCATCTGCATGAACCTGTCCTGCCCCGAGTACCGCGCGGCCGGGGACTGCGAGCACAGCTACACCAAGTCCTACCGGGAGGAGGGCCGGGGGGGCGAGGACAGGACGCAGGAGCGGGACCACTCCGAGGACAAGACGGATGATGAACAGGTGAAGGTACGGTTTTTTAAATACCCTTCATATACATACAGTTATATGAAGAAGAGTGCCAATAGCCATAGAAAAATGCTTCATCCGACTGTATTAACCGATAAATAATTAAATATTGGTGGACGTTTTTCACACAGCACCTTCTAGCCCCAAGCTAACCAAGTACTATGGGAACCAGATAACTGATAAAATACATACTTTTTTTTTGTTACAAATACATACATAGAATACATAGAAACACCCAGACAAAGAACAAACATCCATGTTCATCACACAAATGTTTGTCTGGGGAGGGAATCGAACCCACAACCTATAGATCGGAAGGCGGAAATACACCCACTGAGCCAAAAGGCCAGTCAAAGGCATATGATGTCGCTAGTGCTTTAAACTGTGTCATGATCGTCACAATATCTGGTCGACTTGAAATAGAAACTCGGGTTAAACCGGAGAAAAACCGCTACTAATTACGAATATTTTTGCATCGGTAAAATTATTAATTTTATATCTGCACCGCGGTTCAGACCGGTTGAAAAGTGAGACAACAATGTTTATATTATCCTCCTTCTCTATTTCACATTCCCCCACCAGATGGAGTTGAGTTCGGAGTGCTCGAGCGAGCTGTCGGACTCGGACTTCGAGTACCTGACGACGTCGGTGAAGCGGCGCCGGCGCAGCCCCCCCCCGCCCCCGCGGCGGCAGGCGGCGCGCGCGGGGGCGGGGGCCGACGAGCTGCTGGCCGTGGTGGACGACCAGCTCAGGAAGATCGACGAGAAACTCATCAAGATATTAGCCTGGCAGAGGCTGGAACAGGTATGTCCGGGTCACGCGGCCGGCAGCCGTGGGCCCGCCCGGCGGAGGGGGAGCGAACACTTCTACGCTCTATGGGATTGGACCCCGACACCACTCGATAGAGAGAAGGAAGAGAAGCTGGACAATGAGACACGACGGGCCGATATAAAAAATATTATTCTAATAATAATATAAAAATTTATGGACTCCACATTGTAACTCATATACAGACCGCGCGTGAGTCGAATGACGAGCTGTCTGAGCTTTTGAAGGGCTCTGACTGCATTTCACTCAAATATAATTAGTTAGACGCTTTTCAAACTTATACCGTAATTTCGTATAAAACCAATTTTGTATCAGCGGCTGTCAAAAAGCAATTGACATAACGGACAGACTATAGGATATATTTCTGCGGGTCGGTAAACTTCGAATGTGTTTCGAAGTTTAGTGTGAGTAACTTCGAGTGTAGTGTATAGGATGTGCCGGTGGCAGGTGCTGGCGGGCGAGCAGTGCCACGGCTTGTACCGGCACGCGGCGCTGTCGGCGGCGGCGGAGCGCGTGGTGGCGCGCGCGCTGCCCGCCGCGCGCCCCCGCCCGCGCCCCCGCCCGCGCCCCTCCGAGCTGCTGTCGGGCGCCGACCGCGCGCGCATCGCGGCCGCCGTGTGGGGCCCGCCCCCGCGCCGCGCCCCGCACGGGCCCGCGCCGCGCCGCGCGGGGGGCGCGCCCGTGCGCGCCACGCTGTGCCCCGCCAAGTGAGTACACACCATTACCTGTTTTTTTTTACTATATTTTTTTTTGTAATTCACACATTTTGTTAATAACAAAATGTTATTAACAATAACGTAATAACATGTCAAACTACCTGTTTTTTTATAAAACTAACTGTTACTCAAGACTTCGTTCGCGTGGAACTACGAAAAAATATATATTGCCTATATCCGTCTCCGACCCTTATGCTATATCTGAGCAAAAAATCAGGTCGATTCGTTCAGCCAGATTCGATCAGGTTCGTTCGTTTAGTCGCGACGACGCGACGGAGACGGAGACACAGAGTTAATTTCGGATTTATAATATTAGTCAGGATACTAGCAGCGCCCCGCGGTTTCAATCGCTATTCTAAAGGACCCGTCAATTTTACCGAGATGAAAAAGTTGTAAAAAGTACCTCCATACCGAATTTCATTCAAATTCGTTCAGCCGTTTAAGAATTGAATGGGAACTTACACACAAACTTTTGCATTCTGCGCTTCCTGCCGCTTCCCTAAGTAGTCACCGTCGTTTATGGACAGCTCGCTAGTGAACCGGTTCCCGTACCGTGCTAGGTGCGTCCACCGTCTTCGACCGCACTGTCGTATAAAATCGGGACAGAATTGACAAAAAAAATGTCGTGCACAACCGTGAAAGCTTAACTGTTTATTTAAAAAACTGTGTTGGTATGGTTCGTAATGAAGCGAGTGTTCCAGGGCGGGCGGCGGCGAGGCGGTGGCGCTGCGGCTGGCGCCCGTGACGGTGGGCAGCGACGGCGGCTGCGACGTGCGGCTCGACCCCGCGTGCCGCGCCGCCGCGCGCCGCCACGCCGTCATCTTCATGGACGAGGTGCGCTGTGCGCCCGCCGCCCACTACTGCTTACCGCAATGGAGACAATCTTTCCAGTGAACTTACTACAGGGTACATCAGGGTGATGAGCGCAGTGTATTGCCGCGCAGGGTTTTGAATTGTTGAAGTTCAAAATGGGACGAAATAAGAAAAAATAAATAAAGAGTGGATGTAATTTTTACATGGCTGTGAATGTAGCTATGAATATTATTTCTGAAATAAAAATTTATCAGGATCAACATCGGGTGAGCGACCTGCTCGTCTCGTCAACGAATACCATATTTTTTTTAAACAACTTGACACTGCCTAAATACTATGTGTGGAGCCAAAATAAAAGAGGAAAACATTTTTTTTTATTGCTTGTGATGTTGCGGTCGTCAGGTGACCCGACACTTCGAGCTGATCAACTACTCCGAGTTCGGGTCCGTCGTGAACGGCGTCATGTACGCGTGCGACGTGACGGGGAGCGCCGCGCCCGCGCCGGAGCCCCCCGAGGACGAGGCGGAGGCGCGCGCCGCGCCGCTCAGGGACATCGTCAGGGACAGGATGCCGAAGCCGCTCAGGTCGCCTTCTTATCTACTTATACGGGATACTTTAAAAACCCCGCTAAAAACATTACACGATAACTTATCCAAAAAAAAAAAATGTGGTAAATAACCCAATAGGTTATTTAAAATACCTTCTGTGTGCGTTTTAATTTTGTATTATGTTTTTGTTGAATGGTATAATTCCATTTATGTTTTTTTTAATTTATTTAATATCTAATAGAAGCCGGAAAGCCACCCACTGAGTCACACAGAAAGCGCCACACAGAGCTATCAAAGCTAAAAAAAACAATGTTTCAGAATAAACGGTTCCCTGACGGCGGCGAGCGGGCCCGGCTGCCGCTGCCGCGCGGCCGCGGCCGGCGCCGCGTGGGAGGGCTCCGCGCTGCTGCCGCACGGCGCGCTGCTGCAGTTCGGCTGCAGCGCGTACGTCTTCAGCATCACCGACTCGCCGCTCGCCGCCGGCGCGGGGCCGCTGTCCCCGTGACCGGGACCGGTACCGTTCGTTGTACAATGTGACCGCCATGCCTTACAACGTAATGTGCCCCACCTCACTATTAAACAATTAGGATGAGAGTCGATTTGTCTGTTTATAAAAACACTAGCGGCCCGTCCCGGCTTCGCACGGGTATTTAACAAAAAATATATATATATATATATCTTGGGTTACATTATTGGAGTTTTAGTAAGGATCCCTAATTTTTTTGAAAATATAATATAGTCTATGTCATCCGGGGATAGTGTAGCTTCCCAACAGCGAAAGAATTTTTCAAATCGGGTCGGTAGTTTCTATTCAATGCAAACAAACAAATAATCAAATCTTTCCTCTTTTTAATATTGGTATAGATAAAATAACTGCTAGAGCACGGAATGCGCTGCCGGAATGTTTTTCCTGATAGATTCAAACTAGGCAGCTTCAATTCAAGACTAATGTTACCTTTTAAATTTTTAATAATTAAAAAGTACGTCGGTAGCGGTAGGGCTCCTCTGCAGGTTCCGCCTGAGGAAGTACCACACCTTTGCCAGTTATTAGATTTCAATTCTTTTTCGAACTCCGTCATTTACTCCCAGTTTCTGGAAGCTAGTCATTCTATATTTTTGTATTAAATAATTAGCTTCGCAAAGTTTTCTTTCTAGAACTACACCTAAACACCTTTCTAAACCTTTACGCCTGCTTGGGCCTATTTTTACCAAATTTGTTCTAATATTAATTAAAGCCTCTTAAACTACCTTAAGTACATCCATTAAAATTATTCAAATAATAATCGTTAAAAAATAATTTTATTTGTTGTATATAGTTCTCAGATTACTTTATGCTAGGCCGTACGAACGCGTCACGTCGCAAATTATTGCACGTACCGAATACACAACAACACACACGATGTTGGAACACAAACATACACACTTACTTACATAGACCCCAAAAAAGCCTGTTATTCTACTACTGGGTTAGTTTAGACGGAAACGTGCTGAAAGGTACTCATTCATCCTACAACTTTTACAACGACCAACACTGTAACCCAAAAAAATACAGTTTGTTTCATACATCTCGTTGCTTCTGGATTAGGCTTTATTATGGAACACTTTTCTTTTTCTTTTTTTCAATTTCAGTGTTTGTCCTAGAAGTAAAAGTTGAGTACAATGGCTACATTATTGTTCTCAAAAAATGTTTGATTTCAGTTGCCCTATAGAATGCGCGTCCTAGCAAAATGTTTTTAAGACATAATTATCTCGTATCGTACCCGAGTTGGTGGCCCAATTTCACTCCACGATGTTTCAACTCTAATACCTCCAGGCCTCTTCATCCCCCGGCTGCAGCCCACGGCACGACACCAACTTCCCCAGTTGCCAGCTCTGCTGTTCATTTTCTTTGCATACACGCCATTTTTAGTTATTTTCCGTATTTGCGTACGTAACTCTCTCTAAGGGCTACGTGGTCCCTTACCCATTCGTGATGGATTTCTTTGCATTTCTTTAAGTTTGTAGATAGATATTAGACCAATCGCCGCCGATATGAAGATCACAATGATATTAATAATCTCCAACTTTTGTCTCATTTGCCGGACGGTACCCCCACCTGGTGCCTGCCGCGTTTTATTTTGAGAACACTTCGTCTTTTTTCAGTTTTCGACGAACACCTTTTTTAAATTTTATATATATATTCTAGATTCTGGATATAAAGCCTCTTCGATTAAATAATATCACTTCAATTCACTTATTGTCTCGCCTGACCGATATTGCTGACGCACGCCTCGTAACTTGCCGCGGCCGCGCCCGCACATGGCAGGGTCGCAATGACGTGGGGGGGCACGAGGCACTGAATAATGTTACGCGACTGTTCTGTTTAACGACTATTTATTTCTGATCCGTAATATCATTACACTAATTAATACATAGCCTTGCACTACAAGGGATCGGGTCGCCATTCTCGCCACCATCTTGTCTGACTCCATCTTTCCCACCCGGCAGCTCCCGTTCGACCAAGTCTGGCCACGTTCCAATTCCAGGGCCCGGGTCTTTCTCCATCTCCCCCGCTGCCGTGTTCGGCATCGGGAGGAGTGTGTCTCGGCCCGCGTCCTTGCCTCCCTTGGGGGTCCGCGTCGTTGTGGGTGGCGTCGGTAGGGCTTCTGTCGTGTGTGGTGGCGGTTCGTCTTGCATCGATCCGTCCGCCGCGACGAAGCGCATGTTAACGTCCCCAATGTTTTGATCGAATCTACGGCCTTCATTCATCAGCAATGAGATCACGTTCTCTGGGATGCCCAGAGTTAGGAGAAGTTCTCCATCCGCTGATGTGTACACTTTCCTCACTCACGAGCGCCCATTAGTCCATAACCAGACTGGTATCCTCCAGGGAGTTCACACAGCCTGCCAGGTCGGCTGTCCTGGCCAGGAGTTTGTTTGACAATTCGCTATGCTTCGCTATTTGGTTTCCAAATATTTCCCAGCTGGTTGGTTGGTTCCCAAATATTTCCCAACTGGTCGATTGGTTTCCAAATATTTCCCAGCTAGTTGGTTGGTTCTCAAATATTTCCCAGCTGGTTGTTTGGTTTCCAAATATTTCCCAGCTGATTGGTTGGTTCTCAAATATTTCCCAGCTGGTTGGTTGGTTCTCAAATATTTCCCAGCTGGTTGGTTGGTTCTCAAATATTTCCCAGCTGGTTGGTTGGTTCTCAAATGTTTCCCAGCTGGTTGGTTGGTTCTCAAATATTTCCCAGCTGGTTGTTTGGTTTCCAAATATTTCCCAGCTGGTTGGTTGGTTCTCAAATATTTCCCAGCTGGTTGTTTGGTTTCCAAATATTTCTAAGCTGGTTGGTTGGTTCCCAAATATTCTCCAGCTGGTTGATTGGTTTCCAAATATTTCTAAGCTGGTTGGTTGGTCTCCAAATATTCTCCAGCTGGTTGATTGGTTTCCAAATATTTCTAAGCTGGTTGGTTGGTCTCCAAATATTTCCCAGCTGGTTGGTTGGTATGCATTTATATACTCCTTACTTTTTTGCTTTTAACTTTTAATTTTTTGCTATAATTATATCAATTGTTTTACTAGTCTATAGGCAGGACTTACTTCTCATTTTGAGAGTTCTTTAGATTAGCTTTAATATGAGTAATGTAGAAGCAAAGACAGCAACACCCATTTACAATGGAGGCTTCTCAAATCAACAGTAAAACCAGCCGGCAGCAAAAGGCGTATAGATGCATTCGTATAGTTTTAATGTTTTACCGCTTATATTCTGCCACGAATGAGCCCTACAATACACACACTCTACATATATTTTTCAGTAAGCTACAAGCTTTCACTTAGAGTGGCTATACATGGCCTGACCTGACATCGTGTGAAAGAGTTGGCTATATATAAGTTTCGGGGGAGCGAAAGGGAGAAGCTATAACCTTAATAGTTTGTTTCTATTGCTCCCGTGAAATTCAAGTCAAGCAGCTTCTCCTTTTCGCTTCCCCCGAAACTTATATATAGCCATCCCTTTCACACGATGTCTGGTCAGACCACAGAAGAGATTTTTTTTTTATTTTCTTGACTCTCTTCTGTGGGTCAGACCATGTATAGCCACTGTTACTGCTTTCTCCTTTGAACGTTTTTAAATTCAGCAGAAAACACTTCACGGCACTCACAATTTTTCCAATATGGCCGTCGGCACAGTCAATTCTGTCAGTTCGTTTAGAAATTAATATTTTTATACATCTTTTGACTCTATCCGTTAATTTAGCATTCAATCTCTAGATAGACTGAAGTTAGCCATAGACGAGTGAACTTACATTTTCGGTGGAAAGTCCGTTCGTAAGCCAAGCACAGCACGTCCCGCCATTTTCCCTAAGGAAACGAAGCATGGCTTATCGCATTCCGTGGGTTAAATACGAAATTGTCAAAAATCGGTAGAACCGATTCAAAGAACCGGTCAGACTCTTGGCCTCCGTGCCCCAACAGCCCATTGTTTCCACTGCCATGGGCACGAACAAGTACAAAACACAACAGATTATATTGCGTTTAAATAGACTACAAAACACATCCCTGTTACTAAGTTTACTGTATGGTCACTTATCAAAGATTTACGTATTTTTTTCCCCATAATTTGTATTTGAATTATATGTCATTACTAATTATACTTTATTGAACGTCGAAACTCGTAATTGCCATGTAAATAGAACGAAGAATATATTTTATTAAATTTATTTTTATAATTTATCTATGTTTTATATTAATTTATTATTATATTATTGGGTATACTTACTTATTCCCTTATCTTTAAGAGATGCCATTGAATCTTTATTGGTGTTTTTTGTTTTTTTTTTCGGTTAGTTGACCCGGGTCATTCATGTAACAATGGTCATTATTATGTACTCTTGTTGAGACATCTCTTCCAATTCTTCTAGCATTCTATGCTTTGCGAGAAGTTTTTTTACCTACATATTTATATTCTTTGGTCAAATTTAGGATATGTACATATATCCTCTAAAGGAATACAATTTCCTTCAGCAGCTTTAAGAGCCCGCTGCCCTCATTCAGCTACCTCGTTCGCATTTTTAAAAATATTTCTTTACTATATTCTTAACCACATAATATATTGGCAACGCCTGTCCAGCTGCTGTGCCGCTGGACATGAGAGATATTGCAGTTTTCGAACTATTGACTACTCGCTCTGGGTATTTCGTTCCTCTTTTGTAAATGTAGTTTACGACCGGGATCGTCAGAAAGGTTTAGTTCGTCGTAATTTATAATACAGTCTGGAGTGACGCCTTCAACAGATTCCTTATTTTCCTTAGTTTCGAAAAGATCTTTAGTGATTCTCCGGCCCTTGTAATTTATTGCTATTTTTCTATGTTTATTCTTAATAACTGCATAGTTAGGTGTCGGTAGCTGCATTTGAAAAGGAGACTTAATTTCTTTTGTTTTGATAGTAGCCAATGGTGTGTCATCAGCACATTCATTTTCGTCATCGGATGAATACAATATCACCCTTTGAGTATTTGATGTTATTTTTATCAGTTGAGTTAGCTGTTGATCAGCATTTATCTCTGTATCTGTCTCAGACCCGGAGCTATAAATTAAAGGACGTTTACGAGCGCCAGAAGTTGATTGTTTTGGAGATATGTCATTTCTATTTACAGCTTGCGACTCTAACGGTGGTGTGTCCAAAGCCTTTATTAAAACTAGTTTTCGTCAAGCACCTGTCAGGCCTTCGGTACACAAATGTCAGAACTGTAACATAAATGTTTTTGCGTAAGCAAACATTTGTATAATAGTATTGTAGTGTTGTTTGTTCACAATGTATGTACAATTTGAGTAATTTTTTCAAAATATGGCTTTTTTCCAACCTGGAGGCCGAATAGATCGGCTGTTAAGACAATCAAAAACATTGTTAAATAGTCTTATAAATTTTGCTGTTGGACTACAGCCCTGTTACATACAAGTTTAGTTGAAAAACGTTTCTGTAGAAATGAAATTTGTAGACGCTTCCAAGATTTATGACATAAAACCTCTCCGATTTTCTTTGCTTGTCATAGTCGCTCAACTATTATAATCGAGTTGTTATTGGCGCCACACGTGACGTACTTGATAAGGACTTCCGGTGGCCGTCTGTGGTCTTCTTCATCAGTTCCACTTTACCAAATGATACTATCTGAATGCAAATGCTTGACATGTTGATGAAAATACCAAAATCGGTATATGTATGACAGATCACACCCTAGATTCTGCATTCAGGACGCTCCAAGCGCACCACACATCTGTCTAAATATACTTATAAGAAATTACTCTGATTGGTTGATTGATAGGCGCGAGCAGGAGTAACCTTGAGATAGCCAATGAGAACGCTCGGTCGCACTCCCCGCGCCCCGCGCCGCGCCTCTTACTTTGGTGACTTTTTGTAGGAAGAACGAATCTCGTAATGCGGTATCTAGTGTGAACTGTGATGTATGACTATAATATTTGAGGAGTTCCCTCAATTCCTTATGAATCCCATTATCAGAACTGGACATTGATAAAGTGGGACCAATCTGGAAGTATCTCCTTTCAAATACAAAGAGATATTTCCAATTCGGTTTGTAAATGACGGAGTTCTGAGGTAACATATAAACATATGAAAAAAAACTATCGAATAAGAGAACTTATTTTTCTTTTAAATCGGTTGAAAATTGAAGCGGCTCGTGCTAGTGAAATTTCGACCTCAGGCCATGAAGTCTGTTCAAAAAGAGAGTGGTCGTGAAATTTGAGGGCGCAGATTTGACAAATTACCGTTAATACTAGCAAAGTAACACAATAGCGTGACAGGTCCATGTTGTTCCTTTACAAATTAGAAATAAACAACTCTAATGAATAATTAAGTTACAAATAAATACACCTGCAATTATAAATTACAAATCGTAATGTTAGTTCACTTTTTGCTCACAACCGTATAAAAACTGCTTTTTGCTGGTTTAAAAATTCTTACTATAGTACGACCAGCATTAAAAACAGGCCATTCACATTAATAGATTACTAAAAGAATATAAGTTTATGTTTAGTTTACCAGAATTAAGTACTTTTTTGTAAGTTGTTGTGTTACAAATAAGTCTAGCAATACGGTCATGAAAGTTGGTTAGCAATAAGGGGCGTGTCCCAAATAGTTTACAGAAGTAATGTACTGGGAATAGTAGTTAAGCATTTAGTTTTATAAATTACTAGCTTTTGGCAGCGGCTTCATCCGCGCTGTGAACAAAACGCAGGCTATGTCAGCGGTTGTGTAACTTTCTACCAGCGAAGGAATTTTATGAATCAGTTTAGTAGTTCCAGAGATTAACCTGCAAACAAACAAAATTTCAAAAAATTACCTTTTTATTATACAGGTGGTCCAAACGGTGACGTCAAGCGAAAAAAAATCTCACACCCAAGGGCTTCACGAAAATACCCCATGCATGTTCTAAAAAATTTCGTAGTTTTTATTTTTATAAAATTGTTTCATTAGGTAGTTTTTTTTTTTTTTTTTTTTTGTTTGTAATAAGCTTTTATCGATTATAGTTCATTTGTACATAAAATAATGCTCTTACTAAATAATAAGTTTACCAAAAGTTTAGAAACGGAACTTAATTTTTTATCTTATGCGCATCACACACCAAAACTACAAATGTTCCATGCTACCTAGCCTCACTATTGGGGTAACCTACTAAACTTAATTGTAGGAATTACACTAACTGTGAGGATATCTAGGTTTGCATCATAGATAAAATACAGAAGATGAACCATGTTCAAAGAACGATGCCTAACCCGATATTGAGTAACACATCTAACGTAGACCTATATTTAAATACGAATGCGCTAATAGACAAGACAACATTTCTTCACAAAAAGTGTGCCCTGTAACACAAAGGCCTTCGTGCACTCAAATGTGTCTTTGGTGTATAGTGTGCCTTAGAGGAAAAACTCAAAATGTTCCAATGCGGTGTCAATAAAAAGTTTATATTTTGGTAATTAAACCATATTTAAAACACACCACTGTCAACTTTGTTCTCCAAATAAGTATAGTTTACCTACATAATACTTTATTTAATTACTCATAAAATTTTCAAGTAATAAAGTAAGAATATTTTACATACATTGAAATTAAAATAGTAATCACTAGTAGGTTATAAATCACACAGATATGTTTTTTATAATAACGTTGATTTATTTAAGAAAAACTATATTATCTTAATACAAGAAATGTGCACTGGATGCCACACTAGGCGGACCTGTGTCGTGCTCCAGGCTGTACCTATCACAGAAAGTGCCGTGTAAGTGGCGCCACACAGCGAGTGCTATGTGTTCTATGTTACGCAGGACGGCACGACTCTGCGTGCATGTATTCAGACCATTATTATATTTTTGTGAGCTGAGGGTATTTTTAGGTATTAGAAAAATATTTTGTTTGTGTTAAAAATAAAGTTAGTAGTATACAAGTTCTTGTTTTATTGAAAATATATTTAGTGTAAACTTACCCTCTTTTGCATTTTGCTTCTTTTTCTTTTGCTTTTGGTAGCGCTTCTGCCTCATGAGCAGGAGGTGCGGGGTTCGATTCCCGGCCGGGCAGACATTGAATGATATAAGTATATGACCGATCCATGTTCCTATTATAGCGAACGACATTACAGCGGGAAGACACTACAGATTGATTATTATAATCGCAGTTCGTTATTTATGTATAACTAGTAGTTCTCGCCGAACTGAGACATCGCGATCCCTATATCTTCACAACCCCTGGACCGATTCAGCTCATATTCGAACTTAAAATTTCTATTGAAATGAACTACTTGCCTACAAAATTTCATGAAGATGAGATCAACGGTTCGCAAGTTATAATCGGACAAATATACACACAAACATACATATGTAAATACAAATGCCGATTTGTCCCAGTAAACTCTGAGCCATTCGCTTCGGTCGGTCAATAAATTTGAAGCTTTGTGTTTGTCCCCACTCGATTCCATAACGGCTAACGGAACGTAGTACAATTTGGTATAGAGAAGCTTATTCCGTGGATATCACATATTTTATCCCGGAAAAGCATTCGATTTGTGCAGGATAGCGGGCGAAACTAGCTAATTCATAAAACAACGTAATAAAATAACAAATGTTTAATCCCCATTCTGATCGCCAATTTCTTCCGGTTCTTCTTCGTCAAAGTCCTTTATTTTGACGTCTGCGTCCTCCCCGTACTGTATGATGTTGTCTATGGTGATGAGTATATTGTCTATGCTCTCCTCGTCCTTTATGTTGAGCGGGTAGAACCTGACCAGACTGAAGTTCTCGACGACCTCTCCGATGGCCTCGGTCAGTTTGGCGTACTTCTCGTGCCATTTCGATTTGGCGTTGCGCATGTCCGCCAACAACACGTGCGGGTCTGGGTCTAGGTAGCTGGAAACGGACAAGGTGATATTATCATAATACCTATCATCGTCAGCCAGAAGACGTCCACTGTTGAACATGGGCCTCCCCTTAGAGCGCCACACCGACCGACAACTTCACCCTAGTGTGTATTCAAGTGATTATTACACTAATTGTGAGGTAATAATAATATCTAGGTTTGCATGAAACAGAATTTCGATTGAGTTCCTAGTTTAGATGTAATGAGGCGTTTTCCAAAAAAATGGAAATCCTGGTTATAAAAAGTACCCAATAGATAGCGTTAGATGTACCTTGAGTTTTTTCTGTCACTGTCAAGACATGAAACAAAAAAAATTACGTGTTTTTTTTTTCTCGTGTTTTTTGGCTCGACATGTGTATTTAGACAATTTCAAGTAACGTAACTATGTATTTGACTTCATTTAAAATATATAAACACAATAGTTGACACTGGCTAAATACACAACGTGTGGAGCCAAAATTTACGATTTAAAAAATAAACAAAATATTTCGACAGAAATGACAATGACAGGTAAAACGATAGGTCTGTTACGCCATCTAGTAAGTATTTCAGAACTACTTTTTTTTTTTGAAAACGCCTCATTATCAATCATCTGGTTTTTTGACTAGCGCGCGTTTAGCTATCTCTTTACATCTGCGCGCGAAAGTGTATAGCGCTATCTTTCTCTCGAAATACTGTCGGGAAACGTCACAACTTCTGTAGTAGACGTAGGTGTAGTGTAGGATACTGGGTGGTGATTCCGTGAGAAGGCATTATTCAGCCGTTATTCTGTGCCGTGATGTGTGGAATCACCACACTGCGGTCACAGAAGGAAACTCACTTATCCAGCTGATTCCTGGCGCCCTTGCTGAGTAAATCCATTTTCGTAAGTATATTTACATGTGGCAACTCCAAGTTCACCATTACACTGAGTGCTGCCATAGTGCCTAGAAACAAACAAATTATTGGTACTTGCTACTCAATTCTAAACAAGAATTTCGAATATGAACGAAACCAAACCTCTTGAAGGTTGTTACAACCAGAATCATGACGGCATGACATGAACTTGACCGTGAATTACTTTGCTTGACTTACGAGTATGACTAAGACAATTGTTTTTATTGAGAAATAATACAATACTTGACAATACATTATGTGTGGAGACAAAATTTAGGAAAAAACTGAATGTTTTTATGCAATCTGGAACTAACACACATAGTATTCCGAAAAGGCCTGTTTTGTCATTGATGTTAAGTGAGACTGCCGGAGTCAGAATCCACTGTAGGTGCCTGGTGACCGACTTTCAACTCGAGGGTGGTAGCTGGCCAGCCTAAAAATACCCTTACCACCATCCTATGGTTTCCTAAGTCTGATTTCCTATACAGGTAGCTCAAGCTCATAGGATTAGGGATAGTAGGATAGTAGGGATTTAAACTCACAGCCTGTGGAGTGCAATCTGTCTAAGCTAACCACTGATATCATTGCTACAAACTATGTTGTTAGCTTAACTGCCGGCGTACCTGAAAGAAACTTAGCTCCGTCGACCATAAATTGGGAATCGACCAGGAACACCACACAGACCCTAAAGTTCCACTTATCCAGCTGGTCTACTAATTTTCTCATGACAGGCAGGTGTGTGTACAGTTCAATTTGGCCGGGGCAGTCGAACAGCAGATAGTCATCGTCTACATCTCCGAGTTGCTCTTCCAGCCAATCACAGTTTTCTAGGAGAGTTCTGGAAGACGACATAATAATATGAATATTAAAGAAGCACTATTTCATATGTTTCAATACCTGGACGCTTATACGAACTCCGAAATGACACTCGTTTTCATTCTTCCATATAAATTCATACAATTTTAAATATAAAAAGCCCTAGACATTGGGTTCTTGTCATTACCAAGCACTTCAACAAAGAACACAACTATTTAATATCTTCCGACAATCAATGGATTTAGCAGAAATATTGTGTGAAAATAGATATAAAGTATAAGATGGTTAAAAAAAAATTATCTTGAGCAATGTCACATGCACAGCAGTTGAATTATAGGTATTTTTATAGGTGGTCTTTGGCGGAGCTAAGTTTGCACCGTGTGGTTTCAAGGTACGTGTAAATTGGCAAACTTTTCCCCCACTCTACTTTTTGCTAAAGATGTTTGCTGATCTTGTTCTAAATAAAATATGTACAAAAACATACTCTATACAGAAAACAAGCCCCCCATTAGGGCCGAACTGCAGCTCCTCATCCTCCATGGCATCGTCAAGGTGTATCAGCTCTCTGATGTCCACCAGTGGCTCGTAATCAAAGTGTTCTGCTGCTGGGTCTAGGTTTACAACTTCTACTATGCGTTTGGAATCACTCGCGTGTTTCACAATCGTGGAGCAGTATGTGGACTGAAAATAATGAATAATGCAAGTTAACAGAAATGTTACAGTAATTATTTCTAACTAAACTAAACTAAAATTCGAACTAAAGCTCCGAAATTAGTTAATCCAGTTTTGTTCTGAAGGTCTGAAGTGAATAAAATACTTCTCAGATGAATCAATTAGTTTTTATTATTCATAGGGCATATAAACTGGTGTTGATATCACTAATTCTTGGTACTTTGTTCATACTGGTCCCGATCTGATAAGCCACGAGAGCAACCAAAGCCCATAACATATTACTAACTTTCTTTGGAAACCTCAAGAATTTGGTATTTTAGTGCCGCTTTCTATGCCTCTATAAAACTACTAGATCAAATAACAAAACCAAATATTGCATTGGATCGCATAAAAAAAGCTAAAACTTAAAATTTAGCTGGATCCAGTTGTATTCTAGAGTTGTAAGAAAATGTATCTTACCTTGCCACTGCCTGCAGGTCCAACTACTAACTGAGCGTACCTCATGTTCAAATTAGTTCAGATTCAAGAAAATCAAGCGAAAATACATGAAACAAAAATAGGTTATGTCTCAATCCGCAACTTTGTTTCGCACTTAATCGATATGAATTGCTATTTTGCACCACTTCAAGTAAAGATAGTAGCTAAATAACGAATAACAAAATAAAAGCAGTCGGATTTATGTACGTAAATTACTTATTTTTGTGAAATCTGCCGAATACATTTTTCGTGCCTTATTGTTTTGTTTTGAAGTTTAACTTTGTTTTGATTGAATCAGTGTTGTTCCAAGTCGGTTTTGAGGCTGCCGTATCTAGACCCCAAAATTGCCATATATTGGACCAAAATTAAAAAAATTGCCGCATGTTCTAATTTTTCATTAATTTGTATACAAAATTTATGATTCTTAGCTTTTTTTACAAGTCTCCATATAGATTTTGAATTGTGGTTAGAAGTTGTGTCTTATTTTCACTTGGAAATGGTATCTCTACTTCTCTTATCTTCCTCAGTATCGACATCTTCACCCTTTGATTTTATATTTTTTCTGAGGTATAACCGCTCACTCATCGTAACAACTTCTCTAAGCTCAGTGAAACGATGTAAACAAAAACCACTTATTATTCCAACATCTCAAGTTTGTCGTATTCATAGAGGGCGTTTTTCAACGGGGAATTCCGGGAACTCGGTGCGTTATGTTACACGAAAAATTAGTATTGGTAGTTTTTGATAACTCTCGTGGATTGCCGTATATTTCATACAAATATTATACGGCTTTGGAAGTACTGCCGTATGCCGAATATTTGAAGCACAGCGGGCCTGACAGCCGTATAATACGGCAATTACCGTATGGAGAACAACACTGGATTGAATATTCTTTTTCTCTTATGTTTTGGCTCCACACGTTGTGTATTTAGCCTTTGTCAAGTATTGTAAAACACGGAACACGGAGTAGCGGAGCAGCACAAGCGGCGCAAATTTGCCAACCTCGGTAGTGGTCACATATTTGAGCCGTTTGTAGTAGTGACGTTGGGTCCTTGGGGACCGGGAGCTCATCTTATTTTCAAAAACTTAACAGAGCGTCTGGTTGACGCGACGCGTGACAAAAATGCTGGCGTTTATTTGGCTCAATGCTTGCCATTCAGCGTGGTAACGCCGCCAGCATGCTGGGTACGCTGCCAACTGAACATTTGGATTATCTACAGACCTTTAATGGTCTCTGAATGATCCAACTGTTATTTTTATGTAGTAGGCTAAGTAGTTTAGGTAGTTGTAGTTTGTATGTATTTTGCTTAGTTAATAAAAGCACTTGCCCGATAAAAAATGTATTGTAATATTTCATGTTAAGTTAAATATTTAAATGAAACAAAGCAAAAATTATAATTTAGTAAATAGTATATAGTCAAAATCAGGCTAGTGTCATTAAGGCTATCCACCTTGCCTTCCGTACTGCTACTGGTTCTCAAAAATGGTTGCCTCAGTAAAGTGGTGAACAGCTTACTAGGGGCTGTGACTTTTCTTATTGTTTCCAAAACTCCGTAGAAGATTCTATTATAGGAACAGTACCGATGTAAAAGACTTGCTTATCAAACCCATATTATCGCATAAATCGAGGATATGTTGCAAGTATTTTTTTTTTGAATTCGCGCCTTTAGTGGGTCGCAAAGGCGCGCGATGACGAGTATCAAGGGAAAGTGTTATAATTATGGGAAAAGCACGAGAAAAGTTAATATTTTTTTCGCGGTCACACTGCTTCGCTGCAAACGGCTTGCTTGTTCAAGGAAGATAGTTTGAGTATGGAAAAACATGACTTTTTTTCGTGGCTGTCATCAAAGAATCAGGTCCACCGGGAATCAAAACTAGCAACTACACCGCCAAAATCTTGGCGATGAAGCACTTTCAGCGAATAAAATAGCGTCTGAAAATATTAGGAAAAGAATGCCATTATTTTTTCCTAGAACAACGCGGGCGAAGCGGTGGGCAGAAGCTACTTAGTATACTAATAATTAACCATTAACAAACATTAAAAAACACTCGAAAGAATAAAAGTTTTGGAAAATAATACATGCCGACGACATGTTTTTTTCTATTTTTTTTTGTTTTTTTTTTCATTTTGGCGCTAAAACTCGCATTTAACAAGCTACCGGACACCGATGCTACCGGGGTTTTCTTTCGTCGTTGAATTTCATGTAAATACTTTTTGTCTCCGGCTTAGAGCTTATTTTTAGAATATTTTAAGGACGGGTAAAAGAAAATAAATATGGACTTAAAATAAAAATTAAAGGTAGTTTTCTTGGCCTATGGACGGAAATTGGCATTTTTTGCAACTTTATATGGAGCCTCTTCTAATATTAAAAATACAATAGCTGTCATTATAAATAAAAGCTTATTTAGAGAACAAAATATCACTTGTCAAACAATTGTCTAAATAAAAAATATAGAACGGAGGAGCAAAAAAAAAGTGTATATTTGGAACACAGAATTCTCCCTAATTTAGAAATAATATTATACGGACGGACTCCTAACTTTATTTAAAATGCCAGCTATCGGGATAGACCTTGGAACTACATACTCCTGCGTAGGCGTCTGGCAGCATGGTAACGTAGATATCGTAGCCAATGAACAGGGAAATCGCACCACGCCTTCCTACGTAGCCTTCACTGACACCGAGCGCCTCATAGGAGACGCGGCCAAGAACCAAGTGGCTTTAAACCCTCGCAACACTATATTTGACGCCAAGCGACTCATCGGTAGAAAGTTCAACGACACCAAAATCCAACAAGACTTAAAACATTGGCCGTTCAAGGTGGTAAACGATGGGGGAAAGCCGAATATCCAAGTAGAATACAAAGGGAAGCAGAAGCGCTTTACTCCGGAAGAAATAAGCAGTATGGTCCTGATTAAAATGAGGGAGCTAGCCGAAGCTTACTTAGGACAAAACATTTCTGAAGCTGTCATCACAGTCCCGGCGTATTTTAATGACTCACAGAGACAAGCGACGAAGGATGCTGGCGCTATTGCTGGTCTTAATGTCCTCAGAATTATTAACGAACCTACAGCAGCAGCTCTCGCTTATGGATTGGACAAAGACTTGAAAGGAGAAAGGAATGTCCTTATTTTTGATCTCGGAGGTGGCACTTTTGATGTATCTATTCTAACGATCGATGAAGGATCCCTATTTGAAGTCAAAGCTACTGCAGGCGATACGCACTTGGGCGGCGAAGACTTTGACAGCCGTTTGGTAAACTTTTTGGCTGACGAGTTCAAACGAAAACATAAAAAAGATCTATGTTCCAATCCAAAGTCCTTGCGTCGTCTTCGTACCGCAGCTGAACGTGCTAAAAGGACGCTCTCTTCTAGTACCGAAGCTAGTGTCGAAATCGATGCACTTTACGAAGGAATCGACTTTTTCTCCAAAATCTCACGAGCTCGCTTCGAAGAACTCAATTCAGATCTATTTCGTGTAACTTTAGAACCAGTTGAGAAGGCTTTGAATGATGCCAAGATGAACAAGAATAAAATTCATGATATAGTTTTGGTTGGCGGCTCCACTCGCATTCCGAAAATTCAGAGTCTGCTACAAAATTTCTTTAATGGAAAGAAATTAAACTTGTCCATAAACCCTGATGAGGCTGTCGCGTATGGAGCAGCTGTCCAAGCCGCTATTCTGGGTGGAGAACGTCACTCCAAGATCCAGGACGTTTTACTAGTCGACATCGCTCCGTTGTCTCTGGGCATAGAAACAGCCGGTGGAGTCATGGCCAAAATTGTGGAACGCAATGCGAAAATACCCTGCACGCATTCGCAGACCTTCACCACTTATTCCGACAACCAACCAGCTGTGACCATTCAAGTTTACGAAGGTGAACGAGCCATGACAAAAGACAACAACTTGCTCGGAACTTTCGATCTGTCTGGCATCCCACCGGCTCCCAGAGGTGTTCCCCAAATCGACGTTACTTTCGACTTGGATGCTAACGGTATCCTTAACGTCACTGCCAAAGAGAACAGCACTGGAAAGAGTAAGAATATCGTTATAAAAAATGATAAAGGCAGACTGTCTCAGGCTGAGATTCATCGTATGCTATCTGAAGCCGATAAGTACAAAGAAGAGGATGACAGGCAGAGAGAGCGCACTGGAGCTAAAAACAAGCTGGAGTCATATGCTTACGGAGTGAAGCAGGCTTTGGATGAATGTGGAGACAAGCTCAATGAGTCTGATCGTTCTAAAGCGCGTCGTAAGTGTGAGGAAACATTGCGCTGGTTGGATGGAAACACGTATGCAGAGACAGACGAATTCGAGGACAAATATAAGAATTTGTCTCGGGAATGTGCTCCTCTGATGAAGAAGCTTCACGAATTAGGCCCGGGACAAGGCGGGAGCGATGGACCACATATTGAAGAAGTTGATTAGGTTTGTGTGTTTTGTTTTTGTCATATTTTAATAAATTCTGTTTTAGTTTGATGATAGTCCTATTTTGCTTTCCAATAGGTATGTACTCAGCTGCAGTGTATTGCAACCAACTTATATGCAAATTATTGAAAATATAAAGGTGTCTTCAAAAAACTTAGGAATAGCGTATATCGCCGTCTTGTCCGTATAAAAAGCGTAGTCTGATACTCACCCCTAGTGTTATCCGATTTCGATGATTTTTATATGTTATCTACACCGTGGAAAATTGATTGTGTGCAAATATTTTTTTATTTTGTTATTTCGTAATATCTTCGTTGTTATTGCCACTTAAAGTGACAATTTTTTTGCGTCGTAAATACTAAGAATTTGTTGTTATTAGAATATCATAAACATATTTTGAAAAAACATAACATAGCGGCATATATTATGGTTTATCCAAGCCACTGACACCAAAAAAAAAAGATTTTGTTGAGATTTAGGGGGTGATAAACGACTACCCCCGAAACGCTAATTTCATCAAAAAGTAGGAAAATTCACTATATCTATATTGCACGCACGAGGTATGTAGGTACCTAGGTAGGTAAGGTAGGTCTTCAGGCACCTCCGTCTTCGGAAATAATGAAACAAACATTGATTAGCAATTTCTTTATTTTTAATTTTAATAACTTTAGAAATTGTTCAGAAAGAAGACAATGGTTTCAGCATTCATTAGGTATTAATATTATGATATGAACAATAATAATTATCGCTATAATATTTAATACTATTCGTTAATAATATTGGAGATAACGTATCATAATCGTCTATTTGCTACAATTATTATTTACACCACGATCCATTGCAATAACGTAACAATTTAAGATGGCGGAATATTAATAACTTCGCCTCGAATTTTTCCACTGGCAATAAATACAAAATAAATGTTTGGCTACCCGCGTCAGATGATCTAGCATCGTATTCATAATCCTTTTACCTGACTGCCCTAATTGACGGTAATGTTTTTCGGTTGTATGTATGTTGGTGGTATACTGAGGTACCTCAGTATACCTGATTCTACAAGACCTCCTTCCGCATTAAAGGCTTGACCGATTTTGGACTGTGATGTCTGATTCAAATGTATGCTTCATTTTGCAGTCGAGTGTTTGTTGTTCTTTTAATAATAATACTTCATAGTAAAAATGATAATTGGTACTTGTTTTCAACGTTTTTTTTTTTAAATAATTATATATAACTGTTGCCTTAGAACTTTCTGCTTTCTCAATGCTTCTGCTTCTGCAATACCTTTTTAATTCTACTAAAAGTACCTACTGTTTGTAGGAATTCGGTTTTTTTGCGCTTTAAAAGTAGGCGAGATGGCTTCCTAACTTGTGTATAGGAATATACTGAAAGTTGGATCGGTTTATTTGTGCTTTTTTTGTTGTATTTATCGAGAGTCGCTCGCCTGATGGTTAGCTCCACGGTTGCGCATATAAGTGTGTGAATAATGGATCATCGTCGCTATAAGTTTTACGAACGGATTATATTTGTTATTTGAGTGATTCCAAATTCGAGGCAACTAGGTAATCCAATTAATTATAACAACATTATAATAATTGTACTTTATAAACATACGTAATTCACATCATAAAACTTTCCAAAGCAAAGCTACACGATTTAAATAAGTATTTTAGAAAAAGGAAATTTAAGTTGATTTTTAAAATATATCTATCAAATTAATGAATGGAACTGTTTAACAGCCTATGGGGATTCAATATTGACTATTACATGCTATTCCTTATCTACTATCTTATTGGTTTATATTTGTATAAAACATCGATATGTATGATTGGTATTTCTAAAACTGGATTCACAAAGAGATTTTTTATTCATTGTAAAATTGAAATTTTTCAAACTGTTCAGAAATTCTCGAGGCCTAAAATCTATATTTTACGTAATTTTCGTTACATGTTCCGATACACATTAATTTTGATTATTCATGATTTTTTACCCTTTTACGAAATTTTTGGGTCGCTATTTGCCTACTTATCTAATTAATTATTTATCTAAATGTGGCATTTTTTTATTTACACTAACTGAATTTAACTATTTACATCGTGATGCAAGGAGTATGGTTCCTCAAAATGTACAAGATCTTATCCTAAGATAAATAGGAAAATAAGGAATAAAATAAATAAAATGAACGGAAAATAATTAAAAGCAAATTTATTGCTAAAAATAAAATAAAACTATAACCACAAGCAATACAATTATTTGCTTATTCGTAAACGTATTTGTGTGTTCGATTTGTACGTCTTCTACAAAATTATTTAAAAATCTTTAAAAACTGGGAAGAGTTGTCTATGGAGCGAGGGTTTAAAACGACAACTATCGTGTCGACATCACATTCTACATTGAGCGGTCCCGCGGCTTTCACGTATAAAATAATGCAATAGAAAACATACAATAGTATAAAATAAAACATTCATAATTTAAATTTAAAACTTAAAACCCAATTATAATATTTTAAACCTCATCGGTTCATATAAACATAATAATACTTTTCAACTGGGGTCATTAATTCTTAGCTTAAATTTACATCTGATTGCACTTTTATATTTTTTCATTAACAATTAGGTAAACGAACTCTTAACTACCCCTAAATAATAATCGGCGACGATCCTATCATACAGTGTGATGTCACTACCCTACCTATGTACAGTCGCGGCCGACGGCAATATTCGACACATTATTTGGTATATTTATTTACAACAAGAAATTACAAATAAAAGCCATAACTTAAAAATACTCAGATATTTGTACCTAATCAGGGTACGGGTCTAAAATTTAATAATTAAAGCGAAATGCACATTTTTGTATCGTAAGTTTTCTCGCCCCGCTCGCGGGACGTATGCCTGGCATATCACGAGAATCGAGCTACGAGGGTCTTATGTACAGAGTCTTTGGCCTTACAATCGAATACACGTCAACCTTCACTTCACCGCACTTATCACGCATCAATAAATAATCCTGCTACAATCGTCCACTCACGAGTGTCACTAGTACTCCCACCGATCGTCATCCGCTTCCGCTTTGATTTTGTCTTCAGGTATCACGTCTTCGTGCGGAGTGAGGGGCGTGCGGGGAGGAGCGGGCGGCGCAGCGGGAGAAGAGTCCCGCGGGACGGGTGCTGGCTCCACTCTCACCGGGGAAGGCGCGGTGTCTCGTCGGAAGTCATCTCCTCGCATCACGCAAACACCATTGATAATAACTTCGTCAGGGTTGCGAGGTTTGTCCTCCTGCCAGTCGGGGTTTACCCACTGCGGCGCGGCGGGCTTGCGCCGGCTCGATCTACTTCCCCCGCCTGACGGCGTAGATGTTGCTTTAGGCTCCGTCTTCGCATCATCATCCAACGAGTCTTCAGACCCCAAATTACTGTCTACGTCATCATCCTCGAAATCGTCCGCGTCTGGTTCCCGTTTCAGCGGCATGGATAAGTCGAGGCCACCTGAGGGGTCCTTAGCCTCTTCGGGCGGCGCTAAGCCACGCCCAATGAGTGCTGCCAGGTTAGAATTTGCCGCGAAGTACGGTGGGTATGGGAGCGGAACTCCAGCTAGACCCATTCGCTCCTTTTGCAGCTCGAGCAGTCTCTGATTCAGCAGTAGTCTGAACTGAACTGGGTCGAAGGGTGCTGCAGCCTGGTCTCGTGCCGGGGGCTCGGCCGGCAGTCCGTGTGGCGCCTGCTGCTTCAATCTCATGCGATGATTGTGGAACCAGTTGGTTATGGTCCGCGTGGAAAGCCCCAACTCCGCCGCTAAGAACTCAATAGTTGGCATGTTGGGGTAAGGGTCGAGCGCGAAAGCTAGTCGTAGCGCCTCCTTCTGTTCCTCAGAGAATAAGACTCGCTGTTTCTTGGCACACGGCGCTCCGCCTCCTCCCACGGGCCCCGGCGAGCTCGAGTGGTAAAACTCGCTCGTGTCATTGGAAGACGTGTCTGAGGAATTATCTTGTCCAGGGCCACTCGATCTTCGTCGCTTGTTCGCTTCTCTCCTCTCATTTTTAAGTGCTTGTAAGCGATCAATATTGTGCGCGTCGCTCAGCCAGAGTTGCATACGGATGAACGGCTCCCGGCCTTTGATACTCAGCATATGCCACGGCTTAGGCTTCGATAGGAGTTCACTGACGGAGCCCTGTGAAAGACCAAGCACCGCCTCGCCGAAGATTTTTTGCCCAATGTTGTTTGCAAGCAAAGCCTCTTTGATTTTAGTTGTGATCGTTTGTGTGTCAAGGTCTTGCGTGAGCGCGGCCATTTCGTAGACACTAGGGGAGATATGCTGGTGTAAACTGCGGAGCACGGGTGGTTGGTGGTGTGGCGGAGGTGGGGGTTTGCGCTCTTTATTGTTGTTATCGTGGTGTTGATGTTGCGGGGGCAGAGTGACAGCGTGGTGCGGGGGGAACCCAGGCGGAGTCAGCAGGAGCGGTGCCGGCTGGCCTAGGTGTCCCAGATGCCCTCCGCCAAGCAGCTGCTCCTGCTGCATCTTGCTCAGCAGGGAGGTAGCATCTGAGATCATCTTCTGCGTCGGAGGCATGGGCTTGTTCATGTTCGGCGGACATGCTGGAACAAAGAGAAGGCATATCGTTAAAATGTTGGCTAGTTTTTTACGTTTAGTTGTTGGAGATGCAATTAATAGGGAGAATTCTAAGTGGACATGTGAGATTGTTAAATACATTTTATTATAAGATTTTTCAAGATTAGTATGTTATATTTTTTAAAAATTTATGTTATTAATTGTATTCATTTTAAATTGTATTTTGTCTACTACGCCCTCAACACAGTAGTGGTAGAGACGGTGGTATGCGAGTAAACAGGTGACTTTTGACAATAGTAAGACGGTTAATGAAACGTGCTCTGAATTGACGACTACCTTAAGTTTGTATAAGAAAATTGACATACTGATGATAATTTAAAGTGCAATAATTTACAATTAGAATAAAAGTTGAAGTAAAAAACGACACTTACTAGGTGCTCCGCTATAGTTTCCGGTCCTCATCAGCTTCTCTGGCGCGATTTTATATTGCGACGCAACCAATTTGTGTACGGCGTTGTCATCTTCCAGGAACATTTTCATTCTGATAAAGGGCTCCCGTCCCTTCTGCGTCAGCATATGCCAAGGCTTCGGCCTCGCTAGTAAGTCGCTCACCGATCCTTGTGAGAGCCCTAACACTGACTCCCCAAATAACCTCTGGCTTATTGAATACTGGCTCAAACCTTCCTTCACCCTTCGCACAATATCCTCCGTGTTAAGATTGTTAAACAGATCGAATTGCTGCTGCGTGATCGGTGGAAGAACTGCTTTCATTGAACGCTGTGGAGTAGGATGATGTGGGGGATTTGAAGGTTGAGAGATCAGGCTGTTCGTAATCGATGCCATTCTTTGTAAGGGGCTGGCTGCCGCTGAGCTGCTGAAATCTTCATTGGGTGTTATCGCAGGAGGTAGGATCGCATTTCCAAGCGGACTCGACGCAGATGAACCAGTCGATTGCTGCCCCGGCTCCAATTTCGGCCGTACTAACGAAAACGCACTGCGCGCGTGCCTTATAGCCTCTTCGGCATCCATAGATCGTTCCTTATCGCTATCAGTCATTCCATTCATTTTGGTGTTCTTGTCCTTGGGAAGGGAGAGGTCTTGCACGGCTTGCGCTCCGTTCAGGTGCTGGCTCTGAGCTTGCATCGCTTGCTGCTGGAGAGCTAGCAAGTTGGGGAAGGGGGGCATACCGGGCAGGTTGTGGAGGTTGGGAATGTTGGAGCCAGGTTGGATCTTGGCCAGCTCGCGGTGGTACGCCTCGAGAGCCATGCGGATGTCCTCGGGAGGCCGCTCCATGTGTGGTGGCATGCCGCCGCTGAAAAAAGGCGGAAACATGCTGTTGGTTAGTTCTAGCTTGCTGTCCTCGATCAAGTGGAAAATTTAAAAATATTTTGTTAATAATTATGACATTAGGACTTTATTTTATCATTATCGACTCTGTCCACTGCTGGATACCCACCGATTGAGTATTATTTTTCTCCTTCTCTCAGTGCCAGTGCATTAAAGAAGGTTGCCAGTCAGCTTTTTATTTTATTATTAAATTTACCTTGTCCAGGGCAAGTCTGAACAGTTGAATATTCCATATGTATAGATATTCTACTAGTTTACTGTGCCTCTTCTAAGACACACCAATCTTCCAAATCTTTAGCTTAATTGTAGCTAGTATAAATTGCCAAAGTAACAGGGACTTTAACCTATATGCGTATAGCTACTAAAACCAGCTTATAAAGTCTTGAGCAAATGTGCAAGAAAATTACACATTTGTTTTTACCTCAGGCTAAAAAAAAACTAAAGACCACTATTGATTATTCTGAAGAATTGTTGAAGAGTCTGAAAACTTACCCAGGGAACCCCTCCCGATTGTGGCGTATATCGTCGACTCGTCTGCTCATGATCTTGGCAAGTTCCTCCTGGTAGATGCGTACCACCTTCTCCTGCGGAATGTCATCGTTCTCGTACTTCTTTATCCTTCTATTTTGGCTCGAGTCCTGCACAATGCGAACAAGTTTATTAAAGGTTTACTGTGCTAAAACACGTAACAACTTGATTAGCACCATACGCCACCGTCTAAAAACGGGAGAGAAAGACAGATAAATATATTTTCATTTTATTTTCTCTCGTTGGTCTATGGTTGTCAGGTGTGTTAGCTACGTTAGAACGAGAGTGTGTGTGAGAGATAGAGAGAGGGTAAATCTATCGACCTTCAACATTCAGCCTTGTTTCCACTTTATTGTATCTGGGCAACTGGGCAGGGCATACCTAGCATCCATTTAACTTTGCTTCTATTCAGGATCTCTAGCAAGGTTGTCCCGAAAATACTTACCTTATTAGAAAAAGGCGACGGGCACTGCGTCCTAGGCGAGCTGGAGTCTTCATTACTCCTGGAGTCGTCGTTGTTCGCCTGCGAGGGAGTCTTCATCATGTGAGAAGCCTCGAGGATGTGTGCTAGCCGTTCGTCGCCGTCGCCCTCTGACCGCGCGAAGCCGGGGCCGATGGCGCCATCTTTGGAGCCCACTGTAAAGATTAGAGAAAGAGGGTATAGTAAAATTGATTTTAGGATACCAAGGTTACCTAATAGTAAACGGAATGGTTGCCCATAATAGTCGCAGTGCTCACCAGAATGCTTACTAAATTCTGCGAAGCACTACACTGCATCTTTCATGCTGTCGCGAAAATAATCGCAACATGATAATCTACGCCCCGATTTTTTTGGTTTGCGCCTGGTAGGTAAGTAGTTCTTGGTTAAATTATATACTCATTTTCATATCTACATATGACTATTGTCGATGATTGTCTGCTTCAGCCTTTAAACATCACACTGCTGAGAAATCGGCCTATCCTCGAAGGGTGATTGGGCCATATCCACCACACTGGGTCACTGCGTGTTGGCAAATTCACATACGCCATCGAATTTCTTCTACGGTAATATGCAGGTTCCCTCACGATTTTTTCCTTCACCGAAAAGCCAGAGGAAATCCGTACGTAAGTTCCAAAGAATTACTCATCGGTAATGGTCTCGCCCGGGTTCGAACCCCACGAATGTGGGTGCAACGAGTCGTAGTGCACTTGAAGAGTATTATTTCACAAAATCGCTTCTGTCATGTCAACATATGGACGGTAGAAAGCATTATTGTCGTAACTCGAAATATCCAACTTAACACCAGGACCAAAAAACTATTTAAAAAGGACTATGAAAAGTTAGAAAGATTTTGTAGCATTTTTCTATTAATTGAAACCTTATTTGATGCAAATGGCGGAATTGTGCTAAAGTTCAGTACTTCGTTGATTTTGTATTAGCTACAGCAATTAGTTTTTTAATATCGAGCAGCAGAAAAAATGTAGGTATCTAGGAGGTGAAATGTATGACCACATAAAACAGATAGACATTTTAATGAGATAATAATTGCCGTCTCAAATATTAAAAATGCTATATATTATCTATTTTTTTCTATGTATTACTTTAGTAAGATAACGGCAAGTTTTGTTAAAATTATCATCATCATCAGCCGGAAGACGTAGTTACGCTGCTATATAACTATTATATTATAATAACCGTCATACCATCATAATTTCTTAGAGAGCTAGCTCCGTTTCATGATTTCTATAATACTATAGCAACATCGTATGTACGCACAAGATATTTTAATTGCCGCTAAATTGTTCCGCACACACGCATCCGCTGTATGTGTATATGTTAGCGCCAGCTCTTGCCAAGTAATAAATACGCAAGTTATATTTGGTACAATTGAAATTAGGCGAGTCATTTAAACGGAGCTGCAATGAATACCGCTTTAAAGATAATCGGGTGAATGGGATCGGGCAGTCGTCGCCTAAGCCGCGATCCTAAAACGACGCCCGCGCATCCATAAACAAGCGGAGTTACGCGAAACCGGCCGCCATATTGCGGCCATTCATCCTGTCAACATATTGTCTCTGGGCGCACAATGAAACGACACTGTTTAGATGGTGATATACGCATGGAATTAGTTTAATTAAGACGCGTAATTAGTTTTAGACGCTCTGAGATGCTTATAGAACTGAGTTTAATCACCGAATACTTATAAAGTTAACAGAGAAACTGTTCTATAACTGTAGAATTGTGGGCACATCACTAAATGTGCAGCGATGTGTGGATGCAGTAGACGTACACACATTAACACACACCATTTTCACAACATCACCATGATTTAATTTTTTTCATGGTACACATCATATTACGCAAAGTTATTTTTTTTTTCGTACGCTGCATGCACTCGTCGCTGCGTATGTAGAGTGCCTACTTACAGTTTTGTGCCATTAGCTGTTCCTCTGTAGATTCCCTGCTCGGTAGTTTAATGTTCTGATACTCGGATCTCTGGCGTGTTATAATTGCAGTATTATTTTGAGTTCAAAGAAATTTCGGTATTAAATTCACGTAAAATGTCGGGTGCGTGCGCGTTTATCTTCTCTTATGAATTGTTATAATAATTGGAAAGATGATCTCAGTTCAGACGTGAGTAGGTGCTGGAAGTATCAAACACCTCGCCTATCTACATCTTTACTAAATATAATAAATAAATGTATGTGTACCTAAACTTCGCACTCTATTCCATTAGAATTCCAATTATAACTAACATACTAGATGGAAAACATATTTTTTCTTAAAGAATAATAAGAGTGGAACCCACCATGAAATCGAGAAAAAAAACAATTGTTCCATAGAAGAGATATCAACGACACTCGACAAAATGTATGGAGATGTTTTTTTCGATTCGGAAATCGAGAAAAAACATGTCCATACATTTTGTCCAAGCCTGAGTTTGGTCCCATCCTCAAATCTGTTCATAATGATGAGTTCAATTTCCTTATTGCCCTGTATACAGTTCCTGCAGGAGTAGGTTAAACTGCGTCCCAGAAAAAAAACAGTTCCTGTACGACTGTCAAGTACTTAGGCACCTCAGTAGGTACTTGCGGTAATTTAAGATGCGGATCAACCGCGAGTTAACGTATATATTCAAAGGATCACTTCGAGTTAATTACGTCCTTAAATTTTATTTTAAAACGTGTTCACTAATTTCGAGTCAATTCTATCAGCTGCTCTGGACTAACTATACTCTGTGGTTTCACCTGTGACTACTCGTCATCATCAGCAGCTTATTCAGCTTCTCCCTCTTTCGCCAATTTTAACTGTTTTGTATTTTGTTGTTTTTCGAAATAAAATGTATACGATTATCTTTCTGCGTTATTTTGTGAGCAAAAGTTTTCTAACAACAAATGTTATCAAGACGTTATGTCTACACCCAATTTCATCCGAATTTAAGCAGTTGTTACTCAGCTGAGCGTACAAAGTAGAACATTCTTCCGCACTTGCGAAATTTCGCATTTTTGTGATATTTTTTGTGTGATTTGGCCGATCGCTCGTTGTTACCTTGATTGATCGCGTTGTAAAAAGCATAATGCATATAACAGTTGTTTTTCTTCGAAAACTCTCACGTTTTATTGGAACGTAAAGTGCGTTTTATTTATTGTGAATTAAAAATGAATTAACCGCCAGTTTGAGATAATACTCGGGGTGTAGTGTTTTGGCAACAGACGGGCTGATTCATTGGCAGACCTTGATTTGTTAAAGGCCTATTCAGATGTACGCAGTAGGTAATCGCTACCATTCTAGGTATCAAAATAAAAGTACTTAGAAGAGGTTCACGTCTACTAGTAGTTCGCGCCGAACTGAGTCCTCGCGACCTCTATAACTTTACCCCTAGACCGATTTTGCTCATATTCGAACTAAAAATGTATTAAATCCTCCAATATTTCATGAAGAACAAATAATTTCTTGATCCGATCTTCATCATAATCGTTGGAAAAATACACAACCAAACACACAAACATACATACAAAAGCCGATTTGTTCGCTTAGAATCTGAGACCTTCGCTTTGCTCGGTCAATTATGTCCAATGGAGTACAGGTTGCCGTCAAACCATCAAGTTAATCGGCCGCGGATTTTCGACTAGCGCGGTGCCAGATATACAAAAGTAGGAAACTACAGCGGTCTTCTCAGGTACATTTGAATAGACCTTTATGTTTGCACAATTAAATATCTGTCCCAAATAAAACCTCTTTGTTTAAGATATGTTAAAATCAAAAGTAACCCTCGGATGATTGGGATAACAGTTTTATCGCAGTATATTGTATCGTATAAATTAACATTAACTAGTTTACTAAGTGACTACCTATTAGTAAAATTACTAATGCCCGTCTACACTAAAGACAATAAAGATAAAATTTTGTTAAGCGTCACCTAAACTAAGGCGGACTTAGACATGTTAAAGGAAAGGAAATGTCTTACGCATTTAGGCAACCTCCTTAGTTTGGTGCAAAGTATTTTTCATTATTAGGTACGTCCTAGAGAGTTAGAGTGCTTAGGAGTCAAAGTTTAGTGCAGACGGGCATAAGCCCAACAAGGATAGGTGATATGGTTGTCAAAAGATATACAAAAGTAGAAAACGGAGGATAGAGGGCCTATAACCGGTGGGTAATACAAGGATGATGATGATGATGATAATTACTTCACCAACTACTTACATCCTTTATATCGATATTTCGTTAAACTCTATGAACGAAAAGATTTTTTATTTTGAAAATGCTCGATCCTACGGGTAAGTTGAAGGAGCAATACTAACGCGTGCTCCCTCTTATACTATTGCATAATACGCGAACCTATCTTGAATAATAAAAATGACCTAATGTACGGTGATTGTAGGTTGTAGGTACCTACACAAAAATTGTCGGCTTTCGCTAAATTTCAAATCCCATTCTCACGTTCCGCTTCGAAATTCAAACCGAATTTGGTTCTACCATAGACAAGTTTACTCGTTTTTTTTGTGAAACGCTCTTAACGACTTATGACGACGCAAACGTGATGAAAATACTTAAATGTCAAAATGGTCAGACGCATTCGCGATCATAATCTCGCATGTCCACATAAGTATTTCTCCATGTAATGACTTTTAACAATAACTCTAGATACGTGATTTGTTTCATAATTGTCTTTTGTAGTTTAATGCCCGGTCAAATTAATAATTAGGTTTTATTTCTTTAGTAATTTAAAACCATCTATGAAGATAAGGTAATGTAATGTGTCACGAAAAATAATGTGCCTTAATAAGACGTACCAGATATTCAACAGGTGGAGATGTGGATTTTATTTTGATCACGAAAATCGACTTGGCCAGTTTCCGGTCAATCGAATATTTATTTTTGAAGAAATGAGGCAATGCTTGAATTTGTTTGGCATTGACCAAATAGGCGCCAAACATTGACATACTTACTCTGGATGGGCGTCATGAACGTGTTTTAGGCCGCTACGCTGTTTTCCATTTTAGCGTGTATTTCCTCCGTAGTGAGGATTGGATGACTATTTACTTAGTTAATAACGGTCATTTAAACTGTGCTATTTACGTATTTTGTCAGAAACAGTTCACCAATTAGCCGCAAACAGACGACGTCCACAGCCACTTGGTGGAAAAGCATTGTCACGCAAGATATTAAGTAAAAGGTGACCAAACCTGGAGTGAGTGAATCCAATGTGGGGTTAATTAATACCATAAATATAAAAAGATTATTACCCCTAGGGAGTTAAAATTGTTTACGGACTATGACGAGTTCTTTCCTCCAGGGACCCTATTCCTGTGCGCTCGAGATTATCTCGGTCACTGTCTCTCTAATTTAGAATTTAATGGGAGTGAGAGTGACCGAGATAAAATGTCATTTCTCCGAATAGGGGCCCAGGCCCTAAATCATTCTATACAACACTCATTTGCCTATTTAGCTAATTAGCCCATCATCATCATCATCAGCCTGAAGACATCCACTGCTGAACAAAGTCCTCCCCCTTAGACCGCCACACTCAACGACAATTTGCTTTGCATCCACCGGTTACCGGTTATGACAACCAACAATTAATTATCCTCTAATGTGTAATAATTAAGCTGTACAGTTTATAGGAATACGATAGGACCGACGTAGACTTGTCTTGAAAACTAAAAGGCCCAAAAATAACGGAATTAAAAACAAAAACTGTGACGAAGACACAATAATTAGATCCAATAACAAACCAGACTAGCTAGCTGCGCACCGCGACAAAACCTTTTTGTTATGCAAGAACAGGACACGACTATACGATTATGTATACGTTTGTTTCATTTTTGACGACATGAAGAGTAGAGAAGATATTGTCGCGGTGCGCCTGCTAGCCCTGCATCACACGCCGCAGGCTAAGCAGGAGAGCCTACTTCACCTAACATAGGAACAGGCAAGCAAGGAGTTCAACAATTCACGAGTTCGAGTCACATGGAAGGCACAGTCAACTCATACTACATCAATGGCCTCAAATGTACGGTTTTGGCGCTAGAAACATTTGTTACACCGATATCGGGCTGATCAGAGCGAATTTACATGTAAGCCGCGTGCGCGTGCGCCGGGGCCTTGCGGGCGACGCATCATCAACAATCGTTTACTTCATTTTCAACTTTATCTCAATACAACGTCAAGTTTTTTTCCTCCAGCCAACGTAAACTTGGGTAGCTCGTTAGTATTTCATAACCGTATGAACATAAAAATGAGTCGCTAATTTTATCTATTGTCGATCTCACAAACGGAGCCGACATGCAAAAAAAACGTGTTATTGATATCACACAGACAAACGAGCGCCATTTGTATGTATAGATCTGTCCTTCGACAGTCGGGCCGTCGATAAATTTCAACATACGTCTATTAATGCCTTTGATCTTCTCGTTGAGGTTTTGTTATTCTGTAAGCGCCGGGGGACAATTACCGCGACGTGCTGAGGAATATTGTCCAAAAAGTCTGGTTGTTTACACCGGTAGAGTAGTTTAGTGACGCAAGCCGCCATCTTGTAGACGCGTCGCGAGACAACATGGCCGCCAGTCTCTCAAATATTACATTTTTATTGATCCAGTTTCTTTCGCGTTCCTCATTTCTTATCTGGACGTCTATAAACTATGTAACGATATCAGTTTTTATTGCGGCCATTACGATGTGCATTTTTGATGGATATTTTTAAAAAACGCGGCGCACAATTAACGTCGTCCGGTCACGGAAGTTTTATTTATCGGTCGGAGTGTGATCGCTTCTGAGTGACCGCCCGTCCGTACCGCTCCACCTACCGCGAGAAGGAGGAAAGTGTAAATTCGAGTGGCAATAACATAATTCAAGGATAGCAATAAAAACGAAGAAATTATTTGTTTATGCGACATTATATCGCGTGCGTGCACGCGAAAACTATTTTCTTTGTGACCGTTATTGATTGCTATAGTCGTATGAATATTCAAAGGCTTCGGAAAGTGAGGGGGCGGTGCCCTAAATTATAGTGTCACTGTGACATAGTAAAAAACCACAGTAATTTAAGCGTATAGGTTGGATTCGAACGGGGAATGCGTATCCGGGATTGTAAATCAAGTTGGCGGGTAGTCGCAAGAAAGGGGTGAGAAGTGCGCGCTCTATACGTCACGCGGGGGTTCGATGCTCATTTGCATTCGAGCCGCCGACGGTAGCGGACGTCAGCGGCGCTCGAAAGTGTCGCACACAACTGGAAAAAATGCGCCATTTGAATTGTTAATTCCACGAGAAATAGTTGCATAAACGGGCATCTACTTTGAAATTAAGTGTTAAGTGCTGCATCGATGAAATGTAGATAACGCCACGCGATGGAGGCATCGGAAACGCATCGATAAAAAAATAAAGAAAGGAACTCTCGTTTGTAGTAGAGCTTATTTCTAAGGAATGAAGACGTGAAGCGTTGTAATGATACATTTTTCGATCGGCAAAGTTTCTTTTGTTCGGGCGTGCGTGCGTAGGGCCGCGATCAGCTCGCGTGCCGGCCGGCAATCGGCGCCCGCGGGGGCACCGCACGCCTCATACCTACCGCATGAGACGAGACGAAGCCGAGAACTGACAAACTATCGACGTAATTCTATTTGGGAGAGATCGTCATTACATTTTGATTGGTAATTTCGGGGTCGGATTTCGATATTCGGAAAGTATGACATTATAACCTCAGGATCTTCTAAACACTAAATTGAATTGATGTTTTTTGCCTTGATTTTATTTTGACAGAAAAGTAATTATATGCAATAAAGAGAACTGATTATTTCCTTAAAGATTCACCACAAATTTTCTTTTTTAACGACAAACAAAAATAAACACATTAAAACGTGTCGCCAATAAAACGATTTTTATGATTTACTATTTTATAAAGAACTTTTACGAACCTTCATGAGTTCAGGAAACGATTATGATTTTATAACTCAGGTTGTGTGGG
The DNA here is from genome assembly GCA_947579745.1 of Apocheima hispidaria. Lineage (NCBI taxonomy): Eukaryota > Metazoa > Arthropoda > Insecta > Lepidoptera > Geometridae > Apocheima > Apocheima hispidaria. The sequence continues at coordinate 12,469,727 of OX388166.1, read as the reverse complement.
ACTTAAAAAAACCGTTTTATTTGAAATCATTTTAAGTGCTTTAGTTTTGTTAAAAAAATGTAGATAAAAGTCAAATTTTCACTTTGAAACAAGACATGTGAAAAATAAACGTTTCATGTTTACTGTTTTCCACTGCTATTAAATTAGAACGAAAATAAAAAAGCAAAGTTCGAAATTCGAAACTGAGTTGTCAAAAACACCCTCGCATAGGTAAATGCCGAGCTCGCGGACGTCGGTAGTTTATAACTAGATTCGATAATCAATTTTGCGAGCCCGCCGAGAATGCGCCCTAATTTTGTACTGCAGTTTTGGCAACATCAAAAAATAAATGTTTTATTTTAACAGAAAGAAGGAGTATCAATCGTTTTACATATTTTTTTAAAGTACCTTTTATAAAATGCTTTCTAGATTAATCATTATTTACTGTATAAAAATATTCGAACAGGAAAAATAAAACATTTTTGATAGTAAACTAATATAAAAAAAATATCTAATCATCCCTTAGAATTATACTAAGTAAGAATCTTCAATTTTTTTGTAACAGCATGAAAGAATATAAATAAAAAATCTATAAGAAAAATTCCGACTAGGGAGGTATAGGCGGTAATAACAACACTTCTTGTGCGAACAATTTTTCTGTTGCTTTAATTGAATTAGGTCTCTTCTCAGAATGGCAGTAATTTTTAATTTTAATTAATAAAACGCATTCATATCTGACATTGCTAGTTAAGAACTTAATTACGACTTCAAAACTACAAAAACAACGACGGAGGCGTATTATAGGCTCACAACACGTTTGTTAATACGATAAGAGAGAGAATATGAGAGAGATCATAAGCTTGATTAAAAAGTTTTTTGGCCTCTTTTCTTGTCTTTTTGTAGAGTTTTATGTAATATTAGGTAGAAAAGTATTCAGAGTATTCCTTAATATTATTGTGTTATATATTTTATTCTAAGTACCTATATTCCCCCATATAGATATACTGTGTCACCATAATTTTAGGCTTTGGAGTGTAGAGCGCCATTGATACTGTTAAAAAATTGTTTATTCTTGTTACGCAGATGTAAGTAAATGCGTAAATGCCAAAACGCGACTCAAATTCGATCGTCGAGGGTTCCGTACTAGTTAAAGCAATTGTAATTTGTTAGATAAGGTTAGAGTTCGCTTTTATAAAATGTATGAAAAAATCACAGCACATTGTTTTTAGCAAAAAACAAAAAACAAGAATAGTTTTTATCTAGATCTGTGTAAAAATTTCAAGTTTTCAAGTAGATAGCATTTAACGGCTGTGCGACATTCAGAAGCACAGAAACACCGACGCGTAACCGTTACGAGGAACCGTACGGAACCCTATCTAGTGAAGGTAGGATGGACAGTCGACAGTGAAGGTACGGTCGGCAGTCGTCGACGACGCGGCGGTCGTCATACTCGACCGCCCCATTCCCCCCAGTATCAGCCCACGGGAGCTTATCCGTAACTTTTAACGATACCACAAACTTTTTTAACGTAATGACGGAATTCGCGTTAACTACGTTAGTCGACGCCGATCGTCTGAGCGCTATATTCTGGCACTAGCTACGACCGCTCTTACGATATGCGACAACTTGAAAACGATACTTATTTTATATAAAAACCGTCTAAAGATCTTTTTTCCTAAACAATAACGAATAAGTATCCGCATGGAGTGCCACGTAAATACATGAACCACTGACCAGTCTTACCAGAGTACTTTGGTTCATGTACTTACTACTATTATGTACCTAATTAGGATAATAATTTTGTTATTAGTCTCACTAACCCTAGTTTTAAGTTGTTTTTACTAACCAAATGTGACCCCTGTTGTCATCAATAAAGAAATTTGAATAATAAAGAAATTTGAATTGAAAATATTCAGCTCAGTTGGTTGCGCGTTCGGATCGCACGCCGCAGGGCATGGACTCCGATCCCAACAAAGAGATTAACTACCGGTGAGGAGTAGGTACTTCGTGAGGAAACCGTAACACTACCACACGACAGTTGAAAATTTGTCGCCAAGCACCTCAGTTTGTTTCAGCAGTGTCACCTGAGCTTGTCCATGTTATCTTCGACCACAACGTCACTTAACAGTCAATCGTCAGTCGTTGGTCGTCAGTCGTGGTCAAAGGCAACTATAAAAAAAACTAAAAAAAAAACTGCATTTTTGACTTGATGATTTTTATTTGGACAAATGATTGGGTTTTTGAAAAACGCTAACACTCAATTGCGAATGCCACGCGCTGTCATCTATCTCAACTTTGGGTGAGAGTCGTGAATCATTGCTGATCTGTTGAGACCGGCTTTTTGAGCTACGAGCACCACAATGGCTAATATTACAAGTAGGTGTTATACGAGGAGGTGAAATGTCGGTGGAGTACTTTTTGTTTCCATCTAGTAAATAAATTTATGTCCTAGATAAAATGTGTACCGCTACCGCCATGCCGTGTTAAAGGCGGCAATTTTTCACAAACCCTGCGATACGGCGGTTATTAATGCATTGATTTGTGCACGGTTGCTTTATTGATTATAACGCCGATTGATTACTGCCAAGCACGCGAGCTTGCGGCTTTACGCGCCCTGGTTAGAGCCAGTTTGCGTGAAAAAAATATAATGGCGGGATAAATTGACAGCTACAAGCGGAAGGCGCGAGAATCCGTCAAAGAAGTAAAGTTATTGTCTATGATGCCATTACCTTTGAGGGATATAACATCTGACGAAGGAAACATAAGGAAGTGAAATAACTAGGAAAAAAGCCTGCCTACATCCGCAACAAACCATGGCCGACCTGGGATCTACCATTTTAAAATTGACAATTAAACTTTATATTGGAGGGCATTGACAACTCAAAAAAAAAATGGCCGACCGCCACGCGAAAGAGTTTAATTTTTTTTTTGATACAGGACTGTGTCAATCTGTTATGTCAGATATCATAAAAAATAGAGACTTAGAAGTTAACCACATCGACCGTCAGTGTCGTTTCCTTCGAAATTTTCAGTACAGTTTAATAGGAAATTAAGTGCATCTTGACGTATTATTCTCAGTAATTAATTACATGTGTTTCCTCGGCGACCGCGACGGTATATATCACAGTTCTGTCTCGCAAGATGGGTTGTTTAACCTGTCACTTCGGACGCGATTTGTGACCGGGCATTTTACATCTTTGCTCCTTGTCTTACATAATTAGTTAGGATTAATGCGTATCTGTGAATGACTTCGTTATTGCAAAGTGGAATTATTATAGTTTTTAATTAATAAAACATTTTATTTAGGCGATATGAAGACGCTCAATTGACTTTGAATAGAAAATGGAAGCATGGAACGAATCCAAATTCCGAATTAGGCCAGTGTCGCGAACAAAGCGAATCGAGCTACATTCTGTCACAAAAGCACTTTCGGCGCCACAAATATACAAAAATATTGAGTGTTGGCGGAATATTTGTATCGGATTTGCGACAAAACGCAACGTTCGAGAGTAGTGACGTTGCGACGTGTTTACGAGCGCCGACCGCGTGCTTCATTATAATAATTACCCTCGCGTCGGCCACCGACTGACGCAGTGACGTACGAATGGTTTTTTTCGTCCTCCTTGACAAAATATGTCGATTGGATCCCCGCACTAAGCGTCTTTACGATTGCTTAGAATTTTTATAAGATGCTTTCGCTTGCAAGCTTGCAACGTTGTTGCTTACCGCGTTTTTTCTAGTGTTATTACACGTCCGAAGCAAAACAAATTCAAAAAAAAATATGGTCTTCTAAATATAGCATAATTTAGCGTTTAATGAGAGTCTTTAGTTTATCCGCGGTGGCTACAGCTTATCCGTTTGTCGCGACAAATTATTGCAGAGTGTGAACGCGGTCTTAATAGTCCTTAACACAATTAGCTTTTAATAGCGACCTAAAATAAGATGTTAAATTATGGCAATCAAGTACTCTTGTTTTTGAAGCTGGCAATAATTTTGTTGCGTTTTATTACTGCACTTTCAAATATATTTCAGTGAATAGCTGTCAACGTGACATGTGAATAATAAAATTAACGTTCTGTAGAACGAATCTAGGTATTTATCTAGCTGATATTCAGGGTTGTGTGATAGGTCGACCTCGGCAGTGGCGTCTTGTGAAAGGCTATCGCGAATTTTGTGAATTGGCGCCGTGCCAAGCGGATGTGCATTGTTAACTACTTACAAGTAGAATACCAAACTGTAACACAATTAATTGACATTAAAACCAATTTTAAATTTAATGTTACGATAAAAGAACGCTTCGAAGATTCGTTGAAAAAATAAATTTTAATAATTATGCAAATTTAATTTTATTTTTTCGTCGAAGCGCACGTATCTTCGTAGATTTTTTTAATATGCTTAGGTAATGCACTTAGTCGATATACAAGGCTTTAGGTGACAGAACTAAATTATAATTAAAGACAGCAATACTCTATTAAGTTAGTTCTGATTTATTGTCATTTGTAAAATATACATACATTACATTATCAGCCAGAAGACGTCCATTGCTGAACATAGGCCTCCCCCTTAGACCGCCACACCGACCGACAACGTGCCACTTGCATTCACCGGGTTGCCCGCGACTTTTACAATGTCGTCGGAGCACCTAGTGGGAGGCTTGCCTACTCTTCGTCTTCCGGTTCGTGGTCGCCACTCATGAACCTTTCTTCCCCATCCGTTATTGGGTGTAAAATATCCTTCTCTTGAAATATAACAAAACTTACTAAATTAACTAAACTCAGTTTAGTTTTTGCAACTAAAACCTCTAAAATTGACCACACTGGCTCGTTAGTTTTGATGTGGTGTTCTTTCTGTTGTTTTTTTTCCAGTTAAATTCACAAATTGACTTTCGTATTCATTTTTACTTAGACATCTTTACTGTTCTGTACTGTTGTATAATTTATCATTCTACTCGTTTAGAATATAATCAAAACCGTAAACAATATAATAAAATCTAATAATAACGCGTGATATACGCGGACGCACAAATTCCTGTCGACTTAGTGAATTAACTAATTGTTCTAATTCCAGATGCAATAACGAAACGCACTGTAACTCTCATCTACTATTTATATGCAAAATATTCATGTCGAGCAATTCTCTATAAATTTTGAAGATTAACACAGATTTTAATGCATGATTATAGCTCGGATTAGTATTAGTATTATCCAGTAGATTATTTTTGTGTTAGTTACTACGATTCCTAAAGATTTCGTTATTTATCGATAGAATGTTAGAGGTACCTAGCATAACTAGGTATTACGGAAATACTTTTGTTACCATTTTGTTGCATTTACGCCCGCTCCTGTTGATTACGTAGTTTCTGTTCCATTTATCAGACTTTTTGCTATCGAATGGTTTTTATTTTATTATTATTATTATTGTTATGCCAGCAATTTTTTTTTACGATTTTTGCAAGACATGCCTTTGTTCTAATGCTGTTGAGAAAAGGTATATTTAAGTACCTACTAAACACAAAAAATATAAATTAAAGAATCTTTTAGATCCTTTAGACACCAGCAACATTTGTTTCAAGTGGGGAACTTAGTGGCAAAACGTAGATTTATTTTCTATTTCTATAAAAAAAATCTATAAAAAAACCTTAGCAACGGTGGTGCCCGGGAGAAAGTTTGTTAAGTTAAGTTAGTTAGGTAGTTTAAGTTTTTTTACTAACAATCGTAGTTCAAAGTCTCAGAAAAAAACTACAATGTCGTGAACACTGGAACTGAGAATAATCACAGGATGTGTTAATTAGCGAATACTATAAAGGAACTTCTATAGCGTCGCAAAACCAAATAGAAATGTCATCACGTATTGTGATTCTCGCCTCGGAGCGACGCCCGACGTTTGCTAAGGCCGGGCCCACAACGAAGAAGAATGTGTACAGTACACGTAGCATATAATTATTGTAATGAATAAAGATTCGTTTCTTACCTATTCGGTTGAAAACGTATGACAAAATATAGTATCGATTTACGCTTCCATTTTGTCACACATTTTGCTACGTACGTACGTAGTTATGCTAGGGGTATGGATACCTACTATCGAGGCATTAAACGTGCCATAAAGCAAGCGAGCACCAATAGATACCTCTTTTTACAACCTACCTTACAAGGGTTAGTTATCCAGCTAATATGTAATGCTGTTAAATACTGTGTTTTATGCTGTTTGTTGCTATTGTCTAAGTGACCCATCTAGTGACGTAAACCAACGCATGCACAGTGCGCCGGCCACTTTGTTAGCTCGAAGCTCGACGTAGGCTCGACTACTTCGGCCTGCCAAACTCTTAGCGTGCATTCTGCAGTGTGGTCCTGCCCTTAGCCATTATTATCCTTGCACTCGTTTAGGTATAAAATCATAAAGTATATAATGAGCGTCGGTATTATAATCGTAAATATGTCGGTAAACAGTGCTGATTGCATCGTCGGTACCCGACAAAGCACCCGCCGCGCGACTCGCATTCTTCACGAAATTAATTCTTGACCTCTACCGGCTTACCCAGTTATGCTACTCGACAACAGATGGCGTTACGTGTACATTGTTGCGCGCATACTTGCACTTTTTCCAGACACATTTTCGAGTTATTTCTACTTAAGGTGCATTTAACCGGCTATTCGCTTTTTCAAAGGTGCTTTCTAAGTGGACGAGCCGTATTTTTTGTTGGAAATGTCCTTTGTAATAATACTTTAGCGATAATTGCGTCGTAAATTAAAAGTCTGTCTCTTTCGCGGTAATTTCAAAAAATGAGGTATACAAGTTGTGTTCAATTAAGAACTCTTTAAAGTCTTACGTACACGTAATAAAATAAATAGTCTCAAACGCGAAGGACAAAAAATATTATTATCTATGATTGCGCTACTTACTGCTAGATGGCGCTGATAGTCCTGCTAGAAAAAAAGAAACATTCTATTAATGGGCGGTAATTACAGCTAGGTTTAAAAATAAAACTAGCACATGTAAGAACATAAAGAGTTTGGTACTAAACACATTCGATATTCAAACTTCATAAAGTTGGGGACGAGGTTCATGCATTCGAAAGGGTTCGATAATCAAAAGTTTGGCGCCCGCGCGAACCTTTGATACCCGCGGGTGTATCGGGTGATTATTATGTGATTAGGTATCAACGAATTTTCGTGTTTCCCACCGAAACTTTGTGATTTATGTGTATTAGTTCAGACCGTTCGCTATTTCGACTACCCGCCCGCCGTTTTATGATTTTAACGAGGGTTCAACACGTCCGATGAACTAATACGATTCTAATGTACACATCTACCTACCTGCTTACTACCCACGTAAATAACAATACGTTAACTGGTTGTACTCAGCTAGTTTTATCTATGTAGTAGCTAAGATTATAGGCATAGTTATAATTATTACAAATAAATTGAAAAAGAAATTGTCAGATCGCATCGAATATTTTTTTTCCTTTTTGGCTTTGCACTTTCTGAATATTAAGCTCTTCTGCTCTTGTCAAGTTCTCAATTTCTGATAAAAAGATTATCACAAATTATGAATTATTATCTATAGACCTTTAATAGTCTCTAGATAACCCAACTATTAGTTTAAGTAGCATGCAGGCTAAGTAGTTTATGTAGTTGTAGTTTGTATGTATTTTGCTTAGTTAATAAAGTCACTTGCCCGTTAATTTTTTTTTGTTAAAAGTTTACATTTTGGAGACAAAATGAAAGCTGATTATCTAAATAAGTCGTAAACGATGTCGATTCTTTTGTACCATTCTCTAGACTAATCACAACACTAAAATTATCTGCGTCGCTATTCACGTTAATTTGTGAGAATGGGATGCCAAGAACTGTCAAGTTTAGTTTAGAAAATGGTAGATAACAGAATTGACGCCAATAACATGCAAAGATACCCAACTAACACGTACCCTAGCTAAATAAAGCCAAAATCCGCCGACATCAGCTCAAGTCAAATAAACTCGTTTGATTCGAATAATATCAAACGACTAACAACATATCCGAACCCCTTTCACAAAGCTACATCCTTTATCAATAGCGGGTCACGTTCGGAAACTCGCGCGGGGACTGTCACGACCGTTTAAAACTATAGCCGAGTTTCCAAGTGTATTAACCGACGCTAATGCTGCCATCGAACGCAAATGGCCGCCGAGTTGGTCATCTTCAGTTTGCAACTTCTGAACACTCGTAAGGGTACCTATTTTGTTGCAGAGATGTGATAAATGACAGTGAATTGGTAATGCACAAGACGTGCGACGCCAAAGTCAATAAAGGACAAAAAAATATTGTCAGTGAACATGAAAGTTTATCGTACTTTGTGATATGATTATTTTTTACTGGAATGTCTACATAATTCAAATCACTCTAATAAACTAGTTCTTAGCCTCAAACTGGGACCTCGCCACCCTTGTAACTAACGGGTAACGGGAACAAACAAACTTACATACTTACACACAAACTTTCGCATTTATAATATTAGTGTGATAATGTTAAATATTTGTATATAAACATGAAAATCAGATCAACGGAGGACTACTTGTAGTCGTCGGACAAAAATACACACAAACACATACAACGCCATTTTGTCCTCGTAGACTCGGAGAATGTCGCTTCGCTCGGTCAAAAATGCAAAAGTTGCCCTCTATCGGTATTACCGTTGTCTCCGTTGTATTTTGAACCGATTATAATGAGATTTGGTAAGAAGTGTGAGTCATACTTGTAGCCAGTCACTTTTTTTTTTACCGGCCTGGATACCGTGTCCTTTTGGCCGTCACTTGAATTTCAGAATCCTAGATTAGCTTAATTCTATCTCTCTGGTTTCATTTTATGTTCTCTTTGGTTTCATTAGAGAATTTCAAATCTCTTTATATCTTAGCATCAAAGCTGCCAGACCTGTTTTTGAAAATACCGAACAAGAACGAAAAAAAAAAACTAATCTCAATTTTTTATTAAATAAGCGTCTCGGGGAAAACTGTTTCACCCCCTAAATCATATCAAAATCTTTTTAGTTTTGGTGGCAGTAGTCTAGATAAATTGTAATTTATGCTGTTATGTTTTGTTTTTACAAAAAAATATGGTACCTATGCTAATAAAAACTACTTTTCTTCGTCATAATTTCAACGCAAAAAAATCCTTCATCGGACCCGAATCGGCAACGTCGCAACGGCAATTGCGGCAAATCTCATAGTCAAGTCGTTAATTAGGGGGGAAATGAGTCATATAAAATACCGAATCAAACATTATTTCGGTATATTTGTCATTCCGCCCTTCTTAAAGATCAATCAAACGTTATCAAACTAAATGGTAACAAAGCCGGTTCATGCAAAAGCACAATTATACATCAAAATTTGCTTAGCGTGAAACTAAGACCCTTTACAAGAGTTTCCATGGCGAGGGCCGGACTTAGTCACTATTATTTAATTTACTAAATCACATTGAAACTGTAAGTCTAATCTTTGACACGAAACGCAAAGCATAGTGCGACCAGCTTAGCCGTGGAGTTGAGAGCGGGAGCCGCCATCGTATTTTCGAAAAGCTGAAAGCCTCGCGAGATTTTTAGTTCTCTCTTTTGCCAACTGTTTAAATAAGTTGGTTGGAACCCATGCAGTAACTACGATTTGATCTGTAGCACGGAACACTGTTAACTTCGCGCATAAACCCTTTGCCGAGTGTCCTGCCCGATAGTGGCCCATTGAAAATAGATTTTCACGCTGCGGTTCGAATGCTTTGAGGCCAACTTTGTCTAAATATTCGGAGCCACTCGAAATTTTCGGGAAAGTTTTCGAACGCACTGAACATGTTCTCTATTTAAAAACTGAAACTTTTCAATTGCAAATCTTTTTCAAATTGAGAAATCAATACATTTTTAAATCATCGAAATTTGTTTGTTGTAACAAAATTGTTTTTTTTTCTTTCTTGTAACGACGGTATAATATTTTGGCAGCCTTATGCCAAAGCATACCTTGCAAGAATGACAAAAACCGAATATTTGTAAAAACTTCAAAATGTTAGTTGTACCAGTTTAACCATCATCATCATCATCAGCCGTAAGACGTCCACTGCTGAACATAGGCCTCCTCTTTAGAGCACCATACCAACTAATTTACCTATTTACCTAATTAAGAACCGACTGTTAAATTCAAAATTGATTAGGTGACATTTTACAAAAAAAAAATATGTTAGCTGTCAACGTAATTTAACAATACATTTTAAAAATAGAACGTCGCGTTTTCTAAGGTTATAATGTCTGTTCTTATTAAAATGTCAAGCGCGACGCAAGACGCTGGAAGCAGGTACCACGAGTACTCGAGTGGAGTAATCAAAATCGGTCGCACATTTCACCAGTGAAGCGTGCTGCCAGTAATAAGAGCAATAATTACACCGTAACAACACGTAATTGGATATATAGCTTACCTGCATAAATTATAAGCAGTTAACTCGCATCGAAGCTTATTGTCCGTGGAAAAAATGCTTGACTTACGACGATGGTTTACCGATTTATTTCTGGCAGCTTTACTTCGAATTGTATTTAGTCACGGCAAGAAAATCGGTAAACAAGAAAAAAAATCGGTAAAAAGTAAAACCTGGCAAGTACATCACTACTTGACGTGCAATTAGGTCGTTTAATCAGGTTCCGTGTTTGAAACGTATGTTTTTTTTAAATTTTAAACATTGATGCTGGTACAAAGGATATTGTGTTCGATCTGAAAAGTTCGAATTTAAAGTTTTTGGTTTTAGATAACTTTTTATTTATGGTGAATGATATTTTACTAGAGATACGACTTTAGTGCACTTAAAATGACCCCCGCAAATCTGTCCTTTTGGACTGATTTCATTATAGCTATCTCTTTTATTCTCTAACTTTTCGCACTCTTTTGCGGCTCTAAACAGACTGCAGCGCAGCCTAATTCAGAGCGCCATTTATCTTTAGTAAAATATCATTGTTTATGATCAATTTGGTGAATGCATGCTGACAAAATGTCTATAAGATGGTGTCGATAACTGTCATAGAATGTATCGATGCGTTAAAATATAATTGAACTCTTGCTAAATACAAAAATCATTAAAGCAATCATTCAAATTTAAAAATAGAATTCCGCACATGACAGCTAATATTGCGTTCGCGGTATCTAAATTGTGATGCGTTTTTGCACGTTTTTTTCACGTCAGCCAGCTTACTACAAATTGTAAGGGCGGCAACTGGACCCCTATTCGGGGAAGGTGACATTCAATCTCATCTCGAAAAAAAACTCGAACTTCGAGATTTCCTATTCTCAACGCTGTCTTTCGAGATAATCTCGATGGGTTTACGCTCGAGTTACATCGAGTGGTCGGAGGCAGTCGAGATGCCAATGAGATGGCATATCGCGACTCATTTGTTGCCATCTTCGAGGAAAAAGTTGCCATTTTGTACAGTGACATTGACAACTTTATCATAAATTAAAATAAAAATAAAATTCTAACCTAATACGAGTAACAATAGCTGTGGTGAAAGTTGTTGTTTTGTTCTGAAAATTTGTTGCATGATGACGGAAAGTTATATAGCAAGAATGCTATCAAGTGCTTTGGAAGAAGCAGAAGAACGAGCGAGTGAGCCACCGGCGCCACGTAGGGCATTTCCGGATAAAGAAGATGCCTCTCACTTGCCTGACAAATTGTTAAAAAAATCTCTTTATGCTGAGTATTTTAGCTGGTAATCTACCTTCAAAGTTAGACCTATCTCAGACAAAGTTACCGAATCGAGATTGAGATGGTATGGACAAGTTGTGCGACGACCGGACGATCATGTCGTGAAGAAGTGCCTATCCATGGCAACAGACAAAAGGGGCAGGGGAAGACCTGCCACAACCTGGCTAGCCACAATTCACAGAGATCTAAAGACTCTAGGAGCCACGGAGCAGAATGCCCGTGACCGGTTAGCGTGGCGCCGCATGATTGTGAAAGCCGAACCCGTATAACGGGAAGGGGCGAGGAACAAGAAGAAGAACCCATAGATAAGAATGTATACTAGCGATATAATCTTCTGTAGCCTGAAAGACTTGACCGATTTTGACGAGTAAGGGCTAAGACAGACAACGCTAAATTTCTTGCTGATACCGCGCGGCAGCCTCAAGAAAGGTTTCACATTGAATAAACACACCCTGAGTTGTCATTAGATTCCCCTTTATGTCCCTAAGCTACATTTTGCAATTGAGTTTTTGTTTTTTTTTAATAATATTACTTGTCTGGTTGTAATTTCCTTTTTTTTTGTGGTATTATTATAGTGGTAAACATTATAATAAGGAAATAAAGGCGATTTTTTTCACAAATTATTTTAATAACCTTTTTTACAATAGAATAAATAATAATAAATACCTATGTTTACTTTAAATAAATAATCAACAAATCAAACCAATGTTTTAATAAAGAATTCTGTGGCTACGTATAGTACTTGTCTGTACCACAGCAACATAATTATCCTTATTAATATTCTTTACACATGCCACGGCTGAACAGATTTGTTTTAAATTTGGAATGGAAATAGATTATGTATAATTATCAAGTATGTCTTTTCAATTAAAACTATATAGTTGGTGATAATACTAGCGAAAATAATATACTCACAGTACCTAAATAATAAATTCTACTTGGCCATGTGACAGTATTAATACAAAAATATATATTGTTACTAAACATTACGGTAGAAGGTACATTTAACTCTTTAAGGCCAAGAAATTATAAATGATCAAAGACAATATCATCACTATGATTACTACTTTTAAGAGACTGTAGCTCCATAGAAAAAATTATAAATATTTATAAAATATTACACGTTTCATACATGATCAAATCTAATTTTTTTACTAAGCACTTGCGCCAGACTGTAAATGATTTTCAAAGTTGTTGGCTATGCACATTAAAGCCTCCATCTGGCTTTTTTATCTCGTTTTTTAACTTCACATGTGAAGGCATCGGCTGCGTCAAAAGTGTGTTGCAGCTTCTTTGGTGCCACATATTTTTTTGATTTTGGGGTATCTGTAAAGATAGTTCATAATTTTTTGATTTAAGCTAAAATTAATAAAATAAAAAAAGAATTAACATAAAATTGTAAAAAGTATGTATATTTGTTTGTTTCTATATTATTATCTTCTTTAGTCTAAATGGCTTGACCGATTTTGATGATTAAGGTGTCGTTGGATTCCTCTCTATGCCTACCTCTTTATGTACTCAGTGATTCTGAAACAAAATTAATATTCCTTATCATTATAAATTCTATCCAAATGGCAACAGGGCTTTATAATTAAAACGGCTATATATACTCAATCACCACAAATAGCAAGAATTATGTTACTATGTGTGTACTGTGTACTATGATGTGTGTAAGTATTCCATGGGGCTTACCCATGGATCTACCTATTGTAGGCCTAAGATATACTGTACAAACAAAAACTATGTGAAGGTTTAGTTTTAACAAAACCTCCTTAATAAACTTCTATCTTCCTCCATTTGCTTAGAGTGACTCATCATCATATCATGAGCCTCTCAGTGATTTAGCTACCCGATTTAAAAGAAAAAACTGGCATACCTTGAATATTTACTGGAGTAATTTTCCTTTTATTAATTAGTTTTTTTTTTTTATTTATCTTATGAAGGACATGTTCGTAGTAGCAGCTGCTGGTTTTAGGTACAATATTTTGTAGGTCTGAAACAAACATTTATGACTGATTTAATTAATCAACCAAGCAATATGGACCATCGAGTCCCAAAGAGCAGTAGAAGTGATGTCGGATGGAAACAAGACTCCTTCTTAATGCAGTGTATGTAAAGGACATAATATTTACCTTGAAACTCCACAGCTGACTCTTGACTGTTGTGGTGGCCAGATAAAGATTGGATACTCATGGTACTTAAAATTTGCAATTGTTCATCAGACAATCATATGTGCTCTTCGGATAGCGGTGTTTTTTTGTCTTGTCAAAGACTTCATGTCATGCCAAGTCTGAAATAGATGATTAACAAAAGTAAGTATTTACCGTCATAAAAAAGTCTTTTTCATGAGAGTTAGTTAGAAACAAAAAATATTGGGTTTGAATGGTGGTAATTAGCATGTCATGATTACTATTGTGATATTTTAAGTTGATTGTGGACATGTGTGAGTTTATGATAGATTGAACTTACTTTTCGCCTCTCTACCCAGGTTTTCACGGCGCCAGGGACGCTATTGATCTCCTGGATAAGGTTTTCCCATCTTTTTTCGGCTTTCTTTACTTAGAACGAAGCCGTAAAGCGAGCTATTAATCTCGCCTTTTGGGCCACCGTTGGATACACTTTTTTTTGTTGTTGAAGATCCATTATGTATAAAAAACAATCATGTTTGCAAGCTTTGTTCAAAAAGAATACAAATACTACGTTTAGTTTCTAACACAGAGGTTTCTAACTTCTAACCTAAGATCAATAACAAATTTAATAATAGTAAACAAAGAACTTTATTCACGTTTCGTTTCCCACAAATTCTCTTGGGAACGAAAATAATTTATTTGAGTTTTCCTACTTAGTGTCAATTGTAATAATTAACATAAACATTATAATCTAGTTTAATTTACCGATATCTAACTAATCCAAGCATGGATCTTGAAGAATCTAAGCCTTTAATCAACAGAATGGTCCCTACATATATTTTCTCGATTTCACCGGTTTTCTGTAAACACAGTCGAGAAAAATGGAACGTAATTTGAATGAGAAGAGTCCATCTCATCTCTCGTTTGTCTGAGAATACCAAATGGTTTGTTTTTGGGAGATTATCATGCGACATTGAAAAGTCGAATTCGAGATAAAAATGTCATTCCGCCGAATAGGGCCCCTGGAAGTAATTGAAACTATTGTTTTTGTTCGAAGCGTGTGCGTGGATGCTCTATAAATAATTAGATAATGAACTTCTAATAACATCAATTGCAATACACAGGCGCGAGCGACTGTTTGTATGTTCAAGTTATTTCATCGTTTCTCGGCTTGAAGTCGTCAATAAATGTTTGGATTAACTCTGCAACATGCATCCATTTTATAACCTAGACGAACTAGATGAATATGATTGTATGAACATTTGATTTATTTTAATTCACGATTAATTTATTTAATTTAATATTCATTTATTGTTTTATATTTTTTAATTGTACCTTATTAATCCTGACCGACTTGTAGCTTTGCTACCAATAAATTCAATTCATGAAGGCCTGAAGTGCTAGGCGCCATAAAATATTATCCACTCTTTCTATCCCGCGCCAATGAGACAGACATATCCATATTCTAGTTTTGTCACGTTTAGGTACGTGCGGATAAACATTAGATTTAGATAGAATAATTACACTGTATCTGTCCCCGTCACTCACTCTCATTTCAATAAGAGTCACATGTGACAAAAATAAAATCTTCTGTCTAGGAATATAAGCTCACAGATTACAAATTGGACGTACATACTCGAGTATTTCTATAATTACAATATCGTAATAGCCATCGTAGGAAGTCAGGTTTTTAATCGTTATGTATAAGCTTTGATGCGCTCTGACTGTTCTTGTTGCAATTTACAACTTTTTACACAGTTTATTTATGGCATCTATAATGGTTAAAATTTTATGCGTGAAATACTTATCTAGTCTTTATTTGTTTACTATGATAAGTCGTGCTTAAGTTAAATGGTGGCTAAATGGGATTTTCTACCTTTGCCATTAATAGTAAGGTCGAAAAGAAATACACATCTGCCATTTAAAAAAAACTCTATTGGGGGCAAAGGTTGTAAGTACCATTTAGCCTCAAAATTGCATCACAAAACAAAATGGCGGCACGCATGATTACATGCCTCCCATACAAACGGCGTGTCATTTAGCGGCGATTTCCACAATTTCCCTATTTCCCACGATACACATACACAATGTCCGTCTGTCCGTCGTTGCGAAACGTTGTTGTATCGATGTTCTCACGTGACATTTGCAGACATGCAAATTATTGTGTTGACGCATGCGGGGTAAATAGCCTTGCGAAAACTGTTTTTCTTTCGTTACCTTGAAGTTTATATGTTTAGTTTGTTTTAGTTTGGTCGAACGTGATTTATACAACATTTTACAACATTTTACTCGTTTTTTTTTAAGTTGAAATTCATATTCATTTGGAATGGATAGCTTGCATAGGAAATTGATATATTTTTTGTTTGCCTCCATTGTTCTAACAGACGAGCGGATTTGGCACGGCAGACCAACTAGAGAATATATGAGGTGAATATATATTCCTCTCTTTCTTTCTTTTATTAGACTGTGGTCCTGTCTTACTAAATCCGCAAGTCTGTTACCATTATCACAAATCCTATCTTATATTATAATTCGTAAAGCCGCAGTCGTATCAGGACCAATAAAGCTTCGAGGTAAGAAAATGAATACGTTCGTCTCGAGGAAAAAACTACGCTTGCGCGATTCAGACCTCCCTACATTACAACTCTGTTACTGTCAGTCCATACTAAACGTCAAAAAATGCACAAAGATGGATCATCGCCATGCATCTAACGAACTATCTTAAGTAACTTTGTCTCTCCGTCTGGATGTTTATCGCGTTATCACGGCTAAACGGGTGAGTTTAGCTAACGGGCTAAACGAGGTGAGTTACTGTATATCATAAAGACAGACATAGGATACTTTTTTTTAAGTCCACGCGAACGAAGTCGCGGGTAAACTAGTAAAAAATAAAATAAACCTTTAAACAGGGTTATATTGGTAAGTAATGTAAAACCTCTCGTAGGCATGTTCCCTACATAATTCCTAACAAGTTTTGTTCCACGATGTGCGACGAAATCGACAGTGTTGGTATCATGAATGAAAGCATTCCCACGGCGCGGTGGTAGCGTGACGCGCCACATACCATCATTACATGCAACGGATGAGACCGACCGCCGGCCGCGAACACTCGATGAAACTTGCACACATCACATTATCGACAGAAACACTACTATTGAAAGAGATGGACAAAGTCTTTCAATAAGAGATATATTTCGAATACTCGATGCAACTTGTACACAACACATTATCTACAGAAAATACTATTGAAAGAGATGGACAAAGTGTTGCCTGAATTGGAAGCTATTGATAATTTTTTTTATCGTAAGATTTTGGCTTTGCACGTTATGTTTATTTATTATTAATTGTGTTACTAATTTTGTTTGTTTAAACGCGTGAAGAAGTAAAATGTAAAAACCAAAAAATCCAAAAGAGTGAAAAAAAAAGTCTCAAAGTGTTTCTTTTCTGTTTTCTTTTTATTTTCTCAATCTGAATTATTCTCATTTATAAATACAAACTGTACTTTAGAAAAATAATATTAAATTATAGTCTTTCCATGCACTGCCTGAAAAATACCATCGTATTTCCTTCAGTCTCAAATTCATTGCATTTTTGCTGCGCAATCACAAATTAGCATCGCAACCCCAAACTCCCGGATCAACAACAATAACAGAGTAAAAATAAGAAGAATCGCAGACCAAGTACTATCTGAAATTCAATCTATTTGAGTTGATCGCATCGATGGCACAAAAGGACGTGGCATTGTCTTCTGCAGATTTATACGTCGTTCTCTGTAGCTAATGTGTACACAGCCTTACAATGACAACGGACTTTTTAATTGTCGGTTTTCCGGGAGATTTTCAGTGTTGCCATGTGAATAAAGTAACTATTTGATTTATAAATACAACAAAAAAAAAAACGACTTCAAATAAATACTCATCCCTCAATTCTTCATGGATCCCTTTATCAGAAATGGATTTTAATAAAAATGGGACTAATCTGGAAGTACCTAACTATATCCTTTCAATTAAAAAAAAGTATTTACCAAATCGGTTTTTAAATGACGTAGTTCTGAAGTAAAAAACATTTTTTTCTAAACCATTCGAATTGAGTATTCCCCTGTTTTGTGGAAATCAGTTAAAAATAAGTCGTATGTTTAGAGAGAAATCAGTTTACGCCAATATTTAAAAAAAAAGATGGGCATTTTTTTTTCAAACGACAGTTTCGTGCTTACCTATCATACCTAAATATAAAATGTAATGCGTAAGTACATATTATTATTTTTTTAAATAAAGATAACTTTTTTGAAAGTTGGTAAGCCCACAGATTGTGTCTATCTACTTAACTATAATAATTATCTAAAAAGCTGTATAAAAATTGACGAAATGTCCTTGCTTTAAAACATGGTTTCTCAGTACATTATTTTGTACTCTCTTGTATATCCTACTCAATGCCGAGGCTAGGCTGTGTCCGCTTACGCCACTTAAGTTTCGTACCTCGGCCGTTCCTTGTTTGTTACAACATAACATTATGAATTGGACCACAATTGGTTTTAGCTTATTCCATAAATTAAAAAAACGTTTAGACGCGCGTAAACGTTTAAATTTATATCGGTAATAAAAAAAATGATGATAATTATAAAAGTTTATCTCATTCCGGCACTTTATAGATAAAAGAAACGCGTACAAAAACAATAGAAGTCAAGAGTAACACTGAAAACTGGCCCACTTACATTTCCACCCTACACCCCACTCCAAGAGTGGAAATGTACTATCCGCACGCGACAGGAAACTAGGAAAGGTCCAGGATCGGAAATAGGACAAGGTCGCAGAGGAAACAAATAAAAATAAAATTAACGTGTTAGAGAAAAAAAACAAAAGGTGCGGAGTCACTACATGAGTAAGCCTTGCTGTTAGAATCGATTTCAATTGAGTACTAATCGAAGGCAACAGTGTAATCGCAGCGAAACTCGATCCAATCTTATAACCCTATCTATCGGTAATCGAAGATAACAACTGTCAAAATGGCTGCCAATCGATCAGACGCCATATTGAAATTTTGACAGCTCTTATCTCAGACAGGGCTTTGATAACTGGCGTCGGTGACACGGTATGGATTGATCAACGCTTAAATGCTTAAGCTGTAAAGTGTGATAGAAAACATCTTTTGTAAACAGTTTAATGGGTCGATGTGCCAGCTATCGCCTTGATTGATGACATCTATTGTCAGGTGGCAGGCGCGATAGCGACGCAACCGTTCGGAAGATAGGCCAAAGGGCCCTAATTGATGATTAGAGTCTAAGACATGCGATGGAGCGACCAGCCCGGACTCCTTTCAAAGTTATTTGTCAGTGGGCTCGAGAAAGTTTACAAACAACCGGTTACTCCGGGATAATCGCTCCGTCTCGGCAAAGCACAAGTACACAAGCCACAGTAATGGAGAGTTGGAATACCTTTCTTAGGGATCAGAGACTTCAGAAGCATGACGGCCGCTTCGTCGCAGGCCCACGCGTGCATCTTCCTATACGAGTCCCTGCCTTTTTCCGTCAGTTTGTCCCAGGGTTTCGGTTTTGATAGCAATTCTGACACTGTCCCTTGTGAGAGACCCAGTACATATTTTGCGAACAGTCTCTGTCCAATATTATGAACTGATAGCAACTCTCGGACTCTTCGACTTATATGTAACGTATCAAGGTTGCTATTTGCGTATTTGTCCATGTTATATCTGAGCATTTCTTGGAGGCGTGCTTCCATGGGATCGCCTTTGGGTATGAGGGAGTCTCCTAGGCGTCCGACGAGTGCGCCGGGGGGCAGCGGACCCATGTCTTCGGCGAACCGGTAGGGGCGGTGCTCGTCGAAGCGAAAGGGGCTCGGCGGCGGCAGCGGCAGCGGCGTCGGCCCGTTGTTGTTATGATGCGTCGTGTTGTTGTTCAGCGGCGGCGTCCCTGGCCACTCCTCGCCACCTGCACCCAGAGCACGGTTACGAGGACACGAGGACGGGGACGGGAGGGGAACACGCGTCGCTGGCGAATTTATAATGAGCGCGGTGTCTGTCATGTTCGCTGATACGAATTCCTAAGTCGTGGAACGATTACGCGCGTCCGTGAGCGGAATCGTGGATTGGTGGGAACTG